>CM017322.1:8925539-9138185 GCA_006937295.1 Carpinus fangiana
AAGATTGAACCAAACAGATCACAGCCAAGGTACAAGGCGCGACTAGTTGTAAAAGGGTTCGGTCAGAAGAAGGGCATTGATTTTGATGAAATATTTTCACCCGTGGTAAAGATGTCTTCTATCAGAGTTGTTTTGAGTTTGGCTGCCAAAATGAATTTGGAGATCGAACAGCTTGATGTGAAGACTGCATTCCTTCATGGTGACTTGGAGGAGGAAATTTATATGGAGCAACCAGAGGGGTTCTCAGCTAAAGGTAAAGAACATCTGGTGTGTCGGTTGAAAAAGAGCTTGTACGGACTCAAGCAGGCACCGAGACTGTGGTATAAGAAGTTTGATTCATTTATGGTTGATCATGGGTATGACAGAACCACATCAGATCATTGTGTATTTGTGAAGAAATTATTCGATGGAGAATTTATTATTCTCTTGCTATATGTGGACGACATGTTGATTGTTGGTCATGATACTAGTAAAATCGACAAACTAAAGAAGGAGTTGAGTAAGTCATTTTCTATGAAGGATTTGGGATCCGCAAAACAAATTCTAGGTATGAAAATCTCTCGTGATAGGAAAAATGGAAAATTGTGGCTATCACAAGAGAGTTATATTGAGAAGGTATTGGACAGATTCAACATGAGCAAGGCAAAACTGGTGAACTCTACACTTGCAGGTCATTTGAAGTTGAGTTCAAAGCAAAGTCCTACAAGTGAGAAAGAAAAGGAAGAAATGAAGAAAATGCCCTATGCATCAGCCGTAGGTAGCTTAATGTACGCCATGGTGTGTACAAGGCCTGATATTACTCATGCTGTTGGTGTTGTCAGTCGATTCCTTTCTAATCCTGGCAAAGAACATTGGGCAGCTGTGAAATGGATTCTCAGGTATCTCAGAGGTACTTCGAGGGTATGTTTGTGCTTCGGCAATGGTAAGCAGGTACTTGATGGGTTTACAGATGCTGATATGGCTGGGGATATTGATTCCAGAAAGTCTACTTCAGGGTACCTGATTACTTATTCAGGGGGAGCAGTGTCATGGCAATCCAGATTGCAAAAATGTGTTGCTTTGTCTACCACAGAGGCAGAGTACATTGCTATCACTGAAGCGGCCAAAGAATTGTTATGGATGAAAAAATTCTTACAAGAACTGGGTCTACAGCAAGAGAGGTATGTGCTTTATTGTGACAGTCAAAGTGCCATCCATCTCAGTAAGAATTCAACTTTCCATTCTAGATCAAAACATATTGATGTTAGGTATCATTGGATTCGTGATGCACTGGATGAGAAATTGTTACAGATTAAGAAAATCCATACTGATGACAATGGTTCAGATATGATGACAAAATCGTTACCTATACAAAAGCTTGAAATTTGTAGAATCATAGCAGGATTGGTGGAGCCCCCCACATAGTCGGGAGGGGGAGATTTGTTGGGTGGGTGTCCCTCCTATGTGAGAGACCCACCATCACGTGCACCCTTGTGCACAGCATATAAGAAAAAAAAAAAAAAGAAGGCGACGTGCGTTTTGCAGAGACAGAGAGAAAAACAAAAAGAAAATAAGAAAGGAGAAGTCAACTCCTCTCTTTTTTGATGGGCTGTACAGTTACATCAATAATAAAAGAAGAGAAGTCTTCTCTTCTTAAATGGCTGCATGCTACTGCAGGCTGCGGCAGAAAAGAAGAAAAACAGAAGAAGAAAGAAAGAAGCAGGAGAGAGAGAGAGGCAGCTGTTCGGAGGAGAGAAAGAGAGAAAAATAGAGTTTTTCTCACAGCCACATCCATCCGAGATTGGGGGTTCGTTTGTGGTCCGATCTTGATGAAATTTTAGTATGTTGTTCCCGACGACGAGAGCTACGTATTGATCGGTGTCGATCGTTGGAAGCCTTCTCCAGCTACTTGCTTGCCCGTACCCATTTGGTGAGGTCTTTCTTGTTTTGTTGGAATCCACTTTTATAGTGATGTATTTATGTGTTAATCCAAGAATGCATGTATTCTTGATGTGGTGATACCTCTAGATATGTTTCTAGGGAAGAAATTGTAAACTCATTATTGTTGATAGTGGAAGATTTAACTGAACTAGGTCCCGTGGTTTTTCCCTTCGCATTGGAGGGTTTTCCACGTAAAAATATTGGTGTCTTGCTTGTGAGTTTGCTTGATTTATTTTTCTGCATTGTGGAGAATTATTTGGTGCTAGTGTGACTACTTAATTTGCACAAAGAGGGGTAGATTGATTCCGCTGTGTATGTGATAATTGGTGTTCACCCCTAACACGAAGAATATATTCAATGGTGAGAATTGTGAAATTGCTCTCCCAGACACTTTCCCAATGCTACCAAATGGCAGCTCCAGTTTGAGATCAACTTACTGCCAAATCCTTTCAGTATTTTTTACTTTTATAACACTCTGGTTACTTGCTTTTGATCAATAAACTGCCCACACTAGCCCCTTTCCCTCTTGATTTTTACTACCAAATTGTTGATGATGTATTTGTGAGAGTTTTTCCTCGTTATTCATAAGCTGTGATTAATTTTAGAGGGAATAAATGGAGACAGATCATGCTATTTGTTTGCCTGTCCATCGAAGACTTCAACTTGGATGGATATTTACATTTTAGAAACTATTTCTTTAGGGGAGAGAGAGAGATAGTTTGTTCTTTTTTTATTTTCTGAAGCCTTATTGCCATAAGATGCTTGGAAACTCTAAAATTTTAGTTTATTGAGATAAGAGTTACAATAACTAGATAAAGACTCAAGAATTACAAATGATAAATTAAATTTATTGTTGTTAATATAAAAGTAGAAAAAACTTGTAACGTTCATACTCTTTCCCTATAAATAAAGTATTGTACACAATAAAAATTAAAATTAAAAAATTAAAAATCAAGAAAATGTTTTAATATGTGGATGTAGGCCATAAACCGAACCACCTTAATTCTTTGAGTCTCTTTTCCTTCTCATTTCTCTTCCCTAAATTATAAGTTCTAATATAGTTGATGGATAATGAGTCTCATTTGTATTCCACTCACCGACATTAATAGCCATCATGGCAAAGACGAAACAAAGAAGAAAAAGTGATGCTACGGTACTATAACTTTTACAACAAGTCTTTTACAAATTGACATGTCGATTTACTACAGGAAACCAAATCCTAGTAAAAACTTGAGCGGTTCAATCTAAGCTGTTCATTTTGAATGAGTGGGCTGAATCTTTGAAATTGGAGAGATCAAGACCTCAATCCCCCTAAATATATCATAGTCAAAGTCTTCAACCAATACCTTATCCACCCAGTCTACCCAGATATCCTAAATTTGAGCTTTATATTTGCACAATGTGTACCCGGATATAGCAGAGCCCATGGCTTCAGAATCTGAAACAGAGAGCATATTGTCGCATGTTACAGAGTTACAAAGGTTCTTCGTCATTGCCCATGAAACCTGCGTCACGCGGCACGCCCACATGGTAATGCTTGGAATATGTTTTGGATACTGCTTGGAACCTAGCATATGCCATGCCACTTTTCTTCAGTTGGGTCCCTCACGTTTGTCGGAGGCAAAATAAAAAATAGATAGGTCTGCTTCATAGCCTTCATTCTATTCTTAACCTGTGGCTCAGATATTTTGGTTCTTGCTTTCCAAATTAGGGTGACATGGTAGACAACTGGGCATCGTTGTTAAAGGTAATACAACTTTTATTACGCATCTCTTATAAATTGACGGGACTATGCATATGATACTTATCATATCAACCACTGATAATTGGGTTAGGAGAGGGATGGGAGCAAAACAAGCTTATTGGAACAAGTTAAGAAAAAGACCTTGAGACAATAGTAGGGCTAAAATACCAGGCCGTTAATATCCGTCATAACCGCCTAACTGCTTTTGAAGGCGGTTAAAAAAAACTGCTAACCGCCTATATATTTGTGAAATGACATCATTTTGGTGTTTAAATATATAAAAAAAAATGTATAAGACTCTAGAAATGACTTCACATGTAGTAGGGTATTACCGTATTACCATAGAAAAAACGTCGTTTTTGTTTTTTCTGTTTTTTTTTCTCTTTTTTTTTTAAAAAAAGCGGTTAGTAACCACCTAGTTAGCTAAATTTACTAACTTTTTTTTTTTTTTGACATGTCTACACAAGAGGAAGAGAGGGATTCGTACTAGTGACATTCGCTTCATTAAACGTGATCTTAGCCGATTGAGTTACCTCTTGGAGACTTGTACTAATTATCTAAGCGGTTGTAGTTAGCTGTTTTAGTTACTAACCGTAACTGTTTTTTCACCCCTAGACAATAGTAGGGCTATTAATTTGGCCTGAATCAAGATTACATGTACAAAGCTTGAACATTATACTTTTTAAATCTAAATTATTTTCTTTTACCTAAGATATTCGCCCAGCTCCAAAACTATTATTCAATTTACATTCATAGCTGTAAACTTTGATTCATTGTAACTCATCCATCCTTACGGACTACAATTTTATTCCAAGTTGCACCTCAAATTAAATTAGGTAATTAAATGTAGATGTAAATAAGTAACATGCATGGGAAAATTACTATCCGCATTTGCGCGGTGAATGCGGATATTATCCGTTATCCACATTTGAGATAATGAGCATTTTAGACCTTGAAATTGTATATTGCTTAAAAAAAAAAGCATTATTTATAGTTGAACACTATTATTCATATCACACTTTCTAATCATTTTGCCAAATAAATTTTCATCACACACATTATTTAATATTTAGCTTCTAGTAATTCTATAGTTGGTAACAAGAAAAAAAAAACATTTAAAAAATAATAATAATAATAATAATAATAAAGGAAGAACATATAAGACAATTAATCATAACAAATTAAAATAGTTTTCTAAAAGTGAAATCTAACAACATTACAAATCTAGCAAATATAAAAAACATAAATTAAAAAATATTAAATATAACATATATGTATATATATAAAATATAATATATAATATATATTAAATATATAAAAAAATACGAATACGGATAATATTTGCATTTGCATATTCTAAAATCGCTATATGGATAGCAAATTGTAGATAAGTGCGGATAACAAATATCTGCCCGCATTTTCACACTTACATGCAAGGCATATAACCATTTTTCCATCCATTCTAACAATTAACATTAATTGAGTTGACTCACAAACAAATCAACAGCCTGATACATTCTTCAAAAGATAATTAATTAATTAATTAAAAAAAAAAGGTTTGGAGCGAGTACATTTCGGAGGCTGATCTCTGGACTGTGGGCATTGCATCGCTTTCATAAGTGTCAGGTCCCAACTGGCCGCAACACAAAACAAACTAACCAACTTTAAGAAATTCTCCAATTCTCTCTCTCCCTACATTTTCAAGAAGACGAAAGATAATTGGACCAACCACCTATCCCGGAGATACAGGAACGGCGGTCATGGCTTCTGACGGCGACAAATCGGACGATGCCATCGTTCAAAACCGGCCCATTTCCACCATCCTCCTCGTCATCGGTACTCAATATTCTCTTTTCATAAATATATAGGCGTAGATGATATATATATAGATGAATTATTTGGGATTTGATTGTTTCTGGTTCTGGGTGTGTTTTTAATGGTGATTTGGAGCACCAGCTATGCAGACGGAGGCGCTTCCTTTGGTGAACAAGTTCCAGCTTACAGAGGACCTCGACTCAGTGTAAGTTTGTCGTTTGTCTCTGTTTTTTTTATAAGTAATTTTTGACGCCAAGGGTCGGGGGGAAGGGGATGAGTTTGTCGTTTCTCTCTGTGTTTTATGTGTTTGTCTATTTATTTAGTTTTGAATTTCTGTCACACTCACTGATTTGTGTTTAAGATCACAATTTTGAGATTTTTTCGTTGCTTTAATACACAAAACAATTGAATGCGTTTTCAATAATGGGTTCTTGTAGAAGAAAGAAAGGAAGAACAAGAAAAGAAAGAAACACTTTCTTTTTACTAGCTCAATTCAATCCATTCATTGTGGATTTGGGTTGTAGTTAGTATTTGCTGAAAGCAGTTTGTGTCTGTGAAGGTGGATCACCAGTAAGACTGACATGCTTAGTGGGTTTCGGTAGTTGTGGTGATAGTATCTTTAGCTTTTTTAGCTTTGTTTTAATTTGTGTAAATGGTGTGTTTTGTGGAGAATCGGTCGTTATTATTTATTGGGTACTTTGTCCGGTGGAGCTTTATATTCTTCTGGTGTCTAACATGAATGCGATATATCTTGATTATTGGGGTTTACGTTTGATTGTCAATGTGCAATGGTACAGGTTTCCAAAAGGGGTTCCTTGGATCCGGTATCATGGTGTTTACAAGGATCTTAACATCAATTTGGTCTGGCCAGGAAAAGATTTAGCTCTTGGTAAGTATATGATTCTTCTGTGCGTCTCTCTCTACATGTGTTTTTGTGTCAGTTTTACATTATGTTTTCTTAACTTTCTTTCAAATAAATGATTATCTGGTATGGCTATTTTGTGAATATGGCTTCTATGATTTTTCACCGCCTCTTGCCAATGAGCTTTTAGCTCAAATAGTACTTCCTCTCTTTGTTGCAAGGTGGAGTGTGAGGTTGTGGGTTCTAGTCCCATCAGGTGTGTGTAACTAACCAATTAAAAGAAATTGATTTTTCATTGTCTTACAAACTATTTTACCAAGACATAAGGAAAAGGCCTAACTTAATGACCAGACACTAAATCCATACAGAACTACCGTCTCTTACCTTGTTTTCTTTATAAGTAATAACCAGTCTTAATAAAAGCATTGTCTCTTACCTTGTTACCCTTAATATGCTGACATTTGTAACCAATGAATAATAAAAATAAAATTCAGATTTAATCTATTGCATAGGACTATTTTTTTTAATGGGCACAAGCTAGGCGATATTTACTCTTCAAAAATATTGCTATGCTTTGGGTAGATTAGTTTAGATTCATGCTGGTGGGGTAGCCCATGTTAAGAGCCACCTACTTTCAGGCTGGTTCATTTACTCACAAAAATTCAAATATTAATCTCCTCTGGTGCAACTATATCTCTTTTCTGGTAAGTGATGCAACTGAATCCCATTTGAATTAGCCCACCTAATTGACCCAGTTCAGCTTGCCTAGAAGTGTGCTTAATTCAACTCTCTCTTTCATGGCACATGTTTGACGTCTAACATTGACATGGGTCTGGGGTTTTGGTCCACCAAATGTATAGTGACTGTATTCATTCATTTTTCTGGTACTGATCCTTGAAACCATAAACCTTTTCTTGTCAGGGGTTGATAATGTAGGCACCATGTCGGCATCTCTTGTTACCTATGCATCGATCCAAGCAATCAAGCCAGACCTAATAATAAATGCGGGCACTGCTGGTGGATTCAGGGTATGCTTTTTGAGCCAAGATTATTTTGACTGCTTTTTTTTTTTTTCTCTCTTGTTTCTAGGTCTGAAATCATCTTGGGGTAATCTACTTTTATTTGCTTGTTTTTTGCTTAAAGTGATTGTCTTGTTACACCAAAAGTTCACTTTTGTGTTCATTGTTTAAGTTGGCTCTGACATTTCCTACTATTAAAGAGGGGCATTCTCCATGGGAAAATGCACTGGATTTATAAGCCTTCTTTATTGCATTGCACAAATGAACTGGTGTCGAAATGGGACACACAACACACGTGATTATGTATGAAGCATGAAATATTTATTCTTCTATTTGAATTTATAAATAATTCTGGGATTCTCAGGCTAAAGGAGCAGGCATTGGTGATGTGTTTCTTGCTTCTGATTGCGCTTTCCATGACAGAAGAATACCTATACCTGTAAGTTAATTTATCATTTTTGTTCTTCTCATGTTTAGTAGGGAGACAAACAGGGGCTTACATATTTACTCCGTTCGCATGCTTTAGTACTTTTAGTTGATAATCTTATTCTAGTCATTTGCTTGACATGTAACTGTGTAGTTGGTCAATTTATTCCATTGGTTTGCTTGACATGTAATCTAATTAACTACTATTTTCCTTTTTCTTGTTGATACTTACTTTTGCACCAAAGTTTCATTTGCCTTAAATGTATTCTGCAGGTTTTTGATCTGTATGGCGTTGGTTTACGCCAGGCCTTCTCAACTCCCAATCTTGTTAAGGAGCTTAACCCAAAGGTGATTACCATCTGGTGAATGCTTAGGCTTATTATTGAACATCTCAAACCCTTTATTACTTCCTTGACGGCTAGTTGTTTGTGGTCATCCTGAATTACTCATATGTTTTCATTATAAAAACCTAAATATGATCCAGGACAAGTGAAAAGAAGTAACTAAAAATTAAAAAAAAAAAATAAGCATTCATGTATGTGGGGAGGGGTTTGGTTTATCCTATGGAATAAGCCAAGGAGACCAAGCTATTGATTATATATGCACACACGCACGCACGCACATGAAATGGGTTGCTTAAACCCAACATAATTATTAGTGAAAATAAGGTAAGAGATTCAATAGATTGTGTTGTTAGATTATTGTTGCTTGAAAAGTACATGAATACTGCTTGTGGCATTGGCCACCAGGTAGACTTGCCTTGAAGCTGATTTTGTCATTTCTAACATGTTGGCACTAATCTAAAGATCCAATTTATGCATCTATTTAACTATTATTCATATATATGTGTAATCTGTTCAATAAAATTTGATCAATTATTCCTAGAGCTGATGAAATGGCTTTATGCACTAAGACATTAGTTACATTTTTATTTTTCCTTTTTAAGCTTATTTGTAAACATGAGAGAGAACATTCACATCAGTTGTTATGACCCAAAGAAAATGCTAGCCACATTTGTGGAGTACTCCAAAAGAATCAGTCAATTTTATAATTGAAGCTTATGAAATCACTTATAAACATTATCTTATCTAGTAAAATACCAATGTGGGACTTAACACTCATGCAACACTTTCACAACCAACCCACTCAATGTGGAATTCTTTATGCGTGTCACATCAGTAACCTTAAGCTCATGACCATAAGATATTATAACGGCTAGACATTTGTGCATATTGCTTTAGTTGCTAATCTTTAACCTGAAAAAAATGAATTTCTCCTGCATAGAATGTTTATAATAGGTTTGAGCTGGAACCATTATGCCTTTAGAAATAGCACTACCAAGGTACACATTCACATTAACATCTGCAACCAATGAGGTCATTGATTTTGTTACATAGATGCTCCACAACCATGCATGTCTATTCATGTTTGTGTGCATCTGTATGTGTGTATTCATGCGCAATGCTTGCATATATAGTTTATGCTAGAGATTCTCATTATAATCTAAAGTGATGGTTTGTTTTTCATATTGTTTTATCTTTATAAGACATAAGATCTTTACAGTCTACAAACCCCTTTCTGCATGTTTCAGGTTGGGAAGTTGTCTACTGGTGATTCTCTAGATATTTCCACACAAGATGAAGCATCAATTACTGCAAATGAAGCTTCCATTAAAGACATGGAGGTAACCTTTTAGATTTGACATTCTGAATAATCTTGTTGGTAAATTAGGTGAGATATCCTTACTCACCCATATAGAGTTTGATGGTGTTCAACTTTTCCTCGACAGAATAGATACTTTGGCCTTATTGTATGATGATATGACTGATGTTATAAAAGGCACTAATTAACTGCCTATCTAAGTAACCATGTGTATTGCTTTGTTTCATCATGAAATTCCATAAGAGCATTCCTAACAATTTCCTCATCATTTTCCCTACATTTAAGGATCTAAACTACTTTTTGCTTCCCTATTTTAATATACTCCACAATAGCTTCCCTTAATATTTCCCTATATCATTAACATATTATTTTTTTACATTTTACTTTTTTCTCTCTCGATATTTTCTTCTTCTCCCCCGATGCACTATGCTATCTTCTTCCCTCACTGTGCGAGCTTTAATAACATTTCTTTCTTCCTTCCTTGCCAATGGGTTGCCCAGCTCAAGTAGACCCAACAACATTTCAACATTTCTTCATTTCTCTCTGATTATTCCTAATAGACCAAATTTCTTTCTCCAACAACATTTCTTCCTTTCTTCCTTGCCGATGGGTTGCCCAGCTCCAATAGACCCAACAATTATTGTTGGGGCGGAGATGTTTTGGGGTTTCTGGGTTTCTCCGATCTCCGCTGTCGACTCCTCCAATGAGCTCTCTGCTCCCCCCTCGCCTCCTTCGGTGCTCTTATCTCTCTGCAAGAACCAAAGAGAAAGAGAGAATTAATTGAACAAAGAAAAAGAAGAAGGGTAGGGGAAGATGTACTACAGGGTGCGTGAAGAAGAAGATAGGTGAGAGGAGAGAGAATATCAAATTTAGTTTTATGATTATAATAAGGCATCCGATTGCTACAGTGGAACCCTATACATTGGGTTCCACTATAGCGATCGATGGTTTAAGGAAGCTCATAGGGACTCTACTGCGATGGTGATTTTGTGATTTTTTTTGCAATTTCCCCTTCATTTAGGGAAGGGAACTGATTATAGGGACACTGCTAATAATGCTCTAAGGGACTGAAAGGTTTGAGTGAAAAATATTCTCTTTTCCACTGTCTCTCAGAAACCATGTCATGAGATACATGATAATCTCTTGACTGTGATATTCAAGAAACTTGAATTTCCTTATTAGGTGTAGGATCAATGGTTCCTGGTTCTTGTATCCTACACTATTCTCTTTTGGTTTTGGAGGCAATAGGTTAGGGAATTACTTGTTGCGTTGCCCCCTCCTTTCATGCGTGGAATACAAAACATCCAAATCCTTGTGCCCTGCTATACTTGCCAAGTATCATGTGCCAACACATGGATTGTAAGCAAGTTTTCAAACACCATTAGGGGATAGACCCTACAATTGAAGTCCTTCGAAACCATAAGGAATTATATAGACTACAATAACAGTGCATGTAAATTCAATCCCCATTAGATTGTGTATCTCTGTGTATGTGTCTGTCTGTATCTTAGACGGCATTATTTTGTTATCCTTGTGGGCATTGCCACTGAACATATGCCCACCAGATTTCTTACTTCACTGTAGTAATTGTGTTTATTTTGTTGCCTATCATCTGAGTATTAAGGTGTTTTTGCTTTGATTTTGGGTTTTCAGGGAGCCGCCGTTGCCTATGTGGCCGATCTTCTGAAAGTTCCTGTAATATTTGTAAAAGCTGTGACTGATGTAGTGGATGGCGAGAAACCAACTGCAGAGGAATTCTTGCAGAATTTGGCAGCTGTGTCTGCTGCACTTGATCAGGCAGTCACTCAAGTAATTGATTTTATCAATGGAAAATGCCTCTCTGAACTTTGATACCAACTATCCTCAGTTATCTCTCTGGAGTTTATGTGTAACAATCAATCGAAGACGCCAGTTCATTACATACCAGATTTGATCAGAAATGTGTGATTTTAAATGCAAAATAGCAATAGGTCATAGTGTTAGTAGGTATATGTTTGAGATTTTTCAATTTTCTGATGACAATTTGATGAGTTTCAATTGTTTGTACATTCACCTATTCTAACTGAATTGCATTGCTTGTGTTCTATAAAGCAGTGTTTACACCTAATCCTGGTCTTATTGGTGTTTTTCCTGTGCAATTGTAGTTAAGAGAGACTGTTCATGCTATAAGGAAATGATTTTGGGAAATTAAGTTCAATTTTCTATCACAAATAACAATGGTTTTAGCCGCAAGTCGGTTATGAGCCCATGATGTGAGCATAGGATTTGGTATAGTGCACAAGTTCTCATTTCAGTTCCTTCAATCCTATGGACCCATGATCTAATAATATATATTTGAGGTTTGAGCCTGAAGTTAGAAAAGACAGATTTATGGAATTTTCTTTTTGGGCTAAACAGATTTCGAATTCAAAATCCTTCAGTTATACCTATTCTTGCAGGGCCCACTTGGTACTCGGGTATATTAAGTTGAGGTATGGCTTATAATTTTTGGCACGACTCGCGAATTCGATACGAAATTAATAGGTTGTGGTTGAGATGTCTGATTTGTTTAATTAAATAGGTCATGTTAGAGTTGGTAATTTTTTATCCAACTTGCAAACTCAACACAAATCCAACACGAAATTAATGGATTGTGGTTAAAGGGTCTGACCCACTTAACTAAATTGGTCGGATTATAATTGATTTATATATTTTTATACTTATATCTCGAATCGATTGAAACTCAACAAGCGAACTCGAATCACCACCCCTAATTTTAGGTAACAGGCTACTAATAGTATTGAAGTTATTCATGCCAAGCCTACGTGTTGTGAATTGTGTTGACTGCATACAGGGATTTAGCATAAAATTTCTTTTTGAAGTCAAAGGATGATAAAGGCAGAGCAAGTAGAGGCTCAAACCCTACACCAAACCTCTACCAACACCTCTAAACATGACCTACATGAATGCCTTGCTCCTCAACTAATCCATTTCTCAAATGTATAAGAAGTTGCATTCTTCGTGTCTCACCCTTTTTTCTGAAATTGTGATGACAGTTATCATCATAAAAAAAATTGGTCAGTGGTATGTTAAAGAATTGATCTTCTTTGAGATTGTTTCAATGCTTTAATCATGCAGTTCAACAGTATATATGTAGGTAGTTTGGTGTTTGCTTCACTGCAAGGTAAAGGGTTTTCTCTTACAACAAATTCTGCTACCATATTTATAAACAACTCCTTTGGAGCAGCCAGAAAACATGGGAAGTGAGGGTATTGCACATGGAGGTTCCACAAAGGTGGCTAGCCCTGGCAAAGCTACAATTTTGGCTCTTGGGAAGGCCTTCCCTCACCAGCTTGTTATGCAAGATTATCTTGTTGATGGGTATTTCAGAGACACCAACTGTGATGATCCTGTCCTCAAACAGAAGCTTACTCGACTCTGTAATTCCAATAACTTTACACTTTACTATTTCTTGTCATTTGTATTTGTCATTGTTTAGTGTCAATGTGTAGCAAAACACTTGTAGGCAACCATGTGGTGTTGCCTCGGGTCCATTTTGAGTTATGGTTTCATAACGTGCGATTTCAAAATGTGGGATTTGGAAACATAGCCTTTAAAAACGCAGTTAAGTATCGGGTAAAATTGCAATTTTTTTTTTAAAAAAAAATTCACTTCCAAAAATAAATGTTTGAAAAATAACTTGAATTCTCTCCTAATTTTGCAATCTCCGTTGTTTATTTTTGTACATAAAATCTCTTGTGATTTTTTCACCAGAGGCAAGACAAACTCGTAAAAAATAGCTCATCAGATATCCTAAATGTCATTATATATATTTTTTATGGCAAATTACAGGCAAGACAACGACAGTTAAAACAAGGTATGTAGTCATGTCAGAAGAGATCCTGAAGAAGTACCCGGAGCTTGCTATTGAAGGCTCAGCCACTGTGAAGCAAAGGCTAGATATTTGTAACGACGCTGTGACACGGATGGCTGTCGAAGCCTCACAAGCTTGCATCAAGAATTGGGGCAGGCCTATGTCAGATATAACCCACTTAGTCTATGTCTCGTCAAGTGAAGCTCGGCTACCCGGCGGTGACCTTTACCTAGCAAAGGGACTTGGACTTGGTCCTGAGACTCAAAGGGTCATGCTCTACTTCATGGGATGCTCTGGAGGTGTCTCCGGCCTAAGGGTCGCAAAAGACATCGCTGAGAACAATCCTGGGAGCCGAGTTTTGCTTGCAACTTCTGAAACTACCATTATTGGGTACGGTTAAGTTATCATCTGTCTCAAAATCTTAAGCTAATAAAAATTGACTGAACTAATTATTTAATTAATATTTCAACAGGTACAAACCACCAAGTGCCGCGAGACCATATGATTTGGTTGGTGTTGCACTATTTGGGGATGGTGCTGGAGCCATGATAATTGGATCAGACCCAATTTCAGGCAATGAAAGACCTTTGTTTGAGCTGCATACAGCAATCCAGCACTTCTTGCCGGACACCGAGAAGACTATCGACGGAAGGCTGACAGAGGAGGGGATTAGCTTTAAGCTGGCAAGGGAACTTCCCCAGATAATTGAAGACAACATTGAAGGATTCTGTAAGAAGTTAATCAAATTTGTGGGATTTCCTGACAAGGACTACAATAAGATGTTCTGGGCAGTCCATCCGGGCGGGCCGGCAATCTTGAATCGGATAGAAAAGCGACTCGAGCTGTCGCCGGAGAAGCTAAACGCAAGTAGACGAGCTCTAATGGATTATGGTAATGCTAGCAGTAACACCATTGTGTATGTGCTGGAATACATGCTAGAAGAGAGCCTGATGATTAAGAAGGAAAACGGAGACAATGAATGGGGCCTAATACTGGCTTTTGGACCTGGTATCACCTTTGAGGGGATTCTAGCAAGGAACCTCACTGTCTAACAATACAAAATCTATTGGTCTGTTTTATCCGGCCGAATAAGGTTGTCTGTTTATGTAGCTTCTTGTTACTTTGGAATAATATCCTTTAAAGAAATGAAATTAACCCTTAAGTTTAGTTTTTTAATAAGAAATTTCTTTGAGATTCGGCAACGAGTTGTAGCTCAAACAACAGTTCCTCCTCTATTACCAATAACCACTTTTGTAAAGTACACAGATATACAGTGTCTGATGGAAGAAAAAGTGAGAGATTGATGCCAAATGGGTTGGTGTTGTTCAGGTTTATGCCATTTGTACTCATATGGGATGCGGGTCGTGTTAGACATAAATATAAGACTATATGAGTCAATTTTAACCCGACCAATTTAATTAAACGAGTCAAACCGCTCAACCCTAAGTAACCGGCTAATTTCTTGTTAGGTTGAAGTCGGGTTTAGACAAGCGCATTAACACCTAGTTTAACACCAACAACTAAGAGCGCTAGCAGCAACTTCCTTATGAGTGATTTTGTTCCCTTTATTTAGGGAAAATGTCCAAAAAGTCACCAAAAAACACTTACAACAGAGTTCCTAAATCTGCTACAAACATCAGGATTGCTACATTGAAACCCAATAAATTGGGTTGCACAGTAACAATCCTTATGATTATTAAAATATTAAAAAACTCAATTCTCTCTCCTCTCACATCTTTCCAGCAACTAATCTTTTCTTTCTCATATTCTTCTTTCATCTTCATTTGTTCTTCTTCGTCCAAGGTCCCATGGCCAACAAACCACATGCCCATTTCCTGTTTCAGATCATAGTTGAACCCAAAAAATATTCAAAACCAACGGCTTAATTTAAGGTCCAAGACCATAGTGAAAAGAGAGCGTTGATACTCGGAGATCGCCATGGGGGACCTTGGAAAAGGCAAATCAGAAAAATTGAGTTTTATGATGCAGATATATGTTTACAACACAATAGTTGGGGAAAAATTTAGAGATCAGAGAATGAGAGTGTGGGGGAGAGAGAAATCAGAGAAGAAGAAGACATGAAAGGTGCGAAGAAAAAAAAAAAGAAAAAAAACCAGAGAAGACGGGGGGTGGGGAAGAGAAAAAAGTAATTTTTAAAAAAATAAAAAAGTAAAAATAAAAAATATTATTTTAATGATATAGAAAATATTAAAGAAATCTATTGTGTTGTGTTTTTGGATAAGAAATCAAAAAGTAATTTTATTCCCTACATTTAGGAAAAATGGTTGAGAAACTGCTGCTACTGTTCCAAACTAAGCATTCATCATACAGCTTGAACACATAATTGGAAGTGGGAACAACTACGACTCTCGATAAACTTTAAAATTGACACAGAAACATAAATCAACAATGAAAATCATGTTTAGTATATAAATATCAAAGCTTTCTGCATCCCCCATCTTTACAAACAACCCACTTGACTAATAGTCATGACAGAGGGAGAGCAAAAAGCAGATCTAAATTAAGACAACCAGCCAGATTGCCTGGTCAAGTTAATTTTTGGATGGCACTGCACTCATCAAACATGGAACAAGAGGATCCCCCGTCACACCACTCCAGAGGGAAGGCGGAGGACAAGCTGGCCACCAAAAACACTGCAAAGCAGAAAATAAAGTTTACAAGATTAATAATTTCAGAGAATGGGAGAAATAAATAAAGAGAAGTATACAAACCAACCTTTTCACATAATAGTAACAGAAATCTGCTAAGATGAAAGTCTGGACAATTTCAGAGATAAGAACCATTGAAGGCCATAATCCATAACCCAGGGCAACAAGCAAGTGTCCACGACTATCTAAAACCTGTTGAAAGCAATAGAACCAAGCATGGCAGATTGTAAACCCAATTAGTCCATACCCCAAAGAAGGATATTTTTGTAACTTACAGCAGGCACAATTTGACACCTTTATTGAATGCTCTCCAACAAATAAAGTTTTTCTTTGTAGACATTGATTAATTAGAGAGAGTCTAGGAATAATAAAAGTGGGACCTCATTGAAAATC
The DNA here is from genome assembly GCA_006937295.1 of Carpinus fangiana. Classification (NCBI taxonomy): domain Eukaryota; kingdom Viridiplantae; phylum Streptophyta; class Magnoliopsida; order Fagales; family Betulaceae; genus Carpinus; species Carpinus fangiana. The sequence goes on from CM017322.1 coordinate 8,941,903, forward strand.
ACGAAAGAATACTTCTAACAAATTCTCCATCACATTGCAATACTATAAAAACAGTTATGTATTAATATTATTGTAATTCATGTTCTGCATTTTGCTTTTGTACCATCAAAATTTCCCACCCAAAAGTGAGGTGACTACACCAACTACCCCAAAATCACATCAAAGCAAATTTAGAAGCAGTAACCCAACAAGCAGCACAACTGCAAACTCAATTTCCAAAAAGCCACTAACAAATCACAGATCTAACTCAGAACATATAGATTCAACTTTGCAAGATCAAACCTGGAGAACCCAATGGGCACAGCTCAAGAACCTCGCCACACCCAAAGCAAATACATAGTGAGCAGTGAAAGGTTCAACAATCTGAGAGTACAAAAATAAGATATTACATTATAGAGGAAAGCTATAATATTTGTTCCTATGAAGAAAAAAAAAAAAAAAAAAAAACTCGTAAGAAACTTATACCTTTGTATTCTGCATTACCCGCAACTGGGGTAGTACAGAAACAGCTTCCAGATATACACAGAATGCCCAGAAGATCCTGTTCACTAAATGGTGAGAAGTTGATGGGTGAATAAACATAGCTAGCGCAGCACAGGGTAGCGCCTGCATCCAAATTAAAAAACAAGGATATTACTTTTAGAAGGGAAAAAAATAAATAAATAAAATATGTAGTGTTCCAGAAAAGTGTATCAAGTTGGGCAAGAAAGAAAGTTAATTTTCAACTGACCCAACTTGCTTCTCTAAAGTCCCAAGGAAGCAATATTTTAATTTATGGTGGTACAATTGAAGATTTTTTACTCATTGAAGTACAATAAGGATAAAAAAGAAGAGCTTTCAGAGTTATGTCATCAACACATAGCACTGATTAAATAAAGCAAACTGCATAAAACAGTTATAATCATTCTCCATTGTACAACTCTTTGAACATCAACAAAAAGCACAACCAAAAACAGGGTGCATTCTAAACGAAGAGAATTTAACAGCAGGATGTAAATGAACCAACACCGCTTGGTTCCATTTCAAGCAATGACCTTGTAAAAAAATAAATAAAAAAATAAAAAAGAGAGAGAGTACATGAGAAGGATTTTGGGCTTTTTTTTTTTTTTTTTTGATAAGTCAATGTATTATACCAAAAAAAAAGCGCAAAGCGCCTCTAAGTACACAAGAACGAGAACGCAAGCGCCTCAAGCATACAAAGGATTTTGGGCCTTTTCGCAGCCCTTTTCTCAAATCCCTGGTTGGGGCATCAATTAGCATAGAACACAAATCCAGCATAACATGGAAAACTAAATGGAAGGGCCACTTCTCACTGAATTTTTTGCATAATATCTATTATACTGAAACTTTTTGGGACTCAAATGGCAGTCCAGAATTTAAAATGTGAACTCAAAAAGCTGCAGTAGTCCATGGTAAATCACACATGTTACTAACAAAATTGATATTGCCACCCAAAAGAAGAAATAAAAAAAGGACATCGTGAAATTTTACAGCTGTCTCTTTTGGATAATATTTTCCTTCAACCAAAACAAAAATTTGACAGCTCAGAAAGCTCAAGAGAAACCCAAAAAGTACTTTTCCCCCTTCTTTCAGTGCCTCTAGTCCAAGCACTACCAAGGACTATATACACATAAAAACAAGAGGCATTATAATAAAAATATTTATTTAAGCACAAGCAGAATATTTAAAGAGCACAAGGAGGGTGGAATGAATGCCAGAAAAAATATCATCAGTGTATCAGGACGGACAAGGACATTCAGTCCATTTCACTATTCCTGGATTCAGGAGGAATACATTTGATGGAATAATCCCCAAGGATTAGGCCCCAGTGTATCAGGAAACAAAGCAATTTTCCCCTATAAGCATGGTCCCAGAAAATGTCTTACGATCTAATTACAAAATCATTCAACTTTCACAAGCAGATGAAATAAGCATACACTCACAAGTACATTATCAAAATTTCACTGTCATATTCTCGCTTTATAAACAGACCAAGACTGTTACAAATTTTAACCGTATCTAAGGACATCAAACAGTGGAGCTCATGGGAGTCAAACTCAACCCATAAAAACCAGGATTAGTGCTTCACATATATAACATAAAATGAAAATGGAACATAAACGATGGAGAACTCACCACATAATATATCGCAAAATTGTCTTTGTCCTCCATGTAACTAGACTTTAATTTAAAGCGGATCATATAAATAACCCACAGGGTTGTCACAAATGTAGCTAAATCAAGTAGGGTGTGTATATCATATTCCATAACAAAACTGCAGTACAGCCTAACAGCTAAAAACATAGCTGTTAATTCCTGGGATTTGAGCGATAGTCCTGCAAACCATTGAAAGGACTATCAGAAATAGTGATATCATAAGGCTCTGAGAGCAGACAGCAATATAAGAGATGTGTGGCGTCAGGCAAACCTTCTGATACACAATTTCTAAAAAGTATTATATTTTGGTACAGTCATGTAGAAGTGATAAATCTTCACTCATACCATAAAATCCAGTAGAAGTACACAACCAGAATAGTAATAAAGACAAAGCTCTTAATATTAAGCTCCATTAGCAACTATATTGTCTTCATCTTCATGGATTTGAAATACAAGCATTAATTATTGCAGACAAAATAAGGTTCCACCAGTGTCACAGGGAGGTTGCGCACATAGTATTGTATTCACAAACTAAAAGATAAACTGCTGATATCAGATTATATACACATAACCAAAAAGAGAACACACTGCCAAAAGGTAATTATAACTGACAGAAATGTGTTACCCTCAAGGCTTCTCAAAAAAGTATGGAAGGAAGCACTCGCAAGGCCAACCACTACAATATAGGACTTCTCTTCTGGTGGGATTATATTTGAATTCAACCCAAGGGCACCTTAGTGCTCTCCTCAGTGCTCAGCAAAATACGAAAAGGATTTAAGAAAAAAGACAGATTCTTTGGAAGCAAAATGGTCATGAAGTACCCTTTTTATGGGAATGACAGGGCAAAGTCTTAGCAATACAATCATAATCTTCAAGTGTCTCGGCACTTGGTTTAATTTTAGACTGCATACCTCTTTATGAAAATTGCAACCTCATATGTTCAATTTTAGTTGTAACTTCATATGTTCAAGAAACTGGGATGAAACTCTGGGGCAAGTTATTGCCTTAAGTCAAGCATAAACAATTAGGACCTACCACTGTAAACTCCAGTAATTTGTGAAGAACTTTGCAACATACATTATAAAAAAAAAATAAAACACAAAAATAATTGGTATAAGATGTCTAGCTCCCACTCGATTTGGGGGGTGGGGGGGGAGGGGGAGAGAATTTCCTTATGAGACTCCAATCTACCAACCATATAAACACCAAGTCACCAAAACAGATAATAGATACATTATGATCACAGTAACTTCTTCCATCTCATGTTCAAGAATAGTTCTTTTACCAACTAAAGAAAGATAAAGATTAGCTATATCATCAGATCTTTATATTGCCAAACTTTGTACCAATTGCAGTTCCAAAGCATGGTGAGACCATCTAAAAGGAAAATTACTGTTTATCAAAAATTAAAGTTCCTTCAAGTCCACTTAATATGGAAAGGGTCATCAGATCTTTTTATTCAGTTATAGCTATAATATTAGAGCTGGAGATAACAGAAAGGAAAAAAAAAATTAGAAGCATGAAAAATACTAATTTGTTAGACATCACAAAAGTGACCAAAGATAAATATATATATATATATGGCCCATTAACTTTGGTCATTTTCTAAGTATTTTGAGGCCAAAAGGATCAACCCTTTTGGCCTTGAGATTCCTAAAAATAATTTGTTTTGGTTAAAAGAAAGCAGCATAATTTGTTAAAAACATTGATTTCAACTGTTTATGATCCTATGAAATTTTATTTTCTTTGATATTGTACAAAAATTAGCTGATTATTGAGAACTCTGTGGAATCAAGGATTGGATAATTTTTTTTATGTACTAAGGAACAAATGCCTATATGATTGGCTAAATTATTTTATTTCTACAATGTTCGTCATTTTATTTTATTTTTACAATGAAGTGGCGACCCTAATGCCCTCATTAGGGGTTTAAGGATGGGAGTTTGTAACACCCGGGTTCCATATTGGAAAGAATAGAAGCCCACAAAGAGTGACTAGTTTATAAAGAGACTCATGGGTGCAAAGTCCCACATTGCTTGCTTACTATGTGTAACTGGGCTCTATAGTAATTTTGGGAAAATTCCAAATTAACTAGTTCTTTTGGGGTAATGACGTAGATGTGACTAGCATTTTTCATGTATTGTTACAAAACCCGGCCTTATTAAACAATGTAGGGCTTAACACAGCTGCCTATCTTCAATCTATTGTCTCAATAAAGTTAATATCACATGCTTTCTATATCCATATGCGACTACGTTTCTATGTCTATATACATAGTTTATCCAAGAGGCTCATAAAATAGAGTTGCCTGCAAACTTTGGTAGAAGTCACAATTCTATTACCCATCCATCAGATGGGTGAATGGATAACCCAACAAATCATAGCAAGTATTTGAAAATCAGCTCTATTGGCAGATGCCAACTAATTATTGAACACGATGAAGAAAAAGGTTCAACTTTCTTCTTATGAAAAACTACTCACCACATTTACTTTGAAGTACGAAATAGTATATTATGGAAAGCAAACGACAACGTTCTCAAATGTCTTGTTACTGCATAAACAAGCCATGTTTCCAGAATGAATATCAGGCCGCTGGAGTTTGGGCCAATGGAAATACTAAAGCTCGAGCTTGACTCAAGCTCAACTCGAACTTCAAAACAGACGCTTGAGCTTAGCTTGGCGGACATTCCATAGATCTCCAGAGCGGGCCATCAAGCTCGTCTTCCATGATAATTTGAGTTGAAAAGAATCCAACTTTACTCAACTCAATCATCAACGAAATTAAAAAGAAAAATAGGAAAGAAATTCCCTTTTTTTTATCTAAAACTTCTGATCAATTTAACCGGAAACATACAATCAAAACCACAGTCCGATAACTTAAAAAATAAGAAATAAATTTGGAGCTCTCAGCTTAGTTGGCAAAGTAATGTAAGAACAAAAACAAAAACAGTAAACCCAATTCACAGAACAGAAATAACCAATCAAAAACCAACCAATCAAGCTCGTAAAATTGCCTATAAATTATACCTGAAAAGAGCTAATTCAAGGGGGGAAAAACCCAAACTTGCAATATCAAATGCCCACTTCCACCCAAAATTAATAAACCAAATTCCCCACAAATTATTACCTATCAAACAAACAAATTTCCCAAACCTCCATAAAAAAGTTCGAAAGTTTACCAGCGCAAGTCCTCTCCTTCATGAGCTTGTAGATGAGCACGGAGATTCCAATGGAGTGGACCGCCTCGGCGGCGACGAAGAGGTTGTCGTGATCGTGGACGATGAATCGGAGCAGAACGAGCGCCGCCATGCCCGAGACCACGGCCAGGAAGGCCTTCACCTTCGGCGGTTGTTTCCGCACCCATGACGACACGGCGTGGATCGACTTTCTCTGTGCCCTCATGAGGGTTTCGCCTAGATGTGTATATTTCTTTTGTTCTTTGTGTTTGTTTTGATTTTCCGGGAAAGTGTGGGCGAGAAAGTGAGGGAAAATTATTAATTAAAGAAGTGCGTTTGGACCGTGGAGGAGAGAGAGAGAGGACTTTTATAAATTACTATTTGGCCATTTCATTTGTGGAAGAAATGTTGTTGGACTGCGTGACGTGTTTTGGTAGTGTTGTGTAGTATTTTTAATTCTTCTCTTTATCTCTTCCAAAAAAAAAAAAAACAAAATTAGAATGAGATATGCCAACTATTTCATAGTCTAGATTAGATTTTATAAATTTAAAGTTTAACTTATATCAGGATGAGCCTTAAAACCCTATTTTTACAACCCCATCAATAACGGACACACAAGCAAAAACATAAAAAGTGCACAAAAATAATTTGAACCAAAGTACACTAAATTTTAGGGTGATCAAATTCCTAAATAATTAACTTTTCACCTCTAGGTTTTAGTTTTGAATAAAAAAAACGAGTTTTTAAGCATTAGAAACGAGTTTTGAGGCATGTCACGGTCGGCCAAGCCGTGGGTCCAGCGAGACCCATGGTGACCAACGGGGTTTAAGGCGTTCACGGCCGACCAAACCCGTGGGTCTCGTCGGCTACGGGTTTTTTTTTCTCTGATTTGGTGTAGTTATTCTCATTTTCATTTTGTGCATTTTTCTCAAATTAATAATGTGTCACATGGTAATATAAGATGTTGTAAAATGACTGGTTTACACTAGGACATGATAGTAGGGGGCCTAGGGGCTCTTATAAATTTAATAATTTTTATCTTGCCAAATTTTAAGTTTTATGGCATTGTGTATATTATTAAATGTAATAAAATAAAATTTAAAAAAGAATCTTATTTTCACTTTCGATCATTTTAATTTATAATTTATAATTTGTATTTTAAATGTTCAATTCAACATATTTTTTAAACAAAAGGTCATCAATAAATCAAGTATAATTTCATAAAAACTTCCCATTGCACGACTTACATATATATGATGTGATAATGTCATTATAATAGATATTTAGATGATAATATTATTTGAAATTATCGTTTGATTATCTTATATTAATATATCCAACCAAATGCCAATAAAATCCATAAATCATTTTGTTCCATTTAAAATCTCAAAATGTTATATAATTTTTTATTTTTCTTCTAAAAAAACGCATCTTCCAAAACAAAATCACAGGCCAAACACTCTTAGTAGCATGCTATTACTAATGAAGCAAAGCAAATATGCATATGCAACCAGAAAGGTGAGTAATGGGCCTATGCCATGGAAAAAGGACCAAAACACAAAGATGAAGAAATACACTAGTCAATATCTTTTGTGGCTACACAGAGTTCAAACAGTGGTTTAAACACAGGAAAAGGCTCATCATTGTAGGACCAGTGCATGAATTCTTTGTGTAAAAGCAGGGGGTTTTACTTTTACATAAAGAATCCAATCAAAGAAGCTTTATTTCTTGATTTAGGAATAAATTGCCCCCTTAAGGTCCTTTATCATTCTGAATCTCTAAAGGGCATCTTGACTTTATTTTGAGAAATCATTAAAAATAAATATAAATAAATAAATAAATAACAGTCAGAAGATTTCCATGCACTTAATTTGCTAACCATTTAGTTGCTAACAAACCGCAACTACATAATGTCCTTGAGAGAGAGAGAGGGATGAAGAAGAAGAAAAAACAAATATACCATTTCAGTTTAGACATGCAAAAGAAAGAACACGTACTAAATACTACAAATGCCTTATTGGAGGGAACCTGAGAGTTAAAAGGAATAGGTGGAAAGCTTCAATTACCCCTGTCCTTCCATCCTAACAGAACAGGTCATAGGTGGGTAAGTAGGAAAAGAAGATAAATAGCATCAGAAAGCCCATGAATTTGATCTTCTGAGTAAGGGCTTCATCTGTTTGTCTTCCTCAAGTGCTATCATGCCCAGATGAGATGGGTCTTCAAGCATCATCTTCGCAACCAAGTAACCGGCAATTGACCAAGTTTGAGATTTCCGGGCCTGCTTCCCAATGTATCGACCAAGCTTTCCATCATAATATTCAGGCCAGTTGTCTTTTAGCAGCCTGGTTTCAGCAAGTTCAATGGCACGTCTTGCAATCTGGGGGCGTCCAGTCTTGATACACGCTGCAGTGAGGAGCCATAAAAGCACTGTACACATTTGACAGCCAAATTTTAGTATCATCTAGAGGAAACCTCTCAGCAAAATTCAATAAAACTAAAAAATTTTAAAAATTTAAAAAAAAAATGTAAAAAAAGTATTAAGGCACTTAGATTTTCCATCTTATCATTTCAAAGAGCTAGATACTGTTCCTGGCTTATCATGTTGAAAAATTATAAGAATGTATGCATGTCGAATATTCAGGTTGTAGAAGCATAAATAAAAGAATAGAGCAATTCCCAATCCATTGCAAGAACCAAAAGAACGGATCCATGAGATATACTATTAACTTTTTTGGCATTTCATCAACTACAACACAGGTAAACTTAGGGCCTGTTTGGGATTGTGTTTAAGATGCTTAAAAATACTTTTAACACTTAAAAAGCTAATTTAAAGAAAACAGTACTAGTTTGGTAAAAAAATTAAAAACGTTTTTAAAGGTCCAAAAAGCATAAAAATTGCCAAAACGCACTTTTTGCAAAAGCTTAAAATGAAGTTTTTGCCCAAAAGCTTTTTTTAACTTAAAAATTACATTTCTCAAACAGGCTCTTAGAACTGTTGGCCTTAGAAAATTGCATATTCTGGTCAAATGGGTTGAAATTTTCATTATTATTTTTTTCAGATATTTTGAGAGGGCAGAATCATGTCAATACTTACAAAGTATTCAGACAGAGCTTTACTCCCATCATGTCAATAGTTTGTAGTTTGTAATTTGAGTCATGTCATGAATTTCTGCATAGGTAAATTACAATGCAAAAGCATACCTGGCCAAGATCCACCGTTGTGGTAACTCCATCTTGTATTTTTTGGGTCACATCCTGTTACAATCCGCCATTCATGGCTTTCTATTGCTGGATAACAAACCTTTAGTGGCATTTCCCCAACCAATTCCTCCCATCGTGATTCTATAAGATCCATAATTGCAATTGACTGTTCAGGGGTTGCCAAGGATGACAGAATTGCAATGCAATTGCCCATGCAAAACCAACGGAAATCCATTCTAGCGGGACTGACATTCCCAATGAAGTAACCACCATGAGTTGGCATAAAATCAAAAATCCATTCTGGAAGAGAATCAGGTATTACATTAAACTTGTTGACCGCCGTGTGCGAGTATTCTTCTGTTTTATATCGATATATATCATTAAGCTGCTTCAAGTCTAACCAAAAATAACTTCTCATGTGATAGCTCAAGGCATGAAGGCGTTTAGATATTCGTTCTACAACCTCCTTCCCTTCATCATCTTGCTTAAGTAAAAGCAAAGCACATCTTAAAGCCATGAAGAAAAGTGCTTGAATTTCGATAGGATATCCATAAACACCCTGGAAACATACATAATCAATAATGAAGTGAAATGAAGGAAGTTGACTGATTGGTTAAGGATAAAACAGTAATTAGCACTACATGTCATTCTAAAGAGAAAGAGGAACAATATGTACTAATGAACATCAAGAAAACCTGAAACAAAAGTTTATTTATGACGTCAGTTGCTAGAAACCTCACAATACAGTTGGTCCATTATCTGTTTTCTTGACCAAAAAGACTAATTCTGTTGTTTATAAGGCAGATAAATTTCTCAAAATCCTAGAACACTCAAATTTGTGCTCAACCTAACAAAGCCATAAGCCCCACAGTCATCACAGGTTGGCATGCACACGGTAAGCTAGTTATCTGGCCGCACATGCCTTAACTTGGCCCACATGTGTGCATTATCATGTTCAATCAGTAAGATGACTGTCAAAGCTCACTCGAATTATGCACAAGAAGTCATTTAGTGGAGATGAACAAGTTGGGTTTGAAGCAAATTTTGTAAGTTTCAAAGTTTCCCTTATTTAGTAATGAAACAGAGCATAAAGATTGATAAAGGGTGCTCAGCAATTCACTAAAAGCACTACAGGTGAGACATAAGCACTACTGAAGTGACGCAAAAGCATATGAAAGGTAATGCAGTTTTCTTTGCCCTTTCATCCATTTTACACTATGAAGCTTAGGATCGTGATCTTTTTTCCAGTAACAAATTCAAATATTTGATAGATTTTCATGACAGATGCAAGAAAGGTCGTACAAGTTTGGCATGCTTGAGTTCTGCTCTTTTCGCTGATTGTTAAAGAACATTAACATAAACTTTGAGAACTCACCATTCTACGATCAATCATACAGCATCCATCAGCACAGAGAAGAGTCGGGAAAGTGTCAAATCCCTCTGAAAGACATAAACTCAGAATTAAGCGCATACCCTTCTGGCATTCAGGCAATTCAGCCAAGGAAGTGTCTCCTGTAGATTTTGTGTATGCCCGAAGCAATATAATCCACCAGAATCCAGAATCAACCGGAGCAACTCTTCCAATTGCACTCTCACCAAAATCTGCCATTAAAGTTTCACTGTTCCTGACTGGATCATGTAGTACTTTGAAACTAGCAGGCATTACTCCTTCTCCTAGCTGGAATCTATCAATCTTTTTCTCCCATGACTGAAGACGAAGAGTCTTTAAAAGAAAATTTTTCACTATTTCAGGTTCCCCATTCATCAGAAAAGCCAATGCACTTGGGACAAAGTCTCTCACAAACACCTTGACAGATTAAGAAAGTTACCATTAATGTTTACCATTCTTCAGCCATTAAAACCGTGTGTAGCTAGCCATGAATTCATAACAGCATGCACTGAAGAGAAGCATAGATGAAAGAAGGATTGCACTGGATAAAATCAACTAAATGAATACACATTAAACACAAATACCAAAAGGCAGCACTTCGTTAACACATTTCCGCAAATTTCACTAATCCAAATGCATTTACCATTCAAGAAGTCCATTAATGGGTCAGCATCCTCTATATATTGGAATCCACACCCCCTCCCAAAAGAGAAAGAAAAGAAAAGGAGAAAACACCTGCCAATGAAGAATTACGATATTGCAAGCCCTTAAACTTGTCAAGCTCCGAGGGAAATGACATTCATAGAGATTATAATTATATGAAAACATTAAAATTCTGGAACGTGGATTAAATAAATAAATAACCTGTATATAACAAAATGGCTTAAAATAGTTGGCATGTGAAGAAGTATCGACTATCAAGAAACTATGTGATGCATCATGAAGCATCAAATTTTTATTGCATTAACATGCAAAAGTATCCATATATGCATGGTTTTTAGTGTAGCTACACTCTGGCCCCCCTAGCGATAGTATAACCAAAACATTGTACAAAAAGTAGATAAATAAGTTAAAAAGACGACTTAAACTAATGAATCTTTAGTGTCTCTCTCCTACAATTACAAGTAGCACTACTTCATAGCTTGTGTTTTAAGTCTAAGGACATTGAGTTAGCAATAATTCGCACCACTTTTTATAGTGAGTTATGTAAAAAGGGCTAAAGGGATAAAGATTATTCACCTGATCATAGTTAAGTTCTTCTTCAGAATTATCCAATGCAGCAATTGTCCCAACTGGCTGGCCACGGAAATGCACCAACGACCGTCTCAAAGCTTCCCAAGCTTCAGCAACCATTGGGTGTGGCTCAAAGCCAATATGAGACCTTGGGGTATTAAAACCTGACCTTCTACCCGGTGAAAATGAATATTCCAGATGGTCAATTATTCGGGAAGAGTACTCAGCAGTTCTGGATGGCGGCTGTGGGGACAACGAAATAGATAATTCATTGAGCGACCTTTCATCACATGATCTCTGTCTCTCCATATTCAAAGGCCTTGGCCTGTCTAATAATCTTGAGAAATCATATTCTTCAATTCCAGTAATGGCACATAAGGCATCAATAGTTTTCATATCTCCATTTTGAGACAGGTCCGCATTAGTTTTCATATCTCCATTGTGAGACAGGTCCGCATTAGACATAGACATTTTCAAAGATCTAAAAAATGAAAATAAATGGAGGCACTACGGTGAGTTTAGCGTTTAATACCCTGCAGTGTAATTAGCAGAAAGTTAATTCCAAAAAAGTTCAATCAACACTGTGATGACCATAAATGGCAATTGAGACATGGTAGAACCAGCCCTTTTGAAACTGATTATACAACAGGAACAGCTCAAAGACCACCAATTTCCAGTTTCAATTGCAAAATAAAAATAAATAAATAAAACAAGAATCTTATACCTTCTTTATATCAATACTCCAATAGTTGTCCAGAAAATACGTACGAATCTCTAAATTGAACCTGTTACAAGCATGTGTCTTGGTTTAGACAGATTTCCCACTTTCTGAAAACCAAAGAAATATGAGTACAAGATTCAAAAAATTCAATTGTCTTGTCATCTTGATAGTTTTCTCAGCAACCAGACAAAGGGTAAAGCTAACACATCTTCAGCAAACGAGAGGTTGAAACAACAAGAAGTTGCCCCAAGTTCACATCTCTAACGTTTCAACCACTTCAAAATCCACTATCAAAACAGAATAATCAAAATGATTTTCAAGATCCAAACAAGCGCGAATTTCTGCCAATCCAAACAAAAATAAAACTGGGAAAAAAATGTGTCCAAGCATGTTCATTCATAAATCATTCACAAACCACGTAAATATCAGAGAAACACACCTCAGAATTCGTCACTCAGCTGAGATTGGACCACCTCCGGGGATCGAACTGTGAAAGAAACAACCTCACCGAGTTAAGACTAGAAAATCTTTGTCGCGTGCTATACGTGGGGCCAGAATTCAAACAAAATAAATCCCATGGCACATAATATTGGTAGATGGCGACCGGCAGGTGGGGCTGTCATGCTTCGTGCCTGACCATCGCCACTGGTCACCGCGAGTGACTTCAGCGAAGAGATTGCGACTCTTGGTGACGATCAATGTGTTCTTGGCCGTGGCTTTGCGTAGGTGCTGTACGGAGGAGGAGATGTGTAGGGTGCGAGTGCCACGGGAGACGTTGGATCGACTGTGACGGGTGAGTTTTGGGCGTGACTGGACAGTGACGTTTGCGAGGAAGAATGCTTCATGCAGTGCCCGTGTGAGCTGTGACACGCAGTAACAGCGCGCTTTGGGAATTGGGCCTCCTTGCGTGACAGCAATAATGCTGGCGTTTCTGCAGAGAAAGGCGTCTGTTTGTGCACGTGTACGGTAACTGTAGTGCACGAGGTGGCTAGTACATCGCTAAACGACTTGTAGTTTGAGAAAAGATACAATCACTTTTCAAATTCAAGTTGTGCCAAATCATATAAGCATAACATTATATAGATTAACGATAATTGGGCTTATATAACTGAACGAGTCAGATTTCTAACCTTAGTCGACCCATTTCGTGTTGAGGTTGCAGGACGTATCAAAAATTTAAGGCAAAAAATGAAAAATGTTGCTTAACAAATTCAAGTTATGTCGAAGCACCAGTATAAGACTATATAGGTTAAACATATCTCAACTATTTAATAAAATAAATTAGACCCATCAACCTTAACTCGTTATTTTTGTTTACGTTCGTGTTGAATTAACAATATTCAACAAACCGTGACAAAAATTGAATCGTTTTCACTAAATCCATTATCATTATCATCCACACCATTACAATTTAACTTTCACTCGAATTTAAAGTTTGGTTTGTTAATTTCTCAAATAAATTTGAGCTTATTCACGAATTTGTTAAATTAGTTAAATAAATTAACATGCAACTCTTTTCTTTTTCTTTTTTAGGGTATTCTAGTTTTACCTATGGCCAAAACAGTACTCTAGGCTTCTCACACCGAATTAGTCAATAAGCTATACTCTAAAACATTCTAATCAATTCAATGACATTGCAATTTTTTTTTAAAAAAAAAAGAAATAGAAATGCTACAAGTATTGACTCTTTTACAAGCTTAGTAACATGATGTGTAACTCATTTATTGGAAAAAAAATAATAATAATTAATTAAGAGAAATATACAAGTATCAATGAATGAACAACGCATCAGGTTAGTAAGCCTCTATTAGTAAAATAGTTAGTACTCACAGCATTTATCTTCTTCTTCTTTGTTTTTTCAACAAAGTTTGGAATAAAATACAATTTCTAATCATTTATTTTCCTTAAAATTTTCGCATATTTGTTAAATTTTAAAGTGTATTTTCTAGAATCCACTGCTACTAATTTTCTTCTTATTGTTTTGAGTGATGTAGTGAGAAATTTATGAAAGTTTAAATGCGAGGGACTCATTTGCACATGATGGATAACACATATCATTCTCTCATTGTTTAGCCTTTCCATCTTACCACATTTTATCTTGGTTATCTAACCATCACTACCATTATTCAACCTACTTCATATTTCAATACAACCTTACAAATTCCTTGAGACATTATTATTTCTTATCAAAATTCGTTGTTCTTCATTGGTCACATGAAAAGTCACACTTATCTTGTTAATTAAGTGATAATACTCTAGAACCATTCTCTAACCCTTATATATACCCTAGGCATGTTTCCAAGCCTCTTATTCCATCATATCTCACCAAAACCTTCTCTTATCTTGTTCAAGTGTGGTCCAACCCAAATATGCTTTATTGTTGTAATATTTCATAAATAAGAAGTATACTTTTTCATTTAGTTTTGATAGTTCTCCCATTTTTAGTTGTGAGTCGTTGGACTAGTGTAATTTTTGGACACCTTATTTTTTTCACAATATTAGTATTAAAATAAATCTGATTTTGCGTTCTCTTAAATTTGTAGACGTGGCTAATTTTTTTTTTTTAAAAAAAGTAAAACCATGTGAAAAGCAACCCCAAACTTTGATGTTGGGCATGTTTGAAATTGCGTTAAAAAGCTTAAAAATTAATTTTAATGCAATCTTGATATTTGGTAAAAAAGTCAAAAATACTTGTTTGACTTTTTAATTTTAAAAATGGCAAAAACATGTTTTTAGCAGAGCGCTTGTTGACTTAAATTTTTTATTGAGGTTGAGTTTGAATTCTTATATGGGCTACCAATTTATTGGGGTCACGCACTTTATCCTTGTCCAATCTTTGTGGAGAATGCGCTTTTTGCATGAACCCAACATTTGACCTTCAAGATGACAACATAAAATATTAGAAAAAAAAAAAGGAAAACCATGTGAAAAGGACATTTTAGTCATTTAAAAGTTGATTTGTGGGAAATTTTCTTGGTCTGTCCGGCTTGCACCTAGTAAGGAAAATGCTAAAGGCCCAACTAAAGATATAAACGAGCCAAGTTTTAGCAAGCTTCTTTTGTTTGGGCTCGATTTGTTTAAATTTTACTCGAGCTTGAGCTCGAACTGAGCTTAAGAACGAGCCAAAAATCGAGCATGAGCTTGATCTTATAATAAGTCAAGCCGTGCCGAGCCAATTCACGATTTGGCTTTTATATTTAATTTAATTTAATTTTTTATTATAAATTTAAATTTTAAATACTCTTAAACGGCTAAAGAAGTCCGCTTGCATATGAGTATTTACTAACTGAGTATGGAGCTTGAGTCAATACAACAATACACTTGGTTTCGAAGAGATAATATATGCATCATTTTTATAATAAAAAAAAAGGCTATTAGAAAAAAAAAAAAAATTATCAATTTTTAATATTAATATGAGCAATTATGTGAATAACTATCAATTCAAGCCTTATACGAATTGCTCAAGAGTTTAGCCGAGTCAAACCGAGCTTGCTTCATTTAATATTCGAGTCCAGCACGAGCCAAGCTTATGCGAACCGAGCCAGAGCTCGCTCGCGAGCAGCTTGCTCTCTTAACACCTCTAGGCCCAACTATTTTACCTAATTTTAAGTCAATTTTTACCTTATTTTTTAATTAAAAATGAAAAAAAAAATGTGTGAATCAATAATATATATTTTTTGTCTTTATTTTATTTGGTATTTTTTTAAAAAAATAAAAAATAATATTTTTCTTCATAATAATATTATTTTTAAATTAAAAAATATGAAAAAAGTTGGGCAAAATAGTTGTTCGTATTGTCCCTCGCCTAGTAATTACTGCACAGGAAAAATCACTTCCCATAAATGAACTAAAACCCTGCTGGGAACCCTAAAACCCTTACTCTGAAACACAAATCCAACTTCGAAGGATGAAATCTGCAACAATGGCGGATTTGGAAGCAAAACCTAAGAAGAGACAAACGAAGAATAACAAAAAGAGAAAGCTAAGGAGCCCCGAAGAAACCGAAAGA
Organism: Carpinus fangiana; assembly: GCA_006937295.1. Lineage (NCBI taxonomy): Eukaryota > Viridiplantae > Streptophyta > Magnoliopsida > Fagales > Betulaceae > Carpinus > Carpinus fangiana. Next base: position 8,957,790 of record CM017322.1, read on the forward strand.
CCTCCCAAAACGCACCGTTCAGAGAATCGGAGAGAACAAACCGAGGTTGGGCATGTTCAAGAGCTGGAACAAAGAGAGCTGAATCAGGAGCTCCTCGGAGAAGTTTCTCCATGGAGGAACCTGCAGTTGATTTTGTCGTTACAGAACAAAGAGCTCGAGCTTCAGAAGTTAGTCTCTTTCTCTATCTCTGTGTCTGTTTTCATTCGTGGCAGTCTGTTTGGTTTCCGAGAAAGTTCGATGGGAGGAATGGAATTTGAAATTCAGTATCGCATTTTTGTTTATTTTGCTCGTTTTAAGCAAAGCTCCGTCACTCTCCAAGATTATATCTGTTGTTATTTGTTTGGTTGCTGAGGAGTTGATTCTTTAGGAGTTCCTCATTTTGTCCAATCAGTTATGTTATTGATCATTTTTTTAATTTTTAATTTTAATTTTTATGATTGAATCTCAATTTTGTGATGGTTTTGTTTTTGAATACGAAAAAAAGTCTTGCAGCCAAATGGCGTATAGTTTTAATAAACGAGGGGACGCATAATTCAGAATTGCGAGGATTATCATTTAATAATTGAGGGACGCTAGTTTTTGTATCATGCATTATTTCTGTTGCCATATGTTTGGTTGCTGAAAAGACCAAAGAAAAGACAAGAAACTGGAGTTTGAGTTTTATGTTTTAGTTTGTTTGACATAACTGACATCTTTTTTTTTTGAAAAGACATAACTGACATCTATTCAGTCAATCAAGTTGTCTGAGGCAAGGATATGGGTGCCTTTTTGGGTTTAAAGTGGATCTGAAGCAAAAGTCATATCCAAGATATGAGGATTCTATTTGTCTTCATTTCCCTTATAATGCTAGCCATCAAAATGAGTATTAATTTTTTATTTAACTAACGAGGGAATTTCAATGCAGGAAAGTGGAATTAGCTTCCAGTTTTGTGAAAATGAGGGTCTCAGAAGAAGTCAATGATGCTGATCAAGATTATCAACCAGTGAAATTATCACGGTTGATAGTTTTCCTTAATGATTGGATCCAGTCTTTGTTGATTTCTTCAGAAAAGAAAATGAGGGGTGACAGGCAGAAACCTCAGGCTGAGGTTATTGAGGCATGTTTAGATTTTAGATGCTGGGAGATTTTCTTATTTTGTTTGAAGGAGTCGTTGAGATTCCAAGTTTCTTTGAATTTCTCACGGAACCTTTTACGGACTGTTTCTTCTATCGCAAAAAATGCAGCATCTCTAGTGAACAACACATTCTTGTGTTCACAAGAATCCTTTTTTATTGGTGAAGATTTTAAGCTGTACAGTACGGTGCTTGATTGTATTTGTTTGGTCTTCTCATCCCATGGTGACTTGTCGAATGAAAATTTAGACTTGTGGATTTCAACTGTTGAAGCAGTTCTTGATCTTGTCCGCAAAGTTTATGCCAAGAACCTTGATAGCAGCAATATGGGTGCTTTTACCCTGCAGTTTTCGTGCTTGGTACTTGAGCCATTTGCCACATTTTTGAGGGTCCATCCAACTCGGAAAACAGGATTTCATGATTTTATAGATAAACTTCTTGAGCCACTGATGCATTTGTTGGGTGTCTTGCATCTTCAAATTGGTGGAAGTAATTCTCATTCGACAGAAAACTTACTGAAACTAGTTCAGGAAGTTTTGTTTAATGGTTTGTTTCATCCAATCCATATTGATGGATTTCTGAGCTTACTGAGTACAGAAAAGTATGCCACATATTTTGATGGGAAATCAAAAAACACAAAAACTGTTATTAAGAGTTATCATAGACACTTATTTGATAAACTGGAAAGAGTTCTGACTGAAAAGAAAGTATCAGCAATGGGTAGCATTGGAGAACTATTCCACATGCTTGTTGATCGAGTCAAAGCACTAAAAAGGACTTCTGTGCTTTCTCTAGGTAACAAGATGACGGGGGAAACAGGAGCTTCAAGGCACTTGGAGGATAACGCGTTGGATAGAACGTCTAAGATGTCTTTTGAAAGTAGTAGTGTACTTCTACACGAGAGCTATTGCTCAAGTAGTTTTAATGCAGACACACGAAAATCCCTTTTTGATTTTTTTGTACAGATGATGGAGCCTCTTTTGTTCAAGATTAACGCCTATCTTCAAGTTAAATTGGATGTGGAACCTGACTTGTTGGAGGTTCATGGAACTCTCAAATCTATTAATAGTTTGCTTGCTAGCTTTATGCATGAAAAGGTCTATGTAAGAACAGAGGACACCTCTGAAGGAGCTTGCCTTAATTTCTTGAAGAAGGTTTATGATACACTTAAATCATTTTCCACCAATTTTTTCTGGTTGACAAAATATGATTTAGATAACAATATACACATTGGCTCGTTAGCTTTATCAGCCAACGAGGTACTTGTTGCTGTAGGTTATCTTCTAGAAATTGAGTACGAAGTTATAGGGAATGACTTGGTAAGCTTGTGGCTTATGATGTTTTCTTACTCGGCCATTGGCCTGTCTTTGGTGGGTATGGTGGATCAAAGCTCATTATCTTCCAGGATAGAAGCCCTTGGATGCCAACTGGTTAATCTATATAGTCAGCTACGCCAGGTTAGTAGAACTCTCTGGTCACTATCCAATTATATTCTGTTGTCTTCTTTCTTTTTAGTTTCTATATTGGAATGTCTGGCATCACACACATGGTTTACGTCATTAGAATATGCGTGCATGAGAATAATTTTTTTGGGGGTGTGGCGTGTGAGAGTTGCGGAGTGTCATGGGGCCAGAATATTTTTTGTTAAATGGTTTTTCTTCCCCTGCAACTATCCTATCTTGTTCTGTTTCCCATTCTTCTTTCTGCCCCTCAAAATTTGGTTCAACTCATATTTCTTTTGGATTGAGAATTTTCATGCCTTGTTCTTATACATTTGAGCTAATGTAGGTGAATACTGCTATCTTTGACCTATGCAAAGCAGTAAGGCTAGTAATATCAGGTGATGATGATCGTGAGGTAAATTATACTGGGTTTATGGCTCCTTTACCTTCTGAAGCATATGCAAGATCAGTGGGAATGCTATTATCCTCCCAAGAGTTTAAATGTGTTGTACATAATGCCATTAGAACTATACCAGAAGGGCAAGCGAGTGGATGTGTTAGGCAGTTAACAGCAGATATATCAGAATCTCTAGAATGGTTGAAAGTTAATTGTTCAGTGGCTGAGGAAAAAGAAGTTGGCCAACTGAAAGTAAATAGTGTGCAAAGTTTTGATCTGCAAGCAGAACTTTTGGGAAGAGGATTGTCTGAATTGTATGCACTAGTACTGAATTCGGTGACTGTCACAGCGGGTAACAGTAACCTTCTTGGAGTTTCTATCAAGGACCAGATGACACTGCTACATCCTTGCATGAATTGCCTAGTTGGAATAGAGCTGGATACTGTCAATAAGTTCCTTTTCTCTGTCACTGGAAGAAATTTTAACATTGGGGTGGCTGGGAATAAAGGTGATGGGCTGAAATTTAGGTTTTCCACTTATTGGGTCTTCGTGTTCTTCTTTCAGTTGTACATGTGCTGCCGAAGCCTATATAGGCAAGCAATCAGCCTTATGCCTCCAGATGTATCAAAAAAGATGTCAGTAGTGATGGGGGATTCATTCACTGCATACTCTGGAAAGGACTGGATTGAGAGGACTGATTGGGATGACAAGGGCTATTTTTCTTGGATTCTCCAACCTTCAGCTTCTCTTCTTGCTGTTATACAATCAGTTTCAAATATTTATCTTCAGGTTGGCACTGAAGATTGCTGTCCCTTAATTTATGTATTGCATGCTATGGCTCTTCAGAGGCTTGTTGATTTGAATAGGCAGATAAAATCCCTTGAGTATTTGCTGCAGAATAATGATAATCTGTTGCACAATAACTTGGTTGATGGTGCTGCCTTGTCACTGTATCGCAAGAAAAGTAGAAAGTGGGAAAGACACATCTCACTTTTGAAGCAAGAGGCAGCAGGTCTTACTGATTTCATGATGGGACATCTTCGGTTATTGGCTAAAGATCAACAATTGATCTATTCTAATGATGCCACTTGTATGGATATATCTGTCCAAGCACTGCATGAAACTGAAGAATGGGATTTCAGTATTTGTACTGTGAACAAGAAGTCATTGCCCGCTGCTATTTGGTGGATTGTTTGCCAAAATATTGATATTTGGTGCACTCATGCTGCTAAAAAGAAGTTGAAGTTGTTGCTCTCACTTTTAATTCGTACTTCCCTCCCCTCTTTAACAAGCAGCTTTGTGAAGGTTAGAAAGCAGCACAATAATGAACCTCGCCAGCTGAAGAAAGTAACAATAAATCAAATGTCATCAGAACTTCTAAGCGACTCAAGTTTTTATGAACAAAAAGTAAGACTCTTAAGTAATACCCTGCTTATTTGTGCGCAGATATTCACTCATACATGCTCTGTTAAAGTGTTTAATATATATATATAGTTTTCTTCAAAATTTCCCTTTCTGTATGATGTCCTCATACTTCAATAAGTTTATTGGAAATTGTTGCTTCATATGTGTTCATTCTGTCTCTTGTATTAGTTTGTTCGCAGGTACTTTGCATCAAGATTTTGCCATGTATTGGAGAAATCAGTATCACTGCTATCTAGAGATTTTTCATCTGGCAATGTTGATTTGAATTTGTTGCCTAATTGGCCGGAGGTTCTTGATGCACTTGACAAGTCATCAGTAAATATTTCCATCAACAAACATGTTACATATGATTGTCTGTCAGATTCAAATCCGATCACCCATTCATCTGATAAATTGCCAACTGAAATTTGCAATGAACAAAAAGCTCTACCTTCCATCAGCAAGGAAGTTACAGCTTGTCAGAGTTTGCTTAATCTTTTGTGTTGGATGCCGAAAGGGTATCTAAATTCAAGATCATTATTACTTTGTGCCACTTATATACTTAACCTTGAGAGGTATGTTGTCTTCTCTGCATGATTGATCCTTTTATGTTATGGTGTGGTGCGTGTTTATGTAATGGTCTCCCAGCTAAATGGTGATTGTTGCCTCTAGAGTATGGGCAAGTAGATCACAACTTCTTCACCTCTCTTGAGGAAAAGACTTTGTGGTACATGTCAAACTGTCTTAATCTACTGAAAAATAGGTGATAAAATTAGAAAATAACCATTGCTGAAAAAAAGAAGAAAATGTAAGACACATGTTATCCAGATTATGCATCTGATACTGCTAAATGTCTACTTGTGCACTTTTCTGTAATGATCTGTTATCTTGTTGCATATTTTCAAGCTTTTTTCATAAGCATTCAGTAGCATTTATCTTGTGATATCATATGCTTTCTTTTGCTTCCTCTGCTGAGGATAGGCTTTGAAATTCAATTCAGAATTTTCATTAATATGAGCATGCCTACACCTTTCAGGCTTGTAGTTGGTGGCTTGTTGGAATGTCAGGGTAGTTTGTACTCACATAGTCATCACGAGCTTTTCAGATTGTTTGTTTCTTGCCGGAAAGCCTTGAAATATATAATTATGGCAGCTTGTGACAAGAAGACAGAAGCTAGTCAATCCTCATATACTCCCATATTCCCTGAGGATTCATTTTTTGCTTTATGGCTTTGCAAGTCAGTATCTCTGGTGGTTGAGCATCAACAGGGAGTATCAGAAGATATTGCTAGTCAAGTTAAAGATTTGACATTTTCATTGATGGATCACACATCATATGTCTTCTTGACATTAAGCAAATATCAATTTAGTCATTCTGTTCACTTCCTTTTAGATGCAGAGCAACCCTTTTCTGGCAATGCTGATCAACAGAGTAACTTAATTGAATCTGATCCATGTTTGGATTCCACCAACCGTATTGAGGCCTGGAAAAGTGCATCCCTTGTCGCCAAGATTTTGAAGGAACAGACTCAAAGCTTTTTTATCTCTCCAAAGGATGCCCTTTGTACTGAAACAGTGGGTCTTGGTGTCAATGTTGTAAAGTTGAAAAGATTTTCTTCCGTAGTTTCTTGCTTTAGTGGGTTTTTATGGGGTCTGGCATCTGCAGTTGATGATACAAATGCAAAATATATTGATAATAAATCAAAATTATTACGGTGGGATTGTGAACTTGTCTCGGATCTCAACCTTTGCATAAATGTGTTTGAAAAGTTCATTAATCTTTTCTTACACACATTCCTCGTTGATGATGAACGAGCCAGAAGTTTCTATGGCCCATATTTGGTGGATGCAGAGGAGTTTTCACAGGAAGGTTCTCGTGCCCAGGCTGTAATTTCATGTGGTAGACAGCAGGCTGCTGCAATGGCCTGCTCGACGTCATTTGACATTGATGATGACTCTGGAAATGCTAGTTGTAAAAGGTCACAGTTGAAAGACGCAAACTTTGCTGCCAGTCTTCTGACTGAGGTCGATTCATTTGACTTTCAATGTATAAACAAGCCTCTGTTGCAAAGTTTGCTAAAAGGTAATTATCCCGATGTGGCATTTTCACTCAGGCGGCTATTAATTGGGTCATCAGCCATATTGAAGCTAAAATTGCACATCAATAGGATTTCCTCACTCTCAAGCTTGGTTCCCTTTTTTGTTGGCATCTCACAAGTCTTGTTATTGGGTTTTGTGGATATGGTTGAAATACCACAACCATTTTCTCTTGTTTGGTTGGATGGTGTTCTGAAGTATCTGGAAGAGTTAGGAAATCATTTTCCTTCAACTAATCCTACCTTATCAAGAAATGTGTATGCAAAGCTGATAGACTTACACTTGAGGGCTATAGGAAAATGCCTAACTTTGCAAGGAAAAAGAGCTACCCTAGCATCTCACGAGACAGAGTCAAGTACTAAGACACTCCATGGTCATATAGGATTATCTGAAGCATCTAATTCTCATGGGCCATATTGCTTGGATGAATTTAAAGCTAGATTAAGGATGTCATTTAAAATGTTCATAAAGAAACCATCAGAATTGCATCTCTTGTCTGCCATCCAGGCTATAGAGAGAGCACTAGTTGGAGTCCGTGACGGATGCACAACGATCTATGACGTAACTACCGGAAATGCGGAAGGTAGAAAGGTTTCCTCAGTTGTTGCAGCTGGCGTTGATTGCTTCGATCTGGTTCTTGAACATGTTTCAGGTAACATTGCACATCCATTGAAAGGATATTTTGATAATTACGTAGATTAATCATTCAAGTGCATTCTTTAACATGTCTGCAGTGGGTACACTTTGTGTTTTTGGCATATAATATGTTTCGGTTATTTGCATTTTGATAGCTGTTAGATGAGAATGTGCTTCTGTTGGTAATATTTCCACCAGGATTTAAATCTTTCAAATGCCATGCAGAAAAAAAAGGTGAAGATAATCTCATTTGTTATGTTACATTTAAAATATAAGACAAAGATAATTGAGTAGTTCCTTACATTCGTTCAATAGTACAACTGCTTTTTTATAAAAAAGAAAATCGAAAAAAAAAAATGTTGGTTTTGCATGAGGGATTTTGAGATGGGATTTTACTTAGAGTTGTAATTTGGGAATTCTCTTTGTTTTGATTAGCAGAAAAGTTATTGGGAAAAATATAAAAAGGCCCCCCAAATTATCAGTCATTTACGATTTAGCCCCCTAATATTCAAAATGTAATAAAGTAGCCCCCAAACTATCAAAAAGTTGCATTTTGGCCCCCTCCGTTAGTACTACCGTCAAAGTGAATGGAAAAATCAAAACTACATCGTTTTGGCAATGGTAAGTTACTAAAATGCCCTCTTGGAGAAAAAAAAAAATTAAAATAAGGATTAAAACGGCGCCGTTTTGGCTTAAATTAGGGTTTCCCGCACTAACCAAAACGGCGGGGCCGCCGTTTTGGTAAGTGTTAGGAATTAAAAAAAAAATCCCTAGACCCCAAGCTGGTGACCCACGAAAAAGCCCCCAACCCCACCAGCCGTCTTCTTCCAGCAGCCCTTCTCCCTCAAGCTACAACCTGCAATTTGTTTACCCAACCCATTAAACCAGGATTACTGTTGCTTCTTTTCATGTTTAAAACCAGAAATTACTTCAAAGATTGATCGTTAAAAGCGAACAGCAGGAAATTTAACATTCAGCAAATGAAATACGGTGAAATTGTAAAAGGAAGAAGGCGGTAATTAGAAAAATCAAAGGCTACAGTGGAATCTGATGGCCGAATGTGTTTTCACCGCTGTAATTGACATAGAGAAACCCATCTTCATCTTCATCCTTCTTCTCCTCGTATATGGCAGACATGATAGCACCAGTAAGAAACCAAAAACCCCAAATAAATTGCAGGTTGTCATGAGCTTGAGGGAGAAGGGCTGCTGGGAAGAAGACGGTTGCATGAGGTTTGGGGGCTTTTTCGTGGGTCACCAGCTTGGGGTCTAGGGATTTTTTTTTTTAGTTCCTAGTAAGTGTGGGAAACCCTAATTTAAGCCAAAACGGTGTCGTTTTGATCCTTATTTTTATATATATATATTTTTTTCCAATAGGGCATTTTAGTAACTTAACATTTCCAAAACGACATAGGTTTGATTTTTCCATCTACTTTGACGGTAATACTAACGGAGGGGGCCAAAATGCAACTGTTTTTTAGTTTGGAGGGCTACTTTATCACTTTTTGAACATTAGGGGGCTAAATCGTAAATGGCTGGTAGTTTGGGGGGCCTTTTTATATTTTTCCCGAAGTTATTTAAAAAAATCCATGGAGTTTTGAATTAAAATCCCAAGTATAAATTTCCTAGAGAAAGGTGTGTACAAATTTTACCAATGCTACCATCCTCATACCACCAACCATCACTATCAACACTGCCACTACCATTGTCGTTGGTACTGCCGTTGCAAGCACCACCATCACTAACACCACAACTAGTGCCACCAATTTCACTACCACTACTAGCACCACCATTGCCATTGCCATCACGAGGCACGACCACCATTACCATCCACCATCGTTGCTGGCAGTCCCACACTACTACTCCCACCATTGCTGCCAACACTGTTACTTCCACTCACTGCCGCCACTACCACTCACTTCTACCACCACTGCCACACCCATAACCAATGTAATATTAATACCATTGTCTGAGTCACAATCACCATTTGTAGAATGGTGTAATAAAATGGTGTTGGAGGTGTGGAGAATGGCCCCTTTGTGCCTTATGTGGACTATTTGGAGGGAGAGGAATTTTCGGTGTTTCGAAGATAAAGAATTGACAATGGCAGAGATTAGCACTAGGTTTCTCACAATGTTATACCAATGGGCGGGTGTTTTGAACCTTTCTCAAGTTCCTTCGATGTCTCAATTTGTAGATTTTTGTTCTTACTTTTCTCTTTAAAGGGGTGTCTTTGTACACTCCCTGTGTACTTGGGTTGCGCCCCTCTGCGCTTTTAATGATATGCTTACTTATTTATAAAAAAAAAAGAGTCACAATCACCATTATTACTGTCAGAATGTAACTACTGTAATATTCTGATTTCTAAATTTCTAGATATATTTGTTCAAACACTAGAGGTTGAAATGAATGGAATTAAATTTCCCATCCCTTTGAATCTTGCCTTTTTGAGAATTGTAAGAATTTTTCGAATTCTTTGTCCAAGCACAACCTCCTAGATCTATCGGAATTTCATCTTGGTATTGCAAAAGGTGGTGTTTAGGAAATGGAGAAATGTTAGCAGTACCAGATATTTTTTGGAATTTCTTCATAACTCATTTTTTGGAATTTCTTCATAACTCATTGATGTTGTCCTGCTTACATCCTGGGACTCATACTCCTGCTATGCTAAATTATGAACTACATGGAAAGGACAAATAAATGTCCAATGAGGAGATGCATGAATTGATTAACCCTGCATAAATAATGCTATTGCACTTGTCACTTGAGGTTTCTGCATGTTCTTACCTTTGACTTGCTTTTCAGGACGCAAACGTTTGAATGTGGTAAAAAGACACATTCAGGGCTTAATTGCGAGCTTGTTCAACATAATTCTGCACTTGCAGAGTCCTTTAATTTTCTACATGAGATCTATCCATAATAAAGATGATACTTATCCAGATCCAGGATCAGTCATTCTTATGTGCGTTGAAGAACTCATAAGAGTTTCTGGAAAACATGCTCTTTTCCAAATGGATGCCTGGCATGTAGGACAGTCTTTACGTATTCCTGCTGCACTTTTTCAAGATTTTTGTCAGCTTAAACTTTCTGAAGCTCCCATTTCATCTCATTCTTCCTTAAACGTGGATAACCAAGTCTCAGATCCACTGGCAAGCATGGATTTCTGTGTTATAGATCGGTACTTCTCAATTGACCTATTTGCTGCATGTTGTAGATTATTGTATACGGTTCTTAAGCATCACAAAAGGTACTCTCTCTCTCTCTCTCTCTCCATAGTGAAAACAGAAAAATATAAAAAAGAAGGGCACTAAACCCATGAAGAGTCATTCTTGCAATTTGTACACTGAAAGGGCTTCTAATTGTCTGTATAACTTCTTAGTTCATGTTTCTATCTTTATACATTAATGTGGAGTGGCATCTTTTTACTGTGGCAAACAGTATTAGCTAGCTAGTACTGACATATATATTTAGGTAATTGACAAATATCATTAAAAGCATAATGTAGTAGAAAGAGATGCGTCAATGTTTTTATTTTTTTAAATACATGGGAGCGCCTTACACTTTCAATGATATCTCAATTATTTATAAATTAATTAATTAATTAAATACATGGATATGCTTTTCACATAGAAAGAGTCTCACTTGCATACCGTTTAACTTGAGGGCTAGATTTGAAGTTTTAAGTTTCTTTGTGGCTTAGTAAACTCACATCTATGCTTTATGCACTTAAGCATGCGGGCTTTACATTTATATTTCTCACTAAAATTTTGAGCTATCTTGCTTATTTTCTATGATGACCCCCCTTCCTCTCCCCACCTCTTTCTGGTGGATGGAATTGGGCATTATACGTGTTTATACTGATTGTTTTCATACTTCTAGTGAATGTGAGCGGTGTATTGCTCTACTTGAAGCCTCTGTTTCTGTTCTTCTTCATTGTTTGGAGATGGTGGATACTAATTCAGTTGTCAGAAAAGAATATTTTTCGTGGGAATTAGAAGAGGGAGTAAAATGTGCTTGTTTTCTCCGAAGGATTTATGAGGAGGTATGTAATGTTTGTGTGAACATTCCTTATCATTGAAATGCATCTAAATTGGGGTATCACAATGCATCCTTACTCCATTGCCTTAATTTAGTTTTGTTCATACATGGCAAACACTGCCTCTTATTTGGGTGAAGTTTTGAGACATGGTAGCTGAGTTGGCTCATTTAGACATGCCATTTATTTTGAGATAAGGTCATCTAGCTTGAGCTTGTAGATCCAATATCCTTGCCAAGGGATTTCTTTGGTGATGGGATCATTGACGGCTTTAGTCAGAGCTTATATAGGGTTAAAGTTTTTAGTGCTTGTAAAGTCCCCACCAGCTCGACTTGCATGTTCAGGAAACAAACCTTAAACGTTCAGAAAAGTCGTTCCCCAACTAAAAGTTGGATGTGTTGGGTTTGGCCTAAGCATTGATCACCACTAGTGATAGAAACATGTTTATACACAAAGCCTACTTTGCTGTTTTAAGCGTACATCGTGCAGTTCATTTTTACCATTACTGACATTAAGTGGTCACTGGTCATTTAAGCTTTAACATTTATATGCAATATGCCAATGGTCTTTGGATTGAATGGAACCTATTCCTTCCACAAACAACAACTTACCCTAACCGGGGTTGGCCCAGGTGGTGGAGGCTTTGGTCTTGGGGTTTGCTCCTTTCAAGGTCCAAGGTTCAACACCTTATGGGTGCAAACTGTTTCTTGGGGCCATCAGACTGGGAGTTCGCCCCTTGTATTAACCGAGGTGCACTTGCGGGAAATTCCTTGCCGAAGGCTTGTGCACCCCCGGGATTAATCGAAGCGAAGTTCCGGACACCCAGTGCCAATAAAAAAAATAAAAAAATAAACAACTTACCCAAATTGATTCTCATTCCACCTGATTTACTTTTCATTTTTATGGTGCAGATAAGACAGCAAAAAGATGTCCTTGGTGGCCATTGTTCTCAGTTTTTGTCCAGTTACATATGGGTTTATTCAGGATATGGCCCCTGTAAAACTGGCATCAAAAGGTAACTTTTAGAACCTTAACTTAAATCTGATTATTCCTATTATGAAGTGCGAGAATTTCCATGGTTACCTCTTGTTTTCTGTTCAAACCACTTCTCCATCCTCCTAAGATTGTTTTTGCATTTTAATTTTCCCCTAAACATTTGTCCATCTCAAAAGACGCTATCTCTTTCCTTACTGACCAAAATGACCCCTCAGAAGGTTTTTTTACTTTGGTCTTGTCCCATAATTTATGGTTAAATAATGGGAGGACAATATTGGAGAAATGAGCTTAAATAAGCAAGTGTGACTGCATGGCAATATGGCATGAGTTAGTCTCCTTAAAATGTTGGCTTTTTCCAAGAGGATAAGCTTTTAGTGGGATAGGAGCCCTTTAGCTCTCATACTCCAGTAGCTGAATCATAGTATTATAAATCTGCAGGGAAATAGACGAAGCTCTAAGACCAGGTATATATGCTTTAATTGATGCCTGCTCAGCAGATGATCTTCAATATCTTCATACTGTATTTGGAGGTAAGCAATCATTGACTTGATATTTAAAATGAGTTTCGTGAAGGAAATGCTTCATTTTCACAGAATTTATTATCATTTCTGTAGAGGGTCCTTGCAGAAACACACTAGCAACCCTGCGACATGATTACAAACTCAATTTCCAGTATCAAGGAAAAGTCTAATCTAAATTTTGTTTTTCCTCTGGCTGGATATATGCTCAAATCAAGAAGTTGGAGATAACGCAGCTGTAGATTGTTGTATTATTAAATTAGGGTTTTTTTTTTTCCTTCTCATTCCGTCCTGGTAGGTGACGCCTTCGAGTTAGGTGCCTAAATTGTAGTTAGGTTTGAAGTGTAGATATGAACTGAATTACCTAACACCATTTCTTGATTCCGTTGTAACCTTTCAAGTGTAAAATGGCTTCAACAGTGTTGTAAAGTGCAAATCTTGCTTTAAAAAATTTCCAGTTTTTAATTGGTATTTCATTATGATGATCGAGTATCCTGTTAATTAACCAGGTGATGCGAAATGTGAATGGTACAAGTGTGTAATCTCATTGGTTGTGTTCCTGGATCTCCAAATAAACAAAGGAAAATGTTTGGGTACTACAGCTTTTACTATAATTTTGTACAAATTGATGTGGTTGCCTACTAGACATTACCAAGTTAGCCTCAAATCGAATTTAACGTGGTATATCAAGTGACATTGTCATATTAATTACAATTAAAATTAATTGTTTAGTGATTGATGTAATAAATGTTATGTAGATCAACACTTAAGTTTGTAAAAGACTTAACAGCCCCGTGAAGGTTAAAGCATTGGATTCGTATTTGATAATGGGATCCTTCAATCTTACCATTATCATTTTCTGTTTTTCCTGAATTGAAATAAGTAAATTCAATAGTGATCATATCTGGGATTAATAGCAGTGGCCTATTTGGCTAGACTAATTATGAACTGTATAGAGGACACGTACCCTAGCTAGCTGCCAAAAGTTGGTTGATTTTCTTGAGAAATGGACGACCAAGATTTAAAGTGTGGCTTTTGTATGAAGGATAATTGAGAGAAAGGATGAGGATGAAAGGAAAGACATTGGTGGAAAAGAATTGACATAAAGGCTACAGTCCATTCCTATCAGATATTATTGCGACAAAGGTAGTGTTGATGGTGCACCCACCTCCATTGTCCTTGTCCTTGTCGATACTCGAAAAAGAAACACGTGGCTTAGATAAAACACCCACTTTATGCTATCTACTTTCCAGGCCTCCTACATATCCATCAAGAAAAACAGAATCCCAACTCTAAATTTCTGTAAAAAACTCTGCAACTCTCTCATAGCAGAAAGGCCATTAATGGGGGGCTGCTGTAGAGGCTGCAGACCCAGACCCGCCGCCTATGATATTTTTCCTCTTCTGCTAATCTTGGCTGTTGTCCTAACCCTTCTTTGCCTTCCGAGGCTAATTTTCAGCGAGCTAATTGTTTTTGAAACACCTAGACTACTTCAGATAAATTGGGGACTCATAGCCGCCCCATTGGTGTTGCTAGCCATTGTGCATTGGCTGTCATCAACCACAGATTCTTGTGGGTATCGTCCAGTGCCACCATGCAAGCGATGCCACTACTACTCGTGCAAAGGATGCTTGCCGTGCGGCTGATTGTTTTTTTTTTTGGTTACTTTTCATCCTACGTACTAATTATGGAGGGAGCGTTTTGCACGGGTTCGGAGTTCATCCGACAAGGTTAATGCTGCCGGAGGAATTTCCCGACATAAAAATAAAATGTCAGCCTATGTTTTCTGGTTAATTTGTTGCATTTAATTAGTCAAGCTGATGACAACATGTTTTACATTTTCTTAGTTTCTATGCTGGTCTCTTCTGGTGTCGGTGTTGAGAAAGTTGTTCGTACTATAATTAGATACAAGTTAGGCAATGGGGCAATTATATATTAATAATATGATTATCATGTGAATATTAAAATCATTGTTGGGCAATTGCATTTACATTTTCTTTGTTTCTATGCTTGTTTCTTCTGCTGTATAATACTTACATTATTATTTTTTATTTTTTTTCTTGTTTGATAGATTCAGTGTTTCAGTAGGAAAGAATCATTTATATTATACTATTGATGATAAACATCCGCTCTTCGTTTTAGGGTAGGAGAAAAGTTTAGTGAAAGAAATAATTTCAGTTTTATTATTATTAAATTTTTCTGCTTAACAGTTATCAATTGCTTCAATGGCAAGGTTTAAGTATATATATTTCTATTTATTTATTTCTGTCCAAAAGATGGTTCATATATAATTCTAATTGGTAATAGGTGATGAGTTGAATGTCCGACTCAACGACCGTAATTGACGGAAAGAAAATTTTGATAACGAAATGGTAATTTGATGATGTCGTAAAGTTGGTAGTTAACGAAAATATATAATATTCGACTGATAATTTATAGAAAAAATGATAATTAAAAACAACAAAAACAAAAAACAAACAAGCCAAATCAGCTTACAGAAACCGACAAGGTGTAGTGGGGAAGCATTTATACGGTAGATGTTGATTTGTGAGCACCGTCAAGATCCCAACAATCTTACGTTCAAAGTGGCAAATCCCTCATTTCTAAATTTAATCATCTTCATCTGCACTCCACGTGGCTTTGTGATTGTGGTTACGATGTTGGATGGTCGGTTCTGGATATGAATTCCAGCTGGACTGTTAATAATTTGACTAATAAATAATTAAATATAAGAGAAATGCTATAAGATTCATATGTCCAAGTAAACGGACCAATCGATGATCTAAAAATTAATTTTTGCTTCTCAAGGAATTTTTAAAAAATTTTGCCCTCCCCCAAACTAAATATTCTAGTTTCACCATTGTTTGGACACGTGAACTCTATATCAACTTTCTCATGCTATTCAATTTAGAGGGTAAAATTGTTAGGATCTATATCTATCTTATATTGATTACAAATGAGAAAGAGGGTTCACTAAATTTTGCTAATCTTAACAGTTGCCAATACATTTTGTGCAGAACTTTTATTACAAATATTTTGCAAATTAATACGGTAGTTTACATCTTATTTGTCATGTTAGTCACTAAAATGTGATCTGTTGTGTGAGACGTGACATTTCACGTGACACTTATCGCGTTTACAAATTGACATGATAATTCACGTGACTAAAATGTGAATTGCTAAGTAATAATCTACCAAATAAATTTTTGTAAGAAAATTATAGTAAAAATCGTAAAGATCCCAAAAGTCTGTGTCTAAAGTATAGAAGGGATTAGACTAATTATGAGCTTACAAAGAAAATGAAAGCCCTCATTCATTCCCATCAACATTTATGTAGCGTTGGCCCATCTGCCTACAACTCATGGCAATTAACCAATTATTGTCCACAATACATAGTTTTTTATAACCGTTAAATTAATGGGCTGAGTGGAGATTACTTATTGGTTCAAACACTCATAAAATCAAAATTGGACCACTTTGGTTGATTAATATAGATGACTATCATGACCTCCTCATCACTTCAACCTAATCCCTCGACAATTTCTTTTTTTTTTTAATTTTTTTTATTTTATTTTGAAGAAAATCTCATATTATTGATTAATCAGAGCCTTGCTCGGCAAGGACTAAATCATGAATACACGGGGGATACCCCCAAACCCATACATGATCTTCATTGATTTCTAACGCATACTTTGCTAACCGGTGAGCTGTTTCATTTGCTTGTCTGGGAACGTGATTGACACGCCATTCCATCAGTTGCTGAAGGTTTTCTCGAGCTTCTTCTATAACCATCTCATAACTTCCTCTCCATATACCTTCTCTACCGAAAGCTTGAACGACTTCCATAGCGTCTCCTTCAAGGATTATTTTCTAGATCACGAAATTCCAATCCCCCTTCATCTTTTGCTAGGCTCATTTTTCTCCAACTCATTCACGCGGTTTTTGACAGGTTTTCCTTATGTCCCCACCAAAATTTTCCTATCATCGAATTGAGCCTCCGACACAAGGATTTTGGGAGTTGAAATATGCTCATTGTATAAGTAGGTATGGCTTGAATACCCCTTTTAAAAGTACCTCTTTTCCTGCTTGTCAGAGAAATTTTTCCTTCCACCCTTGGAGTCTATCCCAAACCCTCCCTTGGATATTATGGAAAGCCTGGATTTGCCAATGAGAGCGGGGATTCCCAAATATTTTTCAAAGCATTGGGTTGGGCTAAGGCCAGTCACCTCCAAGAGATGATTACAGGTCTCCACCTTGGTGTTCTTGTTGAAAAAAATCGAAGTTTTTTCCATATTAATTTTTTGCCCCAAAGCTCGCTCATAAACTCCAAGAATCTCCTAAATTTTAATCCATTCTGGAACATTGACCCTGCAAAAGAGTAAACTATCATCTGCAAAAAGATATGGTTAATACGAACTCCTCTTGAGATGGCTAATCCCGTCAATTCATTTCTCCGTTCTGCCCCTCGCAAGAGTGAACTCAAACCTTCTGCACAAAGAAGAAAAAGGTAGGGGGATAGAGGATCCCCTTGCCTTATTCCCCTTGTGGGTTTTATAGCACCATAGGGTTGTCCATTAACCAACAATGAATAGGAAACTGTTTTTACACGTCATAATTAAATTGATTTATCTTTGTGCAAATCCCATCTTTCTCATCACCTCATCCAAAAAATCTTATTCCACCCGGTCGTACGTCTTACTCATGTCTAGTTTTAGAACCATAAAACCTTGTTTCCCTTTGAGCCTCCCATTCACAGTGTGGAGAGCCTCAAAAGCAACAAAAACATTATCAGAAATGAGTCGATCAGGGATAAATGTGCTTTGGTTCTCGGAGATAACACTATTTAGAATCGTTTTTAGCATATTTGCCAATGACTTTGCAATAATCTTGTAGAATACATTATAAAGGCTTATAGGTATAAAATCCGAAACACTAGAAGGATTTTTCTTTTTTGGCATGAGAGCGATGAAGGTTTCATTAATAGCAGGATCAAAAATATTAAAATTCAAAAAACCCAGTACAGCTTCACACACCTCTTTGCCCACAATATTCCAAGAATTTTGAAAAATACCTGCTGAGTAGCCGTCTGGGCCAGGGGACTTGAGAGGGGCCATTTGCTCAAGAGCTTGCAGCTTGCTGGACCTCCAAAGCCGTGAATTCCTTTGTAAGGGACTGGTTCTTATCTTCTGAAACACTTGGCTGCAATTCTGACAAGCAACCCTCCACATCTGAGTTCCCCCACGAGGTGAATAAGACTTGAAAATAATGAGAAAAAGCAGTGCAAACATCCTCCTGACTGGTGCACTCCTTCCCGACAGCGTCCAGAATTTGTTTTTATTTATGTTTTAATATTAGAACACTATTTTCAGTAATACTAGTTTAATGTTTTTATTATTCTAGAGGGTCCATGGCCACTATTAGTATTAAAGGACAAAGTTTTATTTTAAATAAGCTGGACGAAATTTTTTTAATCCAATATTATTATTTTTTTTTTTGACATGTCCACGTAAGGGTAAGGAGAAGAGGGATTTGAACTTGTAACCTTCGCTTCATAAAGCGTGGTTCACAGCCGATTGAGCACATGATTCTGACATGTATTTTTATGCTCCATACATGTTATTAACTCAAAATTTAGCTAGGCTTCTTGAATCTAAACTCATCTTAACTCAAACTTTAGCCGAGACTTAAAAAATAGGACAAAGTTTTCATTTAAATTCGGTTGTATTTATCAAAATGATATATATTTTTAGAGTGTATAATTTTCACTTGGATTTTTTTTTTTATTTTTTTGGAAAAATATATGGAACTTTAATTGATGAAATTTCACGAGCATAAAGTTCTTATATCACAGAGTACACAGCTCTAAAAAATCATAGCCAAAAGCTATGAAAGTTACAAAGTCATAAAAATGACTTCAAGCTAGCTTCTGCCAACCTATATACAATTACATTTAAGGAACAGATCTGCTTTGTGCAAACTAGATCTAAGCCATAGGTAACCAAAATACAAAAACAAAAATAAAAACAACTAAAAACTAAAAATCCTGCCACGAAAGTTAAGCCTCCACATCAATCTATTTCATTCTTAACCCGAAGGCCGGCCAGGACAAACAAAAAAATAAAAAACAAAACAAAAACCCCACAAGTAGCAGTGGAGGAGCACAATATCGTAGACATCCCTTTAGAAGACACAGACTGAAGGAGCCTACGGAGAAGACACCGAGCGCTGCTAGATCTTCCTCCTCTTGAAATTCTTCTTGGTATTGTCTAGAAGAAGAGAGAGATGAATTCTAGAGAGAAAGTAGAGCCTCTCTCTCTAGAACTATACCATAAACTAATTATTTCCACTTGAATCTTAATAAATCGTTAAATGCATGTAATTTTTAGGGATAATTACATTTTGTCCCTATGAACTACGGTGCTTTGGCACTTTCTCCCCATGAATTACCAACTATGATACTTGACCTCATCAAACTACCGTCTTATGACACTTTCCTCCATTTTGTGAGTTAAATGGGTTAAAATTAATGGTCAACAATTATGTAACTTACATGTGCCATTTTAAATTTTTTTCTTTCCACTTTTGCCCTCACTGCTTATGTGTTGGATTAAGGTTTAAGAGGGAAGGCAAAAGTGGAAGGAAAAAAAATTTAAAATTGCACATATAAGTCCCATAACCGTTGACCGTTAATTTTAACCACTTTGACTGATGAAATTCGGGAAAGTGTCCTAAGAAAGTAGTTTGATGGGGTCAAATGTCATAGTTAGTAGTTCATGGGGAAAAAATGTCAAAGCGCTATAGTTCATGGAGGCAAAAGGTAATTACCCCTAATTTTTATGTGCAATTTTAAGAGAATCACATAATTTAACAACATATATCAATTTATTATATTAAAGTAAAAAAAATTTTACAATCCTAGTTTTAAGAAAAAACTTTGTGGTAAAATAAAATAAAATATAAATAAAAATGTGAAGACCCATGTCAACAAAAAAAGAAAAAAAAAACAGAGTAATTATCTTTTCTCCAATGAATTACCACCGTATACTCTCATCAACTACTAACTTTACATTACGACTCCATCAAACTACCATTTCATTACTAAAATCCCAGTTTCGTTAGTCAAGGTCATTGAGTCGAACGATCAACCCATCACGTGCACGTAAAGTTGGTAGTTAGTGGGATATATGGTAATCAAGTGGTAGTTCATAAGGGAAATGATACTTACTCCAAAAAAATACATACGCATTTAACTGATTCAAGGCATGTAACACGTGATGAGTTGACCGTCTGATTTAACGACCTTAACTGACTGAAGGAAAATTTTGGTAATGAATGGTAGTTTGATGATATCATAATGTAATTTTTTTTATTTTTTATTTTTTTGACATGTCCACGGAGGGGGATTCGAACTAGTAATCATTGCTTCATTAGGTGTAATCCCAGCCGATTGAGATACTTCTTGGAGACATTATAATGTAAAGTTAGTAGTTAATTGAGATATATGAAAATCAAATAGTAGTTGAAAGGATAATTAAATTAAATTAAATTTTTTTAAAAAAAGCAGCCAAATTAGCTTAAAGAAACCGACAAGGTGTAGTGGTAAAGCATTTATACAGTAGATGTTGATTTGTGTGCAACGCCAACAATCTTTCGTCAAAGTGGTTGAGCATAGGGGTGTTCAAGCGGTTATAACTGGCGGTTATTTGCAATAACCGCAACCGCCTCCACTTTAGGCGGCTATCGGATTTTCAATAACCGCAACCACCTCCGCCTAGGCGGTTAGCGGTTATAACCGCTTTTTTAAATGGGCTTTTGGACTTTTTTTATATTTTGGGCCTTCATTTTTCATATTTTTTGGGTTTATTTCACACTACAAACCACTCACTGAAAGTCTGAAACCAAGATCAAAACATACTACAACCAAAACCTAACGAGTGAGAGTCTAAGAGACGAAAGTGAGGCAGAGATAGAGATGAGTGAGAGAGGAGTTGCGGCTTCGGGAGAACTCAAAGTTAAGATGAAACATAACGAGTGAGACTTTGTGAGAGAGAGGCTGCGGCTTATGTGAAATGTGAATGTCTGGGAGAACAAGATAAGGTTTCATCTTATAGACTTATATAATATATAACGAGTGAGAGAGGGGATGTGGCGTCGTTTTGGTGTTAAACACCAAGATGATGCCGTTTTGTTTTGTTTTTTTTTTTAATTTAATTAATATATATTTATATAATTATATATAAATAAAAACGGTTAGCGGTTATAACCACTTTTTCATACCCTTAAAACCGCTAACCGCAACCGTTCTAGGCGGTTAGCGGTTTTTAATAACCGCTTTACAAAGCGGTTAAAGGTTGGCGGTTATAAAAAAGCGGTTATAAGTGGTTAGTGGTTAGTGAGGCGGTTATAACCATTCCGCTTGAACACTCCTAATTGAGCTTGAGCAATTATGCCACGTCCAAGACCACGTCTCTAAATTTGATCATCTTCATCTGCATTCCACGTGGCGTTGTGATGTAACCTTGACTATTTTTGTTCTTTTTGTTTTTGTTTTTGTTACGATGTTGGATGGTCGGTTCTGCCGTTCTGGATATGAATTCCTGCTGGACGGCCAATTGATAAATTGGGGACTCATAGCCGCCCCATTGGTGTTGCTAGCCATTGTGCATTGGCTGTCATCAACCACAGATTCTTGTGGGAATCGTCCAGTGCCACCATGCAAGCGATGCCAGTACTACTCGTGCAAAGGATGCTTGCCGTGCGGCTGATTGTTTTTTTTTTTTGGTTACTTTTCATCCTACGTACTAATTATGGAGGGAGCGTTTTGCACGGGTTCGGAGTTCATCCGACAAGGTTAATGCTGCCGGAGGAATTTCCCGACATAAAAATAAAATGTCAGCCTATGTTTTCTGGTTAATTTGTTGCATTTAATTAGTCAGCTGATGACAACATGTTTTACATTTTCTTAGTTTCTATGCTGGTCTCTTTCTGGTGTCGGTGTTGAGAAAGTTGTTCGTACTAGAATTAGATACAAGTTAGGCAATGGGCAATTATATATTAATAATATGATTATCATGTGAATATTAAAATCATTGTTGGGCAATTGCATTTACATTTTCTTTGTTTCTATGCTTGTTTCTTCTGCTGTATAATACTTACATTATTATTTTTTATTTTTTTAAACTTTAGAAAGTCATGAACTTTTATGTCTTTCTTAAATTTAAAACACTCCCAATTTAGTTTCATGAATTTCCAATTGCTAACCCCTCTATCAAGTTTTCTCGTTAACCTCAGAAGGAACCGTACAGACGTGACCTACACGTGGTTTTTTACCTCCGAATTACCTATTATACCCTCCAAGTGGAATCTCAGATCTCCGTCCATCACACAGATCTCCGTTCGCCAAACCCGACTGCCGGTTTCACTCCTTCACGACCAGACTGCGAACCAGACTGCCGGAGTTGCTAGACGTTAAGCCACGGTTTGAGGTCTGTCGCGCCAACCGCCGTTCGCCGAACCTCCAAGCAAGCAGCATTGCCGTTTGCTGGTCGTAGCACTGCCCTTCGCCGCAGATTCGGACCATTACCGTTCGCCGGATCTCCAACCTGTAGCACCAGCAGACCTCCAGACAACCGCCGCGTCGCCGATCTCCGGCATGGGAATCCATTTCCAATGGGATTGGGTTTTGGCGTGAAATTCGAAATGGATGAGAAGGGGAGTTCAGGGGAAAGAAAATTCTTATAATGTTTTTTGACTTCAGGGGATTGGGTTTCTCAGATCCATGGAGTTGAAGAATTCATTCTCTTTTTTTTTTTTTTCTTTTTTTCTCAGAGATATATCAGCCGGCCGCGGCCAATTGGGTTTTTTCCACAGTTCTCCAATTATACCCACAATCATTTTCTTTTCTTTTTTTTCATTTTTTCATTTTCGGTTTCTCAGATCCATGGAGTTGAAGAATCCATTTCTTTTTTTCTTTTTTTCTCGGAGATATATCAGCCGGCCGCCGGCCAATTGGGTTTTTTCCACAGTACTCCAATTATACCGACAATCATTTTCTTTTTTTCATTTTTCATTTTCGGTTTCTCAGATCCATGGAGTTCAAGAATCCCTTCTTTTCTTTTTTTTCTTTTTTTGTCAGAGATATATCAGCCGCCGGCCATGGAGTTGAAGAACAAAAACTGAAGCTCTTGGAGGGTATAACGGGTAATTCAGGGGTAAAAAAATCACGTGCAGGTCACGTGTGTATGGTTCCATCTGAGATTAACCGGAAACTTGACGCAGATATCTAAATTGAAAGTAATTAAAAGTTCAAAGATTAAATTAACCGGAAACTTGACGCAGATATCTAAATTGAAAGTAATTAAAAGTTCAAAAAGATTAAATTGAGAGTATTTGAAGTTTAAAGATATTTTCACAAAAAGGTGAAAGTTGCTTGCCCGGTTTGACAAACAGGTTTGTGGATGTACTGTGCGGGTTTGCACTGTACACTACACAGTAAAAATACAATTTTACCCTCAAAACACTATCAGACACTTTCTCCTTCTCCAATCTCGTTTTCCGCCGTACCCATCTTCAAAAAGTCCAACCGGCTTCCTCCTGTACATCTCCGGCGGAACAACCCACCCCACCCATTCCCCTATATCACAACAATCATTCTAGAAATGTATATTTTTTGAAAACCTCGCTGCCAGTCGCTGGCGAGATCAACCGACGCACCACCATCACCATCTGCGCCGTAGACAATGCCGGCATGTCCTCATCTCCTCGCCAAGCACCTCCCGCTCTACTCCCTCAAGAACGTCCTCTCTCTACACATCTTCCTGGACTACTTCGACGCCAAGAAGCTCCACCAGATCACCAACGGCACTGCCTTGGCCGCCACTCTCTTCCAGGCCACTGGCTCCGCTCCAGGCTCCACCGGCTTCGTCAACATCACGGACCTCAAAGGCGGAAAAGCCGGTTTCGCCCCCGAGAACAGTGAACTAATCGACGCCTACTTCGTCAAGGGAGCGGAAGGAATCAAATATAACATCTCCATCATCCAGATCAGCAAGATCCTCCCGTCCAAAGTTGCCACAGCTCCCACTCCTGGCCCCGCCGCCGCCAACCTCACCTCCGCCATGTCTGCTCACGGCTGCAAGGTCTTCACCGACACACTGCTGACCATCCCCGACGCCGAGAAGATGTTTCAGGACGGGGTTGACGGAGGTATGACGGTGTTCTGCCCCGTCGACGACGTTCAAGGCGTTTCTGCCGAAGTACAAGAACCTAACGGCCGGCGGGAAGACGTCGCTGCTCGAGTACCACGGCGTGCCGGTGTACCAATCCATGGCGATGCTGAAGTCCAACAACGGGGTTATGAACACGTTGGCCACCGACGGGGCGAAGAAGTTTAATTTCACGGTACAGAACGACGGTGAAAATGTGACGCTGCAGACAGATCGTGACTGCGAAGATCACCGGGACGCTTCTTGAACAAGAAGAAGGAGAGGGGTATTTTGGTAATGTGTGTAGATTTTTTTTAGTAAAAGACAAAAAATATACAGTAAACACGCCCGTGAACAGTAACTCCCCAAAATACAAAACGGTTCTCAAACACCACCTTTATGAAGTTTCCTTTTTATTTTATTTTTTATTTTTGTTCTTTTTCTTGTTTGATAGATTCAGTGTTTCAGTAGGAAAGAATCATTTATATTATATGGTATTGATGATAAACATCCACTCTTCGTTTTAGGGTAGGAGAAAAGTTTAGTGAAAGAAATAATTTCAGTTTTATTATTATTAAATTTTTCTGCTTAAATATAGTTTGAAGTTATCAACTGCGTCAATGGCAAGGCTTAAATATATACATGGTATTTCAAAATTTTAGCTAGGTTTCTTGAATCTTAACTCAAACTTTAGCCTAGACTTGAAAAATAGGACAAAGTTTTTATTTAAATTCGGTTGTATTTATTAAAATGATATATATTTTTAGAGTGTATAATTATTAAAATGATATATATTTTTAGAGTGTATAATTTTCACTTGGATTTTTTTTTTTTTTTTTTGAAAAATATGAAACTTTTATTAATAAAATTTCACGAGTATAAAGCTCTTATATCATAGAGCACACAGCTCTGAAAAATCATAGTAAAAAACTATGAAAGTTACAAAGTCATACAAATGATTTAAAGCTTCTGTCAACCCATATACAAATACATTTAAGGAACATATCTGTTTCGTGTAAACTAGATCTAAGACATGGGTAACCAAAATACAAAAAATAAAATAAAAACAATTAAAAACTAAATATTCGGCCATGAAAGTTAAGCCCCCACGTCGGTCTATTACATCCTCAACCCGAAGGACAGGACATACAAAAAAATATAAAACAAAACAAAAAACCCCACAAGTAACAGCGGAGGAGCACGGCATCGTAGATATCCATTCAGAAAACACAAACCGTAGGAGCCTACAGAGAAGACACCGAGCGTTACTACCATGAAAGGGGAGGAAGGAAGATTTAGATCTAAATCTTTCCTCCTCTTGAAATTCTTCTTAATGCTGTCTAGAAGAAGAAAGAGAAGAATTCTAGAGAGAAAGTAGAGCCTCTCTCTCTAGAACTATACCATAAACTAATTATTTCCACTTGAATCTTAATAAACCGTTAAATGCATGTAATTTTTAGAGATAATTACCTTTTGCCCCTATGAATTACAGGGCTTTGGTACTTTCTTGACCCCATCAAACTATCATTTTATGGCACTTTCTCCATTTTGTCAGTCAAATAGGTTAAAATTAACGGTAAACGGTCATGTGACTTGCATGCGTTATTTTAAATTTTTTTCCTTTCACTTTTGCCCTCACTTCTCATGTGTTGGATTAAGGTTTAGGAGGGAGGGCAAAAGTGGAAAGAAAAAAAAATTAAAAATGGCACATATAAGTCATATAACCGTTGACCGTTAATTTTAACCCATTTGACTGACGGAATTGGGGAAAGTGTCCTAAGAAAGTGGTTTGATGGGGTCAAATGTCATAACTGATAGTTCATGGAGAAAAAATGTCAAAGCGCTGTAGTTCATATGGGCAAAAGGTAATTACCCCTAATTTTTATGTGCAATTTTAAGAAAATCACATAGTTTAACAACATATATCAATTTATTATATTTAAGTAAAAAAAAAATTACAAACCTAATTTTAAGAAAAAACTTTGTGGTAAAATAAAATAAAAAATAAATAAAAACTGTGAAACCCATGTCAAAAAAAAAAATAAAAAAATAATCATTTCTCCAATTCATTACCACCATATACTCCCATCAACTACCAACTTTATATTACGACCTTGTCAAACTACTATTTCGTTACTAAAATCCTTATTCTGTCCGTCAAGGTTATTGAGTCAAACGGTCAACTCATCATGTGTGCGTAAAGTTGGTAGTTAATGGAGTATATGATAATCGAGTGGTAATTTTTGAGGAAAATGATACTTATTTCGAAAAAAAAATATATACGTATTTAAGACATGTAATACTTGATGAGTTAACCATTTGACTTAACGACTTTAATTGACGGAAGAAAAATTTTAATAATAAATAATAATTTAATGAGATCATAATGTAAAGTTAGTAACTAATATAAATAAATGAAAATGAAAGGATAATTTAAAAAACTAAAAAAACAAAGAAGCCAAATCAGCTTAAAGAAATCGACAAGGTGTAGTGGGAAAGCATTTATACAGTGGATGTTGATTTGTGTGCACGTCAACAATCTTTCGTCGAAGTGGTTGAGCAATTATGCCACGTCGAAGACCACGTCTCTAAATTTGATCATCTTCATCTGCATTCCACGTGGCTTTTGTGATGTAACCTTGACTGTTTTTGTTTTGTTTTGCTTCTTTTTTTTTTTTTTGTTACGATGTTGGAATTTTGGATGGTCGGTTTTGCCGTTCTGGATATGAATTCCAGCTGGACGGCTAATAATTTGAATAATAAATATAAGAAAATCTTTATAAGACTCATATGTCCAAGTAAACCGACTAAATATCTCAAATTTGTTTGGACACTCGGGCGGAACTATCTCTAGGCTTGGGGGACCTACCCCCCAAGCCAAAGGGTTATCCAATAAAAAAAAAATGAAATACCTTTAAAAATTAACTTTTGTCTCCTTAATTTTTATTTTTTTATTTTGCCCTTCCCCAAAACTAAATATATTTTGCCTCTACTTGAACATGTGAGTCCTATATCAACTTTCTCACACTAGTAATTTGGAGAGTAAAATTGTTAGAATTTATATCTATCCTAAGAGGGGCAACTAAATTTTGCTAATCCTGGCAATTGTCAATACATTTATTACAAATCATTTACAAATCAATAGGCTAGTTTACACTTTATAATTTATCGGTCATTAAAATGTGAATTGTCGTGTGAGACGTGACATTCCACATGACACTTCTTAAGTTTACAAATTGACATAATAATTTACGCGAGTAAAAAGTAAGGAAAAATTTCACTTATCCTTCCTAAACTTTCGCGGTTTTTGTAGATACCCTCCTAATATTCAAAAGATCTCACTTAGGTATATCAAACTTTGGTTTTTTCTCACTTTGCCTATTTCATACAGAAAATTTTTCGCAATTTCAATTTTACCCTTGATTTCATAACTACACCATTCCTAAAAAGACGTATAGTTTTTAGGTAAAATTGACATTTTATTAAGATTTTCTATACGGAATGAACAAAGTAAGAGAAAATCAAACTTTGATACACCCAAATAAAAGGTTTTGCATATTGAAAGATATTTGTAAAGGTAGCCAAAATTCAAGAAAAAAAAATAAAGTTTCACCAAAAAGTAAACTGCTAGATAGCAGTCTATAAGTGAATTTGTAAGAAAATTAATCTAAAAATCGTAAAGATCCCAGCCTCCCAGGTTTTTTCCTCGTGCTCTAAAGTATAGTAGGGATTAGACTAATTATGAGCTTCCAAAGAAAATGAAACAACAAGCCCTCTCATTCATGGCCGTCAACATTTATGTAGAGTTGGCCTATCTGCCCACAAATTAGGGCAATTATTGTGCACGATACATAGTTTTTTCATATTCAAACTCCACCCCTAATCGACACAAGAATTTTTTTAACCGTTAAATTAATGGGCTGAGTGGAGATTACTTAATGGTTCAAACACTAATAAAATCAAAATTGGACCACTTTGGTTGATTAATATAGATGACTATCATGGCCTCCTTATCACTTCAACCTATTCCCTCGACAATTTCTTTTTATTTATTTTTTAATAGTAGAATACCATTTCCAGTAATTCTAGTTTAATGTTTTTATTATTCTACAAGGTCCATTGGCCACTATTAGTATTAAAGGACAAAGTTTTATTTTAAATTAAGTTTGACGAATTTTTTTTTTTAATTCAATCTATTAAATTGACATATATCCTTAAAGCACATGATTCTTACATGTATTTTTATGCTCCATACATTTTATTAAAAATGCAATTTAACAGACTGAAAACGAAATTTGAGAGAACTTTGTCTGCTATTGTACCCGGGCAACAAACAATAATGAAAAACACAAATTTTTAAACCCAGCTCTAAAAAAGTAACATGTGTTCATTAATATGTAAGAAATACATATTATTTTAATAGCCTATATTTTTTACATGTTTTTTTAATTACATTAATTAAAAAAAAAAAACGTATTTATCAAGTGCTTGCTTAAATAATATGTGTCACTAAAAAGAGGCTAAAGTAAAATCCAATTTGTTTTTAAAACCCAATTTGTGGAAATTTTTGTATCCATATTGAATGTTTGAAAATTAAAGCAACAAATTTGAAAATCCACGGCTGGGAAACAACAAGTACATGATATACAGTAAGTAGTGCAGTAGCATATCAGACACTACCCACGTTTATGCTATAAATCGTAACGGCCTCTTGAATTTGTCAAACTTAGCTTCCCCCACAAGTACAACAAAGAAAGCTAGGCCGGCGATCAATGGCCCACCAAAGAAGCACAACCACCTCCATCTTGGAGGTCTTCAGCCTGAATCCTCTTCCATACCCAGTTCTGCTAATTCTCGCCGTGATCTCAATCTTCCTCGGCATATCATGGTACTTCTCCTACGAGGAAGCGGTGGAAAGCGCTGAAGAACAACTGAGTTTGGTCCTCTTGGCGACACCTGTCGTGTTAGTGGTCGTCGTCCGGTGGTTGTCGTCGATGGAAAATCCAGGTAGTTTATTTGCCACGTCGCCGTGGGACCAGCGCCGGCGGACCCACCATCTCCCGACTGAAGGGAGCTCCCCGTGGGCCGTGGCAGCTTTGATTGTGCTGCTGCTTGTTATGGTGCAATTCCGGTCTGTCTTTCTTGATAGCTGGTCAGTTTAGATACTGCTAAGATTTTTCTTTTTGTTTTTAATTTTTTTTTTTATAGGATAATTGTGGGTTAATTTTGTTAGGGCAAAGACAGGTTAATCATGATTACTGTACATATATATATATAGTTAAGGATGATGCCTTTGTAATTGGCTTGGTTTTCTGTTTGATATAGACAATATATTGGGCCATATTTGAGATGTTTTGTTCCTCTTTTTTCATTGTAATTAAGAAAGAAGGATTTGATTAGCTTTGTTTGAGAATTAATATTGTTAAATTAAGCACGAATGATCTAGTCAATTATCTATATAGCAAACTTCTGATGGCCTTGGACATGGATTTTATTTATTTATTTTTAATTTGGTAATTAATTTGTTCTTTTACAAGTGAATTGTAGGTTGAAGAAATGGGATTAGATAATGATATGTTTAACATGAATTTCTTGTGACTACTTCACATACTAAAAGGCTGGTGCAGAGAGTAGGTGGTTTGGATTGTGTCCAACACTGTTAAATTGTCATTTAATAGTAAATTTAATATTTTAACATACGCTCCTTGGCTCAAATTTAAATTATTTAATGCTTAATTGATTATCTTTTAAAGCAAGAATTTGCATCAGTTTGGAAATTACATCATTGCCCAAGCATATATTTGGGAATCGGATCCTCTCCCGTTGGAATCAATTGGAGATCGAGGAGCCGGTTCCTTTTATTGAAGAGGTAAAACTGGTCCAAACAAAAGGGAACTCCTTAAACAAAAAGATCCGGATCCTCTCCTATTCCACATATTTACACCATGTTAATTTGGTTGATGATAATAATAGAGGGAAAGAGAAGAAAATGGCTTATCCCCTTCATGTCACTTCAATTAGGGAAATAAATAAACACCATTAGGCCTGATATTTGTGTTAGACTTAAGACTTGATTGAGTGTAAGTTTTCGTTTTCTTGAAACTCGAGCAAAGATTCATAACTCTGATTTCTTGTCTTCTACTATCATTATTATTAAGCGACCAATCTCATCTTTGAATACAATTTCAATGTAATTGCAAGGTTGCTATGCAATTGTTTCTTCTACTTAATATGTTCTTTTCACGGCTTTGTATTGTTCACAAAGACAAGTTATCACTATTTTTACTTGTTAAAATAATCCATGTATTTTTTTTAAAAAAAAATATTATTAATTTTATGGAGAATATTTTTGTCAATTTAAGTAGCAAAAAGAGATATCGCAACCGGTAATAATGCCAGAAACCCTCCATTTTCTTTTCTTTTTTTTTTTTAATTTTTGTTTGTTATTTGCTTTGTTTGTTATACAATGTGTAATTAGATGGACCGTTTCAAACCTTGTGTTCGAATGCATTTTCGACTAATCATCCATTTTCTCTCTTTTTTTTTTTTTTTTTTAATGAAGAATGATAATGACCCCTACCTAACCACGAGCGAGAAAAAAGCCGTATATACCGGAGTAAAATATTGGAGATGTCAATTTCATTGATCATTCCTTTGTCTCGGTGTGTGATGGCATAAGTTGGTATCAATAGCCATCAGCCCATCACAATTCAAAAAAATATTCAATCATGTAAACCTACCACCCGCCACGTGGTCCAATGTTAATCAATCTAAGACAACACCTCATCAAGAGTGCTGGTAAAGCGGGCAAGTGTCAAAAACTTTTGGCCCTTTAATTTGCCGACTTTGTCAAAGAATTTGAGACTATTGGAGGGCTATACTATATAACGCTGGGCCCTTAAAGGCCCAACTGCTAACAAAGCCCCAATGGGCCCAAGAGAGGTACAAATGGTAAGCCCACCACATGGCCAGGGCCCAGAGACCCTCTCATAAACCCTACGCAACCACGAACAACATTCATATACACGCTCTTGCTCTATTTTTGAATGAATGACTTGGCTAGCTTTTACTTACTTGATAACATGATATAATCAGCTCAATCAGCCAAAAAAAAAAAAAAAAAACATAACAACATTGTAAAGGTTGGGACAAAGTTTTCTTCAAACTTAATTGGATAAAACTTTTCAAACTTCATTTATTAAATTGATATCTGTCTTTATAACATATTATAATTCTAAAAAATATAGACAAATATTAATTTAATAAAAAAATTTAAGAAGAAAA
The DNA here is from genome assembly GCA_006937295.1 of Carpinus fangiana. NCBI lineage: Eukaryota > Viridiplantae > Streptophyta > Magnoliopsida > Fagales > Betulaceae > Carpinus > Carpinus fangiana. The sequence continues at coordinate 8,988,915 of CM017322.1, forward strand.
TTGTTAAAGCTATAAACAAGTACGTAATAGACATGCACAAAGCATTAATTTACAAGATGTTTCTTCGATCTTAATTTTGCAACTAAATATAATATAAGTAGCTAGCTAGAGTCTAGAGACGACAGAGTCACCCCCAATTAAGAGGTCCAAACCACATGGAACGAAACGTTGATTGGTAAGAAAGCAAGACCAGGATGAGCCCCACCACGATGGCAGTACCCCAAGGCAAGCCGCCGGCTCGCTGAACTGAGTCGTAGTACTCCGGCTGCCAGAAGGGAAAGCGGAAGTTCCAGCCGGTACTAGAAAATGACATCATATAGAGAATCAACAGAAAGGGCAACAGAAAAAGGAACACCTGTAAGTTGATTATTGTGTAGTTCAACTGGGCCTTGNGTTAAAGCTATAAACAAGTACGCAATAGACATGCATAAGCATTAATTTACAAGATGTTTCTTCGATCTTAATTTTGCAACTAAATATAATATAAGTAGCTAGCTAGAGTCTAGAGACGACAGACTCACCCCCAATTAAGAGGTCCAAACCACATGGAACGAAACGTTGATTGGTAAGAAAGCAAGACCAGGATGAGCCCCACCACGATGGCAGTACCCCAGGGCAAGCCGCCGGCTCGCTGAACTGAGTCGTAGTACTCCGGCTGCCAGAAGGGAAAGCGGAAGTTCCAGCCGGTACTAGAAAATGACATCATATAGAGTATCAACAGAAAGGGCAACAGAAAAAGGAACACCTGTAAGTTGATTATTGTGTAGTTCAACTGGGCCTTGTTTTCTGGGGATTGGGAAAACCAGAGCAGGAACATGGCAATGAAGAAAATGGTGAGGAAATGGAGCGGTTGGTTGATGAAGGCCATGGTCTCAGACTCTCAGCAATAGCTTACTGATCTCCATGCATGTCTCCAAAGAATGGTTTATATAGAACGTACCAGAAGTAAAAAAGAAAGATATTTTACAAAAAATGGATAGTTTCTCCTTATCTCTTTAGGAAATATCCCAGGTAAAATATCTGGAATGTCATCTTTAGTTGTCGACTCCTTTGTCTAAGCACGGTGGTAAATATCTGGTGGAATGTCAGTTTAGGTTGTCTCATTGTGTCAATGGGACATTAACAGCTATCGCAGTTCAATCATGAAAACCTAGCCAAGACAAGAGACCTTTAGGAGAGAGGGTAACTTTAGTTTTGGTCCATTAATTTGCTTGCTTTGTCAAACCATTTGTGAAGGCGTCGCCAACATAACGAGGACTCTTTTATAATTGGTTATTTGAATTATTGGACTCTAACTTTAGACAATTTCACCAAGAAATATAAGATAAGTTTATATTGAATTGAGTTGGAGAATTTTTTTTCTTTTTTTAATTGAGTATATTAGTAAATCATTTAAGAATAACGTGTTTTAAGGATAGATGTTTATCTAATAAGATAAAGTTGATATTTTTTATAACTCAACGCTCTTTATAAGTTATTGTTAGTCACGTTATAAAAGACGTGTTCAATTTTAATTATTTAGTGACTGATGTGGTAAGTGCCGCGAGTACTGTTACATTAGTTTGTAAAATTCTTAGAATAAAAGTTGTAATATCATAGTAACATTCTCATTCTACCACAGTGCTGCCACTTTATAAATAAGATTTTGTAGAAAAACGGAACACTTCAATGACGGGGTTGATAAAAAGAAATTAGATCAATTTTTCACTAATAATTCTTGTATAGAAAAGATAGAATTGCTCCACAAAGAGCAACACATTGTTAAAGCTAACATATAGACAAGAGCATTACAGCCAATATTTTACAAAAGATGTTTCTTCTTTTGCAAGTATAACTAGAATTTGAGACTATTGGACGGCTATACTATATAACGCTGGGCCTTTTAAAGGCCCAACTGCTAAGAAAGCCCCAATGGGCCTAAGAGAGGTGCAAATGGTAAGCCCACCACATGGCCAGGGCCCAGAGACCCTCTCATAAACCCTACGCAACTAAAACATTCATGTACACGCTCTTGCTCTATTTTTGAATGAATGACTTGGCTAGCTTTGCTCTCTCTCAATGAAGCTTTTACTTACTTGATAACATGATATAATTAGCTCAATCAGCCAAAAAACATAACAACATTGCTAAGGTTGCGACAAAGTTTTCTTCAGACTTAATTGGATAAAACTTTTTTTTTTTTTTTAAAAAAAAAAATTAATTAATTAATTTCGGTAAACCTCTCCAAGGTAGGACTGGGTTCTCTAAGGTAGGACCCTTCGGACGTACCCATACAAAGTAAACCCTAGTCCTATGTACTCTGATCTCATGTATCGCACTCTCAAAAATTTTTCTATATAGAACTGGTTAAATCACTGACTTTTTACTAGGGAGTGTGTCCTAAGAGATTGTTTGCACCCATGAGGTGTTGAACCTTGGACCATGAAGGAAGCAAACCTTAAGACCAAGACATCCATCACTTGGGCCAACCCCTTTGGGGTTAATTGGATAAAACTTTTCAAATCTAATTTATTAAATTGATATTTGTTTATAGAATATATTATAATTCTAAAAATAGACAAATATTAATTTAATAAAAAAATTTAAAAAGAAAATTGTTAAAGCTATAAACAAGTACGTAATAGACATGCATAAGCATTAATTTACAAGATGTTTCTTCGATCTTTTGCAAGTAATTTACAAGATGTTCATTTTCTTGTCACCCCTCCCCAATTAAGAGGTCCAAACCACATGGAACGAAACGTTGATTGGTAAGAAAGCAAGACCAGGATGAGCCCCACCACGATGGCAGTACCCCAAGGCAAGCCGCCGGCTCGCTGAACTGAGTCGTAGTACTCCGGCTGCCAGAAGGGAAAGCGGAAGCTCCAGCCGGTACTAGAAAATGACATCATATAGAGTATCAATATAAAGGGAGACAGAAAAAGGAACAGCTGGAGGTTCATGAATGTGTAGTTCAACTGGGCCTTGTTTTCTGGGGATTGGGAAAACCAGAGCAGGAAAATGGCAATGCAGAAAATGGTGAGGAAATGGAGCAACTGGGCCTTGTTTTCTGGGGATTGGTAAAACCAGAGCAGTAAAATGGCAATGAAGAAAATGGTGAGGAAATGGATAATTAAGGCCATGGTCTCAGACTCTCAGCTATAGCTGATCGATCTCCATGCATGTCTCCAAAGAATGGTTTATATATAACCAGAAGTCAAAAAGAAAGATATTTTACAAAAAAATGGATAGTTTCTCCTTATCTCTTCTAGTAAATATCCCAGGTAAATATCTGCAAATGCCAGCTTTAGTCGTCGACTCCTTTGTCTAAGCACGGTGGTAAATATCTGGTGGAATGTCAATTTAGGTTCTCATTGTGTCAATAGGGCATTTTTTGAAAGGAAATAGATCAATCTTATTCATTGACAAACAAGTATAAAGCTCTCAAATAATCATAGCCGAAGCTATAAGGCTACAAACATAAAAAATGACATATTACATTTCAAATTCATACAAAATTCCCTAACCTATGACTAATTTTCAATTTAAACAGCAGATCTACGCTAAACAGACTCAATAGCTCTTATTCCTCGGCATTAAGGGCAGAAAACTCCAAGCTGAAACTCATTATCCTAGACCCAAAAGTTAGGATAATATTCACATTCACAATCCAAAGGTCTGGACCCAGTGGTGAAGCCAGCATTTTGGTTGAGGAGGGTCAATATAATCAAAAAATTAAATAAAAATATTAAAAACTATAATTATTGCAATAAATAATTCAGCAAAACTAAATTATTATTTAAAACATATAATGTAATTTACAATTTATTGTGTCACACCTATCATTAATTTATTCAGTTGTCCTTGATGAGTCTTAAAGGAAGGATTTATGGGCAAATTTGCTAAATCTACTTTGATACGAGCTTATTTAGAATTTGATTGGAACTCAATAGAATCATTGTTGTACTCCATATTCTCGGTAACTACAATATATATTTCATATAATTAAGATATGTAACAAAAACTATATATATAAAACAATTAATTTAAAAGACCAATCTAAATATAAAATAAAGAGACATTTTTATCATTTAATAATAAATTGAAAACAAGTTAATATAAAATTTTGATTACACTAAACCTTTCGAGAAAGAGAAACTGTCAAAAAAAAAGATGTGACTTTTTGTTTAATTGTATCCACCTTCAATTGGTGATTGTCTTGAAGAAGAAAAAATTAATCAATTATGAGGACAAATGAATTCAACAATTTACAGTTCAATTTTGAAAGTAATGAACACAAATTACTTTTAAAACTACTCACTGACAGCTCTCTCCCTTTATAGTATTTATATATAGGTTAAGTATTGAAGCCATACGAGAATTTCATTGATGCTTAACTTTTTTTTTTTTTTAAAAAAACTGTAATATATTATTGTTAATTTTTTTATGTAAAGAAATTAACTAATCAACGTGTATACCTAGGCTGGGCAGCTAGCCTCCTAGGTAACTTAACCCCTTTTTTTACCCCCTCACACTCGTGCTTTAGGTCGGCGTGTACTGTGTAGGTGTCTTTTATATATATATATATATATATATATACGATGAGTGTGTCAGCTGTGGTGATATTTAGTTAAACGACTCGTTTTGGGTTTTAAAAAAAAAAAAAAAACTCTTGAAGTACACGTAGTCATCTTCTTCTTTGAGAAATATCTGGAAGACTAGATCTGAAAACTGCCATGAACTCAAAAATGTGATAAAACTAAAGACAAGCATTGCTAAATCATGCCAGTCTTCCTAGAAATATTTTTCGATGAATCTGAGGGTGGGCAACTAGGAGTGAGGAAAAATTCTATTGAACTTTTTTTTTTTTTTTTTTTTTTGGGGCTGAGGGTGGGCATTTGACCCCTCTCGACCCTCTTTCCCTCCGCCTCTGTCTAGACCAAAGCAGCAAACCCAAAGGGCATCAGGCAGGCAGATTGAGCGAGAGAGGACCAAACATTATTACAAGCAAAAACAAAAACAAGACAAAAATTACACAAAAAGGAAAAGCTAGCCTAAATTACAGGGAAATAAACAAGAAGCACACCAAGCGAATGACAACAGCTGGAAATAAGAGCCAATCACGCGCTCGTCGGAAATCGAAATTGGAAGGGGGTGTTGAAAGCTCATCGTGGTGGGGGGCAAGAAAAGTATCAGAGGACGGTGGGTGGCTGCAGAGTACGCGGAGCGGCTGAGGAGATCGGCAACGCACTCAAATGAAGGGGGAACTTTGAGTGAAACCCCAAGATCATCACCCACAAAGTGTACCTAAACAAGCAAAAGAAACAACAAAAGCAAAAACAGAAACAAACAAACACAAACTCTAACAAGAAAAACAAAGAAACAAGAAACCCGAAAACGGAAACCACTGTAATACCCCGGTAAAAACAAACCTTTTTATTAATCAAAATCTTTTCTATAAGGGCAATCAAGAAAGGTTTTCAATAAAGATGTTTTAACAAGGCCTAAAACCATTAACGTTAACTTAACGACACTTTGATCCCTTAGAAAATAGAAGCCAAACACTAACCCTCTGGAGGCGGACGTACGCTAGGTTAGGTAGATGTACGCTACTGTTTTTAGTGCAGATGCACATGGGGGGATCACCGGACATACGCTCTGCAAACCGTACAACAGACGTATGTGGGACCACATGGACGTACGTTACTTTTTGGAATACCCTCTGGGTAATACCTGGACGTACGAGGCATCATTTGGACCACTATACAATAGCACCGGACGTACGCTAGGGTTGCCGGACATCCGCTGCTTTGTCAGGGAGTTGGTGGCGAACTTTTCCTATAAATACCCACCCCCACCTCTCATTCCACACGCCCATTTCTATCCTCTGGTACGCCCCTAGGCTGCCAGAACTCGTTCCTTGCTTGTTTAGTGAGAAATTGAGAGTATGAGCTTCAAAAAGGGAGTTTCCAAGGAGGGGAGATCATGTTCATGCTTAGCTTCGGGGTAATCTTCATTACCTTTACATTTAACACCGTTTTACCCTTTGGTTTATGCTTTATTGAGTTTTCCAAAGTGTTCATTAAGTTTCTTTAAGAGTGACAATGTTTTCAAATGATTCTTTCAAAGCTTCTTTGTGATTTGATTTCTTGCGTTGCATGTGCTCTTTTATTAGCTTAGAAGAGGTTTAGAGGTCTAGAAATGTTATAGGAACCATACACTGTTCGGATCTTAAAACGGTGTGCTTAACACACTAAGCTGACATACTCCATCGGGGCCGGACGTACGGTCAATGGGTAGAGCACTAGTTTCCAAGCATCGCACGTGTACATTTTAGCCTACTCACATTTTTAGGTTAAATAGGGCCTAGAATAACGGTGTCTTGTATCCGTTATGACAGGACTTAGCTTCGTCAGAGGATTCGCTCAAGTACGTAAGGTAAGTAGACACTTACAACTTTTTTACTTAAAACATAGGATATGTCAGTTGACTGACCACGAGTATGATATGAGCATGTCTATTTTCTGTAAATAGTTGGTAATTGTACTGTTAATTAACTGTTAAGATGCATCATATGATATAGTATGCCGGTACATGCGGCATATACGGTCATGGGCATACTATATAAACTTCATGTTATGGTCAAATGTGTGTTATATGAGGGTTTTGGATTCAATGATTTTGTGATCACAGTGCAGCCATTCCCAAATGGCTTGGTCATTATAGGACGGACGTCATTAGCAGTGTGGGCCACCCGAGGTCGAACTCAATCATGCCATTAGTGTTACGTACGGTATGTTGTGTAATGGCTGGGACACTGGCATTGTACTATAAATCCATTGGGACAGTGCCAACCCTGCTGATAATGGGTAACATCTCGGGTAGACCATATATAAGAGTTATGACCTATAAAGCATTAGCTTTTTCCTGCATTAAAATATTAAATAGTTATCGCCGATAGTACACCACAACCTTTTACAAAAACCTAAACATTACTAACGTGGTGTATTAGCGGAGGTAATACCCCTTTTTAATTATTACTCAAATTGCACGTGTTTACTTTCATAAATTGGGCTCATGTCATACCTATGTTGTAAGGTTTATTTACTAAGTCGTTAGACTTACGCGGTTATTATTCTCTATAATCTAATTCATTATTATGGGAGTGGCAATGGCTGCTACTACCTTTCTGGTTAGGACTTGTTTACTATTACAGGTTTGTCTTTATTACTTAATGACTCCACATTCTTACTTAATGAATTATAGTAACTCAGATTTATTCACCTTCCTTTACACTTACTCTGATGATTATAGAATGGTGATTTCCCGTTTAGGCACAAGTTGGCTTAAATGTGTTAATTATCAGTGACTCCACTGGATTAGTCGAGGCTAATTTTGGGGGTGTTACAACCATGTTGGGGAGAAAGGTTGCCGGGGAAAAAAGGTCAGAGTTAGGGGTATCAAGTAAATAAGCTAGCTCACGGGGAGGCAGAAGAGGGAGAGGGGAGGAGGGCCGGAGGGGGAGAACAAAGGTTCTCCCCCTCCAACGGCGCTCTCTGCTAGAAAAGAAACCCTAGCAGAGAGAATGGAGGGTTAACGTAGGTTTTGTACATAAAATTGTGTCAATGGGGCATTAATAGCTATTGCACTTCAATCATGAAAACCTAGCCAAGACAAGACACCTTTAGGAGAGGAGAGGGTAACTTTAGTTTTGGTCCATTAATTTGCTTTCTTTGTCAAACTATTTGGGCAGGCGTTGCTAACATAATGAGGACTCTTTTATAATTGGTTATTTGAATTATAGGACTCTAACTTAAGACAATTTCGCCAGAAATCAAGATAAGTTTATATTGAATTGAGTTGGAGAATTTTTTTTTTTTTTTTAATTGAGTATATTAAATTGAAATTTATGAATCATTTGAGAATCACGTGTTCTAAGAACAATGTTAATTTAATAAGATAAAGTTGATATCTTCTATAACGCAAACACTCTTTATAAGTTATTGTTAGTCATGCCATAGAAGCCATGCTCAATTTTAATTGTTTAGTAACTGATGTGGTAAGTGTTGCGAGTACTGTTACGTTAGTTTGTAAAAATTTTGGAATAAAAGTTGTAATATCTTAGCAACATTCTCATTCTACCACAAGACCGCCACTTTATAAATAAGATTTTGCAAAAAACCAGAACAATTCAATGACGGGGTTGATAAAAAGATATTAGATCAATTTTCCACTAATAATTCTTGTATAGATAAGATAGAATAGCTCCACAAAGAGCAACACATTGGTAAATCTAACATATAGACACGAGCATTACAGCCAACATTTTACAAGATGTTTCTTCTTTTGCAAGTATAACTAGAGTCACCTCCAAAGAGGTCCAAACCACTGGGAATGAAACGATGATTGGTAAGAAAGCAACACCAGAAGCACCACCACCAAGATGGCCATGCCCCAAGGCAAGCCGCCGGCTCGCTGAACCGACTCATACTCCGAGCGCAAGAGAGGAGAGTGGAATCTTCCGCCGGTAGAATATGCAGCCATGAAGAGTATCAAAAGAATGGGCAACAAGAAAATGAAAAGTTGGAAGTTGACTGTTGTGTATTTCAACTGTGCCTTATAGTCTGTGGATTGAGAAAGCCAGAGCAAGACAATAACAATGCCAAAAATGGTGAGCAAATGGAGTGGTGGGGTAGAAATGGAGCCAAGAGTCTGGCCTGTCCACCCTTGTTTCCACTCTGGACCCCTCCTCTTAGTGTAGAACCATTCCATGTCTCTCTCTATCTCTCTCCTAGTCTCCACGTACGAATGATTTATATAAGAAGCAAAAGGCTTGGTTTTCTTTGTTATTAGGTTTGCTTTGGCATATATGCTTTGAGTGTAGAATCACTGCACCCATATTCTTGCTTTTGGACGAGTGCTTGCGAATGGAGTTAGCACATTAAGTTCATGCATTGTAAAAGAGTTTACTTGCTTCAACTCCCTGATTCAGCTGTTATTTTGCATAAATTCCCAAGCCGTGGGTTCATGAAATTACTAACACGTGTCAGCATGCATGTGATTAAAACTACATCAGCTACTAAACAAAATTCTAATATGCTCCAATCACATTCGAACACATGTCAACAAACTGTAGAGTTGTAGGTCTTATCAAGAGAAGGGATAGTTTGTAAAGAAGGTTGGAAAGAAGATCACCGTCCACAGTAATATTGTCAATATGATGCACAAGCCATGCAGTAAAACTTCCAAGATAAAAGTTTAGGGCTCTGTTTATTAATGCGTCTTGGAGAATGTTTTTTGTTTTGGGTTTGAAAAGGTGTTCAAATATGACCTAAAAGTAAGAACTGTATTTGTATTTTTGAGTTGTTTAGTAACATTTTTGTTTTGAGAAAAGAAACCAAGAGACAGAAAACAAAATTTTCGACAAACATACCCCTGGATTTCTTGATATGGATGAGAGTCGTTCAGAAATTGTTTATGCCACTAAAACATGACTTGTATACCTCTAGTTATATCCCCGGAAGAGAGGAAGCCCATGGAAAACAAACAAAAGACATTCTTCCATCTTGATGAGAATTACGAAGCTGGAAAATGATCAAAAACCCAACCAAGAAAACTGGCACAGAGTTTTATTATACTATGTTTGAAACTGACACAGCTTCTCTCCAATTATTGCTTTCGTCGCCAAAACCACCATAATCAAGCAGCAACTTTCTTGGATGTTACAGAATTGATAATAGTAGCAAACTCAGGACCCTGCATGAAGAAATATCAAGCATCATCAGTGAGAAAACCCTAGCAATTTTTAACATTTGTCTTTAAAATTTCAAGGAAAATAGTTATGACAGAAACATACCTTCAAGGAAGCACCACCGACCAGAAAACCATCAATATCTTCTTGTTTTGCAAGCTCAGCAGAATTGCCTCCATTTACAGACCCTGAAAATGAATTTTGGTTTTAGTTGAATTCTAAGCAGCAGTCAAATATCGCAGGATCTAGAAGGCTAAAACATTTCAATTGGCTGAGAAAAACTGATGAGTTGTAAACAAAAGAAACTGCTCAGAAGTGGCCAAAGTAGTTAGCCCATACCAGGTATCAACAACAAAGCATGTGGAATATTTGTCAATAGTGTGCTTGTGTACATCTAATCTTACAATAAGACAGTATATGGTCATAGATGACATCGCTTATTATAACACACCAAGGGTTAGTCTAATCAGTTTGTAGAGTCAAATAACACATCTTGACACGTTTTCTCTTGTTCGTGCAGCACCTCATAGAACAATGAAGTGACATACAACTAAAAATCTGAGCCTCAACAGCTGAAAAGTAAGCAACACCATAGAGGTGAACTCCTGGTCTAGTACTAGAACTAAAACTTCCAAATGCAGTAACATGTAACAATAACATTAAATATCCTTGATTTTGCAACATGGTCTCCATGATGCAAATAAAGTAGCAGTAAACAAACTACCTCCATAAATAATTCGTGTTTTAGATGCAACTTCTGCCGAGACATTCTTCTTTAGCCAGTCACGCACAGCTGCATGTACTTCCTGTGCTTGCGCAGGTGTTGCAACTTTGCCAGTCCCAATGGCCCATACAGGCTCATAAGCAATAACCACATTATCCCAACTAGGTACTGCATCTGCACGAAATGGATATGACTACTGTTATGGAACAATCGACGCAGGTTCCTTTTGCAACAGGACTCCACACACTGCCAGCATATTTAATGAAAAGGAAACATCAGCAAGATACTTGCCTGCAAAAGCCTTCAGTTGCTGAAAACAGATATCAAAAGTTTTCCCGGCTTCCCTTTCTTCCAATTTTTCCCCAATGCAAGCTATTACTCCAAGACCCTCAGTCAAAGCATAGGCAGCTTTCTTTCCTATAAACTGAAGTTGACAAAGCTTCAGTTAAATTCTTCATCCATAGCATCATTAGAAATGAACACTTATAACCTTCTCTTGGAAACCTCTCGTTGAAATAATTGTTAAAACTTTCACCTGATCAACTTCACCAATAACATGTCTCCGCTCTGAATGCCCAAGAATAACCCACTTGCAGCCAATATCTTTCAATTGTTCCACACTACAAAATTGAAATGGTAAATTTGGTACACATGTGAAGGAAAGTATGACAGCACCCATGTTCAATAGAACTACTCTGTCCTGGCTTTATTGGGGAGGAGAGGTAGAGCAAATAAGGCTTGTTAGAGATATGAGTCAACTTGGAGCTAAGACATATATGTGGCTGACTCCTGCTTTCTCCCTGGTGGAATGATCTGGACCCTCGTGAAAGGGCCCCTTCTTTTGGAATTCTGGTGCTACAATCTTGAAGGAACCATTTGCATTCCATGCAGTATGATGACAAGACATTGTACCATATTTAAACAATTACCCACTAGAATTTCACAATTTTATTTTGAAAAGAAAAAAGAAAGAAAGAAGGAAACTTTCTAGATGTAGCAGTCATAGTGACATCCAAAAAAAATGAAATCGGGTACTGAAAACAAAAGGCACATTATTTTGGGACGCAGTACAATGTCATCACTCCCTAAGATTTTCAACCATTCCACACAGAACTGCCTAATTAGAATATACTCAGTTGTCAATGGAATCAAAGGTAAGATAATTACAAGAATCTCGCAACCTAAACAAAGATTAATTCTCATAGACTAAACAAAAATCGTAGTCTAGAGAAGCAAAAATCTATAAACCAACTAATATTTTATGCTCAGCAAGGAAGAGCAATCTCACCTGATTTCACCCGTGAAAGCCCCACCCTTTCCGACCCAAGAGTTCTGAGCAGATATCTCAATCCGATCTGTTAATGTGTTCTTCACCTGATCGATGTAAACAAAGGGAGGTGCTACAACAACATCTGTACATCTCACAATAAAATCAAAATTTATAAACTTCCTAACTTTGACTTTGATAAGAAAATATCAAATTAAACAAACTTCTATCATACAAAAGAACCTGTGGACATATCTTCACTGTTAGAGGCTTTTTGCACACTCACAAACTTGATTTTACGCACAAGATTATTTGTGAATCCAAATTTGAAAGTGTTCATGGGTAAGGTCAGAAAGAAGCTCAATTATACAGTCTACTTGAGATTTAAAAAAATATATACCGAGTCAAAGATCAAAATTATCTCACCAACATCAGCCTCCAATTTTGCACTATTCAAGTCAGAGACAAGCTTGCTGATAGAGTCTTTTGTCCCATTCTATATATATAAAAAAATAAATAAAAATTGATGAACATTTCAATGCCCAACAGAATAACAAGATAAACAAACATAACTGAAGTACTGAAATTCTCAAGAAACAATGAACTAGAAGTAATGCAAAAAAAAAAAAAAGGCAGCTTAAAGATATTAATGTTGAGGTACATACGATTAAACATGACATTTTCAAGAAAGAAGAAAAAGAAAAGAAAAGAACTTACACACTTCCAGTTTCCACCGACAAAGAACTGCAAGCACAAGAAAGTATAAGACCAATTAGTAAATGCCCAAACGGAAGAGTCAGTAACAATTGAGAACCCATAAAAAATCGACGTAATGAAAATTGCAGAGTGAGCTAATTCAGAAATTCTACTCCTACACTTCATGAGTAGACTCTTTTCCTGAGATAGGGTTTTGTCTTATAGTTTGTGGTATCATTATTAAGGAAAATTATGCAATATATCTACAAACATGAATAGGAAGAGAAATACAATGAAATTAAACCACGTATCTTCCGGTTATAAACCATATTTTACAGGCAGATTAGCTTTTTTAACTAAATTTCAAGTGAAAAATACAATGAATGTTCATAATGTTGAGGAATAAAGATACTCCTAGTCACAAATTTAAGCATATGCAGACTTAGGTTCACATGGTTTCATCAGTCATCACTAAAGAACCCGAAACAATAGGCCAAAGGTTTGCCATGTCCTTTGGACCAAAAGGCATCTTCATCCCCCATGGGTATGAGGTGGTGGCTATGGTCAGGGTTCATAAACCAATCTAAAGAAAAATGAGCCGAAAGGACTTAATGGGCATGGGCTCATTAAAACAAGCTTTGAGTTATAATCTAGTTAAAAGCTCCATAATGCTTTAATTATTAATTGCATAATTACAGTTCATTTAGGAAAGAACCATTGCAAGAGCTATTTTTCAAAAACACATCTACATTCGTCTACTTGGGAAACCTTGGGATTGACAAATAGCTTTCTCATAGTGGTTTCCTTTGTTAAAGATAATTTAAGTTCCAAAGCATGTCTGTTGGGGCTGCCTGAGCTGACAAGTGGGTATGCTCTCTACACATTGTTGGTCGAGTTTCCAGAGTATTTAAGGATTGGTTTCTCCCACTTTTCCTATTCATGTCTTAATCTATTCATCAAGATTCAACATTTCTAGCATCACAAACACATTAATACTCTAAAAGAAAATTCAAAATCAAAGAAAAAAACAAAACACAGAACAATTGCTATACCCACATGAAAAAACATAGAATACTTGTTCAAGCGTAGATCTAGAAGATCAAAATTTAGAGGCTTAGCTGTGTTTACCTTGCCAGAGCCAGCCATTGAAACGACGCCACGGCAGCCTTTGCGAGAGGAGGAGACGCGGATATGGGAGTGGACGTGTTGGAATAAGGATTGGGGTTGAGAGTGGTCGAGCTTCGGGGAGGATCGGCGGAGGCCGGAGAACTGCGCCGAGAGTTGAGAGGCGAGAGAAGTGGACGCCACGGCCATCGTATCTATGAGAGTGAGAGTGAGAGTGCGAGTGAGGGATTGGGTTGCGTTGTTGTTGTTGTTGTTGTTTAGCAGTTACCTTCTGCTTGGTTTCTCAGATGTGAGGTTTGGTGCTCTCGCTCTGTTTTATGGTAAAAATGGCAGGTAAGTGGAGATGAAGCTTCACGCTAGCCTGCTGCGCGTCAAATACACGGGAAAAGGAAACGATAGTGAGCAGAACAAATCAGAGCTAGTGATCGTCAGCAAATATGGAAAAACAACAACAAAAATTTGCAAAATAGTCCAATGGTTACACTATTTGTAATATAATGACACAAATTTCTTACTATGCACATATAAAAATTTGTTAGAAATTTACTGTTCTTTTAATAATAGCAAATAATTCATTACAGAACTTTTGTCAAAATCTTGACCGAATCAATTAATGTATTACATAACTTATATTAAATTCAATAATACGATGATATGAGTCAACCAGGATGAATATAAAATAACAAATAACAAATATTGTCTATTGAATTTTTAAATAGAACAATGATATGGACAGATTGAAAGTTTGAGAGGGTTGGTAGGTGGGGGGATGGGATTTTGGATTTGAGGTGAAATTATTTTACTTTGGATTAGTGGTGAAGAAGTAAATATAATCATATGGGTTTTGGTTGTGTCACTTTCACCTAACAAGTCCAAAACTGAAGGATATTGAGAATTGAAGTGACATATTCATCAATACATCGTACATGGTTGGTTTTTTTCTTCTTCCTCTACTTCTTTTTATCTCTCTATTATATTTTCTGCCTTTTTTTTTCATATTTTAATTTTAATGTTGATTTTATTTGACAAATTAGAGTCAGATTTGAAAAAGGAAAAAAAAAAAGTGGACAGCTTTTTCTCAGTGGATTCGGCCATGTTGAATTCCCCCAATATTATTTTGATAGTGATATATGTTAGTATCAATTAAATCAGCATTTTCTATAGAAACATATTTAGATTTTTGTAACTTTTAGGGGTAATTACATTTTCCTTCTATCAACTATTACGCATTGTCAATTTTCTCTCATGAATTGCCAACCTTACTATCCGACCTTATTATACTACAATTTTTTTTAAAAAAAACCCCTTCCGTCAGTTAAACTTGTTGAAAAAATTAAAATGACCTAAATACCGTAATTTTATAAACAAAAATTGTATATAATACCCTTAAAATTAAACAAATTAAAAAATATATGTATTATTAATGTATCCGTACCAGTTTCAATAAAAACAAATCAAAAATCAAAATTATAATTTTTATATATTTTTTTTTGAATTTTTTATTTGGGGTATTTATGTCTTTTAACGAGATTTGCCGGCTAAAAGATAATATTTCATCCAAAAAATAATAATAATAAATAAATAAAAATATTTTCTATAGAAAAATATTTGGATTTTAGTAACTTTTATTATAATCCCTTTTTGAAATTATATTTTATGAAAAATGACTGCCACAAAAATTGTCAAATAACAATAAATAAATATCAATTAAATTGATAGGGCAAAAAAAAAAAAAGGGCAAGTGGCTTTGACGCGCTTGAAAGGCGATGATGATATCAGAGAGACTCGCGGTTATGGTTGTCGCTGTCGTTCAACGAGAAAGACATTTTGGCAAAGGGAAGGTAGTCTCGCTCTATCCGTGCGTGCATGAAGCACAAAGTCCAACGGCGTCGTTTGAAGACGTGCCAATACATGTATGTTCTTTTGTACCGGTAGGATAATCTTATTGCCACGTGGCTCAACAAAAAGGAAGAGGAAGGATGTGGATATAGTGGATGAGAATCTGTGGTGAAAGCCTCCACTGACCGTACAGGTATCTTATTAATCCAATCCATCGTATCCAAAACTAAACCCAATTTCACCATCCTAGGTTTTTCCGAAATTTTGTTTGCTCCTCGGCAAAAACCTAGTCAACGAATTGTTCAAATCCTTTCGTTAAGTTCCTGATATCTGTTTTTTAAGAAATTTTTGGAAAAAAAATAATAATAATACTTTGTTAATGAGAAAATGATTAGGAAACGTTTGCTATTTGAGAGGCACAAATCTTTGTTTAAGTAGATAATTAATACCATACCTAACTAATTAAACAGCCTTAACAACAAAGAATCAAGGTTGCTGATGGGTAGGTGCCCCACCAAACCCTAGCCTCAATATTCTAATTGATTAATATGTTATAGCATAGGATTAGGAAGACGACAGTTGGACTATGGAGTAACCAAAAAAGAATATTTTATTTCCAAATAATCTTATAAAATAATGGCTTCCATTGCAATTATGTGTACAAGTTCACATGGTAATTTACGTTTTATAAAAATGAGTGCAACATAGATTGTCACGTGACAATTCATACTTTAATAGTTGACGTGGTGCATGTCAGATAAAGTGTCATGTCAACTTGTAAACGTGGTAAGTATTATGTCCACTATTACATAACCGTCAATATTTTAATGATTGATATGATAAATTGCACTTTCTCATCACCAAAAAAGAATCAAGGTTGCTGATGGGTAGAATTTTCAATGAAAATTCAAGAAAAAGTCACATGGTTGAGACAAGGGATTATGATTTCCAGTAATATGCTATTTAAATTATTAGTAATTTAGACAGTAAATGTGAAAGATATATATTTTTATTTTTTGAAAGATTTCTTATAAAACCCACATGTCCGGATAAGTTGAACAGATTGCTCAAGACCTGCTCAATCAAATGGGTCGTATAAAAACTTTTTTTACAATTATTGTCCGAATTAATTACAATACGAATAGCAAAAATTGCTAAAATATCTATCCTATACAAGAATCAAGATCACCATAGCAACCACATCTTTTGTCTTTTATCAGCCTCTTCACGTAAGAATATCCAACTGAAACCAAAAAAACATCTAAACAATATTCCGTGCACTAACCGCTATTCTGGTATTCATTCATTCATTCAGCCCATCTTCCAACAGCCGCCCCCACTTGCAGGCCTCTCTGCTGGACATATTCATTGTGCCCATACCCATCAATAATTAGCCGTCTGGTTGGATACAAATACAATCCTGTCTCTTTCTCATTCACCATTCAACCTCTTTTTTGAGGTTCTGACCAGCCGCTGTGTTACGTGTATGCATGTTTTCCGAGCATTTTCATATATTCAATTGCACAAGCTACTTGTTTTTGGTAAGTAGCAATTGATCCACACAAACCCCAAGTTAAATAACTAAACAAATAGTTTTGGTTAAGCATTAAGACCTTCATTTACAACAAAAATTAATTATAAATACAAACTTTTACACAAAAAAAGTTACTTTCTACAAACTACCGTTGGTTATTTTTGTTATTGATGTACACAAATGGATTATACACCACCAACCTGCCGTTGTTTTCATCCTCAAACAAACAAAGCTTTAAAGTGCTTCCCTTTGCCCAGAAGAAGTGGACAATAGCATTATATACCACCCGATCCCCCCGCCATATTTGTGGCCTTCGTGATCAGCATGGCCAAAAAAAACCCATCTTCAAAGTTTTTTTAAAAAGATGCTGCGTTTCTGCCTGCATTATTTTGGAAGGAATTCAGTTCAGAAGAATATCAGACGATAAAAAGCGACTTAAAAACAGTTAGAGCAGTGATGGAACCAAGGTTTAATTTCTTTTTGGGGAGTTTGACTAATGAAACGGGATTATTTATATTTATATATAAATATTTTACCATAGGACTAAAGAGAAGTATAAGAAAGTATATCTAGTCAACTTGGATGTAGATGTATACAAAAAAGAACACAAAAAAATTCATAAATTTCTCATAATAGTGGGGTATTAGATGATGTTTTAGAGAGTATAAATAACCTATAAACATATTTCTGCTAAAATTTTATGCGATTTCTTTCTCGATTACAGATAACTAAATAATTTGTAAGAAAGTCATCCTCTATCTTGTTGCACAGTCATATCTTAACGTTATTCATAACCCAAAATGTTTGTTCTATAGTTACGGTTGAAACCAGAAGAGTTAGCCGACATTGTGAAACTTGATTGAAAACAATCAATTCAGTAAGCACCAATTTCAAACAAATGTACTTTCTTGAAAATTTTTAATTGCCAACTCCTAGAGTCTTTGCTTTGGACTTGAAACTCTAATAGTTTTTTCCCCCAAAAATTCCAGGGAGCCATGGCCCCAACCACCTTCCCTCCCTCCGCCAGTGAGTTGGAGATCATAAAAATCTTTTCTTTTTTGTTGTTAGGTGGTCTATTTTGGACTGGGCTTCTTTAAGCACTGGAAAGTAGCCTATGCTGGAGCTCTAGTATTTGGAAAACTTTTCGTGGGGTTCAAGGGAGCTCCCCTGCCCAAATTCTTTTTAGGGCTTCCTAATGTATATGTTATGAGGAAAATGTGTGCTGCAACAGTTGTATCAGAGAGAGAAAGTGATGTTGAGAGTGTTGTAACCCCATTGATACATAGTAAAATTTTTTACTCTTCCCCTTACTGTTAATGTAGCCACTCTTGCTGAACTATGATAAATTTATATGTCCATTTCTGTTTATGCACTTAGTAATTTCTTGTTTGTGGGTGTGACCGCACAACATTTTCTTCATCTTCTTTTTTAGGGGAAGGGGGGTTAAAGAGGGTTGGTGTGATGCTAAGACTTTGGAATCAAACAAATCAATAGCAGACAGAACTACATAATAAATTAGCGATATGATATGAAGAAATGGGATAAAACCTGGTTTTTTCTGTTCTTGTTTAAAGTCTTTCCCATTTTTCAGTCGTCAGGCTTTCCACCACCAATCATGCCCCCAGATGAGCTATCTTGTATACTACGTGATGAAGAACACCTACTTGAAGAAGTCCCTTCAGTAGCACTGTTTTCTTTCCTCCAACGCTTCTTAGAAATTTTTCTTACTGGTGACAAATCCTGTTACATACTTACATTTGTATCAATTATATCCTAACATGATAGTTAATGATCTCTGTAATGCTCACATATCGATCTAAAAGGCAACAACTGACCTGATCTTCAGTAGATCCAGGAGTCTTCAACTCCAGGTCCGTAGTAACATCATTGGAATCCTCTCTTTTTTCAGTCTTGCTCTCCCCAGATGACTTGTTTTTGGAATCTTGTTTGCCTAGATGCACAAGTGGAGATACGTGCTGGGTGGATTGCTGTTCGACCATGGTATTCGGAGTTACATATGGAATAAAAGTTGAACAGGGGTTAGGAATGACCCCAGGAATCTGATTTCCAAAGAAGGGGTATGGCTGCATAGATGGATGCACTGGAAATGGCCCTGGAGGCATCGGCATTGGCACCGGAAATTGATAAGATGGTGGGGCCATGACAATGGTGTGATCCATAGCACCCCATGGGTACATTCCCCTGAGTCTCTGCTGATATTGAATATTAAGGTTCTCAATATCAGATTTAAGAGATGCCTTCTCTTCTCTGAGATCATTTTTCTCCTGTGTCAACTGTATTTCGACAAAATTAAGTGACTTTAATACCTTACTAAATAAGCAACACAGCTCACAGAACTATCCCTCAAGACAAAAGATAAAAGAATTACCTCACGTGATTCTTCCATTAGTGTAGTATGCTCAGCTTTGAGTTTGTCAATTTGATACGTGAGGTCCTTCAGCAATTGAACTGCATCAACCAGAATGGTTGCTTTATCATTTTTGGGCCTACTAGGATCTGCATTTTAAAGTCATCATGTCCAAGTCAGTTTCATGCTTCTGGCCAAATCGTACATGACCACCACATATATGCGCTCAAAGAAATTACAGGCAAAAGCAACTAAACACTTGGCCTGTACTAATTTTATCAAACAAAAATGAAGCTCCCATAAATCTAGCTAAAAATTATACCTTACTATAAGCATAATTAACAGATTCAGTACAAACCTTAAACAGCTTCAGCTGTTGATTTCTAAAATCTAAATACTCTATCATCATTTGAGCATGGTGAATTAACTAACTACGCCCAAAAAGTAGTCATTAACATTTCATACACAGCCTCTAAATCTAGCTTAGAATGGTGTAATGGCTGATAGGTGGCCAATATAGTTTAGGATTTGACATATTGCTGCCCTACATCATTCAAACATATGATGAACAAATTACTAAATCAAGCTTTCCATATTAATATGATAGCTCCAAGGCAGTCTGGATGGCGATATTAGAATATTTCAAATTGTGAAGTCAAGAAACTCTGCATCGAGTTTAGAACCCCTAAAGTTAGGCAACAAGTGCAAAGCTCAAATAATTTGTGCCATTGTTTTCAACCTTATGTCCTTATCCAATACATAATACAATAGTGGTTTATAATTTATGCCCCTTGATGACAAATCGAACCCATGAGTCATGACACACTAAGAATGCACCAAAACAGCTCAAATAACATGTTATGCTTCTACTATTTACATGGGATTTAGAGAAATGTTTAACTGTCAATGCATATTAGGGTGGGATTAAAGAATAAAAGGGAGTAGTATTATTACCTACGGCATTTCCCAACTCGACAAATTGCTCGTTTACTCGACACCTCCGCAGTTTCTCTTGGCCAGCTTTCTGCATTTTCCTTGCGGATTTGCAATCCTTGAGTTCCACTTCAGGCATTTGGCTGCAAAGATAAATATAAAAAATAAGAGCAGCATTTAGCGGTTTCAAAACGAGACGTTTGAAAAAATAGCTTTCTCAAAAAGCAGCCTTTGAAAAAGCTCTCCTTGCCTGCTAATCAGAAAACGTGAATTTTTCGAACCTCTAGTTCTTTCAAAGCATTCCAAATTAAACACTTGTCGTGACTTTGCTAAAAAAATGGCTTTTTGGGTGCAAAATTGTGGGGTCAAACCCAATCTAAACGGGTAAATTTCTGTGATTCAATTCAATTCAAACAAAGCATAATAACAACAAGAACCAAAAGTCCTTAGCAACACTAGAACAACAATAAAAGCACTCCCACTGGACTAGGAAACAGTGATTGCGGAGGACTAACTTCAGTGTACTGTTATCACATTAAAAGCTACGAACAAAGCCCAGATTCTTGAAACCCAGAATTGATACGAACCTGGAACAGGGTTGGGAGCGAGTGGAGAGAACGCGCGGGTTTGGAGGGGGTGGAGTTGGGGCTGAAGGGGTTTGAATGAAATCCATTACGGCTTTTCTGAAACCGTTTTCCTTTTTGGCGGCGGAAGAAAGCTGCTTCCGAAGTGCTTCGTCGGACGGCGTTGTTATCGCAGAAGTCCACGAGCGAATATCTTATCTGCTGCACGAGTTGCGTCTTGCCTCTGGCTTCGCTTTCCAGTTCCCACGCTTGGTCGCAGTCCACCCAAGCAACTTGTCCTTTACCAAATAGACAAATAGGGAAAAATGAAAAATTGGTGATATGGTTTACTGATTTACAATTAACTGTATCAAATTCAACTTAGAGATTCTTAAGATATGTAAAATAATAATAATAATAATCCTTATAATCAAATTCCGCTTACTAATTTAACAGATTTTTGTTAGTGTGAGAATGACTAAAATGTGATAAAATCACAATTTTATTGACACCTTTCACGTTATCAAAATTTGATAAGTCACTTAACGAAATTTAATTATAGAGACTAAATTATTTTTTTGGCATACTTAAAAAATATTTGAATTCATTTTAATATCACACAAAACTAATTACAAATCAAGTAAACCACAGTGACAGATTTTACAATTTTTCCTATCAAATATACAATCAAAATAAATCATTGATTTTTTTAAAAATTAAATTAAATTTTAAAGTTTTTTTTTTTTTTTATGTATTTTCTGGGTTTTTTCTGTTAACCTTTGAGATATTGATTTTTTTTGATAGTTTATAAGGAACATTGATATAATTGGTAATTTGAGAGCGTATGTGTGCTTATCCTAAGTTTTTATTTTGTATTAAATAAGCCCATATGTCAATTTAGTATCTAATTAATTAGAGAAATGCTAGAGTATTTATTATTTTTGTCATTTTTTTCTTTTTTTAAAAAAAAATTATACTAATTAATTAATACCACGAGTGACTTTCATTTGACAAATTATATGCTAAATTTGTAATTGTTACACACAATTACTTTAAATTACAAATATATCTTAAATAATTTTAAAAAAAATTATAAATAGATTCTTTATTTATGATGTTTTTGTAATTTAAAATAATTATGACACGAGATATTTATAGTTAGCAGCGAGAGATATAAACTGAGTGATTGGTGTAATATTGTTAATTAATAGACAATAATTAAGATTTTTTAACTGATATCAAGTTATCAGTTGACTATTATGATCCACAGCCGAACTGAAGGGGGCGAAGCCACGTGTCCTTGATGCACAACCGATGACCAAGACGGCAAAAGGTCAGCAAATCCACGGTGTCTCAAATCACTCTTTAAAATTTCACAATAGACCGCGCTTTACCTTATCACATCCACGTCCTACATATGGAGAACATATAGCGACGGATTCGCACACTCACTTTTTCGATCTAACCCGAGAAACAGAGAAAGAAGCAGAAAGATGTCGGGTATGGGAGACGGGTACGTGGGCACGGCCCAGGACGCCGTGCGAATCCGAAAGCTCGAGAAGCAGAGAGAAGCCGAACGCCGCAAAATCCAGGAGCTCAAGGATAAGTCCGCCTCCACCAAGGGCCAGCCGGGTCTCCTTCAGTTCGGCAAAAGCAGGGCCGAGGTCCGTAGTCGAATGCCCATCTAATTTCTAGGGTTTCCAATTGCTTTTTTGATAGCCTTGCGAAGCATACCCTATACATGCGTTTACTCATTCAAGCCTTGTTTCAGGTTCTCGAGCACGCTTTTAAGAAGGAAACTGTGGGTTTGGTTACAAGAGAAGAGTATGTTGAGAAGGTAATACAGATTAATTGCTGTTTATTATTGATGAATGTGTAATTTCCATAGCGATGGGTGTGATTGGGTGCTTGTGATGCGTGCTTTGTTGTAGAGAATTAATATTCGGAACAAAATCGAAGAGGAAGAGAAGGAGAAGCTTCAGAAGCTACAGCAAGAGTGAGTTTGTATAGAATTTTGTGTTAGTGTCTTTTTTTAGTGGGGTTTTTTGTTTTGTATTGTTTGATGGTTAATTTTGTTGTTCTTTGTGTTATAGGGAGGAGGAACTTCAATTAAAGAAGCGCAAACAGAGGAAGATAAAGGGGAATTCACGGTTATCATTCGCTGATGATATCGAGAATGGTAGTGAAGAAGAGGATGGTGAAAATGGTAGGCATATATTGGTTGTCTTAATACCCGAAACTTTTTGTTTCTCCAATTACTTCAAATTGCTACCTATAGCTGTAATTTTTCACTTTATTATCCTTAATGCGTGCATGTTATGGTTATCGGGGAATTTGTAGATTTTAGGAGTTGTTTTAATTGTCACTTTTGATTATGACGATCAACTTCTAATTATCATTCTTGTGAAGTTGAGCTGTGTTAGATTTCTTGTTTGGTGCTTGACCATTCATTTATTTGATGATCATGTTGAAGTTTAGAAGCCAGTATTCCTCCTTTTTGTAAAAAGTTCAGGTGCTGGTGTCCAAAATTCCATTCCAAATCTTCCAAATGGTGTTTTAGTTTGAGTTATTATATCTTGCCGAGCTAGATGCCTAGGTGAAACATTTAGTTGAATTGATGCTCGGATTAAGTATTCTATATGGCAAATTTCAACTAAATATTATTCGTTGTGCTCAATTTCATGTATCTGTATGACTGCATTTGGATTTACATTCTGGGCGAGATCCGGATTAGGTGTTGATATGTGTTGATAGCTTTATATTATGTATTTTACCTTGTAGTTTAAGGTTGTAAAATTTGGGTTTGAGTTAGTGGTCAAACAGCTATACAATTTGTTTCAAATATAGGTGTGCAATCACTTCTGACCTTTTGCTATACCCTGTATGTGTAGCGATAACCCTGTTTTTAACTGTTTGATGCATATGGATTTATATTCTATTTGTCATGATTCATGGGTCCATTCTGAATCTGTATTCTGGGCACTCAGCACTACATTGTACTTTGTCAAAAATGTTTTCATTGAATCTTGTTGGAGTGATATTCCTGGAATGAAAAAAAAAAAAATTTCTTTATTGCTGTCATGAGTTTTGTTGAATTTCTATTGAATTCAGATACTTGGTATTTTAGTAGTTATTTCTGAAAGATGTTCTTTTTTTCCCTCCTAAGAACAAAGTTGGATGGATGCAGACAATTAGAAATTTCATTTCTGGTTCTCTTTCTTTCCTATATTAAAGTAAGAGTTTCATATGTACTTTTGCAGATTCGCAACCAAAGAAGTTTCGGCATGGCAAATTTGGTAAAGATCCAACAGTGGAAACTAGCTTTCTGCCAGATAGGTATGGCAACTCTCTCTCTCTCCTCCCTTTCTCCCTCCCTCTCTCTAGTCTTGGTACTAACGTTTGATGTTAGAGGTGATGAGGAGACACTTTCAGTGAGCGGGAGGCGGAGGAACAAGCTGAGCGTGAAAGGCTGCAGAGACAGTGGTTTCTTGAGCAGGAGCAGATTCGAAGTAATGCCGTGTTTTGACACTGGTAAATTTTGTATGAATGTGTGAAAACAAATTTTTTACTAAATCTGGCTTTTCATGTGTTTTAGATGAGCCTCTTCAAATTACTTACAGCTACTGGGATGGTGCTGGCCATAGGCGGGTAATTCAGGTAAGTGGTGGAACCTGAACTGCTTGATTGCTATACTTTTTTTTCCCCCTAATATTCTTGACCCTGGCCCCTTTTCTCATCATTCAGGTACGCAAGGGGGATGCAATAGGAGAGTTTCTTCGGGCAGTTCAGCAGCAACTTGCACCTGAGTTTCGAGAAATTCGTACCACCTCAGTGGAGAATTTGCTTTATGTAAAAGAGGATCTTATCATTCCCCATGTAAGATACTACTGAAAACACGTGTAGGTATATACGATTGTGATATTCAGCTGTTGAACACGTGCTAACTAATTCCTCTTCATTTGTTTTCATGATTATGGAATTGCAGCAGCATAGTTTTTATGAGCTAATCATTAACAAGGCGAGGGGCAAAAGTGGACCGGTAATGTTCAATTTTACAAATTTCATTTTATCTTTTTGTGTCTCTTTTATTAGCTTGCTGGTTATTTTACCCATGTTCCATCTGCCAGCCAAAAGCCAAAGTTTTAGAGGTGAAAAAGAAAAGATTAGTATTTAGCATTTCATTTGGTGGAGCATCTTGGTATGATAAAATTGTTCGACTATGCCTTTTTTGGGGTTGTCAACTAGTCT
Source organism: Carpinus fangiana (assembly GCA_006937295.1). Lineage (NCBI taxonomy): Eukaryota > Viridiplantae > Streptophyta > Magnoliopsida > Fagales > Betulaceae > Carpinus > Carpinus fangiana. The sequence goes on from CM017322.1 coordinate 9,013,942, forward strand.
ATTCATTTTTTGGGTTGTCTGGTTTGGGAAGTACGACCATTTTCTATTGCCTAAGATATAAGGAAATAATATTGAAGTCATGCAGTATATGGCTCATTAGTAAAAAGTTTTTGCAATATGATGGATAGCTTTCGCCCTAAATCTTTTCATGTTTCACTTCTGCTGACACCAACTTCGTAAGTGCCACTTTAAGGGTTTTGTTAGCAAAACCTAATTAATTTGTAGATGACCAAGAAATCAGGTCCTTTCACTAAAATGAGTGGCCGTGGTTTTCTATTTCTTTTTTCTTTCCTTTTATTTTAAATTCTTTAGTATTTAATTGAGGTGACTTATTATCATATGTTCTTTTATTTTTTCCCTTTATTTTTATACAGCTTTTCCACTTTGACGTGCATGAAGATGTGAGAACCATTGCTGATGCAACGATAGAAAAGGATGAGGTACATTCTCTTCCTACTTTATCATTATTCATTACTTTGACAAAGGTATACAGAAGGTAACAGATGCACAAACAAGCCTGAATTATGGCTTTCCATTCTACTAATAATGTGGCACATACTAATGGCGAATGATTTAAAATACATTTTAAGAGCATGTTTGAAATTGCGTTTAGGAACTTAAAAATTACTTTTAGTACATAAAAATTTGTATTAATAAAAAATGGTTCGTTTGGTAAAAAGTTTTTTTTTTTTTTTTTTTTTTGGCACTAAAAGAAGCCTAAAACTGCAATTTGAAAAAGCTTAAAAATGAATTTTTTTTTCTGTAAAGCTCTTGCAAACTTTTTCTATAGACAAGCTTTATTTATCATAAAATAACTTCAAACCAGCTCGAAGTCCAATTTTTAATGACATAATTTGGTATGATACAATAAATACTTGGCTTCTGCTTTTTGGAAAATGTAATATGAAAAACGGTATATACATTTAAATCATGACCCATAACTGGAACCTACATGTATACTAAGAAATGGATTGTAGCCCAGCTGGCACTTTTCATTTGGTGTGTAAGTTAAATTACCAAGCCCCAAAAAAGAAAGAAAGAAATGAACCACATAAGATTTGAGTTTCTTTTGCAAATATTTCCCATTATAAATGTCTTTTAAATATCTGGCATCTCTTTGCTTTGATATTTATTTTTTCTTGAATTTTCTGTCAGTCTCATGCTGGGAAAGTTGTGGAGAGGCACTGGTACGAAAAGAACAAGCATATTTTCCCTGCTTCGAGATGGGAGGTAAATTATGTTTCTCTCTCTCTCTGTATACACGCATATCGGTTCACATTCTAAATCAATTGTTTTAGAAATATCACTTGAATGCTTCTATTTGTTGAGAAACATGAGACTCTGCTACTTGTTTTCATGATGCTGCTAAGGATGTTTCCTAACCACCTGTCTTCATCCTTTGGTTTGGCAGATATATGACCCAACCAAAAAATGGGAGCGTTATACCATCCATGGGGACTGATTAATTGTAGGCTTGTAGCAGACGACATGAGGATTGAGAATTTTGTGATATGTTTTTAAAGCAGTGGAACCTTATTTCATCAGCAGTTGCTTCCGTATTGTTTTAGATTGTCTTACCTAGTGAATAGGAGAATGGGAGTTGGTCTTGCCTTTACTATATGAAAAATGTTTGTGATGGGATCGTAGAGTCGATTTTAGTTCTATTTCCATCATTAATCTTACCCAACCCTTTCTTCTTGCTTATAAAGAGAAATGTTATTTATTCACAACAATCACTTTGCAAGCTAGTCACTTTTTGAATTAGCTATTGTTCAAAAAAAAAAATCAAGGGTTTCTAGCTCAAGGTCGATAAAAGATGAAGAAGCTGTATTGTTGTTGTAGCAGTTAACTGTCTATGTTCTTTATTGTGACCAAAAATAAAGGAAATCTTTCTTATTTTAATTATAAATTTTTGAAATAAAGTACGGCTACCTCGAAAGGTCCGAAAATGTGGTCTTGACTCGACTGCTTTTTTAAACCGTTTATAACAGAAACACCTGCCCCTGAATTTGTTATTGATAATCAATTTTTGGTTTTTATTGAAAAATTGAAATTCGGTGGATTTATAATAAAGTGTGTTGATTGTTGACTACAAGAAAGACAAGGATTAGGAAGTGGTTGTGTTTTGTGTATACTCATTTGCACCTCCTGAATTTGCCAACAACCATTAACTACCACCTGTTTTAATCTCAGCAGAAGTTCTACATTAGGTTGAGGACTAGAAGTAACAGTTATTTGTTTTTAAGATGAGAAGTTCTACATTAGCTACTACATGGATGCAGATATGATTATTGCTACTTGATTACTCTTTTGATATTTCACCAACGAGGTTTGATACAGGTACAATTTAAGTTCAACTTTAACCCAATTTCTAAGTCAAATTTCTCTCTTTAGTTGAAGGCTCTTTCTCTTCTTCACATCAGTTTTTTTTTTTTTTTAAAAAAAAAAAACTTAATAAAAAAGTTGGGTCAAAGTTGGACTTAAATTGTGTCTTTATCATTTTCCTTCACCAAATAACATTCAAACAAAAATAAATTTATTCATTACACTTATTTTATTACACCCGCTTTACACCGATTTGTCATAAGTAACACAAATTGAATGACCACTTAAATAATAATAATAATTTCTACCTCCATTCAACTTATGCCATGTTAGCGACATGAAATGAATATGAATAACTACCTCCATTCAACTTACATGAAATGAGTATGAATAACTACCTCCATTCAACTTATACCATGTCATCGACATGAAATGAGTATGAATAAGTGCAAAGTATTGTATTAGTCTTCACAAAAATAAAAATAAAGGAAAAGTGATTGCCCTAGATGAGGGACAGTTGTCCTTCCGAAAGAGGGTTGTGATGTCACCTTTCTTTGTTTTTGTTTTATATTTAAAATAGATTGTAATTTAGGTTAGATTGTCACATGACAATATATTATAAGTATTAATGTGTCTAACCAATCGTGTGGCTTTAACTTTCTTTACGAATATTAAGAAAAGATAAATGTTTTGTTTCCATCTCATTTCTATATTGTATAAAAAAGATAAATAAATTTATTGAATTTGTTGACCCAATCAATCTCTTGTTCATTTATTTTATAAATTTACTATTAAATCTGTAACTATATATATATAAAAGGAAAATGTTAGGAGTTCTTTTTCTAGTGTTCTCTTAGCGTTTTTTCAGTCTTACGTAGAACATGATTTAAGAAAAAATAAAATTGTAGTACCGTTTTTTTGCCAACAGATTAATTTTTATGAGTTAATATTTAGGTTCTAATGCTTTAAAACTTGTTCTCGGATTCAAAACTAAAACTTAAGGGTGTAAAGTTAACCCTTTAGGGATTGTATCACCCAAAATGGATTTGATCATCCTAAATTTAGTCTTAATGTCTCAAATTTGATGCAAATGCCTTAAATTTACTGTTAATGCCTAAAAAAAAGATGGTGGATACTATTATAATTTTATTTTTTCTTAAATCATGTTATACATAAGACTGAGAGAACGCTAAAAAAACACTAGGGGGAGAACGCTAGAAGAACACTAGTCAATTCTATAAAATTTAGAATGAATTATATAAATATGCTAATTACATTAACTGATTTTACATTATATTATATTTAATTAAAAAAAAAAGGATTTGATGTTGGTTTTGGAAATTAATGGGATTTTGTGTGTTAAGAAGATGGTGCTTAAATAAATACTTTTATATAAGGGAAACTTCATAGAACCCCTCTCAACTGTCACCATTTTTGAAATACTCCATAAAGTTTAAAAACTCTCAATTTACCCCCCTTAACTTTCAATTGCTCTCAATTTCGACCATTTTGTACATTCTATGGTTTAAAAATTAAAAAAAAGACCTAAATACCTCTGATTTTTATTTAAAAAAAAAATAAAAAAATGAAATTTTATACAAAAGTCACCGTTTAAAATTATAATTTTCAAAATGTTTTTTTTTAAAAAAAAAATGAAAATCAGGGGTATTTTGATATTTTTAGAAAATTTTAAACCTTAGAATATACGGAAGGATGATATTTTTAGAAAATTTTAAACCTTAGAATATACGGAAGGATTCAAATTGAGGGCAATTGAAAATTTAAGAAGATAAGTTGAGAATTTTCAAAATTTAAAGGAGGTATTTTAGAAAAGATGAAATTTTAGGAGTTATCTGAAGTTCCCCTTTATATAATAAAATGTTTGACCCAACAGCCAGAGCTCGGCTTTGCCTTGTGTTTTAACCCACACGGTCTCTCTGTGGATCCCCTTTCCACAACAAAGAAAACCAAAACCCGTACCAGACCAAACTCACCAACCCCTCCAAAGCTCCCAATCATGGCGATGAAGAACGTTAGGGTTTTCTTTCTCGCTCTCCTCCTCCTTCTTGCCTCCCCTCTCGCCCAAGGTTCGCTTCCTTAGCTCCAGATCTAGATCCACTCGCTCGCTGATACGAAGACTTGTTTCTATGTGAATTTGATTCGTTCCATTTCGTTGAATTTTGATTTTGCATGTTATGAAAAGTAGTCATTTGGGATTTGATGGTTGCATGCATGGTACGGTTTGCGATGATCTAATTTGGATTGAGATCTGGTTCCGTAAAAGTCTGATCCTTTTTGAGTTTTGCGGTTTGATTTTGTTCGAGATTCGGTCCCGTCGCATTAGCTTCTGATTCTATGTTCAATTTTGCACTTGCATGGTTTGACTGAGTTTCATTGTAACTGAGGCATCGTTTGGGTACGTGTAGCTCTTGTGATATCGTGCCTTTATTGCTTTTGAAAGCGAAATTTTACTTTGTTATAACGATTTCTTTTGAAGGTGAAGTTTGACTTGATTATTTGTTTGAGGAAAATTAAGAAAGAAAGCGAGAGAAGTACTTATTTTTCCCCTCGCTTTTGGAATTCAAAGTTTGCCTTGATTTTTTATTTGGGAGACGGAAAAATCTGTACGTTTTCTGGGTTTTGAAAGGCGCGGACATTCAAAATTACTTTCAGATTGCTGATTAATTGGCATCTGATTGAAGATTACTTTAAAGTAGTGGATGCTTTATTTGATTTCATTATCTGTTTTTCATGGTGAATTTGTATGCTTTGCACCAGTTGCTTCACTGTTAGTAGTAAGTTGAATTCAGCTTGTGTTGCTCTGGGTTTTGATCTACATGTTTTGTGAACTGGGTTTAGGGGTGTGGGGGATAATATCTTGTTTGAATGCATGAGTTTATTTTCACGACTTCTTGTGATATCTCTTTGATTCTGTCATAATTTAAGTTCTTTTGCTTGATAGTTGCTAGGTGCCAATCGGATTCAGACGTGGAGGCTACAGAGGCTGTTGAAGAAGTGGGTGATCTTGGGATCGTTGGTGAAGATGTCCAAGATTTTGGTGATGGGATTTTTAGCCCAGCTCCCGGAGTTGAGACAATATGTGTTTTTCCGAAGAATGGTGCTAGAGGTAATAGTCTTATCTATATTGTGCATAAAAGTGTCTTCTTGTCTTTTTATGGAAGATGCCGGTATATAATTCAGTTTTTTCCTTCTTGTAGTGGTGCCAGCTGGAGAAGAGACTGAACTATTAGTCGGAATGAAAAATGATGGTAAGTGAATCCCTATTTGGTGGTGGTGTTGTCTTACTTTGTGTTGAAACGCCAAGATGTTTTAAATCCATGTTGGTTCTGCATTTTATCCTCTATTGGCTTCTCTTTTGATAAATATGCTTTACTGGCTTCTCACTCTACATTTTAGTTCTTTTTGAAAGACCAACATATATTCATGTTGTTTGCATGTTCATTTTTTATTTTAATATTTGGAGCGTAGCTCATTTGCTTCTTTGGATGAAAAAATAGGGGAAGCCACTGTGAACGTCATTGCAATTAAGGCCAGTGTTCATCTTCCTTTTGATCATAGTCTGCTGGTTCAAAATCTTACTGCTCAGGTAAGTTGAGATATACTTGAATTTGATGGGATGGTTTGTGTATACATAGTTTCCAAGTTGGCTCCTTATTGTTTAAATGTAAGGGCTATGTTGCATATGTTATATTAATGAATTATATTGTGTGTTGTGTTGAATTGGTATTTTGACATTTGCAGTTGCATGCTTGCCCTAGATTCACATGGGCAACTTTCATTCGAGCGTAGGAAATGTTAAATCATTCTTGTGTATTTCATCAATATAATTTTGCATCTCAAAATATTTTTTATGTTAGTAGAAAAATACCAATATTTTTATATTACTTTGCATTCTCTGTGAAATTCTTGTTTGAGTTTCCATGTGTATCGTAAGTTTTTTCTTGGCATATACATACAGCTTTACATTGGCAGGCTTATTTTCACTGTCTTTTTTTGGTTGCATTTCTCCTACCCTTCACGTTTTCTATTCTTTTGTTACTGAAAAGTTGTTGTAATTCTTAAGCTTTACAACTTTTTCTGCCTTATTGCACTGGTTGGGGTGGTACCATTCGAGTGGATGGGTTCTCTGGGGGATATGATTACCTAGACTACATGGAGGGGGAATTTTTTTTTTTTTTCTTTACATCTTATTTGATTAAAACAGCCTTCTAGCTTTTTCTTGTTTGGTTGATTTCTCTTTGTTATGTCCTTGTTTACATGTTTGCATTTTGATTATAGGCTTTTAACAACGCATCAGTTCCAGCTTCAGCACAGGCTACTTTCCCATACATATTTGCTGTCAGCAAGTTCTTACAGGTATTGCATTACTGTTTGAGTTATGTATGGTACCAATAATCAGTGTAAGAAATCACTCCAATATTTTGCTTGAGCTTAGGCATTTTATTCTTTTTGTGCAGCCTGGAACATTTGACCTTGTAGGCACCATCATATATGAAATTGACCAGAATCCTTACCAGAGCACCTTCTATAATGGCACCATCGAAGTTGTTGAGGCTGGTAATGTTCTCAGCATTGAGTCCGTTTTTCTTGTTACCCTTGGAATTGCCCTCCTTGTCCTCTTTGGCGTATGGATCTGTGGTCAAATAAAGAACCTTTCCAAGGTATGCACTTCCAATCCTGCAGTTTGTATTATTATGTCTTATCTGATATTAAATATAGGATCTCATTTGCTTGCATCGATTGCTATTCTCCAATCTGACAATGCCAACCTTGTCCTTATACAAACATGCAGTTAATGTGAACTTACCATATTATTCTTTCTAACATTCTAATTATGACATTGTGATTGGAAAGTTAATTTTTATCCCGGCCATCTTTGAACTCATTAGATGCTTGCCTTTTATATTCTCAAGACTACATATTTTATATTTCTATTGTGGATGTTTCCTTCTTATAATAATTCTTATCTGTCTGCATGTACTTGGTTAGAAAACTAAGAGGGCTCCCAAGGTGGAAGTTGGAACCAAGACTACGGATGCCTCAATGGATGAGTGGCTTCAGGTGAGTGGTTTATGCTTCAACATGCACTGAATGTTCACACAAATTGTTGTCCTGTTGATGGGAATTGAATGAGCTAAGAGTTTATACAAACCAGTCTAGGGTACATAATCCCTGTAATCCATATAATGAACATTAAATGAAAAAGGCTAAATGCATTTTTTTTTTCTTGTGGTTTTGACAAATAGCTCCTTGAATTTTAAAAAGTGATTAATCACTCCTTAGGGTGAGCAAAAAAAAACAAATTGGTCCATGTCGCTAGAAAAGTTGACTAAATCCGTTAATGTGCCACACCAGCACCAATCACAGTGTGACATGTGTCACTTTTAGTAAAAAAATAAAATATAAAAATTATTGGATCTTACAGGCATAGATCAACAAAGAGAATTCAACTCTCTCTTGGTCTTTCTACCCCAACTTCTCCTCCAACCAAAGCCTACTGTCCAACCCACTTCATGTCCTGAGCAATGAACACTGCATATCCAGATTCAGGATTAAAGAACCAATCATGCACATCCCACATCAGATCAGCCAACAAATTGTTAACAAAAGTCATCTAGTTGCCTCTGAAGTTCCATTGCAGCCTCTTCACACGAATCATTGTCTTGTCGATACAAACCAATAAAATTGGTGACCTTAACCCAACCCTTCATTTTCTCCGCTACACCTGATCAGCAGAACTGATCATTAAGTAAGCTTATGTTTTTATTTAAGTGACACATGTTATACTATGATTGGTATTGATGTGGCACATTAACGGATTTTGTCAACTTTTCTAATGGTAGGGATGATTTTTTTTTTCTTTGGTTGCTTACTCTAGGGAGTGATTAATCACTTTTAAAACTTAGTCATTGCCAAAACCTCAAACCACAAGAATAAAAATGCATTTATCCCAATGAAAAATAGGAAAGACAGCAAAACGCTAGCGAACATCTTTGTAGGTTTTGATCTCTAGTATATACCATGTGGCATGTAGAACGTTTGAAGGTCTATCATTCCACAGTACTATTTTTTCTTTCTGTGCTTCTGGCGATTAAACACAATAACTGTTCTGGCTATTTCTGATATGTTCTTTTTCTGCCCTTTCCGATGCTCAGGGAACTGCATATACTCAGTCATTGTCTGGCAAATCGAAGAAGAAAAAGTAGATGAGCATTCTCATCTGGTTCAGCTGCACAAGCCATTACACTGAAGCGCAGACCCTTGTAACTCTTGCTAGGCATTTGGCGACTTTAAGAGAGCTCAAAAGGTTGGAGTAGTTTTGGAAATTAGACCAGAAAAGACTTGTCTTGCTGTTGTAGCATTTGGAAGAAATTTTTTACATTTTAATTTTCTTGGAGACGAAGTTGAGCATTTTGAGGTAAAACTAACGCAAATTTGAGTTAGGAAGGATACAATTTTCTGTGACACCACAAAATTTTCTTAGATTACATGCACTTTTTTATATTTAAATTTTACCATTGAAGCTTCTTCCGGATGCATCTGTGCTTGTTTTTGGTTTTCTATTGTGTTGTGCATGGAATTAAAATACAGGATCCTAAAGAAGCAGGAAATAGCATAATTGGAAATAGATTAATCGCATACGACACCAATATTTAAGTTTGACTTAACAAGTTTATATTCACTGACGTAGATAATCTGGAGGAAATTCATTAACAAAAGATAGAGTATAAAAGATAAGAGTATAAAAATAATGAGGGAGAAAATCACTAAAAACTCGAAGCTCTAATACACCAAAATTTTACTCACACAAAAAGAAGAAAAAATTGACAAAAAAATTCTGCACTTCTATTTTTCTCTCCCCTTGCCTTGCTGCAAAGCCTCCCTTTTATAGAGGTTCAAAGTTGGCCAGCAACTCCTTGTACAACTTGAATAAAGAGTGGCTCGTGAAAAAGAATAGCCCAAAGACTCCAAGTAAAGCTTGGCATTCCAAAGTCAGGCGGCGGGCCCACTTCAAGACTTGAGTAATTCAAGTCACACCACAACATAAGTTATTAAAAAAAACATATTGGGGATGTTTGGTAAAGGGATTGGCTTAGATATTATAATTAATGTAAAAAAAAAAAAAATGTTTGATTTGAAAAAATAAAGAAGTGATACAAAAATGTAAAAAAAAAATTATTTTGTAGGAATTTTTTTATTTGAATAATAATAAAAAAAAATTTTATTTGAATAATAATAAAAAATGAATAATATGATATAAAAAGTGAAAAAACTAAAATATTTTGATGTTAATTTTTTTAAAAAATTGTGATGAATAGTATCAAACCCTTTTACGGAACAAAGCCATACAGTGCAATGGTGCTTCTGTGATGTAGGGCCCGTTGAGTTATTTTAACGTGCATTTTGATGTGATCGCTGTAGCAGATACCGGTATATATATGTGAAAAAAACGTCATTAGATTTCCCGTACGATGTCCATCATGTGGTGTATATAAACCTCCCCCCCCCCCACATTCCTGACATTGACCTCCTTTGATCTCCAAAGGAAGGAAGGAGACAGAAATTGCTTAGACTTTTTTGTGAAGAACAAAGGATGAGTTCGAGGGTTTTATCAAATTACATAATTTTTTTACTTCCGACAAGATTTAACCCATTTTGATTTTAATTTTTAGAGCGTGGGGACTGTTCCTTAAAGTGGGGGCGATGAGGGGTTGAGGATGATAATACAGCTTTTCCATGTGCATGTCCCGTGGCGGTGCTCATTTTTGTGGCAGATTTAATGCCGATCTCCAAAGACGAAGGGAGGGGGACCGGTTGGGGCCATGGTCCCTCCTATTTTCTCAAAAAGATTTTTTAAAGAGTAAAAAAACATAAAAAAATAATGCTGGTCCCTCTCAAAATAAATTGATAGGTCTCAGTCCCTCCCCAAAAAAATTTATGTGTTTTTTGTTATTATTTTGATGGGTTTTAACAACTAATGCCATTGAGAAATCTCAAGTTTCTCTTTGAGTTTTTGTTTTACCCATTGAATTTCAAGTTTGAAATCATAATGATTTGAGTAATTTTTAATTAGGTCCGAATTTGAGAAAATTTTAGTAAAAAGTTAAATTCTTAAAATTAATTTGGGGCTTTTGTGTATAGTGAATGTTTATGCATGATTTAAGATCCGGGTTGTCAGATTAATGGGTTGAAAGCTTCAATTTCACTATTGTTAATAATATAGATATAAATTCTAATTTGTATAGTATGAATTAAATTAGGGTTTTTGGTATGTGAATACTAGGATTGCTAATTGGATGTGTTAATTACATTTAAAGTGTTAATTAACCATAGACTTTCATGAGTTTAATGGAAATTGATGCCTATGGGGTTTAGGTTATAATATGTCATTTTAGAATCATATTGATTATTGTATGTGAATATGACTATTATAAATTGGGGGTAAGTTGATAGATTAATGGAATAGAAAGAGAATAATAATTATAGGGTTAAAGTGTAATGTTTAACTTAGAGTCTTTATGTGATGATTATGTTATTCATGCGAGTTTGTTCATTGTTAACCTATGCATATTTTTTCTTTATTTTCTAAAGACGCAAAATGATCATGTAAATTTATTTGTAAATGATGGGAAAGTCAAATATAATATTTTGACTAGTTCAAAAGAAAAAATGCACAAAGTTTATTGGGATTTGATTCTCGATTGCGTGTCATATATGAGAATATGATGTCAATCAACGAGGTGCAAAATAACTCAACGCAGGTCATACTTTTTGATGTTTGTACTTTAAGCTCAATTCCTAATCTAAGTGGTCTTGTAATTTGGATATTATGATTATTCAATATTGAGAATATTGTTTATTAGAATTTAAATATTTAATTGGAGAATATGACACAATTTTAAGTTTAATTCCTCATTGTATTTAAGTACAAGTGATTGAAAAAAGAAGGAAAAAAAATATAAAAAAAGTACCAGTTCATTACACGTTGCAAAAAAAATAATAATAAAAAAAAATCCTAATAACCAAATTTTTTTTTTTTAAAAAAAAAATTGCTTTGGTCCCCTTCCATAAAACTTCATGGCTCCGTCCCTGTCGGCCTCATTTCTTGTTTGGAAGGGAAACCAACTTAAATCTGGATCTTAAAAATTTTAAAAACAAATGCAATAAATTTGCATCCAATCAATATACCTTGTGATTGGGGGCATTGGATCAAGAGTACTGGGAAGAATTTTTTCCTAAAACCATTTTAGGGAAAATACACTTTACTCCATTGAACTATCTATTTATTTGTATTTTTAACTTCAATGTTTAAAAAAATGACATTTTACCCCCCTCTCAAAGTATTGACATTAAACTCCTCAAAACTCAGTTAGTTCCAGAGTAAAGTGTCAACTCAAAATACTTTAGAGAGGTAAAGTGTACTTCATAAGAGTTAAATGTCAATGTCAAATACTTTGGGAGATAAAATGTCACTTTCTAAATAATGAGATTAAATGTGTAAATTGGTGAATAGTTAAAAAATAAAGTGTATTTTTTCCTGACTCTTTTTTAAATCCCTTTTTCACCGGTGTAAGATAGGGTCTTTTCCCCGGACTGTATTAGAGATGTACTGTTGCTGGAACAATTTGTTCTAGCCTAATGTTTCTTTAAATGAAATAAAGTGCAATTGATCTTCAAACCAAAAAAAAAAGAAAGTAAAAAATAGCTAATCATAGAAGTTGATTAGTCCGGGCCGGGTATCTTCATTTATGATACATCTTATATTCGAGTACCAATAGGCATAGAAAAAGGTTAGGCATGGCATTTTCAGGTTTGATTATGCCGAGGTTTCTTAATAAAGTCATGTTTGTGATATATTTTCTCATTAATTAAAAAAGAAAAAAAAAAGGGTCAAATCTGACCAATGACCTATTAAGTTTTGTTTGGGACTTACTACCATATGATTCATGAACACCCAATATTTATACTCAATACTCATTTATTTCATATTTAAAATGCCAGGATGTACGTGAGCGTAGTTATTATGATCAGATTACACCGCCAAAAGGTTCTTCCATTTAGTGTGTATGCATGATGCATCAATATAAACCATTTTGAATTTACAAACTGACATCACGGCATCACAACTAACATTTTAATGATTGTCAAATGTGTGTTGCTAGGGATATCTAGTAATTCTAAAAGGTTTCATATTAATAATGATGTGGCTATTAAAATCATAATTTGATCAAAATTCAATAATAATCAATCACTCAAGGTTATCACAACAGTAGTCCACGTGACACTAATTACATTTATAAGTTGACATGACAATTTATGTGGCATTTATTATGTTAATTACTAAAAGGAGAACTATCACGTGGCAATGCAGGTAACACCAATTTTTATAAAGAAAAATGGTATATACTACATTTTTATTCCATTATTATCCTGATGCGGCACTGTCAAGCAGTTCTTGGATCAACCCTGTTAATTTTGATTTTTGATTTTTATTTTACAACAATTGGTTGTTAGTGCCACGTTAGCAAAATCGAATAGAAGTACGAAACGTGAACTGTCCTATTTGGGTGTGACCATAATAGCATCTATTCATTGGAGGCCGCACAAGAGGGGTATAAATGGTGGAAACCGAAAGCGCTCCCTCAAATTTGACTGAGCCATAACCTATTTCAATCCTACCAAGGCATCAATAAGAATCAATGTGGCTTATACTAATCAGGCATGAAAATTCTCATTGCGGGATTCAAACCCATATATGCGAGTGTGTAACTAACAACTTAAAAGGATTTCTTGGGCCATTAAACCACCCCTAGATGATGTGCACAATCATATTAATTTATAAAGGGAGTTATAGTAAAGCTCATTCATTTTCCATTTCAATCGGGGATCACATATTCATTGTAATATTTTTCATATGATTTTAGAAGCTCCACATACATACAAAAGAAAAAAAATGTTAGTAAATAGAATCAGTAAGGCGTAATAACCACAACTACTCATTTCAGATGCCTCAGAAGCAGCATACTTGTCTCAAGTACTCGTTAGGTGTGTTTGGCAAAGAGTTTTCAAAGAAAAGAAAAGAAGAAAATAATGAATCGATCATTTATATATATATATATATATATATATATGAGAAGAGGATGCAAGGAAAGAGAAGTGTACATGTACTCCTCTGCTCCAAATAAAGTAGCTTACAAATAGTGACAGAGCCATGAGGTTTGGCTGGATTGAAGGACAGATAGGTGAGCCCTTGCACCTTCATGAGCTCAGGAGGATAGGGATTATAAGATTAGGGTGCAATAGGTTAATATAGTTCAGTTGGAATTCGTTAAGATTAGATTATTTAAATAAGAATTAGTTTATTTAAAATTAGTTTTACGATTAATTTAGGTGTCACTCTATTTAAAGGCCGTACTGTTGTTAACAAAATAATTGAAAAAGACATATTTGTAAAATTGTTGTATTCTCCGTCCTCGGTTGCTCCTGTATCCTTTCTTCGTACGTCGGTTTTTGGGTCGGTGTCGATGGAATGAGCTGTTTTTGGATATCCTCTCATTATAAGCCAATTTCTAAAAGTGATTTTTACATGATATTTCTATAAAATAAATGTTGTCGACCTTGTTACAAAATTGGATGATAAGTGTAGGTGATTCACGTGAAGTTAATACGTACCTCAATTATGCTGATGCCTCTTTTTAGGCTTTGTACCAGTATGAGCTCAAGAACATAATGAATATTCAAATAATGTAGTCTCATTGCCAGTCTTGCATCGTATGGAATTTTCAGTAATCTAACCCTTTGTCTTGAGAAAAGCAAAGAATTTATGAGAGCTAAAAGTTAGGTTTGGAGAGAGAGCAAAGAAAGTTGAGCTGTGCATGCAGTTGAGAACTCATTGAATGAAAGATAAATGGCCTTTGCCTTCGGTGATAAGGCTAGTGGGCATCGTGACTGTCTTTCTCATATATTGAAGGCCGTCTCAACGGGTCCCCTACCTCATGTGAAGCCCTTAAGTTTGGTGTCGGTAAGCCTTTGAAACCATTTCCCTAAGATCACTATAAAATAAGGCTTATGGGACTGTGCAATATCATGCTGTATCAAACCAGAAGAAGCAAATAGCTTCTCATATTCCGCAGTTCCCAATGCGGATTTTTCCTTCTTGCAGAGGAGCACTTTTGTGCTTCTGGGTTATCTTGCTTTTTACAGTGAGTTTCTGCTATGGTAGTGACAAGACAGCACTCGAGGTAGTTGGGATCGGAGAATGTGCAGACTGTGAGCAGAGTAACATTAAGGCTAGCCATGCCTTCTCAGGTACTGTTCTTTTGATTTGTTGTTGTCGTTTTCTTTTCCTGGAACCATCTAAAGTGTTGTTCTTGTTCATGTTGCTGCATCATTCTTTTAAATGTCAATGCTGATTTTTCCATGCTTTACAAAAAATGCAATGTTGGCACGAATTTACCTGATATGAAGCGGTGATTTAACATTGTATTAGAGCTAAAGTCCGGATTTCGAACCTTTTAACACACATTTCGGATGTGAAACTTTATGGTATCTAGTCTCAATCAAATCGTTAATAAGACTAATAATGCAAAAGACAAACAATCTTGGAAAACAACAGAGAATGATTTTGTGCATCGCTGTGCATGCAGGGCTTCGTGTGACAATTGACTGCAAGCCAGCGAATGGACACTTCAAGACAAGAGCAGCAGGGGAGTTGGATGAAGAAGGAAAGTTTAAAGTGTCTCTTCCTCAGGAGATGGTGGAAGATGGAAAACTGAAGGAAGAATGCTATGCGCAGCTCCACAGTGCATCAGCTGCACCATGCCCTGCCCATGATGGCCTACAATCCTCCAAAGTAATATTCAAGTCCAAAGCCAATGGAAAACACACCTTTGGGCTGGCTGGTAAACTCAAGTTCTCCCCTGTGACGTGCACTTCAGCCTTCTTTTGGCCTTACCACAAGCACCCACCACTACCCAAATTGCCACCCTTCCATAAATCTCTTCCTAAGTTCCCGCCGCATCCACCTTTGGTCTTCCCTCCCATATATAAGAAGCCTTTTCCACCACTTCCACCAAAGGTATTCCCCCCCATATATAAGAAGCCACTTCCTCCACCAGCACCTGCGTATGAGAAGCCACTTCCCCCACCGGTGCCTATCTATAAGAAGCCACTTCCTCCACCGGTGCCTATCTATAAGAAGCCACTTCCTCCACCGGTGCCTATCTATAAGAAGTCACCTCCTCCACCGGTGCCAATCTACGAGTCTCCTCCTCCCCCGGTGCCTATCTACGGGTCTCCTCCTCCACCGGTGCCTATCTATAAGAAGTCACCTCCTCCACCGGTGCCTGTCTACAAGTCACCTCCTCCACCGGTGCCTATCTATAAGAAGTCACCTCCTCCACCAGTGCCTGTCTATAAGAAGCCACTTCCTCCACCAGTGCCTATCTATAAGAAACCAGTTCCTCCTCCAGTGCCAATTTATAAGAAGCCACTTCCTCCACCAGTGCCTATCTATAAGAAACCACTTCCTCCTCCGGTTCCAGTTTATAAAAAACCATGTCCACCTCTTCCTCCCGTTCCAATCTACAAGCCAAAACCACCAATATTCCACAAACCTCTTCCTCCAATTCCAAAGATCCCTCCATTTCATAAGAAGCCACTTCCACCTCTTCCTCCAATTCCAAAGATCCCTCCATTTCATAAGAAGCCACTTCCACCTCTTCCTCCAATCCCAAAGATCCCTCCATTTCATAAGAAGCCACTTCCACCTCTTCCTCCAATCCCAAAGATCCCTCCATTTCATAAGAAGCCATTTCCACATCTTCCTCCATTTCATAAGAAGCCATTTCCACATCTTCCTCCCTTCCATAAGAAGCCATTTCCACCTCTTCCTAAGATACCTCACAAGTATTTCCACCATCCTAAGTTTGGAAAATGGCCTCCCTTGCCACCTCATTTCCCTCCTCATGCTTAGGTACTGCAGTACTATTTATTCTAGATGCTAAGTGTAAAGTGTAAACAATGTCGTTCAATGTGCTGATCAAGGTTGGTGTGGAATGTTACTACGGCAATAAAGTCTTCAATTAATGAAGAGAGATTACGCAAATGAAAAAACATGCAGAGAGATCAGGCGGTGGTTTGGTGGGGGAAGCATTGTTTAATTATTACTTGTTCACGTTAGATGAGTGTGATTGTGTGAATTTTTCTTGCTACGAACTTCTATAGATGTACTCAAATGCATTTGACTTCTGTAATAATGGTACCTTTTGTCAGGTAATTATTAATGAAACCTCCGGTTGTGATTGCTTTTACTACTTCATATATTCTCAATGAAAACGAGTTCGATCAGATGCCAAACTGTCAAAAAACGACTCCTTGTACTTCATATATGCGTACATGCATGCATCATGTATGCATGTGCACATTGGCATTCATTACCTCTGCACATATATATATTCTCAATGAAAAAACAAGTTCAGATGCCAAACTGTTCAACAACAACTCCTTGTACGTACTTCATAAATGCGTACATTCATGTATCATGTATGAATGTGCACAAGGGCATTTATTACCTCAGTTGGTGAAGAGCTTGGGATTTTGGGGTGTGCTCCCTGATAATCTCAAGTTAAAGTATGCTGCATAGTGCAGAGGAAGGAAATATCAACAACGAACGTACGTGATCTTGGCAATGACCTTTGTTAATTTGGCAATCTCATGCCTTGCTGTCCTTGAGCTCTAAAGGTTCACATTTGATTGATTTGGTTTTTGCAAAGGGTTTCGATCGTATGTTATTCAATCCTCCATTGCATTGATTAGATTGTTGTATTCTATTTCATCTAGAGAGGGTGAAGAAACAGAACTTTGACCGTTACTTAGCCTACAAAAACAAATATATTAAGCTCTATTCAGGTCGGCTCAATGTTTTATGGGGTCTTAGGTGAAATTCTTAAATGAGGCCTTATTATTATTTTTTTTTAATCAAAACCAACCAAAAAAATTGACAAAAACCTATACAAAACCCACAAGAAAAATTAAGCACAAAAATAAACATTACCAAAAAAAACAATCAATTTTTTTTTTATAAATCCTTACCTCATTGATACACTTATTTCAAACAATACCCATCCAAAAAATTGTCAAAAAACCCGTAAAAACCCGCAAGAAAAAACCAATACATTTTTTTTTTTAAACTTTCTCATACACCTTTTTAAGTATAAGGATATTTGCTTTTATGAGTTAATTGGTCTTATTTTACCATAGGCTTATTATATTGGGGCTTATTAATTAAATTGAGGCATTTTTAAAATTACTTACTTATAGTGATTAGAGGCCTTAAGTTTTTATTAAAAAAAAAATTGGGCCATAAAAAAACAAATTATTAAAAAAAAATTTTGGGGCCTTGTTAATCCGGGGGCCCTAGGCAAGCGCCTCACTCGCCTAGTGGTCTAGCCGGCCCTAGCTCTATTTGGGTTGACAGCGTTAAAAATATTATTAAAAAAATAGTAATTTCAAAAACGCAATTAAGTATTTAATAAAATTACAAATTGACCTTTAAAAGCTCAGTTTAACTTTAAAAATAGTATGTTTTTTAAATGCACCCTTTGCTTGTAATTTAAAAATGTAATTTTTTCTACATTTTCAAACCACAATTTTTCTACTAAAATATACTTTCAAACTAGGCCCGAGCAAATTCACCAACTCCCCGCCAATTGACCGACTTTCGACTGTGACCAACTAGATGACAGATGGGAGCCGGCATGATTTTTTCAATTTCGAATTTTTTGGTGTTGTAGGCGGAAGATTTTTTTTAACCGAACCGACTTCACCAACCGCCACTGCCTGACTTTATCAACAATTCTTCAATTTTTTCCACATACCAACATTATCAACCGATATTACCGCCCTGCCATTATTGACCGCCATTCGATGCCAGGACAAAAAGTTGGCGAAACAAGTAAGTGCAATTTTTGACTTTACTGACATTTTTGCGAAATTAAAATTTTTCTACCAACATCGATATTACCGACAGACTCTCAAGCCTATTTCAAACGGTACATTTTATTTATGATTTAATTTAAAATCGCACTTTAATCCAACTCCCCAAAGGAGCTAACTTTCTCCAACCCAAACGGAAAAGCCCAGCCCGAAAGCACCAGACCACCACCACCTCCACTTTACTCCCGCATTTTTACTCGCTCTCAAAGCTAGAGCTCTCTGTGCAAAACCTTCCAAGCACAAAAAGCGCGAAAATCAAACAAAGCCCTTCTTCATCTCCTCTCAGTCTTCTCTACTAGGGTTTTGGCTCTGCAACTCTCGAGAGCGTCCAATGGCGAGCGGTAGCTCCGTAGACGGCTCTCTCTGGTGGGACCCGTTCTCTCTCCTCCTCACCGAGCTCGAGCAGGCCCCTCTCTCCTCCCTCCCTCCAAATCTTGTAAAACCTAATCCTAACTCTATTCTTCACATATGATGTAAATGTATGCTTATGTTGTATGTGAATTTGGTGGTGTTGGTGTAAATGTATGCTTATGTTTAGGCGAAGAAGTTGAAGGACAACCGCTCCTGGTTCGTGGACACAGTGTCGCGATTCAAGCCACCGAATGAGAAGTCCAGGAACGCTTTGAATTCACCGAAAGTGGAAATAGGGTCTCACCAATTGACTGTACAACCCGAATTGAAAGAAAAGGCTTTGCATATCAGCTCCTACTTGGTGCGTTCATTGCACGCTTTTGCTAATTTGTAATTTGTTGAACTAGTCTTAACCCTATGATCACTGCACTATTGTTCACTATCATTTCCGTTGATACTGCCAAATGTTGATAATCAGTTCTGTGAAAATTGTTGGTGCGCTTCAAATATTGTTTGGTCTTTGATTACATGGTTCTCAATGACGTGTTTCGTCTATAAAGTGAATTTTATATAAAGAATATGAGTTTCATAAAGTGTGTCTCAGATACTTCCATGGAGGTTAATATTGGTGTCACTCAAACTTATTTTCTGACCCATATGCTATATATATTCTCATTGATTATCATGTCACATTGTCACTATTCTGCTTCTTGTTTCAGTGTTTGGACGAGGTGCAATCGTACATTCTTGTTGAAAGATCTCTTAAGGACGACGATCTAGGTGCTAATTCTATAGCTCAAGAATTTCTTCACGTGGTTAGTAGCTCTTTTTCCTTTATTCTTTTTGTGTTGAATGTGGGTACATCCGAATCTTGGATACAAGTGGTTGGCAATATAGATTTAGTGTATGATTCAATGACAATTTCATGGTTATCCAACTGATATGAATGTGCAAAATGCTAATGTATATAGCTTATTCAACTTAGTTGAATTGAGTTGTACATGTGAAATGTTCTTTGCGTACAGATTGGGATGCTAGTATTGGAGCTTTCTTTCACTGCTAGCTGCTTGTCTTTTTTTATTTTCCCCCCACCCTTCTCAATGTCCTATTTTCTTTTGCTGTTGTTATGAAGATATTACTTCAGTATTACATGGAGCGACAATGCTTGCTAAAGTGTACCAGGCAAATTCTTATGCATGCCTGTAAGTCCATCATGGAGCTCTTCTAATTCCCAGTTATTATCTGCTCTTTAATTTTGAGTTTATTCCTTTTTGGTGTCATGGAATGTTTGAACCATTTGGATTATTTATCGAACCATACCATGGCCACTTTTATGCCTTAACTTCAAGTTTTTGAAATGTTGCTTATACGTACTGAGTTTTGACTTGTCCTACTGAAAATGTTACTACTTTGGGTGCAGTATATGTTGGAACTGGATCCAAAGAAGGACAAATTATGAGGGAGGAGGCGCTAAAGCTGATTTCTGATGGGCTTGAAAGGAAATTAATATCGGTAATGGAGGAACTTCTATCCTCCAGTCACCCTGAGCAAATGGTATGTTTAATGTCAACATCTTTCTTCTACTTTGTGCCTTGTATGATTCTAAAAGGGAGCTGCATGATGGATATATGAGGTGCACATGTAAATTTATGATCTTACTACAATGAGTCTTTATAATGACTAGCAGAGCAATCAACTTTGTTAATGGTGCATATTGGTTCTAGAAATTGCCCAAAGACCCCAAACAATACCTATAGAGGGGCGAATATGTGCTTTTCAATTTAAGCACAACAAATATTAACAAATTAAAATTGAGAACCACACACAATATGACCAAAATCAAACAAAGCATAAAACAAATCAAACACATAGATTTGGGTGATGAAGTGGAAACCTTTTGAAGAACTCTTCAAAAGTAAAACCACTCAAGGGCAGCAAAACCTAAGAAACTTATCAATTATAGAATATTAAAATTACAACCAAATTATACTTACAAAACTTTGGAGTAAAACTTGAATTGTACCCCAACAAACAATCTGTTTAATTTCTACCACAGTAGCTTTAGAACTCTGTCCAATCTTCTATCAAGTATCTTCTTGCAACCTCGAACTCCAGTGGCTGAAGGTCACTGGAATTCATGTGGTTTAAACAAAGTTTAAAAGAGATATAAAATTGAAGGCATATGGATGCAAAAGGTCTCTCCTAGCACTTTGAATAATGGCCTCAAGGTTTATGAAAAATCGTGCACTTTGAGATTTATATAGACCCTGGGAAAACACAATCTTTTGATGCAAGTCGGTTACTGAAAAAGGCAATTTTTGAAGCCTGCGTTTGGACAAGTAAGTTGATCGTTTGAACATGGTTAGGGTTTCACAGCTTTCAAGCTGGCGGCATTTAGATGTGGTCCGATTGAGTAATTCTGCCACATGGAAAGTTTTCTTCTGTTTGGACTCTAGCTGATCGTGAGTGTGACTGCGTTATTCTGCCAGCCTCAATTCTACCTTCTTTTGGACGAGTGAATCTGACTAGCATCATTCTTAGTTGCAATTCTTCTTGCATTTGGACCGAGATTGACCGTGAGTCCACTCGAGCAACTCTATGAGAACATTTTTTGTGTGGTCAGCGGCCTTAGGGAAGATTCTTACCATGGATAATCTCCGGAAGTGGTAAGTCATTGTGGTTGATTGGTGTGTTATGTGTGAAAGGAATGGGGGGGTTCATGGACCACCTTCTTCTTCATTGTGAGGTTGCTTGTGCCATTTGGAATGTCTTCTTCAAATGATTTGGTTTGTCTTGGGTTATACCTAGACGTGTAGTCAATTTTTTTGCTTGTTGATGGACTACCGACGACACTCGGAGTGCTGCTGTTTGGAAGATGGTGTCTTTATGCCTTTTGTAGTGTCTATGGAGGGAAATGAATGATAGGTGTTTTTGGGACTGCGTGAGGATTTTGGATGAGCTGAAATCTTTATTTTTCAACACTTTGTATCTTTGGACTGCTGCCTATGTTTCTCCGATTAGTTCTCATGATTTTCTTCTTCTTTTTGCCCCAACTACCGAGCTGGCTTCTCTTGCATACTTTGTGTGTACATGGGGGCGCCTTATGTTCGTAATGATATATCGATTAATTATCAAAAAATAAAAGACTATTGATGCAATGGGTAACTCTCTCTTAGTGGCTTAGTCAAATTCTATATGTTGCCCATATTTCTTCAACCACTTTTATACACAAGTCAGCTAGCGATAAAAATGTAGATGTATGCATGTTCTATTTGAGAGGAAAAAAAAAAGAGTACTTGCTTATTTTAATCATGGATTGTCATAATTATGCATTTGAACTTTTCGTGTGATTTGTGGGGATGCTTTGTAGGATGTTGACCTTTTCACTTTGTGGGCTGAGGAAACACTGATTGAAGACAATTTGGTTTTAGACATTCTTTTTCTAGCATATTATGAGTCATTTTGTACTTGTGATGGTGGAAGATGGAAAAAACTGTGCTCCCTCTACAAGGTATATTGTAATCTTTATGAAAGTGCTGTTTTTTACTTTCCTTTTTTATCCTAATCATGCTAGAAAAGAAATTCCTGCAGGGGATCACATCTGGGGATTATAACATTGGAAAGCTGGCAATATCATCTGAGGCACTACAATCTTCTTATCATGTCAAAGTTCAGCTGCTACTTATTCTCATAGAGACCCTGGACCTGGAAACTCTTCTCCAGATGGTTCATGATGAAATTCCTTTCAGGTTTTTTACCTAGTTGCTAGATGCATTTTATATATTTTTATGGGTAATGTGGAAAGTTCATAGGAGCCTTTTATCTGTTGGAGAAAGAGAGTAGCTGGTCAAATCTGTTAAATGTCCTAGTATTACTTCAAGATTTCATTTATTGCATACTTACCGGGAATACATGTACAACTTTGGGCTTGTTGAATCTCAACTGAACAAAAATGCCTAATGAGATTAAATGCCCTGAGCTATGAGGTACTAATGTGGTAGATAGTCTGTGACATAGTATCTAATCTCTCTTCCTCCAAGATCTTGTGTCCAGGATACAAAGCTTCTCTCACGAGGGAACCTAACTAATCTTAGAATATGCATATAACATCAGCAGATATCAAGAATATCCAGGAAACTAAAATCAATACTGAAAGAATAGCTAAAAGACAGGAATGAATTCATGTTATCTTCTACAAATCAGGTTATATCTCTCTCTCTGTTCCAAGTCTGGTATGTCTATAGGGTATGACATACATACCTAACCAGTATCCTAATATCCATGTTGTGCCATGTCTGACATGGATACTGTCATTTCTAGTATGTGCTTGTCTTTGTGTTTTTTTCTTCTGTTGGCAGTTTTTATTTTAACTTTGAATATAATTGGAGGGCTCCTATTTAAAATGAAGGTTACATGGGTGTCAGACCTATCAGCTAAAGATTGATGTGTAGTGTATGTATCAAACTAGATATGAGTGTCCGCTTAGGGAAAAAAGCAATTTGTTGTTTGACTGATGTTGTTTTGGTTTCACATTTTTTCGATGCTGTCCAAGATTACTTCACTCTTTAATTATTGGATCAGTGTTGAGTTTTTCAATTATCCTAGAATGGCATATTTTAGGGAGATTTCTCCATTGGGATTGGGTTTGCATACATGCTTTACAGGCAATTTGAAGCTTATGCATTTTGGTTGTAATTGGAAACTTATTCACCTTGATTTTTATCAGATTCTATTTTTGTGGTAATTTTTAGAGCTGTGGTAACTGCAATTTAGTTAATTAGATACATTCTGTAGGTTTCATTGGTATGATTTGAGTCTTATCATGTTCCCCTACATTGCCTTTTCACCCAACCCCCCACCGTTTTTAAATATGCCTGTTCTAATTGTTTGGAGACTTGTTTTGCAATTTCGTAGGCAGGGTGTCTCTGTTTTCACCTTGTCTGATGTCCAAGAGATGGATTCAATAATTTCCAGTTTCAATGCATTTGAACTGAAAGAGGCAGGCCCACTAATTCTAGCCTGGGCAGTGTTTCTTTGCCTAATTTCATCACTTCCAGGAAAGGAGGAAAATAGTGTGCTAATGGTATGTAGTACTGTTGATTGATTTATTGTTTGCTACTCTAGGAGGTATGAATATTACAAATGTTGACCCTGTTATTCTTCTCTTTTAATTCTCCAGGAGATTGATCATGTTGGTTATGTACGTCAAGCCTTTCAGGCTTCATCCTTGAGTTATTTTCTTGAAATCCTTCAAAGTGATCTACTGAAGGAATCAGATGTGAGTTATTCATAGTTAATAGTTCCAAGCGTTTACAGTAACTTGTTTCTAGTGTTTCCCATTTATTTCAAGTGTTCTGACTGGTTTGTCCTTCCTTTCACCATAAACCATGTAGCTCTATGATTAACTGCCTCTTTTTTTTTTTTTGGTATCCAAAGAGAAGAGGGCATGTAGTCTATCGTTTGATATTAAATTTACATGTGATTGCATCATTTTGGTCATTACATTTTCTGGATTTTGGATTCTCAGTTGTTAGTTCTTGTATATTTTCTGTTTTTGTAAAAGAAGTGATCTCTCTTTCTGACTTTTTTTATTCCTCTCTTTCTTACCCAGGGACCTAGTGCTGGTTATCGAAGTGTCTTGAGAACTTTTATTTCTGCATTTATTGCATCCTATGAGATCAATCTTCAGGCAAGTATACTAGGATATCTGCGAGAGTTTGTAAGGAATTTATTGTGCGCCTTTCTAATTTATCCTACTTCATCTTGGTGCAGATAGGGGATAGTACTCTTAATTTGATATTGGATATTCTTTGCAAAATTTATCGAGGCGAGGTTTGGATGTAGAATGATTATTGTTCTTCAGGGTCATTCATTATATTTCTAATCATTTAAACTATATATTGCTCGTAGTTTGCTAAATGGAGAAGTTTTCTCTTGAATTTGCAGGAGTCACTTTGTATTCAGTTCTGGGACAAGGAAAGTTTTATTGACGGTCCCATTCGGTGTCTTCTCTGCAACTTAGAGGGTGAATTCCCCTTCAGGACTGTAGAACTTGTTCGCTTATTATCATCCCTTTGTGAGGGAACATGGCCTGCAGAATGCGTGTAAGTAAAACTTGGTTTAGTTTTTCTTGGTAATCCCATTGGCTTCAAAGCATATGTTCTTTTGTGCAAAAAATGAAACCCAGTCCTGATGCTGAGGTGGAATATCCGTATTCTCAATGTAACATAGAATAAGCTCTATGATTCTTGATATATATATATATATATATGTTACATATGTGGCTGTTCTATGATATGTAGTCTTTTTATGCCTTTTATGTCTTCATTCTTCTAACAGGTATAACTTTCTAGACAAGTCGGTTGGAATATCATCCTTGTTTGAGATTAGTGGTCATTCTTTGGTGGATGACATGTCTCAAATTGTTGAAACACACCTGCCAGTGCATGTTCCTGGCATTGAAGGTTTATTCATTCCTAGCAATACTCGTGGACGTGTTTTGAAAATGATTGGTGGTCATACTGCTCTTGTACGATGGGAGGTAATTAGACAAAAGTTGTTAATTGTTTTAATCTAATGTACTTATCCAAAAAAAAAAAATTGTTTTAATCTAATGTTTGCTGATTGTTTTATCTTAGGCCCTTTGGATTTTCTTGGAAACAAAGAGGTTCCTTTTATCTAGGTTTTAACCTGCGTTAGAATGCAGAGTTACAATTAGATGGGCATTTTGGATGTTACTGCTGTATTATACCTATTCTCCTTTCCTCTTTCGCTTTCAATCTATGATTTTGACTCTATCCTTTTGGTGTTTGAAAAGGCCTACTCTAATAATACTCCTATGACTGACCTCTCTGTCTAGATGAGGTTTAGGATCTTTCTTGTAAAATACTTTCTTGTTTTCCTGAAAGCACGTGATTTCATCATGTTGATGGTGTAGCATTACAGTACAATTGAGTGATGGATCATAGTACAATTGAGTATAATCCATTCACAATTTCATGTACCTTTATGGTTGCATAGAGAGAGAGATCTCACATTAAATGCTGATCATGGTTATTGCTTAGTTTAGAATCTCCTTTTTCACATATTGATTTGTTTTGCTTCCATGCTCTCTGGACATGATGGTTATGGTGTTGCCACTGTATTTCATACCTTAAAATTCATAATTTTTTGGGTGCAATTGTTCTTTTCCCCATCAAATTACTTCCCACTACTTACCTAGTCTGTTTCTGTAATGTGACGGAAGATATATCGTACTCCTGGCAGTAACCTCCTGAAGTTGTGATAAGGTTTGAGTTGATGTGTTTTTGGTGATATGACTACCGAAATCATAATGAACTATGAAGCTATATTCAAGCTGGATTGATTAATTTGGTCATCCAATTCAATTTCATTTAAGCTGCACCTTTTTGCTAACACATGGATCTGTTTTGTAGTATACACAATCTGGCTTGCTTGTATTGCTCCTCCGTTTGGCACAGGAGCCGTATTTGGACAAAAGTGAGGAAGCTTTCCTTACTCTTGACTTGCTTAGTCGAATGGTGTCTGTTAACACGGTAATTTGCTTTTATACTTTTACGATTGTCTAATATCTTATGAAAGTTGATTTTAAACTGATAATAATGTTAGGTAACGTTTGGGTGATTGTGATAGAATTCACTTATATAATTAGTTTGAGTTCTGCTGCCTGAGAAAGTTGGTTGCTTTATGATGCAAAAAGGAAAATGTTGATTGAGCTGCATTAGATGTGGATAAACCAGAATGCTAATAGTCCTTTCATAGTAATTATCGATTTGACTGATATGGTGTCTGAGCACCAGACTTGAAGATTCTTTGGCATAATCTATTCTATGGGTAATGGTATTGCTGTCAGAGGGCTTTGGTCCATAGTTTCAGCTTTCAATATTGATTTGACTCATGTTTTATCAATCATTTATCTCTTTGCTTTTTTCAGTTTTTGATTTGCTACCAAGTTGACTTGGAAAGATTTGGTTTAACATGGTTTTGATGATGAAATGGCATTCTCTTTGCATTCTGTACTGAGACTAGGTGGCATTCCTCAAATTATACTAAACTGAGATTTTGATGGGCTTATTGGTATTTTTGTGGCACTGGGAGTTATTTTTCCTTCCACGGTTTCTATATTGATTAGTCCTTTATTCATCCCCATGTTCCTTCTTATCTCATCAATGTTCGACATGGATTTTGTCACTTAAAAAAATCTGCATTTTCTCATTTTAAGTGTTTTCTCTACAGTACATGTACTTCGGTTGAGTTGTTTTTCTCTGTTGCAAGATCAGATCCAGTTTTTTCTTCTTTTTTCCTGTCACGATTCTTTCTGTTGCAACTTGCAAGATCAGATCCAGCCTTTTCTTCTTTTTTCCCATGACGAATGGATCTAGCTTCCCCGGCCCCTTCCTTTTCCCTTTCCTGGTTTTGTGATCTCGTTTTTCACCTGTCCCTTTGAAGCTTGGGATCACTTTTGTTCTATCGTTTAGTGGGCATTTTTTTCAACTTTTTGTTTGAGTCTCTTCTGAATTTCACCTTTAATTTTCCAGAAACTATGTTCTGAATTTATATTTCATCTGTAACTCAGATCCATTCTAGCAGTTCAGATTATAATTAGAAAATATTGACCTTTTCTTAAGTTTATTTAAATTGCTGTATGCTTTTTGCTCCTAAGGTTTATGTTCCTTTTTCTTAAGGTTAAATTGCTGTATGTCTTATCAAAAAAAAAAAAAAAAGAAGGCTTCTCTTATTAAAGGTTAAATTGCTATATGTTTCTTTCTGTTCCTTGTTGAGCTCTGCCTCCTGTACCCTGGAGATGATAGGTCTGTTACTTCTTCTGGTTCCTATCAAGAACTTGTTCTTGTGATTTTCTTAGGCACAACACCCATGTTTGTGCTCACACATTTGGCTTCTCTGTCATGCTGAGCTGATCTCAAGCCTGTATGCATGACAATGGACTGAGCTTGAACATGGTTGCCTCATCTTGGCTAAAGCCCTGGTTTGGCTTGAACAACTCCTGCTTGACTGAGTGAGTTTGTAGTGCCGAGTGCTTAGCTCAGGTTGTTTGCATTCGTTGATAAACATATTGGAGAAGGGTAGTAGTGCTAAATATAAAGTTCATACTTTGTGAGGCAAGCAAATGTTGTACCTTTTATTTTAATTTTCCAGTGCAGTTTGATTATTTCTGTTTAGATTTTCTTTTCACCAGAATTTCTATTAATTTATTATATATAGGCAGTGTGCTTTGCTTTAATGGAGATTGGGAGCTTATTGCATCTTCAAGAAACTGGCATGGCTGGGACTTTGGAGAAGAATGTGTGGTAATTAGGCGAATTAGATGCTTTTTTCTTGTTTCTTCCTTTTTGTCTTTCCTTTTGAGTCCAGTTTCTAGTTCTGTCCCTTTCATAACTATATTTTTGTTAAGTTTGAGATAGTTTGTTGTCTTTATGTTCACTGCAGGGTGGTTCAGACCATTTGCACTTTGGTCAGAACTCTGCCTCCTAATTCCAGTAGTACTGCTCTGATGTCCATGTGTCTCAAGATTTTGGGCAAGATGTTGAAATGGTATCTGTGTTTTTGTTCGGTTGTTCTTATGCATTGAATGTGTGTCTTCAGCTAATCCTTGGCTTGATATTCTTTATAATATTTGGTAAAAATGACATTTGGAGGAATCCTTGTGGGTAATCCTTGGCTTGATAGTCTTTAGAATCTTTAATTATAAAAAAAGGTTTGTGTATTGAGTTTATGGTCGTAAAGAGAAACACATACTACAACCTCAGTCATTAACATGCCCTTTTATGGTCAGTTCCCCATCTCATGTTGCTGTGGTGGTTCTAAAGGCAAATATATTTGATGTGGTCTTAAGTACAAGTATCGGTGATGTTGGCGGCAGTGCTTCATCAAGGTAAATCCTCTAGTTTAAAATTCTGGTCTTTTACATTCAACTTCCACTGTTGTGTTCAAAGTCCTCCATAATCATATTCCTTATTGATTTGACTTATATATTTTGAAAGAACTATTTTTTGAGCCTGCTATAGATATATATATTGTAAAAAAATTTATCTTGTCAAAATATGTAGATTACAGCACTAACTTTGCATGGGTCCTGAGTCATTTTATTTCTTTATTAAATGAGGCTACATTTTCCTTGATTGCGCACATATCTATTCATATTCTAATTTTTTTTTTCCACTCATATATATCTATTCGTATTCCAATTTTTTTTTTCTTCTTTACTTCCATTTATCTTATGGTTGGCCACTTGAACTGCATAGTGAATAATATCATCATTGATGATAGCAGAAATTTGTGTAGTTTGTGACACATTGAAGCCTTCTAGTGGAACATAAGGGGTTGTAGAATTTGAATGACATGCCTTAATTGCAACCTTATGGTTTTGCTTATGTGGATTGTCTTGCCATTTCATCGTATGGGGCCATGAACTCTATGTCGTTTTTTTTTTCTTTATTGTGTGGGGGGAAAGTCTTCATCTTTTGCTTGCTTCCTTTGTCTTAGTAGTGGGTGCTGTTTCATTTAAGTTATATTACTGCATTATTTAATTACTTATAAACCATTTCATTGTATGAGGACATGAACTCTATGTGGTTTTTTTTTCTTCTTTTTTGTGTGGGGGCAAAGTCTTCATCTTTTGCTTCCTTCCTTTGCCTTAGTAGTGGGTGCTGTTTCATTTAAGTTATATTACTGCATTATTTATTTACTTATAAAACAATGACTGCATTATTTAATTGAACTATGAATTTATAGTTTGTGTTTTTATTCTTTTTACCTCTTTCTTCTTTCTAGTGGATCGTGGTTACTTTCTGGGAAATTGGCAAAGATGCTCTTAATTGACTGTGAGCAGAATGATAATGACTACCCATTGGCTATATCAGGCATGTTTAGTAGTAGCTTCTCACATTTTACTGTTAGTATCTTTAAATTTGCCTCATATTTCGTTTGTTAAGCATTGCAATAAGATTGTCATTAAAAGTTGTCCACCTCTAAGATACACTGAAGGGCATTGTATGAAGTTAATTAGATTTTCTACTTTTTTTTTATGATGGAGAGCCCCACCAAAGGCAACGCCACTTCGTGTAAACTCCGGACCCGTGTAATGCACCCCAACCACACAGATCAATTAAATATGGCTTTCACCAGGGAAGTGGCCCCAAGGAGTTGTTTGCACTCAAGGGGATTCGACCTTAGACTATATAGTTATGCCAGCAAAGTCCAAGGCCTTCACCACTTGGACCAACCCACTGGGGTTTAGACTTTCTACTTATTAATACTTGCGCTGTTTAGAATCAAAGACACCATTTTGGATGGAGAGAGTAATATTTTGAAATTTTCACTGTTTTTCTTTTATAATCTACCTTTTAAAGAACTTTGCCCAATAAGTAGTCTATCCAACTTGACTTCATGAGCAGGAAGCCTGAAATATTAAAAAAATAATTAGGGGACAACAAGGTGCAAATCATTTTATTTGTCTATATACGATAATTATTTTAGGAGCAGTCTTTGCAGTACAGCTGTTCATGAATTCTGTAACATCATCATTGTCTATTTGTTTTCTGGATTCTGACGCACATTGTTCAAAAACCTTTACAGTGCTGGACTTTACCAGGCAGCTTGTGGAAACAGGATTAGAGGATGATTCCATACTGGCACTAGTTGTTTTCTCCCTGCAGTATGTCCTAGTTAGTCATGAGTACTGGAAATACAAAGCAAAGTATGTGCGTTGGAAAGTAACATTGAAGGTGCACCTTGGATCTCTCTGGAAGCTGCCACAACTTGGTTTCCATTTTTTATTCTATTTAACTTGGTAGACACGTATGGTATTATCAAATGATTGTAATTGTCAGATTTCTTTCATCATTCACTAGCTTGGGTCTATCTAAAACTGCAAACATTTTAAGCGTTCTCTTAGGCCCATGCAAGAATATATATATTCATGACTATTAGCCAAAATTGGAATATAATAAAATGGTCAATATGATGTTCGAGATGCATCGAGATTTCATTTTGGATTTACAACCTCAAGCCTCCCATATTTCTTAGTCAAGTTAGTTTTGTTTAATGTTCTCTTACTCCTAGGCTCAGTTGACTAGGACTAGGAGGGCAAAATGGAGGGATAAAAAAAGGTTTAGAGTTGGAGGTTGGGTTCCAGCCGGCCTACCTATTTTTCTTTTGCATCCTCATCACAAATATGTGAGGAAAATGGGAAGTACAACTGGGAAGGATGAGGGGTTTGGATTCTTTTTCCAATCTACCCTTATAATCCCTAAACTAAAAGGGTGTAATAGTAATTTCAAAAGATACGGTGCAGTGCACGGGATCGGGGTTTACTTTGCAGGGGTGGGTCCGAAGGGCCCTGCCTTGGAGAGGTTCCCCGACATCAAAAAAAATTTCAAAAGATACATTTTTCCCCACGTTTTCATCCCTATTATGAAACATAGAAGGAAAACATCTCCTATCCTTCTTTCCAATTTTTATTTCCTCCAATCTTTCCCATCTTGCCACTTTCCATCCCTCCTATCCATTGATCTCTTTAAGCAGTTGTTCATATGCTAATTGTATCTTGCGATGCTTTGGGTCTTCGTTGCGACAGTGATTGGAGTGCTTTTCTTTTCTGTCTTTTTGAATTTTACTTATCTTTGCGAAGAATATATCAAGCGGATAAGCATGAGTGATATTAATGTTTCTTTTACACTGTACAATTAAATTTCAAGTTATTATCTTTACGCCGTTTGGTAGACCTCTTCGCATGCTGGAGAGCACAGGTGGTAAACCTCAGTTTGACGTAGTATGGAGGATGATACCGTCCTGCCATATGTGGTGTTTTTGGAAGGAAAGAACCAATATAAGATTTGATGACCGTGAGAGGACATTGGTGAAATTGAAGGCTTTATACTTTAAGACACTTACCATTGGGCTCCTACCTTTGACTTTAATATTTCTAGCTTTCATATTTTTCTAGATCTCTTTTCTTCTTCTAATTAGGTGTCACTCTTGTATGCATCCGGTGTACTTGTGTTTCTCCTTTGCACTTTTTAATAAATTTGTGATTAATTATAAAAAAAAAAAAAAAAGAATGCAAATTCTGATTATTTTCTGATGAATATCTTTTCTGATGGGTGTGCTCGTGATATGACAATCTTTGCTCTCCTTTAACCCCTTGTCATTTATGGCCTGAGAACCAAATATTACAAATGGATAATAATGGAAGAGTAACAGCACTTAATTACAATTTACGATTTGTATTTTTTTGTTGCTGACATATTTCCTTTTTTTTTGTTTTGTTTTGGTTACAGTCCAGATATTGCTTTAAGATCTTCAACATCTCTCTTGTAATATAAAAAATGTTGCACATGTATTAGCCTTATTTTCTTTCTGGCTTTAGAATTGTCTTTACTGGTATCTGTGACCTGTTTGTTTGACTCATGTAAGTGACCCTGAGAATCTTAGGTCTGGGTGTAGTCATGTCTTCATTTTCTTTATGCCAAAAAAAGAAAAGTCTACTTTTTAGTATGGGTTTGATGCATACGTGGTAAACAGTCCTATTGCCTGCATATTGTCCTACCTACACCTGGTTTCTTGTGCTCTTCCTAAAGTTCTCTGATTCATTGCAAACCCTGCTACAATAACTTGATATGCTGATCATGTGTTTACTGTTTTAGGTACTGGAAGTGATGAAAAAATGCGTTTTGTCAATCTCATACTATAAAAGATTGGGTGATGTTATCCGGGATATGTTACTTTGTGATTCTTCCATCCACAATACACTCTTTCGAATTGTTGGTACAACTACACAAGCCTTAGAGGTCAGCTATGTTCTGCATCTACCAGTCTTACCTGTCCATGAAAAACTAGATTTCTCTTCTCTAACTAATGTGAGAACATTTTCTTGCAGAATATTTATGTTAGCCGTCTCTACGAACTGATGGAGATTGAGGGATTACAGCTTGCTATGGGTTCTGTTCTAGATATTCTTTTCATCATGCTCTCCAGTTTTTCAAAGGTATTTTTGAGAAACACTGACCTTTTCATTTGATTGGCGTACTAGGCTGGAAAGATTTTTGAAGTAGCAGTCCATGTTATATTTCTTCTTATACTGCTACATAGATGTTATATGTTTTTGTTTAAAGTGTGTCTTCTCAAGTTCTCATGTCTCTTTCTGATGCGCTACAATTTTGAGCAATATATCTACTTGATTTTAAGTATTATATACGCACCTGTGGTAGTATCTTTCTTCTTTAGATTATTTTGTTGGTTTTGTGAATCAGATAATTTAAGATACAAAAGTTGAGATCCAGTTGTGGTTAATTTTTCAGGATATATCTTCCAGCCTTACTGTCTTTCATCAAGCAGTGCTGTCATGTACGACCAAACCAGTTCCAATTGTTGCTGCTATCATATCCTTAATATCATATTTTCGCAATCCTGTATGTACTTCATCCTTGCTCAATCTGCATGTGGATCATGCTTGAATTTTGATAGTTTTCAGCTTCTGTTCCTTATAATGCAATTAATTTAATCCCTGCATGTCGTGTTTCTGCACATTCATAACAAAAATTCAATATTTTTTAATGTGTTTGTTCCTCATCTTCTTCTCTGTTTATGCTTTATCATCCAAATCATTCAGTTAGAGATTCATCGAGAAATGTACAATATAGGCTTTTGCACCTAATATTTTGTGTTAGACATTGATCATGGCTTTGTAATTCATGAGAAACTGAGGGTCGCATTCAACTTTTTCCGACTCTCGATGGTGAAATTTATTGCTGTACTGGAGGAATTCACAATTATTTGAAAATGATTTTACTACACAAGGTTGATCACCTAATGATTCATCCTTTGTGCTTGAGATCATGCATAATTTGATTAGCCTGTTTGAAATCATGGAGGTTATAAAAAGTTGTTTTATGTTTGGGGTGGGTGGATCTGCTGGTCATTTTGGATCTTCCCTACATATGATTGTAATTTCTTTAGTGATCATGGGTTCTTTGTTTTGCTACCATCAATCTTGCATGGAGCACACCTGTTTGGTAAAATGTTAACTGTGCTGTTAACTTTTTTCGTCTGGACTTGAACATGTTTGCCTTCAAAATGGCATCTCCTGCTGGATGGATTTTGGCTTTGGACATCTGCTGTGTTTACATATAATTATAGATAGACCATACAGATTGGATATGGAGTTTCATGACCATTGCTGTGTAATTGTGTGTCCTACGCGGCCTTAATTTGCATCTCTTTCTTGACTCCCCATTGTTCATAACCCAGTGTACTTTTATCTTCCTTCTATGTTTTATTAATGTCATATGGTACTTCCTTTATTGTTGAGAAGCTTTAATGAGGTTTTTGAGTTATCTATGCAGACAATCCAAGTCGGTGCTGCTAGGGTATTGTCAGAATTGTTGATTGTGGCAGATTATTTACAACAATATTCGTTTGGCAATGCATGCTTTGGTTTGGATGATAAGCAGGTTTTGCATGTTGTATTTGAGCTTATTCTCCTACTTTCCTCCATTGGCTACTGTATTTAATTGACTAGATTAGTTTCTACTCTAATTTTGATTAACTACTTGGTTTTAGATTACAGATTTGAGGCACACTGTAAACCACATACTACTTGAGAAGTCAGCATGGAATAAAGATCTTTTTGTTGCCATAGTCAATCTGCTCACTTCTGCAGCAAATTATCAGGTTTGATACCTTATATACTGGGTTTGAGGTTTGAAAAAATGTTTGGAATAACATTTACATGCCAAGTCTGATATAATTTTGTTTAGGAGTGGCTCCATTATTATTATATTGTACTTTTATATTCTTGCGATGCTGATATACACCTCCTAAATTCTCTTCCTGTATCATTATCCTGGAGAAAAAGGGGTTATTACTTACAGGGTATTTTGAGTAAAACAATAGTCTAGTGGTTTATCAAGCTCTGTGGATCCAACAGATTCCGTTAGATAGCATGGATCTCTGTATAAGAGTTATGATATTTTCCCAATATTATTGCATCAACTTTTATAGGTTTAGAAAGTTAATAGTTTGTGGTTTCTGACACAAATAGGACCATTGTTGTGGGCAGGGCAGCCAAGCCTAAGCTCATAATCCGTAATGAACACAGGAAAGTTGCATAGCAGCCAAATTGGGCATTTCTTAACTAAGTTAAGCTCAATCACTGGCTAGCAATGACTATTGTAAATTATTTGGCTCATCTTTACTTTTCCTCACTCTGTCATCTCAATTGTGTCATTCTAGCTTTACGTGGCATTGTTTCCTAACATATGGTTTCTTTCTGCAGCCTGCTTTTCTTGTTGCTGTATTTGCTGCCAAAGAGAGTACAGATCTCCAACATAGTAATGCTAATGATGTGAAGCAACCAGCAAATGAAGCTTCCTTTGAGCCACAGGGTTCCAAGAAATCAAGTCTGGTAGATGCACTTCTGCATCATCTTGATAGAACAAATGATCTTATCAACAGGTATATTGTCCTTAAAGGATTTTATTCTAGTTTCTTTGTCAGTCTTTTTATTGTTACCATGTATTGTAATATTTTGTTGCTTTTGTTTGATATGATTGATATGGTTACATCTTATCTTGGCTTCACATTTTAATCAGCTGGATATATATATTGTTTTTTCAGCAATCCTCGAATTCTGTTGAATTTTCTTAACTTTATGAAGGCCTTGTGGCAAGGGGCTGCTCAGTATACACATATCCTGAAGTGGCTGAGGAGCTCTGAGAATTTGTGGAAACAATTGTCCAACTCTGTTTCGCTAATTGCTGGCGTTGAAGATCCTCTCCTTGAAAATCTTACTGAAAAGGAGGCTCTGAACTTGGCATGCAAATATCAATGTCAATCTGCAATATTGGAAATAATGGCATATGAGATGTTCCTGCAGAAAAAGTTTTCACATGCTGAATCACTTGTGAAGCATGCAGTTGAATCGAAAGACAGGATAGAAAACACGGTATACATTGAAAAATCAAAAGTTGTGAAAGATATTATGTCAAACTGGTGTAAGAGCACTGTTTTAAGCAATCTGATCAAGTCATATGCTTCTTGTGAATACAACAACGAAAAATACTTCCACGCAAAGGTGATTGTTAGTATT
Source organism: Carpinus fangiana (assembly GCA_006937295.1). NCBI lineage: Eukaryota > Viridiplantae > Streptophyta > Magnoliopsida > Fagales > Betulaceae > Carpinus > Carpinus fangiana. The sequence continues at coordinate 9,049,763 of CM017322.1, forward strand.
ACTGGTAACAAACTAATAATCTTCATATCCAATTTCATTTAGTTTTGTTAATATGTTAATTTAGCAATGTCGCAGTTGAGAATTGGGTTATTTACTTTCACTGGTTGATATTACGTTCCTTGCTTTATATATTTATTGAGCATAGAGCTGCGATTAAAAGAACATATGGCATTAGCTCTAATAGTTGACTTTTCAATTAATTTACAATCCTTGAGTCAACTAAATTAGAACTATTCGATATGAATACTGTTGAGAGATAAAGTAGTTATAGAATTTTTACCAAGAATACATTAATATACGTAGTTGAATACAACTCTAGCCCAATAGCCTAAGCTAATGGGCTAAGGTCCACTTAGGTATATTAAATACTATTTTCTTTTATATTTTCTCAATGTGTGACTCAACACTTACAAGTACACTCACACAACAATCTCCTCCTCACTTGTGAGTCTTTTCACATTGACCCAACTCTCCCTCGCTTAATAGTCTTTTTTACATTTCCAAGAATGTCTGCGTCAAGAGTTGCGGATGCAGACACAACTCTAAACACGACACGTCCTGACACTTGTCTTAGGAAGTTAACCATAGCTCTGATACCACTTGTTGAGAGATAAAGCGGTTATAGAGTTTTTACCAAGAATACATTAATATACGTAGTTGAACACAACTCTAGCCCAAAAACCTAAGCTAATGGGTTAAGGTCCACTTAAGTATATTAAATACTCTTTTATTTTATAATTTCTCAATGTAGGATTCAACACTTACAAGTACACTCACAACAAATACTTAAATGCTTCTCCTAATTATGCTGTTTGTGTATATGGTGTAGAGTACATCAGTACTATTACCCTTTGATATTTGTTTCAGCCTTTTGGTATTATTTCTTTATATCTAAAATGTGAGAGAATCATTGGTGTCTTTTGCAACTTTACAGCTTGCTGCCAGCTTATTCATGGTGCATGTGATGGGAAGATTAGCAACCAGTGACTCAAGAACTTTGTCTGTCTCATTGGTTGAGAAGATCCTTGTGATTTCAAAAAAGGTTTGATCCTGTCTCTAACATAGTCAGATTGTTTAGTAAGTGAAATTTCAAGAATGATTTTTATATCATGTGTTTGTGTGTGTGTAGATAGACAAGCCCTTTGGGGGCTCATTTTATTTATTGTCAAACTGCAGGCTCTGTGTATTGTATTTTCGTTTTCTTTTTTCATTTCATTTTCTTGGAGTTGCATCTAACTCTAACCTTTTTGTTATTTCCTATTTGCAGTTGATCAGTCAGCCTGCTTTTTCTGAATTGTTAGCTCAATATTCTCAGCATGGTTACAGGTAGAGTTTTTGGATAATCATTTAGTTCTGATCCAAATGCATAAAATGATAAAATTGTAATTTCAACTTCATGAAGTGACCTAATGATAAAGAAGGCTGGCTGTTTTTTGTTTTCTTGGATTGAGAGAGAGAGAGGAGGAGAGGAGGGGAGGGGGGGGGGGGGGCGGCGGCTGTCAATTGGAACCAAAACGCCCAAGTCTGGATGTATTTGAAACTTGGAAATGGTCCGTCAATTGGAACCAAAACGCCCAAGTCTGGATGTATTTGAAACTTGGAAATGGTCCTGCATTATTTTCATGAAGACTATTGAAAAAAATTATCTGATTCTTATCTGTTATATTTTATAACTATGGCTGTTGTACTGAAAATTACTCTCTTATCTATGGCCATTTTGGCTGCCATCCATCTTGCATCTATGAGATTTCATTCTGTTTACCTCATATATGTGAGCTAATATATTACAATCTTCGCTCCTTGTTTTTCTTGTTGTGCGTGTATTATTGTGCATGACGAGAAGTTACTATGATTTGGTTTAAATGGACATATCCTCCTCCTACATGTTTGTGTGTTTTGTTACCCTTCCATTTTTTTAAAAAGAACTTGGCCTTTCTTCTACTTATTAAGGCTGTGACAAATTATCCTGGCATTTACATAGAATCATGCATTTTCTATATTGCTGTATGTTAACTTGTTTCTTTTCTTGGGCAAGTGTTTTGTTAATTTGCTTCTAAAACACAAGGTTTTTGTATATTTCTTTTAACTTTGATTTTCTTCTGACTTACGCAATGTATTTATTTTTAGATGCTGTATACAAATCATTTTTTTTTTTTCTTTTTTCCTTTTTCAGTGAAGGGAAGGAACTAAATACTTTAATTCTCAGTGACCTTTATTATCATTTGCAAGGAGAGTTTGAAGGCCGCAAAATTTGTCCTGGACCATTCAAAGAACTATATCAGTATCTAGTTGAATTGAAGCTTTTGCAGACTTATCAACTTAAGTATGAGGATGACTTTTTTCTTACTTCCAAACCTGTATACTTGTTTGACCTTGTACGGCTCAGAGCAGATATGGGATTAGATATGTGGGATTTTTCAGAGTGGAAAGCATCAAAGGCAATCGCAGAAACAATGTTGTGTTGCATGCAGGACGCAAACTCAATGGTGTTGCTTGCAAGTTCAAAGCAGTCTGCACTGAAAGCATTAATAACTGTTTTAACTGTTAACGAGGATGATGTGAGTTATCAAAACTCTAATTCCCTATCTGTTGAAGTTCCAAAGTTAGAAATTCATGATCGTTAACTGTTTTTTTATGGTTTGATTTGTTAGGAAAGTAATGCAAATTTCGTAAGGGTTCTACACCTTTGTGTTTTATCATGTCAAAACTAAAATGTGAAAGAATGATCATAACCTAGCGAGTTAGTTAATGATTATGTTGATCTATAACCGAGGGTTTGTTTTCTAATATAAAAGTTGATTTTTGGTGTCTTGGGAAATTTCGCAGTATATTTTGTTATGAGGTTGATTGTAGTGAACATCATGCCTTACCACCCTACTTTGCTGTAAAAAAATAATAATGCTCTGAAGAAGACAGGTTTGATTCTGGCACTAGGGCCCATAGATATTTGAGACTTAACCTCATGTTGTATTATGCATCCACCTTTTGAATGAAGTGTGGAATAACTCTTTGAAGGATCTGGTTATAACCAAATATATATTGATGCTTGTAGGATAGAAAAAAAAAATATGGGGATTGTAATAGTTATGCAATTGCCTGGCATGGTTCTCTGACGTTAAATGGAGCATGAAAGGAATTCTGAGGTCTCTACACCATAGAAACATTGTGGTTTTCGACAAAGAAACCCCTTTCTATGAACCACACACCTTAGGCATTTAGAACATATTAAGATAATTCTTTCCTCTTTCTTTCTGCACCGGGCGTCTAATTTGATCAACCTGATGTCTTGACCTTTGTGTGTAGTCCTTACTTTATGATATAACTATAGTTCAACTTCATGCTTTGGAAAAAACAAAATGTTTTTCTATTTTTTTTTTTACTCACATTTGCTTTATTTTGGACTATTAATTCTTTTTTGCCTACTGATGCAGTCACCAACGAGAAACGCTATTGGAGCAAAGATCCCTGATCAAGTTGTTTTATCGTGTATTGATCATATATGCCAATGTTTCTATGCCACCGTAGAATCACTAGCACCAATTCTGGATGCCTCTGAAGATATCCTTTGTTTTCTAGCAGCTCAAGCAGAATTACTTCTCCATCTTATGAGATCTGCATATAAAAGCTTGTCATTGCATGCTTTTGTACTTGTCTTGAAAACCTTGGGTTCTGGCCTCAAAGTGTTGAGTGGCTTAAGGTCATCAGTTGAAGGGGTTAGCACAACAATGAAGCTCTTACTAAGGTTGCTTCTTTCGACCGTGGAGTTTACTTGCCTTAGTTCATGTTTAGATGGGGTGACAGCTATTGAATCTGTCGAAGAGTTGTCTGTGATTTCTAACACGACTATTTCCCTACTACCCATTCTCTGCAACTGCATTACTACTGAGCATTGGACCCTCTCCCTGACAACTATGGACTTTATACTAAAAAGTTTCTGGATGCCGAACACTTGGTTCCCGATCTTACAGAATCATTTATCGTTGCAGAATGTTATTCTGAAGCTTCAGGATAATAAATATTTTGCATCCTTTCCCATAATATTGAAGTTCTTTTTGACCCTGGCACGTGTGAGAGGAGGTGCTGAGATGCTTGTTAATTCTGGTTTTTTCTCATCTCTGAGGGTTTTGTTTGCTGAATCCTTGGATGGTAGACTTTTTTCCCCAATTAATAGTGAAGGGGGTATCTCCAACTCATCTGACAAAATTGAACCTGGATGCATTTGGGGACTTGGCTTGTCTGTGGTTACGGCTATAATTCAATCTCTAGGAGACGGTTCTACTTGTACTGATATTGTGGACAATGTGATACCTTACTTCTTTTCAGAGAAAGCTCATATGATTTTTTATTATCTCAATGCACCAGACTTTCCGTCTGATGATCCTGACAAGAAAAGACCTCGGACTCAAAGGACACAAACTTCTTTGGCTGCTCTTAAAGAAACAGAGCATACTCTAATGCTGATGTGTGTGCTAGCAAAACATTGGAATTCATGGGTTAAGGCCATGAAAGAAATGGATTCAGAGCTAAGAGAGAAAAGTATCCATCTCTTGGCCTTCATTAGCCGGGGAACTCGACGCCATGGAGAGCCGGCCATCAGGGGTGCCCCCCTTTTATGTCCTCCTACCCTCAAAGAGGACTTTGATTGCTGCAAGAAAGAATCAGTTATCAAAAGCAGACATGGATGGTTTGCTCTTTCCCCGCTTGGTTGCGTGTCAAAACAGAAGTTCACTGCTGTCTCAACTGCTCTAACAATCAAGGATCAAGCAACTGAAAATAATGATCCTGTTTCTCAAACATACTTCTCCGACGCAATCGCCTTGCAAATCTACAAAATTGCATTTCTTCTTCTGAAGTTTCTCTGTTTACAAGCTGAGGGTGCTGCTAAAAGGGCAGAGGAGTTGGAATTTGTCGATCTTGCTCATTTTCCTGAGCTTCCAATGCCTGAAATTTTACACGGTTTACAGGTAGGATGGTGCTATCTGTTCATTTATTAGCATTATCTGACTCTTTCAAAAACAAATTGGATGTCTACTATTTGTTAGCAGTGGTTTGGCTAGGCAAAAAAGATCAAATCTGCCATATACTCGATATAAAATGAAGCCATACAGAAACTATTAAGATCATTCTTTTAAACATGCTATTTATCCAATGCAGGATCAAGCCATTGCTATCGTTACTGAACTGTGTGAGGCCAACAAAGTGGACCGGATTCAACCCGAGGTCCAAGATGTGTGTTGCTTGTTGGTGCAAATAATGGAGATGGCTTTATATTTGGAACTTTGTGTTGTACAGATTTGTGGCATAAGGCCTGTGCTAGGGCGCGTGGAGGATTTCTCAAAAGAACTCAAATTGTTGATAAGAGGTACTAGTCTTTTTCATCCCACTAACAATCTGATAACCCAATAAATTGGTTGCCTATAATATAATAATAAAATAACTTTACTGTTCGTTTTATGCAGCAACACAAGGCCATGCTTTTCTGAAAGTATCAATGAAGTCCTTGAAATATATAATATCGTTTGTCTATCCGGGATTGTTACAGTCCGAGGGTTTATTGTAGACTACTTGTAGATACAGGTGAAATCTGCAGGTCTTTTTTTTTTTTTTAAATGTATTATAATTACAGTGCATATATAAATATGCAACATGCCATCAGACTTGAGCCATTCTTTTTATGATTCCAAGGAGGTGGCGGTATTTGATAAAGCAATGTGCACTCGGCCCACTTTACAATTCTTTGTCTCCACTCCATATGTGCTTGTCGTTACGCGGAGAATGAAATATTTCCAGCATACTCCGGTTTGTTGCCTTTTTTAAGCTTTTTCTTTTCTTTTTTTCTCTTAAAAGCCCGCATATTTATTGTTTTTGTTTTGAGAAATTATTGGTGATTGGGTGGGCGGGCCCTACTCCGTGCATGCATGCATTGCCATCATCATTGCCATGTGTTTTGGCCCTTTTGGGTGGTGAAAATACATGGGACTCTTGGATAAAGCACAAATGGTGAAGGTTTGTTTTTCTGATATAAATTTCCAACAAAAAAAAAAAATTCTTTCAATTTTCATACTCTTCGTTAATTTTTTTTTTTATTATTAATGTTATTAAAAAAGTATGAAAATTAACGAAGATATTATACTTTTAAAGACTTATTTTCAAAATCTCCTTCCTCGATCCACGCGTTGGAGGTGATACCTTTTTCATGATTTCTGTGGCAGATGGCCTGCCGGCCTGGCTGGCATTTTTTACTCTTTTTTTTTTTTCCCTCCAAAGAGGAAGGGGGGGGGGGGGGTGGTGGACCTACTGGTGGTGTAATATTTAGGGTTTTTGAGAGCTGAGAGGGCGTTCTTGTCTGAGCAGGCAGGCTCTGCTGCTTGAGTTGAGTAGGCGGTAGGCCCCTGGCTTTGATTGGATTATTTCTCGGGGCTCTTTTGCTTGGCCAAGAAAGTCTCTTCTTTAATTAGTATCTTCTTCGAAGAAGAGTAAAGAATAGGGACTTGGAGTTATAACAGGTGTTCCCAATTACCGGAGATTCTTGTCCAATAAATTACTCCAATCTTAAGGTTCCCTTGCCACCTAGAGGCTAGAATGGCACCGTCCAAACTTAGAATCTCTTTTAGATCGATCAGCAAGTATAACATTAGTCCATTCCAACATTTTTTTTTTTGATTTTTAATTTAGAATGTGTTTTGACTTAACATAAAGTTGAGAAGTATTTTTTGGTAGGGTTTTACATTTGAGAAAATGTTTTCTATGTTGCACTTGCGTTTCAAATTAATGTAGAGCTGAATCTTTACTTATAAAAAATAAAACAACTAAAATAAAAGAGTAGTTGTGTCGCTATTCTCAATGGAGGAGAGATGTGGATGCACTGCTACTTTTAGCCTATTGTGGCGTTTACTAAGGGTGGTCACACGATCACTCTATTTTTTTTTATTTGTTTTAAATAAAGTTAGCTCTACGTGTGCAAAAGTTGAGCACTTAAATACTTTTTAATGTAGATGTGAATTTTTATTTAATTTATAAAAAGTGTTATTATGTTTTGAATTATTTGTTAATATGTTTAAGAACAATGTGACTTTCAAATGAAAAATAAGGAAACATTGTCGTAATTTTTCAAAAGATATATATATATATATATATATATATATTTGTATATGACCAACTATCCAAAAGGTTCATACCAACTATATTTTTGGTATGTTCAATCTTCCCGTTGAATAAATATCAAGCTACATTAGATTTTGGGCATGATTATAAATAAATTACTATATAAATGAAATTTTTGAATGCTAACAAGAATCTTTATTCCTTTACGGAAGTGAAGCATGATGTAATTGAAGGATAATGATCCTTTTTGAAAGAAAAGAAAAAGAATAGAATCGTAGAGTAATAAGGACTACTTTTATATGAATATGAATGCTTTAAGGAGTTTTAAAAATTTCAATGTGTGTGTCTTTTTTTTTCAACGCTAAAGATTCCATATCGTATAATACCCGCAAATATGTGTCAATCAATTTTTTTTTAAAAAAATGTTCCGAATTTGGCATTTTTTATTTTTCTTTTTAGGTTTTAGGTAAAACAAATATATTTTTCAGTTTATAGAAATATTGTAGACCAGTGTATCAGTCGACCAACTTTCGTACCAGCGCCGTGTGTAATTTTAATAAGTGCATTTTTAAAAATTATATAAACATTTAGTAAAATGTGTTAGGAAGTTAAATTTTTTTTTTATCATATTAGCATATGATTGCGGTTTCATAGCCAAATAAATAAATATTGTCCAAAATATTTTTTAAGCAAAATCGTAATTTTGGTTTAAATTCACACTTTTTCAAATAAGTACCTTTTAGCCTGCTTATTGAAATCACATATTATTTTTCCTATTTTAAATTAAATGTTTTTTAAATCACAAAGCCAAACATTTTACGTTTTGCGATATTTTTTAAAAAGACAGAAATTTCCTCAAGCCGGTCTGAAGGAAATATCATCCAACCCATATAAAATACTGACAAATGTCTATAAACATTTATAATACATATTAAATTTAGTTTAAATTAGTAAACTACTATTAATGAGGTTAAGAATTTAATGTGTCTTTTAAAGATACTTGTCAATATTTTATATGGATTGAATGATATTTTTTCTAAACTGATTTAAAAAAAAAATTTATCTTTTTTAAAAACGTAAATTATTTTTATGAAATCGCAATCTCGAACGTATCCTAAATAAATGTCAGGTGATAACTCGCATCGAAGAGCATGGCTGACAAGTGTACTATCTATTTACGTATGTACACCTCATGAATCCCTCAAAGCACAGCCGTCCCAAGCGGCGTCGTTTTCCCTCGTCCCTCCTACACGGTCCAGTAGTCCACGAGTCCACGCTGCTTATCCGGAAGAATAAATAAATGAATAATGACGAAGAGCATATACCGTTATATCTCGGATCCCCTACACTTAACACTAGTCAAAACCTAACCTAACCATAGTTACTCCCACTACCGTCACGATCCCCCCACGCGTCCCCAATCCAACGGCTCATTCCAACCTTACAGACCCAATCCCCCCATTCCCAACCCCTTATATAGACCTTCCTCGTCCCCTCAAAACCCTAAGCATCTCTCTCTCTTCCAAATCTTTGATCGAAAATCCAATTTTCTGCTTCAATGGCGTCAAACCCTAAGGTTTTCTTCGACATGGAGATCGGCAACCAGCCCGCTGGCCGGATCGTGATGGAGCTCTATGCCGACACCACTCCCCGCACGGCCGAGAACTTCCGTGCCCTCTGCACCGGTGAGAAGGGAAACGGCCGCTCCGGCAAGCCCCTCCACTACAAGAAATCGTCCTTCCACCGGGTGATCCCCGGGTTCATGTGCCAGGGAGGAGACTTCACCGCCGGGAACGGCACAGGCGGCGAGTCCATCTATGGCGCTAAGTTCGCCGATGAGAACTTCATCAGGAAGCACACCGGCCCCGGCATCCTCTCCATGGCCAATGCTGGCCCCGGCACAAACGGATCTCAGTTCTTCGTCTGTACCGCCAAGACCGAGTGGCTCGACGGCAAGCACGTAGTGTTCGGACAGGTCGTGGAGGGTCTGGACGTCGTGAAGGCGATCGAGAAGGTCGGATCTAGCTCCGGCAGGACCTCCAAGACCGTGGTCGTCGCCGACTGTGGTCAACTCTCTTAGATCTGATTTAACTCTTTTATCTAATAATACTACTATGTTTTTCATCTACTTGTGAGTGTCGTTTTAACTCTTTCTTTTAGTGTCGTTTAGCCTTATGTGGGTTGTTGGTATGGTCATGGTGCTCTTTCTTTTTTAAGAGTCTTGTGAGACTTTGGGGGTTTTCGTGACCCTTAGATCTGGTGGTTCTGAGACTTTTTATTGTGTGATAAAAAAAATGAACTGCCACCATTAAATAATATGCTCTGCTCTTCGTTTTCCACATGCTTTTCGTTTATCATCTTATCTGTAATGGTTGCTTAATAATTCCTTGATCGGTTTGTAATTGTTAGGATTAGCGACCGACCGTTTTGATTTTAAGCAGATTTATCTGATCTCCATGTGAAATAAACGTTGACGGAGTCAACGAATCAAACCAAGCTAGATATTTGTTTGTTAAAGTTCTCGATGATTCGGCGTAAAAATCAAGGGAGAGATAAGTATTGACTTTTTCATGATGCAGACTTTTGTCTAAGTGTCTTAATAATAATTAGGATTTGCGGTCCAGATTAGCTCCGTAAATTAATAATGTGCGTAAATATCTTGGATTTTATATTTCCTAGGATGCTCTTCGGTTGTGTTAACTTTTTTTTGTAATTTTGGGCTCAACTTAGCTGGGCCTCCTCGTCTTAGTGTGACGTGTAAATTTGGGCCACTGATCAAGTGTTGTTGAGAATCATCCAAAAGCAAAGGCCCATTGGGGGTGGGGAGGGGGAGGATTGTCTTCAACTGTACTCGGTCATTGTGATACGTAGTTCCCAAGTCTATGGATCCTCTTCTTCGTCTTTCTTCGATCAACGAAGAGTTTTGGGAGAGTAGAGTTTTGCTTTAGATTGAGAGAGATAGAATTAATTTTTTTTTTTAATTAATTATTATTTATTGTCTTCGGTTGGTGGGTGCAGAAGTTGGTAAGAATAAAAAAATGAATTTTTCTTAAAAAATAAAAATAAAAAAGAATTTGGGCTACCAACTTTGGACCCCACTTGAGGATGAAGTTGATAAGTTCGGGTGAGAAGTCGGGGGGTGCGGTTTTTTAAAGAAAGCCCAAGTATCGCTTCGCTCATCAATATCTCATCCATCCAACCGAAGGGTAAAAAAGTAAAGCCGTCTGTCTTGTGCTTCCTCAATGGTATTTAAATAGTCAATTGTATGACAAACAACCTCGTAATGTAAAAAATTAAAAATTATGTATTGACATTCCATGTAAATGCTGTGGAACATCATTTGAATTTCTATCCTCATGATGACTTTAAGATGCTACTGTCACTGTGCTTTTAGATTTTGGATTCAAACTTTATCCTATACAAATTCTGCTATATGATTTTTGCTAAGTAGGTTAATTTCTACCCTCCTCTTTTTTTTTTTTTTTTAATTGAAAACGGGGCTGGGGACTGGGTTGCAAAGGGCATCCTATTTGACATGCCCTAATTCCATGAAGCATCATAATTGATGCAAGTCTTATAACTGGTTGGTTTTGAAATGATGTGTTGGTTGTGAAATGACGTGTCACCATTTTATGAGATCTATTATTTTGAAAAATATGTTTTCAATTCATCTTATAAGATATAAGTCATTACACATCATTTGAGAATTGAGAACCAATTTTTTTTTTTAAAGAAATTTTTTGAGAAATGTAACATTTCTCAATAGAAAATAAACCTAAAGAAAAAGTAAACCTGCTCATAGCGCGGGTTATAGGCTAGTGATTAATAATGTTGGGATGTTCTCGGCATATATACAACGACCGTAATGAGTGAGAAGTTCTCTCTTAATATTCTATCAACGTCCAATTTGAAGAAATGTGGAGCGTAGGAACCATTTTTTGTATGCCGTGTGTGGAGGTATTACTCATTCTCTCGCAAGGTGGTGTTTTTTGTACACTTTGTTGGATTTGATCGTTAATTGGCTCTGCATACAAGCTTGGACTTGATTATCATCTTCTTCTTTTTTTCTTTTTTTGTGTGGGTGGTGGGTGGACAAATTGGTGAATATTTGAGGGGGGACGAAGATTGATGCCAAACAACCTTCGGATAGTTAATTGTAAAGGATCTCCATCCTAAAATGCATTATATAAACAGATACTCAAAAAGTTTTGGTGTTAGTGTTGTTTAAAGGACAAGCAAACAAAGAAAAAAAAAATTTGTCTTTTTTTTTTTTTTTTTTAATGTTATTTTTCAAATCAACAACTTTTAAATGATTCTTTTTCTTTTTTCGCCCTCATGCAAATTTTCTACAATTCTCTTGTCCCTCTCTTCTCTGAACAGAGAATTGCAAATAAATCCCTATCCCTACAACTTCACCTTATTTCAATTAAAGGGACAATCTCAGCCCAAGGGCAACAATAGAACCCTCAATCCCCAGCTCCCTCACTTGTTTCTAATTCTCATATTAACCAATATGTTTTCATTAAATGACTATTTACTAGTTACTAATTCACTATTTCTCGCCTCTATAGGAAGCTACAAGCTTGGCCCTAAGCCTAAGCTTTTCTACAACATCATGATGGGTGACCAATCCGTTGGTCGGTTTACTGTGGAGCTATACGACAACGACAAAAAGGTCGTCGACAGTGCCCTTCACTTCGTGAATGAGATTCAGAAGGTTTCCACGTCCGGAATGTCTTTGAAGGCCGTGGTATATCACTGACTTAGATCATCTCATTAACTTCATCTAATAATAATGTTATTAAGGGCATGAGGCCTCTATCTATTGGGCTGTCGTTTAACTTCTTCAGTGTCGTCTTGCTTTATGGGTTGTAATCCTTTGCTTCGGTGGTTCTAAGACTACTTCTCATTATTGTATAAGATGAGCTGCCTTTGAATAAAAGATATTACCAAATACTTGTTGATTGATTGTTAGGGAAATGATGGGAATTACCCATTTTTCCAGCATTTTCCGTTGCTTCAATTCTTGGATAGTTTGTGATTGTTTGATATTTGATTGCCCCACGTGTCATATGGAGATTAGATAAGTCTAGAAAAATGATCGACTTACAACTATTTTACAATTTGTTGACACATGTCAGCATGTGATTGGAAGTTAGATTTTTTTTTAGTGACTGCAAGATTCCTTCCTACTTAAAAACCTCGAGAGGGAGAGAAGAAATAAGAATTGGGTGCAATGTAATAATTGGTAGTTCTATGCTTTTGGTTGAATTCACATTAGAATTCTTTTGAGATAGAAATTGAAAGTTGTAGCATCAATTTGTTAATTTATGTTTGCAAATAAATCTTTTTATTATTATTATTTATTATTATTAAGTATGAGAGGACCTAATTGCAAGAAAAGGTTCATCTCGAGTGAAATAAATTTTTAAATAATGTGACAACATATTTATGATGTAGTAACATATATACACTATAAGATATATGAAATTTGACTTAGACGTCATCTCAATTTCAAGTCCCAATCCCACTACAAAAATTTTGGTCTTTAGTGACAACTTTTAGTCGTCACTAATAATTCAAAAGTCGCCGTTGTTGCTCCGTGAAGAAAAGTTATTAGCGTATTTGATAATATTATCTCTTGATACATGTAAGTGTAGATTGTAGAGAGTAAGTGGAGCATACATGTAATTATGTTAAAGGAAACTTCCTCCAAGCAACCATATTCATGGGAGCTTCCTTTCCATTATGCTTTTCTTCCTTCTCCTTCTCAAGAAGTTTGAATTATTGATGCTGATTGGATATATTTCACTGGCATTTTTATAGATAAGCAAGTTAATCCACAGCCTATATTCTTAATGAGTGGAACTCTGTGTCCAGATTTGCCAAGTTGGGTTCCGTTACTGAAAAAAGAAATGAGAAAAAGTTACAACTTCTAAAATATAAATTAATTAATTAATTTAAAAAAAAAAAAAGAAAAAAAAAATGGAAGAATGGGTGGGCATGCGGTTTGGGCTTGCGTTGGATTTGGGCATGGAGCAGCCGGATCGGGTCAATGCAAGCTGGGCAGAATTAAGGCGCTAATTAAATGCTTGGGAATATATATATGGATGATCCCCCAAAGATTTTGAAACAAGAAATAAATAAAAATTAATAATTATAAGGTGGAAATGGATGTAGGATGTCAACGTTTCAATATGGGCTTCTTATATCAATTTAAAGTTTTACATGCCAAAAATATTATTATTTTGTGGAGTAGTGATAATCATAACACCAATGTGAGTGAACAGTACTCGCGCTGGTGTATTTATAATATAAAATATTATTAAAAAACTTTGAACAGTAATATTAAAAAATACACACGCGTAAATGCTGTTCGCTCAAGCTGGTGATTATCACTGTGATATTGGTTTTTTGGGGGTTGAGTGAAATGTTTTATGTGAATATACAAGCCAAATAATAATAATAATTATTATTATTGTGATTATGAATGAAATATTTTATGTAAATAAGAGAAATGATAATTTTATATTATTATTATTATTATTATTATAAATTGTGTGCATTTGTTGAATTTTGTGCACTTGTTAATTAAGAAGTTGTTCGAAATTGTGCTTGTAAAATATCTCTTTTATTTAAGATTGATTCCTTTCTTATTTGACTTTATATATATATATATATATATATATATATATATAAGTGAGAGAATAAGTGAAGAAGATAGAGAAAAAGATTTGAGTGATTGGGACTTAAAAGACCTATATCTAATTATCTATTGTTGTATGATAAAAGCAAAAAGACAATGCAACAATATTTGTATGGCAATTAATAATTATACATTTATTAGGTTAACATCCGTAGGTTATCATGGTCGGCCTAGGAAAGAAAATGAGATAAAGGGGAAAGAACAGAAAAACAAAAAAATAAAAAAATAAAAATTAGAGTCTAGAGATTCTCACGGTCATGAAGTGTCTCAATTGGCTGTGAACCATAACTCATAAAGAGGATATCACTAGTTCGAATCCCCTCCTTCTCCTTCCCTTTTGTGGACATGTTACACACACAAAAAAATAAAAAAAGAGTCTAGAGCAACGGCCTAGGCTGACAAATCTGAAATATAACAATCATTTGATAAGTTAAAATCTAGGTTCTAACAAAAAAGATATGTGCACCATGTCCGTTTTGACTTGAGAATTAGAAATATGCATTCATAAATCTAGGTATATGGACTTTCTCCAAAATAAAAAATAAAAAAGTCGTGTATATCAATTATCAATGATGAATTTGTACGGATAATAAAAATAATATTATATTTCACGGTTATATCGATATAATGTTGTTGTATTTAATGGTATAATCTTTTGTACCTTCTTGAGAGTTGCTACTAGTTTTTAAAGTTGTAATTTTCTTAAAAAACATGGCCTATCAAGCTTTCCATTGACAAATTTGGATTTGGCTTAGGTGTTCTATATCTTGTATGGGTTTAGATCTAATTTCAAAATTTTCAATGAAAAAATGGAAAGTGAAATTAAATCTAGACCCTTAAAAAACTACTGCTTATTCTGTAATTTTTTTTTTTTTTTACAGCACCTAAATCAAATCCAACAAATTCAATTATCAAAATCCTCTGAAATTCTAAATATTATCTTCATGCAAGAATAAGATTTACCGCTATCCAATCCAAACACCTCATTAGAGTGTTCATGTACGATCACAGGTGATTAAATCTCTGTCAACAGCAACAATAGTAGCACAAACTATAGAGATAGGAAAAGATCAAAGCAATTTACTCGTGCTTCTTGTGACCCATTTGTACAACAATTGCAGTGCAGCACTAAAATTCAAAGATGAATTGATATTTGATTATACCCGGCAACATAGGGCGATCGGTCCATTAATTGTATGCTGCGTCGTTTTCATCTTTTCCCATTCTCCCCGTGAGCCAACCGCATCCATGAGAGTCACGTTGCAAACAAATAAAAGGGCCTCATTAATGTAGCATTTCAAATTGCCACACTAGGCCTTGGTTCGACTCCAGCAATGGGAATAGCTTATTAGTATTTGTTACCTTGAGTTTTATTAATGTTCTAGTAGGACGAATGTTAAGTTATGACTGGTCAATTTTAAGGGAGCGTATGCGGTTCTCACCGTCTAGGCTCTTCCTGAGCAACGCATCGTGAGTTGGTACTATTATAGTTACGACCTGGTAGGATAGCTACAATTGACCCCCCTTCAACCTTTTCTGATTAGGGAAAAAAAAAAAAATGTCAATCCATACTCTTTTCTCCAAATCACCCTCCATGTGCTTCCATAATCATTAAACATACAAGCCCATCAATGTCTTTTTAGTTTGAATTGGAATTTTCAATAATTAATCAATAATTTGACTCATTTTTAGAGAATATTGTGAGATAGATTATGTATAATTCACCAGCTCGAGTAAACGGTTGAGTAGTTTAAAAGTTATTTGAGTAGGTAAATCCTATATAATATAAGCTATCTCATAATTATTGTTCAAATTACTAACTATCTGAAAAATAATTAGTTGTTATAGACCCCAACTCTCTAGCTTAATAGGAGATTAAAAATTACTTTTTCAAATAATCATTATCAGACATACCCATCATAACTTTCAATTTTCTTCCTTTTTTTTTTTTAATAAAAAAAAAAATGGTAATATCCTCCAAACCAAAGTGAGTAGTTTTGTCATTTTACAACATAAACCACCACCACCCACAATCATTTGGGCCAGGGAGGAGGGAGCTTTTAATTGGACCACATCATGATTCATAACCAGAATTACCTCAAAAAATTACCAAAAAGAGAAAAAGTTGCACACGGTTTTAGTATTTGTTTTGCAGAAATCAAGTTCATATTAACCGACACGTGGAAAATCTCACACGTCATCACAGAATAACGATGCGGAGACCCGGTGTAACTTGAGGATAATACATCGCGGCACAGGAAATCAGGCCTTCGCCCCGGGAAACTTCCGACAAGACGACGAAGACGAACTCTCACTGTGAGAATCTTCGCTTCGTTTTGCTTCGTCGAGAAGGCTTTTATTGTCATTTCAGATCTCTCTCTCTCTCCGTGGCTTCGATTTCAGATTCTCTTGTTGGCACTTGGCGTTGCAGAGAGAAACACTTGTGCAATTCTTATTGGCCCTCGCTTTTTTAGCGGGAAAATTTCAAGCTCTTCCTCACCTAATCACTGACCTTGACCTAATCTCTGTTTTTCTGAAGACTCTGATAGAGACAGAGACAAAGAGAGGGCGTGAGAGAGAGAGAGTGATGGGGACGTCGGACAATGCGAAGGGGCTGATACTGGCGGTGGCGTCGAGCATCTTCATCGGCACCAGCTTCATCTTGAAGAAAAAAGGCCTCAAGCGCGCCGGTGCCGCTGGTACTCGCGCAGGTCAGTCATACGCTCACGGATTGTTTCCAATTTCATATTTGGCTGAGAATTCAATTATTTGCTTTGAAATGATCTGAATTTTGAATGTACTAGTTAGATGCATAGTGACCGAGCCATTATGATTTTATCTGTTTCTGTGTGCGCCTTATATAGAGTTTTTATTAGATTAATTTGAGAAATGTATTTTAATAAAAATCTTCTCAGTAATTGAATTTGGAAATTTTGGATGTTAATTAGAAAGATTGGAAAGATAGATAAGAAGATGTTGCAAATAGTTTGAATCCTCAAAAGTGATTGAATTGGCTCGAATATTAGATTCTTCCACTCCGCCCCCCCCCAAAAAAAAACCCCACCTTTGGAAACAACTTGTTAAGCAGAAGCTATCATTCTTCTTATGAATTGAGGAAAAGGGTATTAGCTTGGCTTGCGTTTAATGTTTAGTTTTGCTTTGTCTGATTCTAACAAAATTCTGAAATGATTGTCAAATTTATCACAACTTTTCGCTCATAAAAAGATAGAAAAGTATAACTGTTGTGTAGCTTATAAGCTATTGTGATGTGGCTGGCAATCCTTGAGTTAATTCTATTGAGAAGTATGCCTCTTTGTTTCAGTTTATTGACTTTTTGTTTCTTTACTAACGCAGGGGTTGGAGGTTACACTTATTTACTAGAGCCACTTTGGTGGGCAGGCATGGTGACAAGTAAGTGTAGCACAAAGAGTTGATAAATTATATGTTTGAGATGGTAATTGTAATTGGATAAAATATTTGATCTTATGATTTAATATTTCTGGACAATATAGTGATTGTTGGAGAGGTTGCAAACTTTGTGGCTTATGTCTATGCTCCAGCAGTTCTAGTAACTCCACTTGGGGCACTGAGTATAATTATCAGGTAAATGCGGATGACTCTGAGCTTTTCTTATGTGTGGTAATTTCTTATGGGAAACCTGTCTGAAGTTTGTTATATAACTTAAAATATTTGATGAATTTGTGCAGTGCTGTTTTGGCTCACTTCTTGTTGAAGGAACGTCTGCAGAGAATGGGTATTGTAGGATGTGTATCCTGCATTGTGGGATCAGTTGTAATTGTAATCCATGCACCTCAGGAGCATACTCCAACTTCTGTAGAAGAAATCTGGAATCTGGCAACACAACCAGGTATATACGAATATGTGTGTTTGGAGTTTAGAACCCGTTTATTCAATCTTTGATGTTATCTGTGATTAAATGTTTACTTTCTTCAGATTACTAATTTTTTCTCCTTTCCTTTCTCATTCAACAGCCTTTCTAATATATGTTGCAGCTACACTTTCAATAGTACTGGCCTTGATTTTACATTTTGAATCTCGCTATGGGCAAACAAATATGCTGATCTACTTGGGAATTTGTTCTTTGATGGGTTCACTTACGGTAATTATGTTTTTAAAGTTATCAACTATATGATAATCATATGGCTTTTAAATTTCTTAGGTTCTTATCTCTGAAACCCTCCTGCACTGTGCTTCAGGTTGTAAGCATAAAGGCCATTGGAATTGCAATTAAGCTTACGTTGGAGGGTGTAAGTCAAATAGCTTATCCTCAGACTTGGTTTTTTCTCACTGTTGCGGCGATCTGCGTTGTTACGCAGCTAAATTACCTGAACAAGGTGCGTATGGTGTTACTACATTGGCAGTGATACTATTCTCCTGTTGGATTTATGTCTGTACATGTAAAAACCACTTTGTTGCTATCAGAGTACCTAATAATCTTGTGATGTAAAATCTATCCTCTACCTAGTGTGCTAACTATAGTTATTTGGCATATGAAATCAAATATAAGATTTTGCAAATCCAAGTCAATTATTTAGTTTCCCTTGGAAAATCCATGAATATTACTCTTATTTTTATAAAAACCTACTAGCTTGAATATAGGAAAGTTTGGGCACGCTTTGATGAAGACTGCTCCTGCTGTATAGAGGACTGCAATCTAACACTGGCAAATGTCCTAAAGCTTTGAGAGCATTATCATGTAGGGCTTCTGCTTTCTGTTGTCTATCAGATCCTATCCCATTTATTTGTCACCTTTCTACTACAATGTGTTCCTGTAGGACCTTAACAAAGAAGAAATGTTCCTGTAGGACTTAACAAAGAAGAAATTGATGCTTTGTTCTTTTCTAACTGAGTACAAGAGTCTTGGAGACAGCATTCAGAACATTTCAACTTTACCAATACTTGAATGTTATTATTATATGCTCTACAGTCATCAATGAGTCATAAATTTGGAACTTAAATGAAAATTGTAAATTCCAGTTGTTGAAATTTATAGACAGTAGTGTAAGTTGGGCACATAGAACTGAAACTTGGTACCAATTAGGTACTTCATGCATGCAATAATGAATGTTGTATCGCCACTTTGTAGAAACTCAAGTTTCTAATAACTAATGCTGCTTGGATGGATATCTTACTAGTTTTCCATCAAACTAAGTTGGTTTCTTGGCCTAAATTATTTTAGGCCACGTCTTTGTAGAAATGTTTTTAGTTTCTAAATGAAAGGGCTGGTTGGAATTCTCATGTTGGCTGGTGATTATGGCATCTTAATTTCAGGCATTGGATACATTCAGTGCAACAATTGTTTCTCCAGTATATTATGTAATGTTCACAACTCTGACTATCATTGCCAGTGCCATAATGTTCAAGGTAAGAATCTCGAACATATCTAGGAATGTGCTTCTGAATCTACATTATGCTTTTACAAGCACCATGTGTACTAAGAAATAGTGAGCTGAAATCTTTTATTTACTGTGTGTCTTGTGTAGGATTGGTCAGGTCAGACTGTCAGCAGCATAGCCTCTGAGATATGTGGATTCATCACAGTCCTTTCGGGAACAATCATACTTCATGCTACCAGGGAACAGGAACCACCTCCTACACAAGGTACAATTTGGCTTAATTCTTCTAAAAATGCTTGCTTTTTTCACCTTTGGTCTGATATAGATCTAGTCCATTGTGGTTGATATGTTCTTTTGTGACCCCCTTTTAAAGTTGTGATTTGAAGTCCAATTAATAGTATAACTAAAATTGTTAGGCATTTGGTAAACCTATACCATTCTTGTGTAAAAGTATCGCTGAGAATAGGACTACAGGTGTTTGGCACAAATCTTGGGGATGCCAAAAATGAAACTTGATTTCTGCATAATCTATATCACCTCTGGACCAAAAGTTGATGCCAGTTGGTTAGTGTGTATTTTGCAGCAAAGACAAAGTGTCCATATTGGCATTGAAAATCATATCAAAATCTTGAATCTTGTAGGCATAATATAGCTGTCAGAGTAGTATATTGAGCAGATGCCTCAGAAGGAAGCATTTGGAGATTTCAGAAAACCAAATAATGCCCTAAGATCCTGGTTGGTTAGTCTGAGTCATTTAGATGAGGGTTTTCATCACGTGTTCTTTTCTGTGTTTTTTGTACTGTTTTGTGGGGGATGGCAGGCTCTGTCCCATATTCTTAGACGTCTTTGTTTGCTAAGGAGTGGGACGAAATTATTTTTTAGATATATGGTTAATCTTCAGGACATAGGTTGGCGGCTCCTATTGACTACAATGAGGAAACTACCCTCATCTACTTGTTCTTCTGTACTTTTTTTTTTTGCCAACGTAGTAGCTTTGGTTTAGCCACTATATTGGACTGTGTTCTACATCCTGATTGATTGTGGACTTGTTCCTCATGCCAGTCCGGTGATGAATGTCATCTCAGAATATCACGTCTTATAGTGAAAACAATATAACAGTATCTTCCGTGTGTGGCTAATGGTCTAACTACCTAATCCCCTTTTTATGCCAATTTTTTAATCTTAAGAGTTTCTTCTGGATAGAGCAGCCGATAGCTTGTTGATTTGCCATCCTCAAAGAATATTGTTGTTCTCTCTATTTCTGGCACATAAGTCAGGATCCCCATAATATTTGAAAGAGTAATGCTAAGTACTCAATTCTCATCCTACTCTCATATAACTGGGCTAATGTGGCAATACTTATAAGCCCTTAGATATTTTCATTTTTTAATAATGACTGATTCAAAGGTTTATGGGGACTGCCACATCAGTCTAATTGTATGAGAGTAGGATGAGAGTTGAGTATGTAGGTAGTACTCTACTTGAAAAGCTGCTCTAATAGTTATTTTAATTGCAATATTCTGGGGGTTGTCGTCCATACAATCTTAAAGTTGGATTTAGAACTTATTATGGTTTACAAAGGCTTAAGTATCCGGTACATGCATTCAGGGTTGAGTAGGGGTGCTCTGCCATTACCATGCCTTTAGCTTATGATGGTACATTTGTCATTCACTGCAGGGACTGTAACATGGTACGTCAGTGGGGATTCAGTGAAAGGTTTTGAAGAAGAACATTTGATCACCATACACAATTCAGATGGTCTTGAACAATGAGTATTTATTTTTTCTTTCAAAAAAGTGAACATGATTCCCCAGCAATGAAGGAACCCACGGCTGCTGTTAAGAGTAGTAGAGTGAGAAGCTCCTTGTTTTCTCTGGACATACTTCGGGTATCAATGGTCCGGCTGAAACATCCGCTCCCGTTCTTCACAAGCCAGGGGACAAGGTCCTCCGATCACCGAAATCTTCGCATGATGGACTATTCTCTACTCAGATGGGGGTTACAGAGCTGTATCAGAGGCAATGGAGATGCCTAACGTGAGCTCGTGGTAGGCTTCATCGTCTATAAGAGTTCATAATTTTTGTTTTTTCCTGTACAAATGTGTTTTTATTTTTTTCCCCATTAAATAAATTGAAGTTGGGGGTTTTTATCATTCGATTCTTTTCTTCTTTTGAGTTTGTTTAATCGAGTTTTCTTTTCTGTTCTTTTTTTCTAGCTGTTATATTATCAATATAATCACAAAATTAAAGGATCCAACACATTACACATGCTTGATGAGTTGTAAAAACCTGTTGGCTGAGCTTTTTTTTAGCATTATAATCACGTTTTGGTTCGAACCAAAGACCTCTCTGGACTAGGCTGCAGGAGTTTGTTCTTTTGTGAATTTTCTAATTTTGACGAATCTTTTGAAGTAAAACTCAATTTGATAATTCTTTCACAGTGGTGAAATGGGCCGGTGCATGGCCTCATTGAGTATATTCACATTCTGAGCTAAACCCCACAAAGTGCAAAAATTTATTTCCTTTCAGCGTGGGCTTAACGGTTAAGCCATGTAAGCACTTTTTAGGTGCTATTCGTTTTTATCAAACAACTCTATAGATTCAAAAAAAAAAAAAAAAAAAAAAGAAAAAGAAAAAGAAAAAGAAAAAGTGACCCAAACAGTCCTTATACTTTCCCCTTTTATTTCTTTTTGTCCATATTCCGTTAAAAAAAATTAACAAATTTGTCACATGGATATTCTAATTCCATCAGCATTTTACTTAAAAAATAGGGTTAAATGTCTTTTCAGTACTTATGTTTTACGTCAAAATCAAATAACCATCTCAATTTTAAAAAATGTCACAAATGGTATATATAGTAAGCAAATAAACACACTTGGTACCTCCGTCAAGATTCTGTTAGTTTTTTTAACGGAGCTCCACATTACCTTTACACGTGGATCAAGGGCGGAACTAGGATTTATAGTATGAGGGGATGGATTTTTTTTTTTCTTCCTAATAATACCCTGAAACTCCAAATAACAACAATGCTAAGAGTAGAGCCAAACAATGGTAACTAATTGTTGGTTAAAAAGCTACTCAAATAACCAAAACCATTTTAACTTTTCTTTTTATATAGTAAATAAGAGTCTCAAATAAAAAATTGAGCTTCTGGCTAGAAACGAACTAGAATATGAAGGGAAACAAAATGAATGGGGTATTTTAGGTTTTTTATGTTGAAAGAGGGGACAAACTTAAAAATAAAAAATAAAAAATAAAAGGGGACACAAATATTATTTTGGGAGGACAAAAATATTATTTTGAAAGGAAAAATGTATAAAATGGTATATTTTAAGCAAATTTGTAAAATTTTTGGGGGGACGAATTGTAGATCCACCCTTGACGTGGACTAGTATATATAGTTTCAAAGCAACACGTGGAATGGTATGTGTGTTTTTTAAAGAATAGAGTTAGATTTGTGAAGGTGACATGTGGCATGGTATAGGTGCCATGTCAGATTCCCCCCCCCCCCCCTCCCAAAAAAACAGGAATAGAGCTGGGGTGGCCGAACCACATGTCGCAAATCATAGGTACTAGTCCATGTGTAAGGGTGACGTGGAGCTTCGTAAAAAGAAAAAAAACTAATAGAATCTTGTCAGAGGTACTAAGGGGGTTTATTTGCTTACCATAGGGATCATTTGTGACATTTTTTAAAACCAAAGTGACTATTTGATTTTGGCGTGAAACACAGGTATTGGAAATGCATTTAACCCTAAAAAGTAAAGGTGATTATTGGATTCCCATGACCCACAAATTAAGGAGATTCTAATCCCCAGTCTAGAGTTAGAATAATTTTGAACACATTCTCTTATTAATTTTTCATGATAGATTCACACCATTTCAATTTTATTGAAAGAGTAGCGTGCTAATAAAAATAAAATTTATTGGAAGACTTTTATACAACAACTTTGATAATTTGATGGTAAAATTTAACTTTTAGATCGACACTTCTATAGAAAACAAAAATCAATGACAAATTTTTCTTGTCACGTTATTTTAATTTTAATTAAATAATATTCATATAACAGTATACTAAATAACATTTTACTACTTTCCAATGGGTAAATCAATTGGTTTTAGACCACACCTAATGAAACGGATGTCACTAATTTGAATCCCCATCTTCCTTCTCTTCCCTTGCGTGGACATGTCAAAAAAAAAAAAAAAACATTTACTAAAATTACCGCTAAGAGGTTGTATTAGGTTCCAAGATTTAGGTAGAAATTTGGTTTTTAACTCTAAGACCCACCTATTCCTACAAATTAGCATTGATTCCCAAAAAAAGAAGAAAAAAAAAAGAAGGAAACGTATTAGTATCAGCATGAGGAATAATAATAATAAGCAAAAAATTGGTCATTATTTTGGAATAAAAGCAAGAGAATATCCGAATTGCCTACGGTAATCGAATAAGATTCTAGTTTGCACCTTCCTAATCCGACCAAAACAGGTCCTAAACCTCCAATCCCAACCGTAAAAAAAACCTCACTACCCATGGATGTCCAAATCTCCCATTCGGATTAGGAATCCATCAAACGCACCTCGCCACCGTCCATTCCATAACGCCTATCCTCCACCGCCCGATCCAATCCCACTTCCCTAATATATATATATCCCTACACCCACGCTTCCCTCCCAACAAACGCATCCCACACGCGAAGAGAGAAAGAGAGAGAGGAAATCCACAGCGAGAAGCGAAGAGAGAACGCGATGGCTGCAACTGTGTCTCCGTGGGCTAAGCCCGGTGCGTGGGCCTTGGAGGCGGAGCAAGACGAGGAGAAGGTCCAACAACAACAATCGAACTCTGGGATTCCCGGAGAGCCGCTCGCGGACTTCCCTTCCCTAGCCGCGGCCGCCTCCAAGCCAAAGAAGAAGAAGGGCCAGACCCTCACGCTAGCGGAGTTCGCCTCCAAGCCGACTCAGCCGAGCTACCAACGTCCGGAAAAGCCTCAGGGCCTCACTACACAAGAGCTCCTGGCTCTCCCCACCGGCCCCCGCGAGCGCTCAGCTGAGGAGCTGGAACGCGACCGCGGCCGGCTTGGCGGCGGATTCAGATCCTACGGCTCCAACGGCAACGAGTCCTCGAATTCTCGCTGGGGGTCCTCTAGGGTTTCCGACGAGCCCCGCCGAAACGGTGGTTTTAATAGGGAGAAAGAATCGGGGCCTTCTCGGGCCGATGAGATCGACGATTGGGGGGCGGCGAAGAAGTCGACGGTCGGAAACAATGGATTCGATCGGAGGGAGCGAGAGAGAGGTGGAGGGGGGTTTTTCAATTCGCAGTCTCGGGCCGACGATTCGGACAATTGGGGAGCGAGCAAGGCCTTTGTGCCGCCGACGGAGGGGCGGAGATCCAACGGCGGGGAGAGGAAGGTAGGGTTCGCCTCGAATGGCGGTGCTGATGCGGAGAATTGGTTGAGGATGAAGAAGGAGGAGAGCACAGGGACAGAGAGGCCGAGGCTGAATTTGCAGCCTAGGACGCTGCCTGTGAGCGACGCGAAGCAGGAGGGGCAGGTGACGCCATCGAAGCCCGCCTCGCGGGGCTCCAATCCGTTTGGCGAGGCTAGGCCGAGAGAGGATGTGCTAGCGGAGAAAGGGCAGGATCCTAGGAAGATTGATGAGCAGCTGGAGGCGATGAAGAAAAAGGAGGCTGTGCAGATGAAGGCGGACGGATTCGGGAGAAAAGGTTTCGGGCTTGGAAACAGCTGGTCGGCATCGGTGGCAGAGGATAATCGGAGTTGGAGGAAGCCAGAAGCGGTGGAATCTCAGCCTGAGAGGTTTGTTGAGTCGGCTCTGTGATTGGTCTATTTACTGTACAATTGCAAAAGATAGTTACTTTCGTTGGTTTTCAATTGTTATTGTTCGCTGAATGAACTGTTTTTGTTAGACTAGGAATCTTTGTGGCTCAATTCATCTGAGGAGTAATTTGCTATCAGGCATTCTGTTTATAATTTGCTGTTTTTTTTAATTGCTTTCAAATGCTATTCATAAAATATATATATTGCTGGTTTTGTATTGCTCTCTATGCTATGCTGTAGATTGGTTTTAGTATATTGCTTCCTAGACATAGGAATTGTTTGTGTTGATAAGTTTTAGGTTAATGCTCAGAGAAAAGAGGAGCTGTGTTAATTCCTTGAGTTTCAGTGAGAAGGAAACGGATTTTGGGTTGTTGGGCTTAAGGGAATGTTTGCATTT
Organism: Carpinus fangiana; assembly: GCA_006937295.1. Lineage (NCBI taxonomy): Eukaryota > Viridiplantae > Streptophyta > Magnoliopsida > Fagales > Betulaceae > Carpinus > Carpinus fangiana. The sequence goes on from CM017322.1 coordinate 9,075,157, forward strand.
TATCATATTTGTGTCTAGAGGGAATTATGTAAAGAAAGGCGGTTCTCTCATTTTAAGGTTGTTTAAGCTTCATTTCAACCGCCTTGGTTCCCATGTGTGGAGACATTAAGTGACCTTTTGAGGCAATGCATTGGTTTTGAAGGTGGGAGCTAGGTGACCATGAGAGGGGGGGACCTTAGGATTTTAGTAAACCAAAGTGAATGAGGGACAAGATCCTATTCTATGCACGAAGTACAACATGTTATCTTTGTATTTATGCCTCATGTTATCTTTGTATTTATGCCTGGTGCAGCGGTGCTGCTTGATTTTACTGATTCGCTATTATCAACAGTTGGAATCCATGCATCTATTCAGTTCATAGTCGTTGATGGCTTAACTCTGGTTCTATCTTATGAGTGCATCATATTTAACACATGGACTTTGCAAATGGTTTAGGTTGTTTCTGAAACATTTCTTGTTCTGGGACCTTTTGTGGTTCTCAGTCCACGGCTTTGTGTTGCATTTAACCCATATGTGCTCCCATTTGAGATACGCAGGCATGAATGGTGTAGATCTTTTGTAGAGTGTAAAAATTGTAGGTTATATTATATGGTCCTGTAGTAACATGAACAGACAATTTCAATATATAAGTGTCTCTTATTTGTCAATTATTGATCTACTTTTCGATTAACATTTTCCTTATCTGGCTCTTTGACCCACCTCTTAATATTAACTGTTACATCTGCACACATTCCCATGGATTGTAAAGCTGGAAGCATTCGAAATTTTAAAGAACACTAGAGCTGTTTTTTTCTTGTAGACAGTCACATGGTTTTGTATTGTTATTAGTCAATCTGAAAATTGATGATTGTTGTTTAAATTGTTTCTGCTTTTCATTTAGTAGTAAAAAGTCTCAGGCAGGCCTTGGACGACCTTGCTGCAAACACCTTTGCAAATATGCAACATACTATATATATATATGTATATATATATAGATATATATATTTTTTCCTTCCTTTTTTGTTAAAAAACATTCGCTACTTTAAGAGCATGTAACTGGAGAACTGGAAAAAAGAAAAAAGAAAAAAAAATAAAATTACATTAGGTTTTCACAATAAAAGCATGTAATGACGCATTCAACTTTATAATAAATTGTTCCCTTTTGGGTTGCAGTGCTGAGGAAACTGAGAATGGTCTTGGTGAAGAAAAATGAGGAGAGCTTACTATGCTCTGGGGGGTTGTCAGAGACGCTGAAAGTGCTAGAAGTTATTGGGGTTCGCAGAGACGCTGAAAGTGCTAGAAGCTATTGGTTAATGAGAGGCTTGTTTTCTTAGTTTTTTTTTTACTTTTTTTCTGGGTGTTATTCCCTGAATGTTGCTACTTTTGAACACAGTTTGGAGACAATTTTGGTAGGGTTTAAGGTAGTGACACTAGTGTGGCCTATATGTTGTAGTAGGTGTTGCAACTCACAATTGTTTGTGTTACTCTCATTATTATTTACAATATATGAATTAATTTTGGAATTACGATCTTCTCCAGTTCATTTGAATCGGTAATATCCAATTAATTATATTGGATGGGTATTTTTGTCATCTAAAAAGGTGAAAAGATTCCTGGATTTTGTTCTCCTCTATTAACTGCATTGTGCGGATTTTTGATGTTTTAGAATTGTCGTGGATCGTTTACATGAAAACAAAACAGCTTTCTTCTGTGAATGTGGGGTTTCTCTTGAGTCTTGAGGCATTGGTTTTCTTTTTGTTTACCTCTCTCTTCTTTAGAAAAAGGCTTTGGTTTTAGCGTCATACACAGGTTTGTTTCTCATCCTAAGATATTGCAATAACTTCAATTTGGGTGGGGTGGTTCAGTTATTTTCAATCGACTTTTGGAGGTGGTTGAATTATTACTCGCTTTTGTCATTGAGAGTGGCTCAAAGGCTAGCTGAGAGTTGCTTAATCACCTACTTTGGTGTCATTGAGGGTGGGGGGATACGACGAGCTCAATGGTGGTGAGGAGATGATGACAGAGGCGCAACAGTGGTAGGAACTTCTGTCTTGTAGTTCTAAAAATTTCAATCGTTTTCTTCCCTCCAAAGGTACCACAAAATGCAAGAGAGCACCATCAGTTTGTTCTAAATTCTTTTGATCAATAATATAAATTTTTGTTTGATGACGTGCCAAGTTTTCGGCTACCCAAATGAACAGCTTCAGAGCGGAATCGGTTGCTGTTAGTGGACACGAGTTATTGGACGGTGTGAAGCTTTTTATTATTATGGGAAAAGTATAAAATGACCTCCAAAACTACTACCTTTTTGTAATTTAGCTTCTCAAAGTTTCAATTGATATAAAGTAGCCCCTCAAACTACTAACCTTTTATAAAATGGCTTCCTCCGTTAGTTGAAACCGTGAAAATGGATGGAAAACCCAAAACGATGTCGTTTTAGGATGTAGAGTTACTAAAATACCCTTATTAGAATAAAAAATAAAATTTTAAAAAAACCCATAAAATGGAGCCTGCCGGAGCTCAGCCTATAGCTTGCCGGAGACGACGCCGGAGTCCAGCCCAGCCGTCTCCGTGCTCCCCCTCTCTCTCTCTCCGGCGGCAGCTGAGATTGATAGGAAATCCCCTGGATAATGAAATTGATTCAACAAGATTACACGCCTCTTCTTCTCGTACAGATCTAAACGACAGGACACGCTTAGCACTTAGGAGCTCCACGCGCACACAAATCTTTCGAATTTGTCTCCAATAATCACCGTAGGGAGTAAAGACGATACCAGAATAACCATAAGACAAAACGTCAACAGCAAGAACGCTAGGCCGATTTGCGAATGCAGTGTCATGTGTCTTGAGCACCTCTTTGGCTAAATCTGGTGATGAAATAATTATAGTCGACACCTCACCCAGTTGCAGTTGCATAATGGGTCCATGTTTCTTGGCCAAGTCTCTCATGAAACGATGTGGTAGTGATGAAAAAGCAAGCTAGTGCAGGTTCCCTATAAGAGGCAGTTTCCATGGTCCTGGGGGAAGCTTCTGGAGTACTTGGCCTTTGGGTTTATATCTTTTCCAACAAATAAAGAAGTAGTAGAAGAAGAAGACGAGCCAAGTAGAAAGAGGAAAGGAGAGACCTTGGAAATGGAACATGAGGGTCAACCACAGAAACTCTGTTCTGAAGACACAGAGGTGGAATGGGAGAGGTACCAAGTAAACATTACTAGCGTCGCTGCCGCCGGAGAGAGAGGGGGAGCACGGAGACGGCTGGGCTGGACACTGGCTTCGTCTCCGGCAAGCTATAGGCTGGGCTTTGGCAGGCTCCGTTTTATGGGTTTTTTTTAAAAAAAATTATTTTTTATTCTAACAAGGGCATTTTAGTAATTCTGCATCCCAAAACGACGTCGTTTTGGGTTTTCCATCCATTTTCACGGTTTCAACTAACGGAGGGGGCTATTTTATAAGGGGTTGGTAGTTTGAGGGGTTACTTTATACCAATTGAAACTTTGGAGAGCTAAATTACAAAAGGCTAGTAGTTTGAGGGGTCATTTTATATTTTTCCTTATTATTATCGCATAGAATCTTTGTTTATTTCTTTATTGTTTCATTTAAAAAAATAGCATAGCCTAAGCCTATTTATAAGTATTTTAAGANGGGGGGGGTTGGAGTTAATGGCTAAGATCTCTTTAGAAAGATGATGGAGCCAATGGGATATCTATCCCATTAAAATAAATAATAATAAAATATTATTTATATTTTAAAAATAATTATAAAACAAAATAATAATTTTTTTTTAAAATATAATAAAAAATTAAGTAGTAGCCGACCATTCCATAGCCCTTGGAGGTGTTTGATCCACCTCTAAGGGCCATGGGGGGAGGCTTTGGCCACCCTAGACTGGCCATTGGGGGTGGCCGAACCCACCCCCATGGCCCTTGGGGTGGATCGCCTTGGGGATGGCCGATCCACCAAGGCCCAACTGGGGTGGCAGCTACCCCTTAGTTTTTTATTATTTTCTTTTAATTTTTTAATTTTAATTATTTTTAAAATATAAATAATATTTAATTATTATTTATATTAACGGGACAAATGTCCCATTTATGGCCACATGATCTCTCTAGAAAAATCTTGGCCATTAACTGGATACTTTCCAATCCAAAATAGTTTGGAGAAGATCCGTTTCCTCTAACCCATGGGCCGCATTTGTGGTTCAGGTGCTAAATTTGGATTCGGGTTTCCAAAAATGTCAATTTTAATTAGAATGATATGCATACTTAGCCCATTGAATTCAAGAACCAACTTGCATATGAAAAGCATGTTGAAAAATGAAGTTTTTTTAGTTAAAAATAGAGTTTTTAAGTAAAAAAAATGCTTTTTGACAAAAGCTTTATTTTTAAGTTTTTGTAAAAAATGCATTTTAGACATTTATAAACTTTTTGGACTCTTAAAATTGCTTTCAATTTTTTTTACTAAACGGGTAATTTTTTTTCCTTTTTTTTTTTTTTTTTTTTTTTTTTTAAACAGACTTTTAAAGTGTTAAACGCACTTTTAGGCCACTTAAATGCACACCAAACAGGCCCTTAAAATAAAAAAGTCAAAGAAATACTTTTAGAGTCTTACCAAACATGCTAGCTTTTTGTTTATAACAATTTTTTAAGTTCTTTAACGCAATTCCAAACATGCTCAAACTTACAAACTCAAAAGAGGCCGCAATTTTCCTGATTTGATAATCCAAAGGAAAAGGTGGTATGTTTGGTAGTTTTGAAAAGTGATTTGGTTTTATGTTTTAATTTGTTTGTTAGTAATTTTAAGAAGAAAAAAAAAAGTGTTTTTAATTTTGTAAACAGAATATTGAATAATATTGATCCATGTACCATATTTATGTTTCTAACATTACCCTTTTGCTAAAAAAATTTGAAGAAGGAGAAAGAATTTAAATTTGAATTAGGAGTAATATATGCTATATAGTATATATACCATCATTTTATCCTCCGAAATTGAGATTGATCACTTTTGTTATATGACTGTCATATAATTAGAATAATGTCTCAGTGAAAATTAGTATTTTTTTTTATAAGTACTGATCCAAGGGTTAATATTTAATAACACGTCATTAAATTATATGACAGTTATATAACAATTTACTGAATAACATTACTCTTTAAATTAAAATCACATGTCTTATTAAAAAAAAGCTGAATTAAAAGAATTAGGAAAACTTTTGTCATCTAGTTGAAAAGTTGAAGAAGCATGTGCAATGTAGTTGAAAAGAAAAGGATAGAAGGAATGGATTCTTCCTCTGTAGCCTGTCTTTGCACATGAGCACATACTGATCTTCTTCCTCTTCATCAATGCTCCTCACTACTTTGACGGCCAACTAATACTCGCCACCGCCAAAAGCTCAGAGTATAACGGCTATAATGTAGCTCCACACCCACGTCCTGAACTTTTGAAAATAAGCACTTCTGCTTTGAAGGAGTTAGGTGAGAGTCGGTGAGACACTTCCCACCCTCCCCATCACATTCTTTAAGAGGATTTTATAGTTGTTGACTCGAGTATAAATTACTGCAGGCTTGTGCCCACGAATAAACCCTGTAGATGCTGTCTCACACCGTATAATTATGCTTTCCTAGCCAAAGCTTTGGTTGATTTTTGAATTTAAATGGATCGGAATCGTGAGGTGTAATAGTTTTGATTTGAATCGTCGATTTTAAATGAACAATCTAAACCATAATGATATATATAAGAGGGAATAAATGGCTCGTATTGCATATATAAGAGTGGTTGAATGGACGGATTGGAGGTGGCCAAACTACCATTTGAGCTACAAGAAATAATTCGGCCATCGTTGTGTTCTAAACACAGTGCAAGTGCAAGCCACTCTTTCTCTCTCTTATATATTGTTGCATTTTGGGCTTTTCATTTATAATTAATGGCTTAAATTAGAGCTATTGCATTTCGTGCAATATCTAAAATATTGCATGCAGGGACGGAGGGAGGGCCGGAGGGGGGACTGGCATAGGCCATGGCCCTTCTTCAATTCCTAAAAAATATATATATATAAGGTACTGACCCCTAATAGCAAAGTTTTTTGGCATCTAGCCCTGCCCATAATAATTTTTGACTCCGTCCATAATTGCATGGAATCTTAATCCGAACTTTAATTAGAGGGAGAAAACATCTATCCGAGGTGATAGAAGCTATCATTAAATTCAGCTTCTTATTTTGCAATCAAACTTGTAGGGCATGGGTGTATTTAAACCTTTGTGGGGGTCCTAACCAGAAAGAAATTGACATTTTCAGATGGTTACGGCTGCAGTTTTGCATATACAGACCTTCATAGCTTCTAATTTTGAGAATTAATGCTACGAATATTTTTATTGTTACTCTTTAAACGTATCTTTTACAATCACCATTAAAAATAATTCATCTTAATTTTTACTAAATGATAGTATAAGTGTAACATTACTCTTTTAACTTTTACTAGTCGTGTACATTATGGATTTGGCGTAAGTCGCAGTAAAAATTGAGACAATGATATTGCTTCAACTCTCTTTCCTACTTTTAGGGGTGACAGACCATAGATTTGGAACATAATCCTCTGTGTTTTAAATGCAACAAATGACAACCCAAATCTAAAATTTTCGTAATATGCCTGCACAAGAATCAACTGCCTCATCAATGAGGTTCACATTGCCGACAAGTTGAATGCAACTATACCCAACAGAATGTAGATGCAATTAGCTAGTCTCATCCAACTTATAACTAATATGTGCAGGCAATTCGGTCCCACTCTTAAAGAGCTTCTATTATGGGACGAGGATTCACAATAATTAACTGTCTAATATGAATAATTATTGTAAGAGAGCCCATATAAAATTTAACTATCCAAATAAATTTTAGAATATTGTAACCATTTCTATCCGGGCAATTAATATTATAGGCTGATTATACGAGGGAGTTAGTATCTAAATCCCATTTTAAAATTGACTTGTTTTCTTGGCCTAAAACATTTCCCAGGCAAGTCTGAAACTACGACATTGCTTGCAAGTGCCCTTTACTATTATTCATCCAAACAATTTAACTCTCAATACTTTTACTTCTAGCGTCATTGATCACTTTTTATTTACTTTTTTTTCTTCATATTAATTAATTTTTATTACAGTTTTGTTCAGTAAACAGTAACTGTCCAACGGAGCCTAAAAGTTGTAAGACATAAATGAAGTTCCGTACAGCGTGCAACCTGCTGGTTTCAGAATAGTGTTTATTTTTCCACACATCAATACATAATAAATATAGGCAGTTGAGGGGTTGAAAATACGCAGTACTAGTCTTTATTTACTTCAGACTGTGGTGTTGGTCACATTCCCATTACACCAACGCCATTCTCTCTTTTTTACTCATTTTGCTTCATGGATTGGCCAGAGAAGCTCTTCTTTGCTGGCTTCATCATTCTTGCTGCAGCCATTGATGCAGCTCAGGCAGATGCTATGGTCACTGGCACCGTCTTCTGTGACCAATGCAAAGATGGCGAAAGGTCCCTCTTTGATTATCCCATTTATGGTGAGATCTCACTACGTTCTTCTTCTTCTTCTTAGATTTTCTTTTTGTTGTTGGGAATTTTGGAGATATTTTCTAGTATTAAATCTCCAGTGTCTGGCAGTGTTTCCTCCATTACCCATTTTTCAGTTTATGATCTCCTTTAAGCCACTCAAGCTGAGCATGTTGAAGTTTAGGTCAAAATGAGAGAATTAATTTCAATGCCCATTATGAATATTTTTCTTGATGACTCCAACGTATTAAGACCTAATTAATGAAAACGGGGTACGTACTAATGTTCTGTGGACCATGTTCTGTGGGTCCATTTTATTTCATGGTTATAATTTAGTGTTGCTTTATTTAACCGTGTAAATGTATTATATATTTAAATTTTTTAAATCACGTGTCAACACATGTATCATGTAACATCATTTATATGTTAAATATGGATGAAGGCCCCTTACAATTTTTTTGATAAATTGTAGATTTTTAAAATTATATAATTTATTCTGTTTATATGCATAAAAATACTTGAAAAATGTTATGTATTAAAAATATGGCATGTTATGGAGGTAATTAAAAAAAAAATTTCCTCCAAATCAAAAGACAATTTTTAGAGATGCTTCCTCTTCATTTTTGTAAAGACGTTTAATTATCCTTCATAAAATCAAAAGACAATTTTTAGCTTAAAGCTTTTTTACAACAAAACTATTTTACAACACATAGAACAATAACTTATGAAAATATACTCAATTCTCAATTCTAATATACCACATTTTTAATAGGTGACATTTTTTCAAAGCGTTTCAATGCCTAAAAAGGGCCAAAATTGCGTAACTTGAAAATCTGCTATTTCTTTAAAATTGTAGGGGATCTTAATCTGTTAGATACAACAAAATTAAATGTTGACCATGAGATGATTCATATTTTTTTTAAATTAAGATCCTCTCCATTTCATTTGAACTTGATAATATCTGGTTAGTGTAGGGGTATTTTTGTCCACTCAAAAAGTGAAATAACAAAAATACTCCCACTATAATTAACTGGATATCATCGAATTTAAATGAACTGGAGATGATATTGCTCCATTTTGTCTTGTGGTGTTTTTTATTTTTGGTTTAAACAAAGTGTAATATAAAGATGGAAATAGTTTTGGGAAATGCTATGTGCTCTTCTAATATTTTTCTGGTGTCCTCCCAAGTGTGATGTGACTTTTACAATCACCAATAGATTAAAAGTCAATCATGATAATCTCAAACTCAACGGTAATTTTAAAAGTCACATTACAGTTGGGAGGAGACTAAAAGGATACTAGAAGAGCACCTAGCATTTCTCAATAGTTTTTATGTTCTTGAGGAATGTTTTGTTTAAGTTGTAGACATCAAAAGTGCATATAACTTAACTTTTGGGAGTCGCTACATGATGTAGATATGTAATTTGAATTTTCAACAAAATTAAATCCTGCAGGAATTAAAGTTACAGTCTCCTGTGCCAATAGTGAGGGGCAAGTGACAATGTCAAGGGAAGAGACTACAAATTGGTTGGGAAACTATGCACTGAAATTTGATGGTGCCCCGGACTTAAGCGGTTGCTATGCCCAGGTTTCAGGCAGTGGACAAGGTTCAGAGGGTTGTGGGGCAGCTGCTGGTGCTGCCCAAAATCTTAGACTCATGTTTAGGATATTTGACATGGAGATGTACATAGTGGATCCTTTGCTGTCTCAGCCCGCTCAGCCTATGTCATTCTGCCCGAGATCAGCTAACCCGGTGCCTGCACCGGTAGCACCGGCACCACCAAGAAGGTCTCCTCCACCATTCAGGTTTCCGCCACTGCCCGGATTGCCACCACTGCCTCCACTGCCGCCATTGCCTCCAATGCCATCAGGCCCATCACTGCCCTTCTTGGAAGCTTCAGCATGCCCACATGAGTAAGTTGGATCATTACAATATTGCTACACAATATAAACCCAATATTCCTGCCTGCCTGCCTCATTGCCTCTGGCCTCGTGGGCAAGTGAACTTGCACGTGCATCAGGCTTCCAAGCACGTGCTTGTGATGCACATAAATAGCTTAGCATCACCCTAAGTAACATGTTTTAAATAGTTGATATGATAAGTCACTTGAAACATGCTATGTCAAATAATGATTAATGAGTATCACTTAAAACATGCTTTTATATGTTTGACTTCAAATCTATGCGACTTATACTTGTCGATTTTGAAAAGTTTGATACTACAGTTTTTACGACGCTTTTACAAAAGCATATAACAAATGTCACGTCAATTTGTAAGGTGCTTATAGGCAGACCTAACTTGACAATTCACCTCCAAACGGGGCATAAATATTAAATGGTTATTGACCCGCTAATGTTTTTCTTTGTGGTTTGACAGAAATTGGACGATGCGGGAGTACAAATGCTACTGGAGGGCAGTGAACCCAGACACAAAGGTAGGGGTTACCTTTGGTTTGGTGGCGGCTAGGCGATATGGGACAGACATGACACTGTGGCAAGGCCTACAAGGAAGGGGAGACGTCTATAGGACCCTTCTGAGGGAAGGGACCACCGCCTTTCTCAACTCTTACAGTAGCCTTCAATTTCCTTACAATGCGATAGGTGTGGTTCAACACATGAACTGGGCCTTGATGGGCTCCCCTCGAAGTGCCCTCCTCACGGCTCTGCGGTTCAGGAGGGCCAATTCTGGTTCTGGGCCTCATGGCCATACTGTCACTTGCAAGTTCACCCCTTGCAAGTGATGTTTCGCTCGCCATTATAGAATTTACCAGATTCTTGATATATAATATTATGAGTAAATTATTGTTACTTTTTATGTATTTTATTAAGTTAAAATAAAGGATCGAGGTATTTGACATAGTTTTCCATTCCACCGATCCAATCTGTTAAATTTATATTTATCTTTAAAAAATGTGCGTGAGAGAATATTTTAATAATATGATATCCGAGTAGAGGTTGTCACAATTTACTCTCTATTTCAATTGAAAACTTTCATGTGTTGTTTGTCCCACATGTGAGAGAAAGTGCTGATTCAACTTTTTGAATAAGTGGTGATTTATGATCTAGTATGAAAGTAAATGTCTTGAATTTTAACTTTGTTCTTGTTATTCACTCCATTTTTAATGAAATATTTTATTTATTAAGCATCACTTATTAAGTAAGAGTTGGAGCTTATGTGAGGAAGAATGTTAAAATTTAAATGATTAAATTTATAGGTAAATTTACTTTAGACCACTGAATTACCACGCGATTTGAGAAACCTTTCAAAATTTCAAAACCTCTTAATTTGGATCCTTGAACTTTCAATTACAATTAATTTAATCAACTCTGTCAGATTTAGCCGTTAACTTCCCTGATTTTCCCCTAAAAAGACCAAAATATCATTGTTTTTTTTTTTTTTAAAACTTAATTTTTTGAAAATTTTTAATTTGGAATTAAGGGTAAATTCGGAATTTAATAAAAAAGTTGGGAGTATAAACGTCATTGTCTCACTTTTAACGTTTAAAATCTGACGAAAATGTTCAAATTGATTGTAATTAAAAGTTCAGGGGTCTAAATTAAGAGAAGTTTTGAAGTTTGAGGGGACTTCTCAAATCGTAAGGTAAGTTAGGGGGTTTAAAATGAAGTTACCCCTTAAATTTATTATTTTCTCTCCGTTTAAACTTTTGAAATAAATAGTAATTTAACAACCTTAATGTTAACATGACGACTGGCTAGGTATATTCTTAAAAGTTGTAGCTTTATGTAGTTCTTGTATGTATTATGAAAGAAACATAATAGTGGCTTATAGGACATTGAGATGATTTTGAATTTGATTATATATGATGAAGGGTGATGGGATCAGATCAGAAAATTGGAGCTTACATAATGTTGGCATAGTGGACAAAAATTATATCCTTACCCTTTTTTCATTGGACGAAAATCTGATCAGGCAAGAGGGTTAAAAATAAATGGCCATTGGACTCTTATAAGATCATCTGTCACATGGGCGGAACTAGGATTTTGGGTGTGGGGGGACAAATTTATATAAATATATAAATACATATGATGAGATATAATTTCATAAGTCATTAATGTATACAAAAGTTACATGTCTATAAAATCATTTTCAAGGAAATCAAAAGAACTTTCCTTTCGGACTACACAAGCTAATTTTTCTACCTTGCTAGACATAAGACAACTAGACATGTATAAAAAAGAGACACAAAAAGAACTTAGCATCTCCTACAAAAAAAGACTTACAAAAAGAACTTAACATCTCCTTTTAATGGAATAAAATTCATCTATTATCATCTCTGAAGTGAAAGTCCTAGCAATTTCTTTTTCAATATAAACTATTAAATTATCTGCAAGAAACTCATCTTCCATTCTAGTACGCAATCTAGTTTTTACAAGCTTCATGGCAGAAAAAGCTCGCTTTGTAGTTGCAGTAGAAACAGGGAGAGTCAACACTAGACGAATCAACCTGTCAATCAAAGGATAAATCTTTGACTTTTCCGTAACTGTTAATCCTCTGCATAACTCAGATAATGTAGACATATTTTGAAAATATGCATGATTTGGCACATCAAGCTGAAAATGCTTCAATTGGAATCTCAAATAGAGTTTTTCTTGCTCAGTGAAATCTCGGGGATAAAACTTCTCAGCTAACTTGCATATGTCACAAATTTTAAATGATTTGTGTGCATCTTTTGGGCTTAAAGCATCACTAAGAATGAGAAGTTCCACAACTTGCTCATTAAAGCTATTTTTTAGTTCTTGCAACTGGAAGTCTATTGCAGCAGTAAATATATCAACTCTAAAATGATGCTCAACTGTTGTTGAAGACTCTTCATCTTGACGACGAGATCTACCTTGAGCTCTAGTGTAAGGAGCAGTCATATCAGGAATATCATTGTAATATTTTTCACAAAATGATTTCACAGTAGCAAGCAGAGACTCCCACCCATCTTCTCTCCTCTTTTGAATGAGTGATTGTGTAGTTGAAACTTGACTCATGACATTTAAAATGTCTATGGATTTTTGTTGCAAAATTTGACAAAGCATATTAGTGATTCCCATGGTGTCTTTCATCAAATGCATTATCAAAATAAACTCAAATGATGTTAATACCATGTAAGCCGCATCAGCATCACCACGTTGAGAGTAATTAGCTCCATCCTTTGAGACAGTGTTGAGAACTAAACAACTTGCATTAAACATTGTTAGCAAGGAATAAATAGAGTGGAAATGAGATGACCATCGAGTATCTCCCGCCCGTTGTAAAGTATCAATTTGATTTGCCCCCCTTCTAGTCTCAATTTCATTAGAAGCACTTAAACTTTCAATGTCATCAGCATGAGTAGATTGCAATAGATCATGACGTTTAGAAGACCACCAACAATATTGACAATAGAAGCCAACTGGACAAAAAATTGATGAATATGCTTTGCTTCTCTAGATACTGCAACTAAAGCCAATTGTAGTTTAGCCAAGCAATGCACATAATATGCATATGAACAATCTCTAAGAAATAAGCTTGTAAACCATTCCATTCACCACGCATATTACTTCCTCCAACATATCCTTGACCTCGAATATTCTTAACTAGGAACTTGTTACGAGAAAGAACACTACATATCTCCTTTTTCAAAGTTGATGCAATAGTATCTTTGACATGTACAATATCAAAGAATCTCTCCCTAATGAAGCCATCTTTGTCCACAAACCTCAAAATAATACCCATTTGCTCCCTTTTTGACTCATCCCGAGCTTCATCAACGAGAATGCAAAATTTGGCATCCCCAATTTCTTTACAAATCGCATCCCGCACTTTCTTTGCAATGATATGCAAAATTTCCTTTTGAATTTTGGGTGATGTATATTTGGCATTTTTTGGAGCATTTTCTAAGACAATTTCAGCAACGTCATCATTGTAAGTTGCTAGGAGCTTCACCAATTCAATGAAATTACCTTGATTGTTTGAGTTTGAGCTTTCATCATGACCTCTAAAGGCACATGCTTGGAATGTTAGCCATTGAACACTATCTATTGAGGTTTTGAGCCGCAGCCGATTCTTCTCCATTTCTTGTGATGATTGCTTTTAAACTAACTTATCAATATGCCGTGAATAATTCATTAGATCCTCACAACATTTCACAGCAATTTTATGTGGTGAATTTGGATCTTTTCCCACATGTCCCAATAAAGCACTATTCATTCCGTCACTTGCCTTTTTCCAATTATCAAAACCTTTCGCTGTAAATGCATCTGATCCTGGACGACCTATCGGTTTCTTAGCAAAAACGTAGCATTGAAGACAAAATATGGCATCCTTTGATTCTGAGTACTCCAACCAAGTTGAGTATTTGTTATACCAAGAATGTTGAAATCGGCGACGATTCTTACCCTCACCTGAAAATGGAAATTCTGAAAGCTTGGGTTGACATGGACCAGCTTTAATATAAGCACGTCAGATTTCATCTTGTAAGTTAATAGGAAATTCCCATATTTGTCGACGTAATCCAGGATCAGGTTCTAAAGATGTAACATCAATTTCTTCAAGTTCGATTCTTGGACATTTGGAAGGACGCTCATCAATCACTGGAGCATCAATATTTGTTGCTAAAGGTTTATCTAAAGGTGTATTGACCTCTGACCGACTCGCCTCTTTTCTCTTAAAGAATGAATCAAGTGTTTTTGGCTTGCCCATTTTTCAATATTTATCGATCAAGAACTAACCCTGAAATTTTCAGGGAGTATAAAGATTTTTGTTAGAATTTTATTATAATTCTTATTATCATGGCATTAACAAGTGAAAGAACACCAAATAAATAAATTAATTAAGAGTTTAAAACCTATCAAAGTAACCAACAATGAAAACTAAAATCAAAACTTGTATAATTTTTTTACATCAAAATACAGTAAATCTATAAATACTTATTCAAAATCTTAATCTTATGGCATTACAAACATACAATAACATCAATTTTTAGCAATATAAACCAAGCACAATCTATATGGTTCAATAAAAATGGTACCTTTGAGGGTGAATTGTTTCTCCTAACAAAATGCCCTAACTCTGAATTGCTAAGCTTGAGAGTATAAGATAAGCCACTGCAACCTACAATCTGCAATAATTTGAAACAAAGCCCACTGCAAGTTATATAATTGGTTTACTCCCATTAATCTAAACCATAGATTTCATATAATCCTAACCCCAAATTAAACAAATATATGTTGGTTGAATATTTCTTAAAATATAAGAACAAGAAGAATTGCTGCATGCAAAACTCTGCAGAAAAACAAAGCACAGAACAGGGGATCGAGAAGGGGGATACGAAACATTTATTATTTTCTCTTCAGTTACAGCATTTAGCATTGCATGAAACATTTTATACTTCAATTTACACCTCCTTTTTATTATTATTTTTAATCCTACTATTACGTGGACAAATTTTAAGCCATACATTTTCACATATGAATATATGATGACAATTGACAAACAGACAAAGCACAACATGCACTACCGGTCAAAATATTTCAATGACAATATTAAAGTCGCCCCATGGCCCCATCCTTTCCTTCCCTGTCCCAGTGTCCTGCATATTTTTTACTAACCAAACAGAGCAAAAAACACCTCGACAGACTAACTATTAATCGAAAAAAAAATGAAAAAGAAAAAATATGTGGGAGATGAAGAACCTGGATAGACAGGATAGTGAATGCCGTTAGGCACTTGGGCGAGACTAGGCGGCGTGAGCGTGCTCTTCAGGAGCGAAAATTTGACTGAGTTTTGGGCTGTGCAAGAAAAATGGGTCAAGCCGTCAAGGGGAGTCACTGAGTCGGGACAATGCTTGAGAGAATGAGAGTTCACTTGAGAAGCTTCTCCTGGAAGTTTTGGTGAGAGAGAGTCTGAATAAAAAAAAAAAAAAAAAAGAAGAGTGGACTTTCTGGAGCGTAAAAAAAAATGAGTGGACTTACTGGAGCCTAGAGTCCATGAGAGAGAATTGGTGGGGGGACACTTGTCAAAGATTTGAGGGGACAAAACTTTAATATTTTAAAAAATATATATAAAATATGTATATTGTAGCAAAATTTTGGCAATTTTTGGGGGGACATTCGTCCCCCCACCCACAAACGTAGGTCCGCCCCTGATCTGTCACAGCTAAAATTAGTGATGCCAGCAAGGATGCTCTGGCGGATTCATCAGCTTTACCAAGAAAGCAGAAGACAATTCGTGAAATAGCACACGCACATGGGTTGAAGGGTCATCACACGTCTTCATCCATTCGGAAAACAGACAGAACCACTTGCCGGAGTTCAACCATTCACACTTTTTTTTTAGGATTTATTTCATGATTCGTATTATATGTTACACATTTAAAAATGATCGAGTAATGTTATATGCCATATTTATATTTCACACTTATTTTATAATGTTGATGTGACAATGCCAACCAACTTTAAAGTTTTTTGTTCTTTTAATAATGATTGATTTAATTTGGCATTTACAAAAAGACCCAACGTCATAGCTAGGGTTGTTCTCCCCCTCCCCCTCTTACCCAACTCTTTCCCCCCTTTTTTTCTTTTTGCTTACATTTCTTTTGTTTCAGGCTCAAGTGCCACTGCATCGGGTGTGCCGTTCACCATTTTTGCCGTGTCTTTTTTTGGGGTTGATGGGGCTTTTGAATCGGACTATTCAAAGCTCAATCTATGTCCTTTCGTCAGACCCACCTCGACATATGCCCCTCTACCGCGCGCACCTGCTTTCGACGGCACCTGCCGCTTCCAATTCCAGCAACCCCGTGACGAATCGTGACTGGTTTTTTCGCGCTCTAGCTAGAATCATTTGGCAGTCTTCATCTGGTAGTGTTTTGTGGGCTTTTGTGTATTTTTTTTATTCCTGTTTTTCCTTTTCCCTTTATTTTGTTGTCTTAGCCTATTGGGTTTAGGATGTGAATAATTTCCTGACTTGTAAGTCGAGGATGATGAGTTTCGGCAAGAAGATATTGCTGCCTATGTATCGGATTGAATCTGTCATGAGCAGAATTGTTGGTACAATTGAAGATTAGTTATAGGTTAGCTGATTTTGATGTCATAGATAGGTCTTAAATGTCAGATTGTTATGTATGTATTTATGATTTGTAACCTTATAGCTTCGACTATGATTTTTTCATAGCTTTTGCTATATGATGTAAGAGCTTTATGCTTGAGTCTGTTAGGAGCAGACCTGTTGGTACAACTGAAGATTAGTCATGGGTTAACGGATTTTGATGTCATAAATAGGTCTTACATGTCAGATTATTATGTATATATCTATGACTTGTAACCTTGTAGCTTCAACTATGATTTTCTCAGACCTTTTACTTTGTGATATAAGAGCTTTATGCTTGTGATCTTTCATTAATTAATGAAACTGGAATAATTTCTCCTTAAAAAAAAAAAAAAAAAAAAAAAACAATGACTGATTTAAGGGTTTGTTGAGACTGCTACATTAACATTGTGGGATAAAAATGTAATTTATAATATTATTCTATTTTTAAAATAATCCATTAGCCATTCTAATTCTTTATTTAAAAGATTCGTGATACCTAAAGTCTTGATAGTTAGCTCTCGGCCTTTTGTGTAACGACTTAGATTTTAAAACTCTTATTTAAATAATATTTAAAAGATTAAAAGGATAATAAATAAATTAGAGCAATGATATATGGATTAATGATATTAAATAACTATTTGGTGTTAATGGTATATTACATTGATTGTTGACCTCTTTCTGAGTATTACTTTAATTCTCAAATTTAGCTTCATAAGTATGTTTATGGGCATAATTAAACCAAATTTTGTGAATAAATTATTTATATTAGTGTTTGGTTAAGTCAAAAATTAATTTGAAGCTTTTTAGTTTTTGGCCTAAGAAGCAGTGTCTTAATTTTCATATTGTCTAATAAAAATTAAAAGTACTAAGGAAAGGTACCAAGGCTAGCCACTTTTGTTGAAAGCTTGAAGTCTTCTAGTAACTAGGATTATGAGAAATATCATGATCATTTAATGAGGCAAGTGGCCAAGTGGGAATGCAAGTAGTTAAAGTCTAAATTGAGTAGAAACTTGGTACGGGCCAAAAACATAGTCAAATGAACTCAGGCGAAGTCGAACTAAGAATATAAAATGTTTGTCTCCGAGTCCTCTATCTACCCTCAAAATTTCATGTCAATCGGAGTATGTTTGGATATCAAAAAATGGATCGGAGTACACTGCCCTCATTTTGGACGAAAATGCTAAAGTGGACTAGGTTTATTCTTTTGGTTGAATACATCTCAACCCTTGGATCAAAAGTATGAAAATGAATCCTAACCATTCATTCTCTTATAGATAGAAGCTTGTATTTAACCCTTAGATCAAAAGTATGAAATTGAATCCCAGCCATTCATTCTCTTGTAGATAGAAGCTTGTATTTAACCCTTAGATCAAAAGTGTGAAAATGAATCATAGCCATTCATTCTCTTATAAATAAAAACCTAAGTAAATTCATTTTTAAATTAAGCTCTTTTACATTCTTAGTAAGTAAAGATAGCTTGCTCCTCCTTTCATTCTATTTCTTAGCTCTAAGTCAAAAACCATATGGCCTAGATCTTTCTTATAGTGTTCAAGTGTTCTTACTTTCTAAACTAGCTACCTAGAGAAGATTTAGTTTAGTTCTACTTCAAGGTTTATTGGGTAAGTGTTTCTTGTGTAAATATAATGATTTATTGTTTGTATTATTTGTTCTCATTTAATTGTTTAAGACCCAATAAGCTTATGATGTAAAATAGAGTAATGAATACAAATGAATTAATGATAATGAGTTCATGGACAAATCGATTAAAGGCTTATGATATTATCTATATTTATTATGTATATTATTTACTTTACAGCTTTTACATTCAGTCATTTCTTTTATTGTCATTTAAATTTTAGTTCATATTTTTGGCGGTACAGACCATTGGTCTCAACCCCAAAATATGAATTCAGTATTTATATTCAGTTATTTCTTTATTGTCATTTAAATTTTAGTTCATATTTTTGGCGGTACAAACTATTGGTTTTAACCTCGAAATATAAATTCAGTATTTATTTTCAATTATTTCTTTTATTGTCATTTAAATTTTAGTTCATATTTTTGGCGGTACGGACCATCGGTCTCATCCCTGAAATATGAATTCAATATTTATATTCAGTCATTTCTTTTATTGTCATTTAAATTTTAATTCATATTTTTGGCGGCACGGACCATCGGTCCCATTCCCGAAGTATGAGTCATGCTTTATATATATTATTTATGATACTAGTTTTTATTTAGTGATACTGGCCATCAGACTCGTCACAAAAAACGAATTCGGGCATAAAACTATTTATAAGTAACTATCTCAGATTTATATAATAAAATGAGTAAGTAAAGATGAAGTGACGGATAATAAATAAATATAAAAAAATGAGGGTCTTTAAACAATGATATTATTTGAGAATGAACTAATATGTAAATATTGTTTGTATGTATGTATGTATTTATATGCAGAAGTGGAACATAATTCTACACTAAGGAGTGTAAGTATGGATATACTTACTGAGTATTAGTTTTGTTTTATTGTTATAAGAATTCTTATTTTGTCTTATTAATATATATTTTGCAATACGACTACTGCATAATGTGTCAAATAAAATGGGCTGATAAGATAGCCACCTTAAGAACAAGCTGGGTGAATTGCCGCGAGGAATTGTCGGTATCTCAGTGGATGAGGGTATATAATTGTCCAACATGCCTAATATATAACTAAGCTGGGGCGGTGTAGTCGCCAGCACCAAACAGGTAAAACTTTAAAGCGTAAGGGACATTACAGACGTGAACGGGCTAGGAGCTCATGACGAGAGGTTTGAAGAAAGATTATCATAAAATACAAACTAATATGTCACTACACTGCATTCACATCTCATTCACCATTATGTATTTTATTCCTTAATCTTACTTCGTTTCAAACTAGTCTTTTAGTCTTTATCTCTAGGAAAATAGATTATTCACTTGTTTGTCTATGCAAACATGATAACGACATATTTACATAGGTCTTGATGCAAGAATAGAAAGTGAGGACGATGGTCCCTTTATTGGTTTTGATGGTTGATAAATCATCTGCTGCGAGATTGATGCTTACTCTATAAAGCAAGTCTTATTTATGCTAATCGCTTTTATTACATATTATGATGTGTGCGAACTTGACAAATATTACTATATTAACTTGGTGCCATCTGTGGCATATATTTGGTACACCTAGTGTGTACATATATTGTAATTAAAACCATATTTTTATTTTTATTAAATAATATATCACCTCGAGGTATTTCAGTCAACTCAATTGTGTTGTGTAAGTTATTCCCAAGCCATAGAAGAAGAAAAAAATATATATACATATTCCGCTGTAAAATTGTATTTCTAAAGTTGCAGCGTAATGACTTCGATATTTGCTAGTTTAAATATCGGGGCATTACATTATGGTATCAGAACGGTTTGCTCTATGGGTAAGTTAGTGTCGTACTAGAACTAGGGTATACAACACAAGAGCTTCACTAAATAAAAGACTTATAACTTTTTATAAAAACTTTTGTTTCAGAAAAAATTATTAGCAACAAAAGCCAAACTATGTTATTTATATGATTGAATGATTTTGTTGATTGCTCTGATAAAGATAAGTCGTTAATCAATTGGTACATAATTATGGTAGGAAGATATGACCTCCCTGCCGTTGAGGAAGAAGAAGCACCTCACGTCAATAATGAGAACGATGAAATACCACCTCCACCTCCAATATTCCATGATGGTGTACACCTAACATTAGTCTAATTTATGGGTGATGATATTACTAGGCAATTCACGGAAGCAATTTCAAGGATGTCTCAACCTGCTGCACCAGTTGCGTATTGGTTGCTCGATGCGTAACTTTACTGACCATCAGTTTTGTACTTTCAATGGGGCTCAAGGACATACAGTAGCTGAAGCTTGGATTTCAGATATCCAACTGCTGCATGACACACTCAAATGTACTAATGAGGAAAGGTTGACATACACCGTATTAAGGCTAACTGTTGAAGCCCTTAAGTGGTGGAAGTCCTAGGTAGAGCTGATAGGACCTGGTGTTGTTATCACATGGGAAAGGTTTGTTGATGAATTCAATAGACAATATTTTCCAAGGTCTCAAAAGCAATTAAGAGCCATTGAATTTCAGAACTTGGTGCAAGGTATTATGACAGTGGAACAATACTCAATTAAATCCACTGAGTTAGCCAGGTTTGGTATTAATCTTATTCTTGACGAAGTATCAAAGACGGAACGTATTGAAAATGGCCTTAACTCTTGCATCAAGGAAAGGGTTGTCTACCACGAGATCAAAAACTATGCTAGATTGGTGAACGTAGCATCCCTTGCTGAGAGGGCAATTTGTGAGACGTCTGCGACTTACGAACATAGGAAACGATCAATGCCTTAGGCATCCTATCCCTCCAAACGAATAATCGTAGGGACTAGCTTCGAACCGGCAGATCACAATAGTTTTCCTCCTCCAGTAGGAAATCTGAAGGCTGCATGTCCCACATGTGGAAGAACACATTTTGGAGATTGTAGAAGCGAAAGTACCGGCTATTTCCAATGTGGTCAAAAGGGCCATTTTAAGAAGGATTGTCCGATGAATACTACAGGAGGAGCTGGCGTACAAAGGAATGACTTCCAACGAAGAAGGTCTGCTCAAGCAAGAGTGTATACGTTGACCCCCGTAGATAACGATGAGAATGATGATGTAATACCCCAATAAAAATAACCTTTTTTATTTGAAGAAAACCTTTTCACTAGAGCGTTTAACAAGAGCCTTTGGTAAAACTGCTTGGACAAGACTTAAGACCCTTAGCATTAACCTAACCACACTTGGAAACTTTAGAAAGATAGAAGCCAAACACTAACCCTCAGGAGGCGGATGTATGCTAGGTCTGGCGGATGTACGCTACTGCTTGTAGTACGGATGTACGGTGGGGGACCACCGGACGTACGCTTTGCAAATAGTACAATGGACGTACATGAGACCACTGGACGTATGCTACTTTTTAGGATACCCTTTAGGTAATACCTGGATGTGTGAGATACCCTCTGGACCAATGTGCAAAGACCACCGGACGTACGCTAGGATTGCCAAACGTCTGCTGTTCTGTCAGAGAGTTGGTGGCAAACTTTCCCTATAAATAGCCCGCCCCTCCTCTCATTTATCAAGCCTTCTTCCCTTCCCTGGTGTGCTCCTAGGCTGCCAGAATCCTTTCTTAGCATTTTGAGTGAGAAATCCGTGAGGTTGAGCTTCAAAGAGGAGTTTTCGAGGAGAGGATGCCATGTCCATGCTTAGCTTTGGGGTAAGCTCTGTTTCTTTGTATTTGACACTGTCTTATCTTGTGTTTCTTGGTTTTCAAGTATTCACTAAACGTTTTCTCAAAGAAGATGATGTTTTCAAAAGGTTTTTCTCAAAGAATCGTGATTCTGTGATTTCTTATGTTGCATGTAATTTTTTGCTAGCTTAGGAGAGGTTTAGAGGTCTATAAAAGCCATTAGGAACATGCACTGTCCGAATCTTGAAATGGTGTGCTTAACACACTGAGCGGACGTACGCCATCGAGGTCGGACATACAGTTAGTGGGCAGAGCATCTATTCTTAAGTTTCACACGTGTATGCTCAGGCTTGGCTACATCTCTAGGTTTCGTAAGGCTTAGAATAACAGTGTCTTGTATCTGTTATAACAGGAAATAGCTTGGTCGGAGGATTTGCTCGAGTGCGCGAGGTAAGTAAACACTTACACCCATTTTTGTACAACGTGGGATATGTTAGTTGACTGACAGAGCGTATGATATAGGTATGTCTATTTTCCGTAATTACTTGGTAACTGTGTTGTTAAATAAACTGTTAAGATGTATCGTAAGACATGGTACGCCGGTACGTGCGGTATAAACGGCCATGTGCTTACTATATAGACTGCGTATCATGGTCAAATGGTTGTGTTATACGGGGCTTTGGATCTATTGGTTTTGTGACTTTGATGTAACCATTCCCAATGGTTCAGTCACCACAGGACTGACCTCATTAGTTGGTGTGGGCCACTCGGGGTCAGACCCGATCATGCCACTAATGTTACGTATGATATGTTGTACAATGGCCGGGGCATTGACATTGTATTATAGGTCCCTCGGGACAGCATCAACCCTGCTGAGAAGGGGTAATATCTCGGGTAGACCATATATGAGAGTTATGACTTATAAAGCATTAACTTTTCCTGCATTAAAACGCTTAGGTAATTATTGCCGGTTCTACACCATAAGCTTTGAAAACCCTAAAACTATTAAATGGTGTATTAGCGGAGGTAATGCCCTCTTTTTGCTTGTTACTCAAAATGCACGTTTACCTGTATTAATTGGGCTCATGTCATACCTACGTGTAAGGTTTACTTACTAAGTCGTTAGACTTACGCGGTTATTATTCTTTAGGTAATCGGATTCACTGCTATTGAAGTGGCGAGAGTTGCTACTACCTGACTGGTTATGTTTTATCTATAGTTACAGGTTTGTCTTTATTATTTAGTAGCTCCACGTTCTTACTTGATGGATTATAGTGATACTCAGATTTATTCATCTTCTTTTGCATTTATTCTGACAGTTTTATAAAGGCGATCACCAGTTGGATTACAAGTTGGCTCAATTGGGTAGATTGCCAGTGACTCCACCAGATTAGCCGAGGCTAATTTTGGGGGCGTTATAGTATGGTATCAGAGCATACGGTCTTGCCGACCGTAGTTGTAAATCTGAGCATAGAATGTAGTATTTAGGTTTGATCTTAATGAATTAGAGCATATGATAGGTTTAGTTTTCTTGTTTGTGGGTGTAGGCCACTGTAATGGCTTATTTGATTGTTTGACTTGGGATGACTACAGGCACTTGATCCTGCTTCATACTCAGATGCGCGATGGCTGTAGACGCCTACCGATTGTTCACGAATGGCTAGCTGAATTCGGACCTTACACACTCGGATACCAACCTCGCTCTGGTAAGCGCAGGGTTTCCACCTAGGCGAACCAGGAGCCAGAGTCTTCACCGGTCCTTAAGCCAGATGAAGGAAAGGAGATACACTTTGTGGCTAAGAAAAGGTCTGCCGTAGCTAAGTATCGCAGCATCTCGGCGATACGAGATTTCCCACCTATCCTCGGAAGGTTTAACCCCTATCTTAGTGATGAGCAGAAGCGAGCCCTGTATACTCAACTAACTCAGATTTCGGATGAGTACGCCCAGTTGGAACAAGAGGAAATTCGACTGCTAAAAACGGGAGCATCGCCAGAAGGATTTGATCGTCAGAGGACTGCATTTCTATCCAGTATCAATAAGGACTACGAGGCACTGGTCAAGGATGAGGAAGACCCGTCGGAAGACTCGTCTGAAGAGTGATAGGTCTTGGGGTAGTAATCTTTAGATATTAGATAGCTAGGTTTTTCCTCACCCTTAGCAGTGGTGAGTTTTGACGTAGGGACGTCTGGGGGAGGATTGTAGAGCACAAAAGATTTTTCACTGTACCCCGAATTTCAGAAATAAAATTATTTTGGCACGCCTCATTGTCTTTCTCTGAGCCTTACAAGTTTCTTAAAAAAAAAAAAAAAAATCAATTTTAGGGTTAAGACGACGTACGCCCCCGATGCCGGATGTACGCTATTAACTCAGCGTTTTATAAAATGGCTGAACGTCTTCAAACTCTATTCATTCCCATTTTCTCCTATTTTCTCTCTACCCAAACACTCCCACTGTGATTTTAGGCCAAGTCTCTCAAGGTTTTAAAGATTTCCCACCTCATTTTCAAGATTAAATCAAGGTATGAAGGTTTCTTCCAAATTTTTCAAGTTTTCGCAATTTTAGGGTTTTGTTTTAATCTTGATTTTTCTTGCACATTTTGCATTTAGTTGGCTTGGTTGTGAACTAGGATCATGCATTTAAGGGTGTAGGACCATTTGGTTGCATCATTTTGACTTGAATCACACCCATTCGGATTTGGGGGATTTTTTGCCCTAAGTCCGAAATTCTCGAATTTGTTGATCTCTTCATGCAATTGGTGCATGAAATAAAGCCTAAACCCTTCCATTATGATCTATGAGCAAAACCCATTTGTCCTTTGCCCAAAATTTCTCGAAAAAAATCTTGGGTCAAAAACCTAATTTTGAGATTTAGGGGTTTTGGATTTTTGATTAAATTTGTGAATTTTGGGGTCATTTGGACCACTTATAACTCAAGACTCATACCCTAGAGTTCAACCTACGAATTGGACCGTTTAGATTTGAATTTTTTCGTCAAATCCAAAATTACCAAAATACCCCTCACAACTTTGCTTAAAAAAAGATTTGGGGCAATATTTTCCAATTTGGGGCAATATTTTCCAATTTGGCCCGAAATTGCAATTATATGCTAATTTTACCCAAAAAAAAAAAAAACTTTTTAATATATTTTACCAAACGCCCGTGCGATTTTAAAACGTAGTGATTTCAAAAATACAATTTTTAAAAACGTAATTTTTAAAATCGTACTTATTGAAATTGTACTCCCAAACGGACCCTACGTGGGAGGAAGCGTTTTTATTTGAACTTAGTTTATGTATGTATTAAGGCAAATATGTTATTTTAATTAATATATCGACATGTTTTTGTCATTTTAATTAATATCTTTAACTTTGGTCTTTTGCTCTCTAAGCATTTGGACTCACTCTCATCTCTAATGCATAATTATTGATATTGTAAATCACTTTAATCCCCTGTTTGCCTATTATATTTTATGTGGAGCATATGAAGCAATGCTCTGCTTTTGGAGAGTGAAAAAGAGGAGAATATGGGGCCACTTTGCGCGCAGAAAAATGCCCTTTAACATGCATGGGTCACTCCTCCCACTCTTTTCCCATGTATCGTTTGGACCTTCTGCCCCATAGTAGATGTGGTTTGGCATGGAGACAATCTCAATTCGATTAATAAAAGCATAGAACTTACTAGAAGTTCTTGGAGATTGGGTGAATGTTAAATTCAATTTTTGATCATTTTCCACGTTGATGCAGAACTTCTTAGAAAGAGTTTCTTCTTTTAAGGAATTAGCATGGATATAGATGGAAGCACTGAAGTATCTACGTAAGGTGAAGGAACCTGCTTTGACAGTGAAAATGTCTTGAGACCCTGCAAACCTTGTCGATTTTTTAACCCAAGAAATCGAGAAGAAGCTCCAACGGGATGTCCACTTAACAGATGCCCAAATTCTTTAAATGAAGATGAGATACATGGGTTCGTTCGTTCTCTTTTGGTCTTTGATGTTCTTTTCCCAGTTAGGTTGCTGAGAAAATCTGTCTCGAAAAAACAGCGTGAGACGTGTTTTGCTGCATCTGGGCCATTATAAATTTCAACCGCAGATATATATGCTGCATAGAAGCCGAGTCCAACAACCCAATATAGCGAAAGTAAAAGAAATCTATTTTTTTTTCCCCGATATTTTTTGTGGTATTTCTTCCCACTTCCAGAAACTGACTTGAAAACGAAACAACTTCACAGCGAAGCCTTTTCCAACGGATTTGAGTTTGGAGGCTTATCACCCGTATTACCTGTATCCACTTGGACCACTTGTCTTCCCCCTGCGCCCTTCGATCTTATCGGTGGAGTCGTTGGGTATCAGATGCTGTTTATGTTCTTGATGCCATTGTAAACAAGGGATGCAGTAAACTATATTCCACTCGGTGGATATATACAATTTCTGAAGGCTTATGGGCTCCAAGGAAAGAGATTAGGAATTGTAAGGAATCCCTTCTTCACTTTTGGCAGTGGATCTCTCAACGCTAAAGCTTTTGTGTATCATTTTCAAACTCTAAGGTAAGTACACTTAATCCTTTTAGACAAGTGATGAATTTGAATCTCGAATCAACAATTCACCTCTTAGTTCAATTAAATATTTCACGCTACATTGATTAAAGGGGAGTTGAAGGTTATCTATTTCCATCGGTTTAAGCTTCGAAATAAGTGGTGAGGAGATGGACTCAATCTAACGCACCATAAACTTTTTTTCTCTTTTGGCTATAAAGGCAAGGAGGTGCAGTTTTGATAGACCACTTGGAAATAGCCGGCATTAATGCCACATTGAGTGGGGAGGCAACAGCATTGCTAATTCAAACTATCCTTGAATGCGTATCTAAAAGAGTTGGTGGCTTCCCCAGTGCGAACTTTGGCGGATGTGATAGCCTTCAATGACAAGTTCTCGGATTTGGTAAGTTCATGTAACAATCAGCAAAGGTTTCCTTCATTTCTCTCGTATATATATTCCAGCCATGAACAAAGCTTTTTATTTTTTTATTTTTTTTTAATGCATGCAGAAAATGATTAAGGAATTTGGGCAAGATATATTTCTGGCAGCCCAAGCCACAAATGGAATTGGCAATACAGAGAAGGCAGCATTGCTTAATTTGGCAAAGCTGTCCAGAGATGGATTTGAGAAGGTGATGAAAGACAACAGATTAGATGCATTGGTGACTCCTAGCGCAGATGCTGCTCCTGTTCTTGCAATTGGGGGATTCCCTGCAATCAATGTCCCAGCAGGGTATAATAGTAAGGGGCCGGGGTGCCTTTAGGCATATCCTTTGGAGGTTATGTGGTTTTGAGCAAGCTAAAGCTACTAAGATTAGGAAGCCTCCTTCATTTAAACCATGAAGCTCTTAATTAATCGTTTAGTTTGGTTCAACTTCGTATCTCATGATGATTGAACTATATCAATTACAAGTAATCTGTTACGGGTCTTTCTATATTAGGTTAGCTGTATTAATTTTATGTATTAGGTTTATATTCTGTTAGCATAAGTTGGCTAACCCTAACCGTATTAGGGTTATGATATTGTCTTTATTTTATTCAATATAAGAGTCTTGATGACTCAGCCCCAAAAATATTGAAATAGTTTGCCTATTTAAAGGTCACTATATTATGAATAAAGGTATGAAAAAAATTAATCACAAACCTTATGTTTGAAAGGTATAAGTTCTCTTAAAACCTAATTTATCCCGTTACAAACTTAGGTTTGTAACATAATCAAGTACTTACGTATGTTCTTCTGGGCAGACTATACACATTATGGAAATAATCTTTTAATTGGATGAAAGGGTTTTCACGTGAAAATTTTCCGTTCAATTTAATAGAAAATGCTAACAAAGGGATAATACTTAACAGGTCGCTAGTAACTTTTCAATGTTTGAGATTATTTGTAAAGAGAAATGTTAGGGGTTCTTTTAGTGTTCTCTTGGTATTCTCCCAACTGTGATGTAATTTTTAAAATCATCATTGAATTTGAAATTATCATTATTAACTTTTAATTTATTGATAATTTTAAAAGTCACATCACAGTTGAGAGAACACTATTAAGAAAATACTAAGAAAACCCCTAACATTTCCCAATTGTAAATTGGATGTTAATTTGAGAAGTGTAGTTTTCTTATTATTTAGGGTTAACTACATTTACACCTTCTAATTACCCTGGTTGACTTTTATTCTGTAAGAAAATCTGATTGGCCCCCTTGCATTAGTCAATGCTAAAATTCCACGAGTCTATCGTATACGCTCTCTTCAAGAACGAAAATCAGACACATGATATCATTTTCAACGAATGCCGCAGAAGTGAAAATGCGGATCAACC
Source organism: Carpinus fangiana (assembly GCA_006937295.1). Taxonomy (NCBI): domain Eukaryota; kingdom Viridiplantae; phylum Streptophyta; class Magnoliopsida; order Fagales; family Betulaceae; genus Carpinus; species Carpinus fangiana. The sequence goes on from CM017322.1 coordinate 9,103,392, forward strand.
ATAAAGCGTCACTCCTTTCCTCACCGTTGATCTCTCTGTTTGTTCTCTCCGGCTTCGTCAACGTAATCGACGGCTGGCAATTCACCATCACCGAAGCCACCATCGACGACATCCAACGCGCCTTCACCACAAACGAACTCACGTCGAGACAACTGGTCGACTTGTACCTGGGCCAGATCGCGAGCTTGAATTCCCTGCTTCGCGGCGTGCTGGAAGTGAATCCAGACGCGCAGGATCAAGCGGACCAGGCCGACCGCGAGAGGAAGGAGGCGGCTTATCAGGGCCGTTGTTGCTTAGGAGAGCTTCATGGCATCCCAGTGCTGCTCAAGGACAGTATAGCCACTGAGGACGCGCTGAACACCACGTGTGGATCGTACGCGCTGCTAGGGTCGAAGGTTCCAAGGGACTCCGGCGTGGTCGAGCGGTTGAGAAGGGCTGGGGCTGTGATCTTGGGAAAAGCTACTCTAAGCGAGTGGTACGGTGTTCGGTCCGCCACGATTCCTGATGGCTGGTGTGCTCGGGGCGGACAAGGCGTGGTCGGTATCGCATTTCTTTCTTATTGGTTCTTATCCTTTTACCCTTCCTCATAATTATAAATGATTTTTTCTTTTTTTAATTGCCTTATATATATACTAGTACGAGGGGACATGCAATTTCTTATATCCTAAATGTTTATTTGTATTCGGTAATGAAAAGATTGAGATAATATTTATTAATCTTAATTTAAGAAATTTCTTTATATGCATAATAATATTACAACATTAAATAAATTGAAAATTTTATTCATTTTATCTTTTGTAAAAATTATTTATCTCTAGAATATATGTTCTTCTTAATGCTATTTATATAATATTGTCTTTAATTGATATTGTACATATTAGTTTAAGTAATAGCCTCTTATATATATTTGACAACGCATCTTCGTCCATCATTTAAGCAATAGTTTTTTTTTTTTTTTTCAATTCAATACAAAAACTTTCATATTATTTTTTGTCTTCGGATGTGATATCTCTCCTTCCATTTTCTTCCACTCACATTTATTTATTTATTTTTATTTCACTTTCTCCTCAACTTGGCCGACACACCACATTACCAAATTTTTTTTTCTCTCTCCCACTTGCAGACAACATCACTCAATTTTTTTTTTCTTTCTTTTCGCCTCTTTCCATGCACACAACACGTTTTTTTTCTTTGTTTTCTTCTCACTTTTCTCCCAATTTTTTCCCCCTCTTCCTCTTCCTCCTTTCACCATTCTCTCCACCCACACGCGGCACCATTCTTCCTCTCTTTCCTTCTTCATTTTTTTTCCTCTTCTTGTTCAAGGGTGTGTGCGTGGGGAGAGGAAAATATACCTCCCCAAAAAAAAAAAAAAAATTAAGAAAAGAAAATATTAAAAAACACCCAGAAAATTAATACACAAAATAAACCAAGATTAACACGGAAATATTAGCAAAAAAATATAGAAACAAAAACAAAAACAAAAACAAAAAATATACTGAAAAAACTCAAGATTAAACCCAGAAGATTAAGGAAAAAAACACACAAATCAATAGCCAAAAGCTCAACATTAACCCATAATCATCTATAATTCGGCCAAACTCGAGAAACGTAGAAAACACAACATCAATTCAATCCCTAAAAGCTCAAGATTTACCCAAAACTAAGAAAATAAATATCCAAAACAAAACCCAAAAGCTCAAGATTAAGGGGAAAAAAAAAAAACACAAATCAATACCCCAAAAAAGCTTAAGATTAATCAAGAAGATTATGAGAAAAATATACAAAAAAAACCTAGAAATCAATACAAACCCGAAAAACAAATTCCAAAAATAATACCCAAAAGCTCAAGAGATTTAAGAGAAAAATATAAAAATACCAAAAATCAATACAAAAAAAACTCAAGATCCAGAAGATTAATAGAAAAATGAACCAAAAGCTCAATTGATGAATCCTTATCGGTGTGTGTAAAATGTGAAAATTAACCCGAAGATTAAGAGAAAAATATACAAAAAAAAAAAAAACAAAAATCAATACCCAAACCGTGAGTGTGCGTGTAGAAGAAAAATATCTATACAGTCATAGCATAAAGGTGGGGTTTTTGGTCCACCATTCACAAGCTGACACCTCAGCATTTCAAAAAGAATGCACAAATTTAGAATGAAAACAAAATACCCAATCAAGCAAAACACCTGCCAGACGCCGCCACCCACTGCCTACCTTCGGCGACTTTTCCGGCTAACAAAACGAAAAAAGAGATCCAGCCATTGGGTCACAGCCAAACCCAGCCGCTGGGTCACGTTGACCTAGCCGTGCCATGCATGGGTCACGGCAGACCTAGCGGCTGGGTCTGCCATGACCCACGACTGTGTCGCTGTTGGTGAGGCGAGGGGAGCCTGCGGCACTCTTGCCGTGAGGGCCAGTCGTCGGCAAGGCAAGGTAAGGCTGCGGCATGGCTGTTGCGAGGGTGTGACCTATCTGGCGAGGTATCGGGATTGTGGTCGTCGACTTGCTGCGAGGTGGGTCACCGCGAGGTGTTTGGGCTTGAATCAACGGCGAGACATGGGACTGGTCGTGGGTGAGATCCTTCCGGTAATGTGAGGCTGGCTCACTGGCGAGGTGAGTTCGCGATGAGCTCATCGGCGAAGCTACGGCATGCTTACAGCGAGGTCGCATAACCAGCGTCACCAGCCAAACTTCTTTTCTTTAAAAATCATGGGTAAATCTAGTGTTTTGGGTTTATACAAGTTTTTTGCAATTTTTTTTACTTTAAATGAGGTGCTAACTTGTGAGTGGTGGACAAAAAACTCCTCCTTTTTGCCATGACTAAATTGAAGTTATTCCCAAGGCAGGAGGTGTGGAGTTAAGAAGGAAGAAAGAAAGAGAAAAGTAAGAGGGAGAGCGGGGTAGTTGGCAACTTACGTGTCAAATGAGGAAGAAAAGAAGAAAAAGAAAGAAGTTTCGTGTCAAATGGGGAAGAAAAGCAAAACTTACTATTCAGTCATGTTGAAAAGACAAAAATAACCCTCTTAATTTAACTATGAGAAAGAAAGAATAAGGCATAACCGTAAATCTATACCATCAAACAAAAAGTAAGTAAGGTGAAATACCCAAAAACCCAGTCAAACAAATTCAACTCTTTTGAAATGCATTGGGCAAAATAGTAATTTATATAAAAGACAATAATAGCCATAAGATTCTTGAACATCTCTTTACATTTAATAGGGTCAAGACAGTCTTTCAACATCAAACATACTTTATGGCTGTGTTTGGCAATGGACTGGACTGGAGGAAGTTGACTGATACTGTAGCAGATTTGATTGATGTGAGAAAAAAAGTAAGAATGTTTTGTATAAAAAAGTGAAATTTTTTGTTTTGTAGTGATTTTTTTATTTGAAAAGTGATAAAAAATGATTGATGTGATATAAAAAAGTAAAAATGTTAGGGTTGATTTTGAGAATTTTTTTTTTAAGATTTTACAAAGTCTAGTCCGGTCCTTCCCCAAACATACCCTATGTGTTCAGATTTTGGAGGAAAAGACAGAAGCACCTACAGAATACTTATCCCTTCACAATCTATAAAGGGTATAACAGTCATTACAAGGTGCACAACAAAAATTACTGTAGAAATGAAGCAAAAAGACAAAAACATCAAAGTAATCCTTCAACTGTTTCTTTACAAGAACAATTTGAGGGGTAACAGGTTATTTCAATATCAAACAAAAGTTACTGTAGCGTAGATAAAGAAGATATCAAAATGCGTTTAAGTATGAAGGGCAAAATCATAAATTACTGTCAAACAAAATTGTTTTGCTGCTTGCTTGCTTGCTTATCGGCACACTTTTTTTTTTTTTTGTTTTGTTTTTGTTTTACGTGTCCACACAAGAAAAGGGGGAGGGGGATTCGAACTAGTGACCTTCGCTTCATTAGGCGTGGTCCACAGCCGACTTATCGGCACGTTTTAAGTATAAAGAAAGATATGAAAAAAATAAATAAATCAAGAATTTATTTTATTTAATAATGTATATAATGTCATGTTTATTTTAAAATTTAAATAATATAATATTATATACATAAAAACAAAATAAAATATTAACCATAAAATTAGTAGTCTACTCAAAATGGAGTGAATCCTTTCCTTGAATTCAATTTCTTCTGAAAGCATGGGTAGTTTAGAATGAATGAATTTCGGTCAAGGGAGGAGTTGTGGGGCTAACTGTTCCAATTTTATAGAAATTTAAAATTTAGAATTTGGTAAGAGAAGGGTTGGAGATTTTCTTAGTTCATACTTCACGCTATTTACGATGTGGGATGGGATGTGTCCAAGGGAATATGATCATCTTCATTTTAAATGAGCAAATAGTATTCATTTTATGGTCTGAATTTAAAATTAGTATATTTAAGAAGATATATGATGTCAATATTGATGTGACATCATGTATCATGTTAGATATTCTAACTTTAAATTGTCTAAAGTTTTGGGAACATGCAGAATCCTTATGTGGAATCGGGGGACCCATGCGGGTCAAGCAGTGGACCCGCAATATCAGTGACAACAAATATGGTATCAGTGTCACTGGGGACTGAAACCGATGGCTCTATCATCTGCCCAGCTGATCATAACTCGGTTGTAGGGCTCAAACCTACTGTTGGTCTCACCAGTCGAGCAGGCGTCATCCCAATCTCTCCCCGTCAGGACTCAATTGGGTAAACCACTCTGCTTTTAACATTTTTAGAAACATATGCTTTCATAATCCGCATATTAATATTTGATACCACAATTTTTTCTAGCTTGGCATAACTTTGTATATGCCCATTCTTTATAGAGTGGATGGTGAATAACTAGTTGATCATATCCGAACACATAATATGATAAATATAAAAGTGAAATAATAATAATGAAAGGAAATAGAATAAACACAGAGATTAAGGTGGTTCGACATATAACCTACATCCACACATTAAAGCCTTATAGGCTACATATTTTCTTGATATATAATTTGAGTACATAGCTCTATTTCTAGAGCTTAACATATGATTTGAAATATTTCAAATACAATCATCTCCTTTAAATGGTTAACAAGTATTATCTCAATCTCTTGATTTAGGGAATACATATCAATGTCTACCACCAAGGATTTATATCCTTAACAGATCATACACCAAACTCTTAACTAAGAATTCCTACTAGACAAAAGGGAAGTAAGCTCAAAGTGTCCCATTTTGGGTCCAACGAGGGTCACTTTGATACTTATATCAGTGTAAAGTAAATTGAGGAAGAAGAAGTATTTGGCTAGATTTGAACGCAACTCCAAATGCTCCAGCTTCCTTCTCCTTTAAGAATTGTTTCCCGTGCATAGATGGTTGAAGGAGAGATTTGAGGGATACACTTCATGTCAGTAGTCTAGGAGGCAAGGGCTAAGATATAATAGATGCAGCTTCTCTTTATGTCATGTGTGCTCATTTCTCTGAATCAAACTGGGTTAGGTCAATTTCGAATGGATAAAGTTCGGCCAACTTTCATTGTCTGTGAATTGTCTTAGGGTTGTGCCGAAAATAGGTTGGTTTGGGCCGGTTTAATAGTTAGGAGAAGCCCGCCTCTAAAGGGCTTTTAGTGTGGTATACTAGGTGACAATTTTTTCTTTTTTCTATGCAAAAGGGTAAGAGGGAAGTAGACAAGTCGTGGAAACTCTACTTGGATGTGACCATAATAACCCATATCCTTTGGAGAATCAATGTCTTGCAGAGCATAATGGTAAGGGGCAATCACTCTCACATGTGGGTTTAACCATAGCTTAACCACAGTCGCACCAGAATTCTAGTTGAATCAAATAGTAACCAACATTGCCCCAGTGATTCGAATCCAAGACTTACCCCACACCTACCCTTTTTGCCCTTGACCACTCACCCTAACGGATGGATGGCATGGTATTATCATATCTTTCAACACTATATGCAAAATTAACCTTTTATGGTTATATTCTGGGCAGAGGTTAAACTTACGAATTTTGATTGTGATGAAATAACAGGCCAATCTGCAGAACAGTAACGGATGCAGTTTATTTGCTCGATGCAATTGTGGGCTTTGATCCGAGGGATTATGAAGCAACAAAGGCAGCAGCTAAGTTCATACCTGCAGGTGGTTATAGACAATTTCTTAATCAAGATGGCCTCAAAGGAAAGAGATTGGGTGTTGTGAGGAATCCTTTTTCGGACTCTTATAATGGATCCACTGCCATTCTGGCCTTCGAGCATCATCTCAATGTGTTAAGGTACTTTGATTCAGTAGCTTGAAAAACAAAGTTACTTAAATAAGTCCTCATACTGCCTGTTTTTTTCTTTTCTGGGCATATATATCAAGGCAAAGAGGTGCAACCATTTTGGATAATCTGGAAATAGCAGATATTGATATTATTATGGATCCCTCTCAAAGTGGCGAGCTAATTGCACTGCTGGCTGAGTTCAAGCTCTCCATTAATGATTACCTAGAAGAACTCATCAACTCTACCGTGAAGTCACTCTCGGACATCATTGCCTTCAACCTGAATAACAGTGTCCTGGTAAGTTCATAATTCATATAAGACGTCAAAGTCATTATACAAAGAAACTTCATCAAATGGTTGAGAAGCCCTTGTTTTGCAATCATTTGATATCTTGTTGCTTGGAAATTTCTGTCAATGTTTCTTTGGTTGGACATAATTCAGCTTTGCCCATTGCAGGAAATGATGAAAGAATACGGGCAGGATGAGTTCCTGGCATCAGAGATGACAACTGGGATTGGGGAGGAAGAGATAAAGGCAATCGAGATGATGGAATACTTGTCAAAATATGGCTTCGAGAAACTGATGAAAGACAATAACTTGGACGCAATGGTGACACTCGGCTCCGACGCTTCCACAGTGCTCGCGATTGGAGGTTACCCGGCAATCACTGTTCCCGCCGGATATGAATGCGACGGAATGCCGTTTGGGATGATGTTCGGTGGGTTGAAGGGTACCGAACCAAAGCTGATTGAGATTGCTTACGCTTTTGAACAAGCCACAATGGCGCGGAGGCCACCTCCGTCCCTGTCAATGGAATTTTGATTAAAGAGCCCCTCCCTGGCTCCCTGTGGTGTCATTGTAACCAAAAGCACACTAACGTTTTCTCGTAGGTTTAGTTTGGATCCACTTAACTGTTGAGAGATTATCGGTTCAAGAGCATTAAGGATGCGTTTGGGATTACGATTTCACAAGAATAACTTGCATTTTTAAAATATATCGCAAAACGTAAAGCGTTTAACATTGTGATTTAAAAGGTACTTAATTTAAAATAGAAAAAATATCTGTGATTTCTATAAGCAATCTAGAGGGTGCTTATTTAAAAAAGCATAAATTTAAACAAAAATTATGATTTCACATAACAAATATTTGATAAAAAAATACTTTTTAATATGTTTTATTAAATGCGTTTGCAATTTTAAAAAGTGCTAATTTCAAAAACACAATTTTTAAAATCGAAAATTTTTTAAATTGCACTTATTAAAACCGTAATCTTATGCATACCTTAAGCAAGAGGAATTGTATGACTAATTTGGCTAACTCTAAAGTTGGTCTTTTAGGAATTGGTTGGGCTACCCTAGGCCTGATCACTAGTGAATTGTATAATGCACAAGGCTACAAGCTAATTTTTTCCACTATTTTACGTGTTGTCACCATCTAAACCGTAGACTTTAAAACTAACAACTACATGCTAGATTAGAGCTTCAGCACAATGTGCGTGCTGGCATGCACGCGATCCATTATATATATATATATATATAGTGAATGATCCATTCTATATTGGTCAAAGGCGTATCCAAGAGGGCCGAGGGTGGCATCCTGGCATATATGCATACACTCAACTTCTGAAAATCACCCTGTAACATGGTAAAAATTTTGTTATGCAATTATTATGTTCCCTCAGTCATAATTATGCCCTTCATCTTCATGCTTTAGCTATATTATGCCCATTAATAAGTTAAAATTTGAAAATTTTCAAGAAAAAAAATGCAAGTTTCACTATTTCAAAAGAATGAAATGGGGAAGATGATCAATAGTTCAAAACTTCAAAACTCACCGTTTTGTCATTTGTGAGAGTAGTAATTGTGCAGCACTGCAGCCTCGAGTTTGGGGAGGAATTTAAGTTATTTAACATAAGTTATAATATTATGGAAAATGCTAAAGGTCTAACTATTTTGTCTAACTTTGGGACAACTTTTGCCTTATTTTTTAATTAAAAAAAATAAAAAACGAAAAAAATGTGTAAAGCAATAATATTTTGTTTACTATTCTTTTATTTGGTAATTTAAAAAAAAATAAAAAATGGTATTTTTCTTCATAATAATTTTATTTTTTTTAAAAAAAATTGATATTATTATGAAGAAAAAGACATTTTTTAATTTTTTTTTTTAAAAATACCAAATAAAAAAGGACCAAAAAAAATATTATTGCTTCACACATTTTTTTCATTTTAAAGTTTTTTAAATTAAAAAATAAGGCAAAAGTTAGCTCAAACTTGGGCAAAATCAGTAGCGGAGCCAGAAATTTGGTTTAGGGGGGTCATTTTTTAATTTTATTTTTATAAGCTCTTGCTAATTTAATGGCTAATTTTCAGTTTAACATTATCTAAATTGCATGGCAGTTGTATAACAATGTACTAAATAGTACTTTTTAAAATTGCAAAAGCGTTTGATAAAACATATTAAAAATTATTTTTTTATCAAATATTTGCTATGCAAAACCATAATTTTTGTTTAAATTTGTGCTTTTTCAAATAAATACTCAATTGTCAAGTAATGCTACAAGTCTCTCTTATGTCCATCTTAAGTTCATCTAATAATGATGTGGCTTGTGATTGATCATTATTGAATTTTTATCAAAAAGTGATTTTAATAGCCACATCATTTTTTGATAAACATATTATAGACTTTTATAATTACTCTTCTCTAGCCCGCTTATAAAAATCATGATTTTTTTCCCCATTTTAGATTGTATTTGTTAAATTTCAATGTCAAACGCCTTATATTTTACAATATATTTTAAACACATAAATTATCTTTGCGAAATCACAATTCTAAACTCACACTTATTGATTTGCTAAATCAAATCCTACTAGTGTTTTATATATGTACACACACGTAGTCTTTAGGTAATTTAGGTTTAGAATTCAAAATAAAAAGAAAAGAAAATAAAACGTTAAAAAAAAAAAAAAGAAGGTTTTTTCATTAAAAAAAAGGGCTTAAAATCGGTGACTAGTGCTTTTTTTTAATCCTCAATAAATATAATGGTCTCTCAAGTTTGGACAAGCTTAGAAGAAAAATAAAATAAAATTCTAAACAAAACAAACATTCTTGAAAACGGTGCAGTTTTGTTTTTTCAGATGAATGAAACGGTGTGGTTTTGTTTTACTTAAACGTGCGTTTTGCAAAGAAATAAACATTTCTCTGCCCATCTTCCTCCTTCAACCTTCGTGACCTAACAGTTGCAGGAAGAAAAAAAACCATGCCGGCGGTTGAGAAACAATAAATTTTCACTAAGATTTTAACCTTCGTAGTCTTCTTGACCGGTGCCCCTGGATGAATGACTGAGGGTGGGCAAAGAAAGCCTTCAGAAAAATTATAAAGGAGGTAATAGAAATTTTTTTGGGGGGGGCATTTGACCCCTCTCGACCCTCCTTCCCTCCGCCCCTGGGCAAAATAGTTGGATCCCTATCATCCCTTTAATATTATATAATGGAGAAAATAATAATATACATTATAGTATTATATAATGACACAAAAAATAAGGTCTAGCCTTCTAGGGACAGCCGTTGAAGACAAAATGGAATAAGGCTTTAAAAAAATAAAGAAAAAAAAAGGGGACCAGACGTGCAACTTGTTTTTGAAGAAAAGATTAAAAAAATAAAAAATAAAAATGAGGCGTCCAGGCGAACTATAGTTTTTGTTTTTGATTATGAATTTATATAGTTTTTATTTCATATTTTAATTATATAAATATATAATTATATGAATCCGAGATTAATAAAAAAAAGAAAAATGTTAGAGGTTCTTCAGTCTTACGTAAAATATGATTTAAGAAAAAATAAAATTGTAGTGGCCTCCACTATCGATTTTTTTAGGCATTAGCTCCAAATTTGAGGCATTAGTACCAAATTTGAGGCATTAACATCAAATTTAGGATAATCAAATCCATTTTGGGTGATACTATCCCTAAAGGGTTAACCTTTCACCTTTAAGTTTTAGTTTTGAATCCAAAAACAAGTTTTAAAGCATTAAAACCTAATTACTAACTCATAAAAATTAATCTGTTTTCAAAAAAAGGTACTACAATTTTATTTTTTCTTAAATCATGTTCTACGTAAGACTGAGAGAACGCTAAGAAAACACTACAAAGAGAACCCTAGCAAACCCCTAAAAAAAAAAGTCCATGAGTGTACATCATGGTATGAGTAGATTAATGTTGCACATTTGAATTTTGAGCGCTGAAAATTGTAAGAAAAAAAAAATGGCAATCAAGTATCCAGGCTCTTTTCTCTTTCGGCCATTGATCTCGGTGCTGATCATCGTCGGTATATTCTTCTTCAGCACAATCGATGGGGAGGAATTCACGATCGAAGAAGCGACCATCGAGGAGATCCGACGGGCCTTCACCGAAGACAAGCTCACGTCAAGACAATTGGTTGACTTCTACTTGGACAGGATTGAGACGTTGAATCCTCTGCTTCACAGCGTAGTGGAGATCAATCCAGACGCGCGGGATCAAGCGGACGAGGCTGACTGGGAGAGAACAAGCAATCGGGACAGGTCGTCGTTGGGGGAGTTGCACGGCATCCCGGTGTTGCTCAAGGACACAATAGCCACAAAGGACAAGCTGAACACGACGGCTGGCTCGTACGCGCTGCTGGGCTCGGTGGTGCCTCGTGATGCGGGCGTGGTGGAGAGGTTGAGAACCGCTGGGGCTGTCATTTTGGGGAAGGCTAGTCTCACGGAGTGGTACTCGTTTCGTGCATTGGGTCACGTTCCCAATGGTTAGTGTGCTAGAGTTAGGGGTGTTAAGTGAGCGAAGCGCTTTGTGAGCAAGCTCGGACTCGACTCAGGATTCGACTCGAATATTAAATGAAGTGCTTTATGAACACAAATCTTGACTCGAATATTAAACGAAACAAATTCGGCTCGACTCGATTAAGCTCGAGAATTAACTCGTATAAACTCGTATATATAATATTATATATATTATATAAAACAATAAGCCATCGAGTGCATACTGTGCATATATGCCAGTGGCATCAATAAATTCTGTATTATGCACGTCTTTATTAAGTGACCCAACTGTTCGAATATTAAATGCCATAGAACCACTTATTACTCACGTCTGTGACTCTGTGCACGCCAACTAATGTCTCTCCATGCTTAGTCTTCTCATCTCCGGTGTATCATTCTCCACCATACACGTGCCCCTTTATGCCCCAAATATCTCTGCGCTTCTTTCTTCTTCTCTCATTTCCTCAGAAGCCTTGCTCTTTCGTTTCTCATTTGCTTTTAGAAGCCTCGTCTGTCATTTATTCGGAACATGATCCTCTCTATTTCAACTCAAATGGAGAGTATCCATATAGTGTAAAATGAGTGGTAGTATTGTCTTAGCATTAAAGTTGAATGACTAAATTTACAATATTATCCATCATTTTACACTAAATGGATATTCTCCATTTCATTTGAAATGGAGAGGATCCTATTCCCATTTATTCACGCCTTACTCTTTCGTTTCCTCACCTCCTTATTCCCTTTCCTTAAACACATGACATCTTCCTCTCGCTCGTTGACTCGAGAAAAAAATGCTAGCTCGCCCTCTCTCTCTCTCAAACGGTGACGGTCGGTTGGTGTGGTCCAGCGGGGAGTTTGATCTGGTTTGGGTAGGGTTGGGTCCGATTAGACGATCTCTTTCACATCGTTGAGTCTCTCTCTCTTCCAGATGGTTGGGGTGGTCCAGAAACGACGGTGGTTTGGGTTCTGTCCGATCTGAAGGTTCTCCGGGTATGGCGGCTTGGCTCCGATCTTGGTGCGTTTGTTGAGCTCGAGCTCGAGCCTAGGCAAAAAATAAACGAGCCGAGCTCGAGCAGCAAAGCCAGGTTCGACTCGAGCTCGAGCTTGAGCCTAGGCCAAAAATAAACGAGCCGAGCCCGGGCAGCCCGGGCTCGCCCAAGCTCGGCTCGTTTACACCCCTAGCTAGAGCTGGTCAAGCCGCAGTCAGCCTGCTATCTCTCTCTCTGACAATTTCTTTTATATTTTCTGGAACTTAGTAAACTCTAATCTTGTTTGCTTTCCTCTTCTTTTTCCAACCTTTTTTTGGTTGTAATTATTGCAATTATCAGTGTTATTAAATACTGAATGAATGATATATTGCATTTCGTTGGCATCCTCTGAAATTGGTCATCCTAATTTCCAAGGTTCATTTTATGCATGTGATTTGGGTAGCAATTAGCCACTCGAAAATCAATAATTGAAATAATCTGACTTAAATATGGACAATGTGCAGAATCCGTACGTACAATCAGGGGATCCATGTGGTTCGAGCAGCGGATCAGCCATTTCAGTGGCAGCAAACATGGTGGCAGTGTCCCCCTTTTTTTTTTTGACATGTCCACGCAAGGGTAGGGGAGGGGGATTCGAACGTGTGACCTATGCTTCATAAGGCGTCGTTCACAGCTGATTGAACTACCTCTTGGGGACGTGGTAGTATCTCTTGGGAGTGAGACTCATGGCTCCATCCTTTGTCCTGCCGATCACAACTCTGTTGTGGGGTTTAAACCCACTGTTGGACTCACTAGTCGAGCGGGCGTCATTCTCATATTGCCCCGCCATGACACCATTGGGTAACAATTTAGGGGTGTTCAAGCGGTTATAACCAGCGATTATTTGCAATAACCGCAACCACCTCCGCCTAGGCGATTAGCGGTTATTTAAATTGCTAACAAGCGGTTATAACCGATCTTTTAAAAATGGGCTTTTGAGCTTTTTTTATATTTTGGGCCTTCATTTTCCATATTTTGGACTTATTTTGTCATTGTTTTGGGCTTATTTTGCCCTATTGGTCGAAAAACATGTTATTCATGAGAGACACTAAGATAGTGAGACAGAGAAGGCTGATGGAGGGGCTACGCCGTTACGAAAATGAGACAGAGAAGGCCGATGGAGGGAAATTTAGAGGGTAACTCATAGACAGAGGGGCCGCGCGTTGTGGCTTGTATGAATGTCTGAATGAGGGGCTGTGGCTTCGGGAGAATAAGATGAAACCAATCTTATTCTCAAACTAAAACGACGCCGTTTGGGATTTTTTTTATATTTAATTAATATATATTTTTGTATAATTATATATAAATAAAAGCAGTTAGCGGTTATAATCGCTTTTTTATACCCCTAAAACTGCTAACCGCAACCGCCCTAGGCGGTTAGCGGTTTTTAATAACCGCTTTACAAAGCGGTTAGCGAATAGCATTTATTAAAAAACGGTTATAAACGGTTAGCGGTTGGCAAGACGGTTATAACCGCCTCGCCTGAATACCCCTAGGTAACATCATATTTGGCTAACGTATTTTTAGCCTGTTGTAGATCTATCTGTCCAAGGTTTTTTTTTTTTAAAAAAAAAAAATTATTATTATTATTTTAATGGATAAGATAAAATCAATACATAGCTTAAGAAAATCATAAGAAAAAATTGGAAATCTCTTAAAGAATTGGTTAGGTCCAATATCTTGCTGACTCGAAGGCTAGGAAAGGGGCCGCAAAATGAACATTGTTAACTTTAGAGAGAATCCAATTATTTTGTATCAAATCACTCAAACTTGTGATTATTGCCTGATATGTGTTAAGAGATTTGATTATCCTATATTATGTCATTTGATTGTAATTTGATAAGTATGGTAGAACTATATCGAGAAATGTTGAATACAAATCTTTGAAATCAATATAATCACTTACCATAATATAGGATAATTAAATATACTCTTAACAATATGAAACTTAACCACTCGCACTCATATAATCATATATGTATAGAGTAATGCTATATACTATATATCGAGACATGCTATTTTGTATTCCATTGTCCTTCTTTCATCCTTTTTTTGTTGCATTGTCAATCTACTATTGATTTGATTTTTTTATTTTGATTTTTAAATAAAATTAATCTAAAGGTGAATCAACAATGCCACATTTGTTGAGAAGGACAAGAGAATAGGAAATAGTGTCTCTCACTATTTATTATACTACGGAAAATGTTAAAGGCACAACAAAAATCCAACTTATGTCCTACTTCTCTCCTACATGGCAAAAGGTGGGTTTTGTGGCATCCAATAGGAGAAGGACACCTCACATAAAAGGGAAAAAATGCACAAAAAAAACCTACACTCTAATGCAGCTGATTTTCAACTAAAGAAGAAAGAAAAGAGAAAGAAGAGAAGGAAGAACGAGACCTATAGCCGTTGGTTTTGCAGCACTCACGGCCGGTGAGTTTGCCGATTTTTTCTTTGGTTTTTCACATGGATCCAGTGACTTTTAGAGAGACAAAATGGCTTCGATTTTAAGATGGTAAAATCTCAAAAAGGGTTAATTTTTCCCTCTAGGTTTTAGGTTTGAATCCAAAATTAAGTTTTGAAACATTAGAAACGATTTTTGTGGCTTTAGAATTGATTTTTGAGGCACTAGAAAACGAGTTTTTAGGCATTAAAATCGATTTTTGAGGCATTATAATCTATTTTTTAGACCGGAGATGGTGACCCAGGTCGCCGGAGATGGTGACCCAGAGTTGCCGGAGATTGTGGCCCACGACTGGGTCTGCCATGACCTAGCTGTGTGTCAGCCGTCACCGGTGAGTTCGCTGGTGGTTTCTGTCGTCATCGTTGTCACCGGAGCAGGTGGGTAGTGAGTTCGCCAGAGCTGTCGTCGTCGCCGGAGCAAAGGATTTTTTTTTTTTTATTATTTTTTTCAATGCCATGTATGAGAGAAGTTGGACATAAATTGGTTTTTTGTTGTGTCCGTATCAAACCTTTTATACCAGTATACCACTATGGCACTATCTCACTATGCTAACTTGACATTGCCACTTCACCGTTGGATTTTTTTTTTGGGGGGGGGGGGGGTGTGTTGTGTGGGTCTTTTAACAAGGGCTAATCTAAAGGTGGATATAACATTACTCTCATGTATATTTTGAAGAGAAATGTTAAAGGCACAACATACACCCAACAAAGACCCAACTTCTCCCTTTAAGTGTCCGCTATTAAAAAATAAAAAAATTGCTAGTGGAAGAGAGAGAGTGCTTTAAACTAGAAATTAAGTCTAAAATAAGAGAGAAATTGAGTCTTTGTTGGATGTTTATTGTGCATGTATCACGTCTCTATTTTGAATACATTACGCTGTTACGCACATACACTGATATAAAGGGCACACAAACACATTACATCTAGATTGTGCTGTAATGATTATTTATTCTCCCAATGAAATTATAGGACCATGAGCAGGACAGTATCCGATGCAGTTTATGTGCTTGATGTAATTGCGGGGTTTGATCCTCAAGACTATGAAGCAACAAAAGAAGCAGCCAAATTCATACCTGTAGGTGGTTATAAACAATTTCTCAACCCAGATGGGCTCAGTGGAAAGAGATTAGGGGTTGTTAGGAATCTATTTTCAAGCTCCTTAAATAAATCCTGTGTCATTCAAGCTTTTGAGCGTTATTTGAACACAATGAGGTATAAAAATAATTATTCAAATCCAGTAATTCTTTGTGTTTCCTAAATTTTTTTTAAAAATGCTTTTAAATATGTTCTCATGTCTTGTGGATTCTCTCCTTAACATTCTAGACAAAGAGGAGCAACTATAGTGGACAATCTTGAGATGGCAAATCTTGATGTAATTCAAAATCCCGCACGAAGTGGGGAATTGACGGCAATGCTGGCTGAATTCAAGGTGACCTTAAATGATTACCTGAAAGAGCTTATCTCTTCTCCGGTGCGGTCACTTGCTGACATTATTGCCTTCAACCAAAACAACCCGGAACTGGTGAAGCAGATGATTCTCAAATTGCATTTAATTCAACGAAGGTGACTAGGAGATAGATTGGGTTGCATGTGATATATCGGTATCATTGTTGGAAAAAGATTGTTTTTAGTTTTCATGTTCTTTCTTTATTATTTTGCTTAAAGCAGGAAAGACTGCAGAGTTTGGTCAGGGCACTTTTATTGCATCAGAGAAGACAAGTGGTTTTGGAGAGAAAGAGAGGCAGGCAGTTGAATTGATGGAAAACCTGTCGCGAAATGGATTTGAGAAACTGATGATGGAAAATGAATTGGATGCGATGGTGACACCAGGTACAGGTGCCATTCCACTGCTGGCAATAGGTGGCAACCCGGGAATCACAGTCCCCGCTGGCTATGACAGTGATGGAATGCCATTTGGAATCTGTTTCGGAGGCCTAAAGGGTACAGAACCAAAGCTGATTGATGTAGCTTATGCTTTTGAACAAGCCAGCTTGGTGAGGCGGCCTCCCTTTTCCAAATCATTTGAAATGAATAACAAATTTCTCTTTGCAAGTGTATAGGAATTTTGTTGTGTAAAACTGATCAAGTAATTTCTGTTTAGTTTGAATGTATAAATAACTCTATTAACTCAGAGTCAATGTGGAAAACCGAATAAATTAATAAATTAATAAAGCTTTTGTGCTTTGAATGCGATCGCATTTTTTTATACAACTTCCAATTAGAATCACTGTAGCTTTTGATTTCCAATAAATATGAAGGAAATGATTCGTGCATCTCTAATTTTACTGTGCTTTGGTGTTGGTTGGGATTGATATTCGTAGTTCAACTAAAAAACCAAGTCTGCATCTTCCATTGTGTTTGCTTTTGTAGTGGGGTTGGTAAAGGATGTGCATATCATACATAAATAGTCAACAATCACATTAGGACCCCTATGAATTGAAAAAAAAATGGCCATCTTTTTTGTAACTTTTGTGGTGGATTTATCCTTCACCCACTGGTGCATAAGGTGAGATTGAAGCTCTTCCACTAATCAGTTGGACAAAATGGTTGATTATGCGTTATGTAGTGGTGGTGATGAAAATATGAATATCTTGTTGCATAGGCATACAAAGGCTGTCTTCCATTCTCTTCCAAAGCAAAGACCAGGTACTCCCATGGCTTCCAGTTCACCACTGAGCATCTCTCTGTTATCGTCCCTGACTCTGATTCTTCTGCTTAAAATATCACCTAGGTGCCTATGCCACAGCACAATGGGCCACAACTTCTCTATCAAAGAAGCCACCGTGCATGATCTCCAACTGACTTTCAAGCAAAACAAGCTCACTTCAAGGCAACTAGTTGAGTTCTATCTCAGAGAGATTAGCAGGCTCAACCCGATCCTTAAAGGGGTCATAGAGGTGAACCCAGACACCCTATACCAAGCTGATAAGGCTGACTACGAGAGGGAGGCAATGGCGCCAGGATCACAATCTCGGTTGCATGGCATCCCAGTTCTGCTCAAGGATAATATTGCAACAAAAGACAAGCTGAACACCACGGCTGGCTCATTTGCACTGGTTGGCTCAGTTGTACCTCAGGACACATCTTGGAAACAATGGAGTTGTTGTTGCAAAGAAGCTACGAAAATTCTAACCAGAACAGAAACCCAATAGATGGCGGAGCCCACTTGGAAACAGCTAGCGGACCTCGCGGGCCGCCTCCAACCAAAGAGGTCTAACTACAACCTGAAACAGCCAACGGACCTAAGAGGCCATGCGCAACAACAGAGGAAACTCCCAACCAAACAAGACGGGACCACAAGTAGCGCACGCATGGACGCTATTCAAGCAACGCTAGATAATATAACCCAACGGTTAAACGGCTCCCGCTCCGCGGATCATGACTCCTTGGTGATGGACCTGCCATTCACCAAGAGGATCACAGAAGCTGATTTACCCAACAAGTTCAAATTACCGCACATGGATCGCTACAACGGAAGCCAGGACCTAGCGGACAATCTCGAAACACATAGAGCTCACATGGCGTTGCAAGCCTCGTTCGACATAATCCTTTGTCGGGTATTTCCCCTACCCTCAAGGGAGCCTCCAAGCGTTGCTTCAATAGCTCGCAACCCTAATCGATTGGGATCTTCTCCAAGCTAGGTAAGAATTTCCTTTCCCATTTCATAGCTGNGTGCCCGAGGTGGCGAAGGCAAGGTGAGTCTTTTAAATATAAATCATAATCTGCTAGCAGAGAAAGCTTTTCCATTTGGGTAAACCTTGTTATAACGTTAATTATAATTATAAAAAGAGGAGCCAACCTACGATACAGATACGCTCTCAACCCTATTCTTGAATACTTTAGGTTATAATCTCTCTATATTTTATTGCTCTTATCTTACTCAAATTCTCACTCAAGCATCGGAGATGGCACGACCGCCACACCCCCCACTCCGCGGTCTGTCACTATTGATCCTTTCTTTATCCTTAGTAGGCTTTGAAATCAAGTTGCTACCAGGGTTGACAACTGTCTCAACAGTTGGCACTGTCTGTGGGAACGAGGATCATCTATATGATCCAAAGTTCAAACAGGACAAAAGTCACGAATGGTAGCTACAGGGTCTCAAGGCCAACTCGAAAATCCCAACATGACCAACATACCTACTGTCCAGCCAGAAAACATCGGTCAACCCAACACCGGCAACCATGACATTGAAGAGACCCCCATCGAGTCCCCTATATTTGGGCCACATTTGCCCACCAGCAAACGTCTAAGAATTGTCAAGTTCCAACTGGGACACATCTTGGAAACAATGGAGTTGTTGTTGCAAAGAAGCTACGAAAATTCTAACCAGAACAGAAACCCAATAGATGGCGGAGCCCACTTGGAAACAGCTAGCGGACCTCGTGGGCCGCCTCCAACCAAAGAGATCTAACTACAACCTGAAACAGCCAACGGACCTAAGAGGCCATGCGCAACAACAGAGGAAACTCCCAACCAAACAAGACGGGACCACAAGTAGCGCACGCATGGACACTATTCAAGCAACGCTAGATAATATAACCCAACGGTTAAACGGCTCCCGCTCCGCGGATCATGACTCCTTGGTGATGGACCTGCCATTCACCAAGAGGATCACAGAAGCTGATTTACCCAACAAGTTCAAATTACCGCACATGGATCGCTACAACGGAAGCCAGGACCTAGCGGACAATCTCGAAACACATAGAGCTCACATGGCGTTGCAAGCCTCGTTCGACATAATCCTTTGTCGGGTATTTCCCCTACCCTCAAGGGAGCCTCCAAGCGTTGCTTCAGTAGCTCGCAACCCTAATCGATTGGGATCTTCTCCAAGCTAGGTAAGAATTTCCTTTCCCATTTCATAGCTGGCGGCATACCTGTTGACTATAAAACAGGAACGTAATGAGTTGTTGAAAAGCTACATGGGTCGATTCATCCAAGAAAAGCTCACAGTCGACGACCTAGACGAAAGAGTGGTCCTCCCTACCCTAATGGGAGGAATATGGTCCCATAGTCATTTCATAGCTGACATAAGCCACGATCCACCAAGGGATTTGGATGAGCTCATGGTGAGAGCTGAAAAATTCATCAACAACGAAGAAACGGTAAAGGTCTTTGCAGAGCAAGCTCGAATTGAAAAACCCCCAGAAAGAAGGAGGGAGAGCCGATGAGTAGAGAGGGACGTGCGGTCTCACAGGGTGGACAACTGCTTCAAAGCAAATCCAGCACATGCACCTTAAGTTATTTAGCTTTGCATGCATATCGGGATTTCTTTGGAGCGTTTTTGGTTTGTTCTCTTAAGTTATTTAACTTCCAAATAATAACTATTCATTGGCACCTATTTGCCATTACATGGATATTTGTGCAAATTTTTTTGTCCACAAAACCCACACTCACAGCCACTAAAAACAAGAATACAAATGTTTTGCATCTCTCATATCTATGCAATAAGTAAATATGCTCATTTTATGCCATATGATTTAACTATGCTTCAATTTATTACTGCTTATTTAATTATGCTTCAACCAACCTAACTACAGTTAGCTCCACTACAGCAAAACACCCAAAGATTTATAAAAAGAAACCATTAAAGTGTTTGTAGAACAAGCAAAAAAGGAGAAGTCTCCAGAAAGAAGGAAGGAATGCGCCAACCCGCAAGACAAAAAATCGTTTTGTAGTGATTACTGCTTAATATTGTATATTTGGGCCCCTTAACTTATATTTGTTAAGCTCTTAGCTGTGTCTTTTTCTAATGTTTTGGTTAGTTTTGGTGTTTTAGTGTTTTGCAGGTTGCTATGTTGCATTTGGGGCAAATGCCATTAAATCTGGGGCTTGAAACAGTTCGGGGAGCTTTGGCGGCAAAATTGAGTCGAGCGATGATTTGCACCCGACGAGTCCCACCAAAACGGCCATATCTAGAGTTGTAAAACTCCGATTGGGGTGATCTTGGTGTCTTTGAAAATCTAACTCGAAGATCTACAAAATCATATTTCAAAAGATTTGGCCGATTCTGAAGTATGTGCGATCGAGCGCACATCGAGTGCGATCGATCGCACTTGTGCCCATCAGATGTAGAAATTCATGCACGAGTGCGATCGAGCGCACTCGGCGGACCTGACAGCGTTGAAACCCTAAATTTAGCTTATAAATATCATCTTTTTTTCATTGTAAATGGGGAGAGACGCGCCGGGGGCGCCGTTCTTGGTCGTTTTCACGTTTTTCTTAGTTTTTAGAGCTTGGAACTCCGATTCTTTTGTAAGTTTGTTAATTTTAATATTGAAATTTAGTTTTCTTGTGATTTTTTTTGTCATGAGAGGCTAAATCTTCAACTGAGGTTGAAGATGAAGCCTCACCATTGATTTGTTTACATGTTTTTATAATTTGTTCGTACAATTTCGTCATTTACGTAATGTATGTTCGTTTCAATTCACTTCTGTGACAAAATTGTGATTGATTGTGCCAAAGTTGGATATTCATTGTGTTTTATCTAACGGATACATTGCATCTTTTGATTTACTTTGGATATTCATTGTCTTTTGTGCAAAGCATGGATACATTGGATCTTTTGAACTAAATTAGATATGCATTGTCTTTCGTAAATACAGATGGATTCATTGAATCTTTCAATAGGAACAATAGAATATATATATGGTTTAATTGTTTGTCGGATGTATGAACTAAGCGTGAGAATGTGTGTCTTTGATTTGGTGAGGTGGATTCTGAAAACCTTGGTGCTTTTATCATTTGTTTATTTTTAGTTTTGTTGTTTAATTTACCATTGCACCACACAATTCGGAACTAGGTTAAGATACAATTGATTTAGATAGGAATCAATTTTCGCAACACAATTCTCTGTGGATCGACCTCTCACTTGCACAAGCTGTACTACATATGAATCGTGCGCTTGCGAGTAATTATAATTTGCACATCATGTAGCATACCAGAACAAAGCGGACTGGTTGCAAGAATAAAATCCAGGCGGACCGGTCGCAAAAATAACTCTAGGCGGACCGGTCACAATAATAACTCTAGGCGAATCGGACGATGTCCTCCAAGAATATCTCCAGGTGGACCACTCAACTGTCCCACATTCCTTTCTCCATCTCCAAAAAAAGAAAAAAGAAAAAAGAAAAAAGAAAAAAGAAAAAAGAAAAAATGAAAGATGATGTATAGATATATCTAAAGGTAAAACTCCGCAAGTGAAACTATGAAACGGTGATGTGCAAATATCCCGCTTGGGCTGGTAGAGGTAAAATTCATACATACAAGTGGTATCCCTTTATGTAGCTAGGCAAAACGGTGTCAGGTAGCCATCAACACATAAATGCTTCTGTTCTAATAATGAAAACTCAAGGTGACCATCCCGCCTGGATTGGTAGGTATACATGTCATTAACTAAAAACAAACTTACCTATGCAGCTAGATAAAACATTGTCGGGTAACCTACATCTCTCCATATTCTCCTAGTTTCACTGCATCCAGGATCTCACACAAACATGATTGAGGTCCTTTCTCCAAACTCTCCTACACACAATGAGAGACGCCCTAACTTTCAAACTCAAAGGGGGCAAATACAAAGATTTGCAGGAAAAATATACGAATCTTCACATAGGCCAGCAAGGGTACACTCCGGCAAACGGTACTCTCTTGTGTAAGAGCTGTAAAAATCCTACTTACCAAAGTATGTACATACATACATACGTACATACATACATGCATAC
Organism: Carpinus fangiana; assembly: GCA_006937295.1. Taxonomy (NCBI): domain Eukaryota; kingdom Viridiplantae; phylum Streptophyta; class Magnoliopsida; order Fagales; family Betulaceae; genus Carpinus; species Carpinus fangiana. The sequence continues at coordinate 9,125,659 of CM017322.1, forward strand.
ATACATACATACATACGATCATGCATCTATTCATGCATACATCCACTCATACATGCATCCATGTGTTTACCTACGGACACATGCTTTAAACCTCGTACTACTAAAACAGTGCACGAGTATGCCTACATTCAAAATCGCCATCTTTGGATTAGTGCAGAATTTTTCCTGACTTAGGCGGAGCATGCTCGATCAAATCAAATTCAAAGAAATATATACAAGAGTTGCAGAAACAAAGGTAACATTTCAGGTGTGGATAAAAGAAACTTTATTCCCATTAGGCCACCACATTGACCTAAGGGAATGGCAGGGTACTGTTGATACAAAATATATCTCAAAGTCCAATCAGAGGGCCCATTCCAAATAAGAGGCTCACGGCTTACTAAATCACTAAGGAATTATGCCCAAGCCCCTGCAATCTGGGAACGATCGCCTAGTCATCACCTGGTCCACCCCCAAATCATGTGGTTTTGTGCCATCTTATGCTAACCTGATAAATCAGGGGAGCATGATTATCCCCCAATAACCCAATCTGGGTATAACAACTCAAATCAAAGGATAACAAACTAGATCTCCCAAAAGGAGTCCAGATACATGATATTTTCTCCATGCAATATCCAATATTATCTAGAAGGATAATCCACTTCTACATATCAAGGGAGCATAACCATCATCCAACAAGCCAAATCCAAGGATAACCAATCATATATCACTTAAATAGGGACATGTACATTAAGAGAGCACCATGTAAAATCTCCCAGATTATCTCAAAGGATAATCTACGATTTTAACCACTCTCACGAATCAAGGGAATTAAGTGAGAGTCCCATTAGAGTTCACCTACTCACAGCCTCTATAAAAAGAGGAGCTAACCTATGATACAAATACGCTCTCAACCCTACTCTTGAATACTTTATGTTATAATCTCTCTATATTTTATTGTTCTTATCTTACTCAAATTCTCACTTAGGCATCGGAGATGGCACGACTGCCACACCCCCTACTCTGCGGTCTGTCACTACTGATTCTTTCTTTATTCTTAGCAGGCTTTCAAATAAAGTTGCTACCAAGGATGACAATTGTCTCAACAATAGACAACTTGGAAATAGCCAACATTGATGTTATCTTGAATGCCACATTGAGTGGGGAGGCAACAACATTGCTAGCTGAATTCAAAATATCCTTGAATGTGTATCTAAAAGAGTTGGTGGCTTCCTCAGTGTGAACTTTGGCGGATGTGATAGCCTTCAATGACAAGTTCTCGGATTTGGTAAGTTCATGTATCAATCAGCAAAGGTTTCCTTCATTTCTCTTGTATATATATTCCAGCCATGAACAAAGCTTTTATTTATTTATTTTATTTTTTTATACATGTAGGAAATGATTAAGGAATTTGGGCAAGATATATTTCTAGTAGCCCAAGCCACAAATGGAATTGGCAATACAGAGAAGGCAGCATTGCTTAATTTGGCAAAGCTGTCCAGAGATGGATTTGAAAAGGTGATGAAAGACAACATATTAGATGCGTTGGTGACTTCTGGTGCAGATGCTGCTCTTGTTCTAGCAATTGGGGGATTCCCTGCAATCAGTGTCCCAGTAGGGTATGATAGTAAAGGGGTGCCTTTTGGCATATCCTTTGGAGGACTAAAGGGCTCAGAGCTAAAGCTGATTGAGATTTCATATGGTTTTGAGCAAGCTACTAAGATTAGGATGTAGTGACCAAAATATTTAACTAGGCATAAGTAGCTTAGTTAGAAGGTTAATTTGGACTTTAGGTCACTAGGATCTGCCAGAAGGGCATTTTGTAGAATTGGACTTCTGGACCGAACGTACGTATGCTCTTGTCTTTTAGTGCGGACGTACGCTCTTGTCTTTTGTGTGGACGTACGCAAGAGGACCACCTAACATACACTGACAGATAGTATGCCATACTATGTGAATAGTATACGAACGTACGCTCAAAAGTATCGAACGTAGGCTACATTTTGGATTGACCTCCAGGTAATACCTAGATGTACGAGATAGCCCTTGGACTGTTGAGTAATAGTACTGGATGTATGCCCTTTAGGTCGGACGTCCGCTGCTTTTTGGCCCTTGTAATACCCCCTCACCCATTTCACACCATATCCGCTCCTTAACCCCTTCTTCACCCCTAGGCTGCCTGTAGATCGTTTTGTGAGATTTTTAAGTGTTTCGGTGCTGTCGGAGTAGGAGCTATTGAGGTTTCGCTTCAATGAGGTAACGCTCGGTTCCTTAGCTTTTTAATACGTCGTTATGCGGCTCAATTGTTGTTTTGTTGTAGCTAGTGGTAGTGTTAGTTTAGTTGTGCCTTAAATCTTGCTTAGGCTAGTGTTTTGTTAAGCGTAGCGTTGTTACTTTGCACGGAGGTTTCGATCTGAGTTAGGAGGCCCAAGGAAGCCTTTGTTGGCCTTAAGAGTCGGAGAATAGGTGGATAGTGGAGAGAAAATGAAGTTCTCCCTAAAAGACGTCAGAGCGGACGTACGGTTTCGTGACCGAACATATGGCCCGTCGTAACGCGGTGGACGTACGGCATCGAGCCCGGATGTATGGCCAGAGTGTTGATTGGTGCCAAATATTGTATATTTGACCTCCTTAACCTATACTTGCTAAGCCTTTAACATTGTTAATATCTAACTTTTGTGCTTGTTTTTAGTGTTTTATGGTGTGCAGGTCATTACATCAGAACATGGCTACCCAAAGGCATATTGGACTTGAAGAGATGCCATGAAGTTATTACCAGTGCGTTTGAACGCACTTGGTGCGTTTGAACGCAGCTGCGGTCGAACGCAGGGACCACGTTCGAATGCAGGTCCAGTTAGCCCGCGTCTCACGCATATTGCCCTAGCCGGCCCTATGATTCTATCACTTCCAGCTGGCGCCACGGTAGTTATCTGCGTTCAATCGCAGAGTCTGCGATCGAACGCATTTTTAGTCAGTGCATTCGAACGCAGGAGCTACGTTCGAACGTAGCCCTGTGATCTGGCAGCACGCCAGAATTCTATAAATAGACCCATTGTTGCGATTTTTAGAGAGCTTTTTGTTTGGGCGAGTTTTTGAGAGCAGTTTACCACCTTAGGCCCTGCTCTGCCCTTTTCTTTGTAACTCTTTACTTTATTTTAATGTTAATGCTTTCTTTTAGTTTATTTATGCTTCCTTATCACATGGGAGGCTAAATCCTCAACTAAGGTTGAGGATGTAGCCTCACCATGGATTTTATGCTTATTGTTTATGTTTAAGTTGCTTATTTCCGTTATTTCTTTATTGCTTAATCGTCTCTCACTTGGTTTGGTGACAAAACCAAGTGAGATTGCACCGTAGTCGTTTATTTTTGGTTTTTTGTCCGATGGATACATTCCATCCTTCGGTTTTCGCCCATTTATCCATAGTAGTTTGTGTCTTAACACATTCACTTTGGATCCTTTGGGCCTTAAACCATTTATGGTTTGTCTTTCATAAAATGGACGGATTCCTTTAATCCTTCGATAGGCGCAAGAGATAAAGCGTGATTTTCAATCGATAGACGGATATGTTAGCTTAGCATTTTCAATTTGTATTCTTGAAATGGTGAGGTGAAAACCTTAGCCTTAGTGTTTCATTTTGTTTACTTTTTCGCATTAAATTAGTTTATATTTTCGTTGTCACCAATCACCCACATCGGAGCTAGGTTAAAGTAACACTAACCTACACTCAAAGTTAATTTCGTTTAAAACATACACGGTTCCTTGTGGTTCGATCTCGGTACTTGCACAACGCTATACGAACTACGGTTCGTTCAATTGGCGAGTACCTAAATTTGGTACGACCAAATTTTGGCGCCGTTGCCGGGGAACCGTTTGAGTTGTTTTGAATTTAACTTTGCTTTTAGATTAATGTTATTTTTCTACTAGTTTTTATTTTCTGCAATTTCAATACTGTACATAATTTATTTTTCGTGTTTTAGTTTATTTTTGTTCATTTTCAGCTTAGTTTTTGGTAATTTTAGTTTCTGTTTAGTTTCTGTTTCTGGTTTTTGGAAAATCAGGCGCCGATAGTGCATTCGAAAACGCAGTCCTTGTGGTCGAACGTACTTGGGCCTATTCAAATAAGTTCGCGTACCTGCGTTCACCTAGCACGCCTTTGCGTGCGAGCGCATGCCCCTGTCAGAGCAAAGCAGTGCAGTGCTACGTTCGAATGCACCTCTGTTGCGTTTGAACGCACTTGCAGAAATTGCAACATATGCGTGTATGCGATCAAACGTGCTGACCTGCGCTCGAGCGCACCTTTGCTTCCAGCATTAACATACCAGAGGCAGTATGTTCTGTTTTTAATTTCTTTATGTTTTAATTAATTGTTAGACTTATTTTAATTGTTTTAACTGCTTATTTTGAGTATTTTGCTTGCTGTGATTAGTTGTGTTTAGTTTATTTTCATTTTTAGTTGTTTATATTATTTGCATGTGTTTTTAGTTAGAGTTTAGTTTGTTTAAATTGTCTTGTTTTGTTACTATTTAAGTTATCTTAGCTAGTTTTATTCTCTGTTTTTAATACTGTTTCAGTTTGTTTTTTTACTGCATCTGTTTATATTTGTTTTAATTTCCTTTGTTTTTATTCACATGTTGTTGATAGTTTGTTGTTAAGTAGTTTTTAGTTCATTGCTGTTTTTGTTTTTGTTCCTTGTTAGTTTGTGCATATCTATTTATGTTTTTGTTGATTTCATAGTCCTTGTTTTGCTGTTTTTATTCATTTTTACTTACTTAGGTTATTGCTTTCTTAGTTTAGTTTAGTTTCTCATTTAGTGTATGCTTGGTCGGCGATCATTGAACTTAGAGTTAACACCCTTAGATCCCGACTTAGAAAGGAATCTTAGGAGATCCCTTAGAGCACGTGCCGAGATGGGAGATAATCAAAGGAATCCAAGGGTGGAGGAGCACCAGGATGATCAAAGGAATCAAAGAAGGGAGGAGCATGAGGAATATCAAGATGCAAGAGAAGGGAACGAGGAGCCAATAAGAGCTTATAACGTGGATTTCACGACATCACTCCGGGAATTGTTCGCACCTACTGCAGTCAGTTCCCATTCGTGCATAGTGTTGCCACCGACTAATGCAACTCACTATGATCTAAAGCCACACGTAATCCAGATGTTACCATCCTTTTACGGCTTAGATCATGAAAACCCATATTCCCATGTCAAGAAATTCAAGAATATCTGTGCCACCACCAAATTTCAAAATTTTTCTGAGGAATCTGTCCACCTCAGACTTTTTCCTTTCTCACTTCATGATAGAGCCACAGAGTGGTTGGACTCCAACGCACCTGGCTCCATCACATCCTGGGAAGAACTGTTGAAGTAGGTTTATAACAAGTTTTTCTCAATGTCCAGAGTAAACGAGGCAAGAAAAGGAAACCAGTTCCTTTACTCAGGATGAGAAATTCTCAGAATGTTGGGCACGGTTCAAGGATTTGTTGATGAAATGTCCGCCTCACGGTTACGAAAAATGGCGACTCGTGCAATTCTTCTACCAAGGGCTGTCTCAGCCCATCCGTAGTATGATCGAGTTGATGAATGGAGGGGCATTTCTAAATTTGACGGGAGACTTAGCTTATAAATCTTTGGAGAAAATAGCCGACAACTCCCAACATTGGGATTTTACGAGTTGTCGTGACAAGTCTGCCCGAAACTCTAAGAAAGGAGGCATCCTGGAGCTAAAAGGAGAGCAAGAGTTGACTCGAAGGATGGATGCCATTGTCAAGAGACTGGATGCTTTGAGTATGGGAAAACCTGTTAATGCTGTGAACACATTTCCAGTTGATAGTTGTTCTGTCTGTGCTAGTCCTATGCACCTAGCACAGAATTGTCCATCGATGACAGTTTTTTCTGAGATGGAACAAGTGAACGCTTTCAACAATTTTCAAAAGCATTCAACTGGCCCATACTCTGAAACTTACAATCCAGGGTGGAAGAACCACCCAAATTTTTCCTGGAAGTAGAACCAGCCCACAAATCAAGGAGGATTTCCTCCTACATATCAAAATCAAGGACGCTCGGCTCAGCTAGCATCATCTTCCTATCAAGCCCCCACTCAACCCCCAACGTCATCGACACAGTCATTAGAAGAGACAATGAGAGAATTCATGAAGATAACTGGTCAATCCATCAGTGACGTTAGACATTCCACCATGGTGAACACCCAGGCAATCTCCAAGCTGGAGATCCAAGTGGGACAATTGGCAAGTCACCTAGGTGAGAGAGACAAGGGAAAGCTCCCCAGCCAACCGGTGAACAATCCTAAGGCATGCACTATCGGGAGTTCTTCAACTCAAGAGAATGCACATACTATTGTTACACTGAGGTCAGGGAGACGAGTGGACAACCTTGTGGCTGATCCAGAGGTAGTTGATGAAGCAGTGCCAGCAACAGACGTTGCCAGGCAAGAGGAGACAAAGAGTGACAACAAGGAGAAGAAAGATGCTGAGCCATCTACAGTCACTCCCATTGAGAAGGACCTTTCGAGGTCATTTGTCCCAAAATCCCTTTATCCTGAGAGATTGAGAGCGCCAAAGAAGAATGCGCAGTTTGTTGAAATTTTAGAGGTGTTTAAGCAAGTTCAGATAAACATCCCATTCTTGGATGCAATTCAGCAAGTGCCAGCATATGCAAAATTCTTGAAGGATTTGGTCACAATTAAGAGAAAAACCAATGTCTCGAATAAGGCTTATCTGACTGAGCAAGTGAGCTCCATCCTCCAATGCAAGTTGCCAATCAAGTATAAGTACCCTACGTGTCCGACCATTGCTTGCATGATTGGAGTGAGTCAGATCAATAGGGCATTGTTGGATCTGGGGGCAAGTGTGAATCTCCTTCCCCATTCAGTTTATTTGAAGTTGGGATTGGGAGAGTTGAAGCCGACCACTGTGACGCTCCAGTTAGCAGATAGGTCACTTAAGAGACCACGGGGAATACTTGAGGATGTGTTGATCAAGGTTGACAAGTTTTATTTTCCTGTGGACTTTATAGTGATAGATACGGAGCCAGTGCACGATGTGGTGAATCAAATTCTAGTGATTCTAGGGCAACCTTTCTTAGCTACGGTTAACGCCCTAATCAACTGTAGGACGGGAGTGATGAAGATCTCTTTCAGAAATATGACAGTGGAACTCAATATTTTCAACATCAATAGCCAGCCACTTGAGTATGATGAGACCCATCCTATATGCTTCATTGAAGAAATCACTGATGACTTTGATTTTGAGGATCCGGNTTTCATTTTGTTTACTTTTTCGCATTAAATTAGTTTATATTTTCGTTGTCACCAATCACCCACATCAGAGCTAGGTTAAAGTAACACTAACCTACACTCAAAGTTAATTTCGTTTAAAACAATACACGGTTCCTTGTGGTTCGATCTCGGTACTTGCACAACGCTATACGAACTACGGTTCGTTCAATTGGCGAGTACCTAAATTTGGTACGACCAAGTGTGATAGGAAAACCCTATTTTCACTAGTTGTCCTATAGCTCCTGTTTCCTTGTTATAGAGTTGTACTTTAGTAGAAATAGAACTAATGATAGGTCTTTTCTCAGTATTCGAGGTTACGGAGCCTCAAAGGAATTACATGGAGGAGCTTTACGACCCGGGTGAGTACAAACTCACATGGATGCTTGTTGTTACTTTTCTTGCATTGCACGTCTATTTTATATCAAACATGCATATTTTGCAATTCTCATGAAATACATTTTGGAATTACTGTGAACTCTCTTTTGTGAAAACGTGTGTTGATTAATAAAATAATAATGAGACTTGTAAAACTGTGCATGTAAAAAATTGATAAGACTAATTGCATCCTATGATATAGTACACCGGTATGTGCGGTATAATGGCCATGGGCTTACTGATAAGCACTGAATGTTGCACATTCAGGCCCTTTAACTTGCATTTGTTAACACCTTAGCATTGCTATTTATTTGATTTTGTTTTATTTGGTGTTTCAGGTCAATTACAGGAGCTTAGTTGGAAATTGGGATAGAAAGGGCAAGAAAAGAACCACACTGTGCTGGCGAACGATCGCAGCACGCCTGCGATCGTGCGCCTGGAGAACGTGCGCCAAAGCTNGAGGTTGGACTCGGTCGTGTCGCTAGTGTTACGTACGGTATGCTGTGCAATGGTTGGGGCATTGGCATTGTATTAAAGGTCCCTCAGGACAGCGTCAACCCTGCTGAAAAGGGGTAATATCTTGGGTAGACTATACTATTGAACTATAACTGTTACTTTATATCATATGCATATATTATATATATCACCTGCATGATAAACTGTCATCTCATAATGTTGCATGTGTTTTATAATAATTGAATCCACAAAATAATGATGGGTACGTCATGTGCATTTTTACTCACTAAGTCGTTGGACTTATCCATGTATTATTTTCCTTTTTTCTCTATATGTACGATTATGCTGTTATAGATAGTGGATACAGCGAAGCATCTAGTTATGTTGGAAGATTCGATTCGGGAGATGCTTGAGGTTATGTTAGTATAGATCCCTTGTAATGATGTTATGCATATAGTGTGATTTTCGCTGCTTTGATGATCTTTGGCTAGATGCTCTGGTTTTATGATTCAATGATTATAGAACTTAATTACTTCTATTGTTTAATATCCTTTGTTTTCAAGGAGTAGAGGTCTTTGAGTCTTGTTCGGAGTAGAATAAGGCTGGGAGACGAACCATAGAATTAATTACTAGTTAATCAATTCTCAGGGCGTTACATAGGAAGCCTCCTTCATTTAAACCATGAAGCTCTTAATTAATCATTTAGATTGATTGAACTTTGTATCTCATGATGATTGAACTATATCAATTACAAGTAATCATGTACTTACATATGTTCTTCTAGGTAGATTATACACATCATGGAGGTGGTGTTTGGCAAAAGAGTTGGGTTGGGGTAGATACCGTTCATTTTGGTGTGGATATTGTTCACGTTTTGTCTTTTTCTTAAAAAATAACAGACAAGTCTGACCCATGTTGCTAAATTAACGAAATACCCACAAGAGTCGTCTTCTCACACAAGCACAGGCACGCTCACACAAACCTCAGCGTCAACCCTCTCCCTTTCGCTTTCTTTTGGATTTTCCTTTCTCCCACTTTTTCTTCACCAAAAAGAGACAAAGAGAGAGATAAAGTGAAGAATTTTGGCTCTCGGTTTTCCACTCAGCACGAGTTCATCGACGACGGTGACAATGGGGAGAGGAGAGGATGCGTAGTGCAAGTGGGGGAGAAAATTGGTTAGGGAGGAAAAATCCGAACTATTCTGGCGAGAGTTGATGGACGGGTTCGTCGGCCGCGGTGAAGGTGAAAGTGGGGAGATCACGACGCCATCTCCCTCTCCACACGCCTCACGCATCAGGTTCCTCTCCTTTCCCCGGTCCTCTCCTCCCCTATAGACACCGTCACCGAGGGCGCCATGGCCGCCACTATGGCGTCCCTTGGTGGCCTTGATATCGTCCACTCCAACCTCTTCGCTGCTGACCAGGCATCCGTCGTCCGTTCCGTTGAGTCCCGCCACGTCCCTATACTCTCTGCCCCTACCTTCCGCGCCCCCTCCGACAGTATTCACTCGCTCGACGACTTCGAGTCCTGCCCCTACATGCTCGTCACCCAGAGCAACTCTGCATCCTCCCAACTCCTCGACAAAAGAAGCTCTAGATTTGACTGGTTCGAGGAGGTAGAGGAGTTTGGTTGTCTTTTTGGGGAAAAATTGGAGGGTAAAATTGTCTTTTTACACTTAACAAAAAAACCCAAACAGTATTTCACGCAAACAGTAACCACGCCAACACGGTTACCAAACGAAGCCGGAAATAATCTTTTAATTGGACGAAAGGGTTTTCACATGAGAATTTTCCACTCAATTTAACAGAAAATGCTAACAGAGGGATAGCATTTAATGGGTTGCTAGTAACTTTTCAATGTTAATTTGAGAAGTGTAGTTTTCTTATTATTTAGGGTTAACTACATTTACACCTTCTAATTATTATTAGAACAAATGAGAATAATGATAAAGTCACAACATAAAACCAACAAATACCCAATTTCACTCCTACGTATTATTTTTTTTTTTTAAAAAAAAAAGAAAAATTGAATGTTTCAATTTTTAATTTTTAATTGGAGTTCATCAAATTGACTGCAATTGAAAGTTCAAGAGTTTAAATTGAGAAGTTTTGAAGTTTGGGAGGCTTATCAAATTGTGTGGTAATTCAGGGGTCTAAAATGAAGTTATCCATATATTTTATAAATATATTGTCAATATTAAGATACATGTTGTCACATGATGAATATATTGTTACACAATTTAAAAATGATCAAGTAATATTATATACCATATTTTTATTTCATTGTTATTTTATAATGCTGACGTGACAATAATTATTTGAATGATTTCTAACTACAATATTTATAATACCAATATAGTATTTAATTAATTTTTCTTTCAAGTATTTTGTAGATATCGTTGATCTAGCCATCGATTACTATTTCTCATCTCATTCTCTTATCTTATTTAAAATCGAGTTGGTATTATATACACAGTTAAATAAAATAAAATTTGAACTATAAATTTTAAAATGGAACGGATTATATTCCTCGCGTCATTGCATTGTACAAGTAATCTAATATATTATTAAATGAAAATGCTAGGGGTTCTCTCCATAGTGTTCCCCCAGACTTACGTAAAACATGATTTAAGAAAAAAATAAAATTATAGTGGCCTCCACCACTGGTTTTTTAGGCATTAGCACCAAAATTGAGGCATTAGCACTAAATTTAGGATGATCAAATCCATTTTGGGTGATAACATCCTTAAAGGGTTAACCTTCCACCCTTAGGTTTTAGTTTTGAATCCAAAAACAAGTTTTAAAGTATTAGAACCTAAATATTAACTCATAAAAATTAATCTGTTGACAAAAAAACGGTACTACAATTTTATTTTTTCTTAAATCATGTTCTACGTAAGACTGAGAGAACGCCAGGAGAACACTACGGGGAGAACCCCTAGCAAACCCCATTATTAAATGTTCTAGGAAAAAATTGGATCTATTTTTAAGTCTTAATTTCACCTTGTCTTGCTCCAATTTGGCCAATTAGCTAGATTGATGATCAATTTCTCTAGGAGTTGTTTTCAAATATTTTGTGAAACTTGACTTTTAAAACTATCTAAAGCATAAATCGCATCATTAACAATTTTTTGTGTAAGAAATTGATGGTAAACAATGTGAATTTCACCACATACATCCTACCTTGGCTAACAAAGGCAGCACATGGGCAACATGCATATTGGAGTGGAGTCAATGGAAAATAAGTGGTGTTTTTTTTTTTGGTTAAATACCTAATACCCCTTTGGGGTTTCACAACTTTAATTTTTTCTCCCCAAGGTTTGGTTTTTATTACAGGAAGTTCTTGTGGTTTTGATAAAGGACCAAATTGGTCATTCTGTCAATTGACCGTTAGTTGACTTAACGGACTGACACATGGACGAATGAAAATTTGACACTTGACACAAGTGGCCACATCATCAATGATGGCGTAGCCACCTAATTAAAATTTTTAATTAATAATAATAATAAAAAAAAAAGACAAAAAAAATTGGGCACCGAGGAGCCACCCCCATTTGGCCAATACAACGACGTCTCCAGCCTATCGAACCGGCATTTGCTGCAATTCTCCACATTCTGGTACGGTGTGCCTGGAATTTTAAGCCTAGTTAGAGAAGGCGAAGCCGCCGGAGTCCCTGGCACGACAACATTCACTGCCTCCACATTCTCTGCAAATTTTTCTTCGACTTGCTCAAGAAAGCAAATAATCTTTTTCTTCGATTTGGGTTTTGCTTTTTCAGGGGAATTCTTCAGTTTGGTTGATTTAGGTTGCTTTTAAGCAACCCCACTTGAGGGTTACAGTGATTACTGAAACGTTGTCATTGCAAACGATACCAAATACCCGCCTCTACCTTGGAACAGAGAAGCAGAAATCTGGTAAGAAAAAAAAAAAAAAAACTTCAAGAAGAAAGAACTGATTACCCCCAGTCCATCCACCTTGGTGCCCAATGGTGGATTGGGGCTGGTTTCGGCCACCCCCTTCGCTCCATGGGGGTGGCCGAGCCACCCCTTGGTGTCCCAATTTTTTTGTCTTTTTATTTTTTTTTTGAAATTTTTTTATTTTTTTAAATAAAAATTTAATTAGATGGCCACGTCACTACTGATGACGTGACCACTTGTACTAAGGGTCAAATTTTCATTTGTCAACGTGTTAGTCCGTTAAGTCAATTAACGGTCAACTGACAGAATGACTAATTTGGTCATTTATCAAAACCACATGGATCTCCTGTGATAAAAATCAAACCCTAAAGGAGAAAAAATAAAGTTGAAAAACCCTAAGAGGGTACTAGGTATTTAACCCTTTTTATTAAATTTTTTTATTATATATATTAGGTGATGTGCAAATTATAATTACTCGCAAGCGCACGATTCGTATGTAGTAC
>CM017322.1:9138219-9189764 GCA_006937295.1 Carpinus fangiana
CTAAATCAATTATATCTTAACCTAGTTCCGAATTGTGTGGTGCAAAAAGATAAATTAAGTAAAAACAAAATTGCTTAAATAATAAAACAACACTAAGGTTTTCAGAATCCACATCACCAAATCAAAGACACACATTCTCATGCTTAGTTCATACATCCGACAGACAATGAAACCATATATATGTTCTATTGTTCCTATTGAAAGATTCAATGAATCCATCTGTATTTACGAAAGACAATGCATATCAAATTTAGTTCAAAAGATCCAATGTATCCATGCTTTGCACAAAAGACAATGGATATCCAAAGTAAATCAAAAGATGCAATGTATCCGTTAGATGAAACACAATGAATATCCAACTTTGGCACAATCAATCACAATTTTGTCACAGAATTGAATTGAAACGAACATACATTACGTAAATGACGGAATTGTACGAACAAATTATAAAAACATGTAAACAAATCAATGGTGAGGCTTCATCTTCAACCTTAGTTGATGATTTAGCCTCTCATGACAAAATAAATCACAAGAAAACTAAATTTCATTATTAAAAATAACAAACTTACAAAAGAATCGGAGTTCCAAGCTCTAAGAACTCAGAGAAACGTGAAAACGACCAAGAACGGCGCCCCCGGGGCGTCTCCCCCCGTTTACAATAAAAAAAGATGATATTTTTAAATTTAGGGTTTCAACGCTGCCAGGTCGGCCGAGTGCGCTCGATCGCACTTAGGTGCGATCGATCGCACTCGTGCATGAATTTCTGCATGTGATGGGCACAAGTGCGATCGATTGCACTCGATGTGCGTTCGATCGCACATACTTCAAATTTGGCCAAATCTTGTGAAATATGATTTTGTAGATCTTCATGTTTGCTTTCCAAAGACACCAAGATCACCCCAATCGGAGTTCTACAACTTTAGATATGGCCGTTTTGGTGGGACTCGTTTGGTGCAAATCATCGTTCAACTCAATTTTGCTGCCAAAGCTCCCCGAACTGTTTTAAGCCCCAGATTTAATGGCATTAGCCCCAAATGCAACATAGCAACCTGCAAAACACTAAAACACCAAAACTAACCAAAACATTAGAAAAAGACACAGCTAAGAGCTTAACAAATATAAGTTAAAGAGCCCAAATATACAATATTAAGCACTCATCATTAGGGTAAACGTTTGTTTTGGTATTTGATGTTTAAAAAAAGTTCAATTCTTTTCTATATTATTTAAAAATTGAAATCATGGCTCAGCAAGGAAACGGCAAGACAAGTGCATAATTAAACCCCAGTACACCTTGTGTCAATAACCAAGATTATTGAATCCATCACAAAACAGAGACACTAACAAAAAAAAATTTGACTTGCCTCTAGGTAAAAAATTATGGAAGATTTTGTGTGAAAAATAAACTGGAAAAGAACTTGGGTTATTATTTTTTTTTTTTGGCTATTTTTGTACAAGAGGATATCCATTAATTTTTTTTTTAATTTTTTTTCACCGGGAAGCAAGCAAAACTCCTAAGAAATGCCTGAAATGGAGGAAATCAAATCCTAATCTACAAAGTTACAAAAATCTCACAAAGAGAAATGCTATTTTTCCAATTCATGTCCATCTCCCATCCAACTCTAATTCATATATATATATATATTGAGCTTGTAATTGATTATTATTGGATTTTGATCAAATGGTAATTTTAAAAGCCATCTTATTTTTATAGTGATACAAGAGAAACTTCTAGAATTAATTCAGTCCTACAGATGATAGGTTTAAAAACTAACAGCTACATGCTAGATTAGAGCTTTAGCACAGCAGGCGGGCACACGATCTGTTATATATATATTGTGATATACTGCTTTATTCTACTTTACTAGTTTATTTTTTGAACAAAAATACTCATTAAAATATAAAAATAATTTTCACATTTATGTCGCATCAAAAAATATTTTCATGCAAAAAACAAGAAAACACCTAAAAGTACATTAACAAACATTTTATCTTTTAATTTTAACTTTAAGAATACAATGTTTCCTAATTAAGCTTAAACTTTTCTCTTTTGATTCTTAACTAGGCTACAAATGAAACATCCCAAATTTCTTGCAGGTTTTGATTAGGCTTTTGCCTGTGATTGTGACTATATATATATACTGGGACCATTTCTAATCGAATCCAAACTCAAGTCCAAAATTGAAATTTTGACAAGTCGACTCAGTGAGTCAGCATCGCAATACTGCATGGCCACCAATGGAAACTCTCCTCTGGCCTTTTCTCTCTTCCCAATGTTCCCATCACTTCTTCTGCTTCTCCTAGCCATATTATCATATGGGTCACACATCATCACGGGTGATGGCTTCTCAATCACAGAAGCAACCATTGGCGATCTCCAACTCGCTTTCAAGCGAAACCAACTCACCTCGAGACAACTCGTTAAGTTCTACATTGGAGAGATACGGAGACTCCACCCGGTCCTCAATGGGGTCATAGAGGTGAATCCTAACGCTCTATACCAAGCTGATAAGGTTGACCACGAGCGCAGGGCCAAGGCACCTGGCTCGCTTTCTGGGTTGCATGGCATTCCTATCTTGCTCAAGGATAACGTTGGAATAAGGGATAAGCTGAACACTACGGCTAGCTCGCTCACGCTGCTTAGCTCGGTTGTGCCTCGGGATGCTGGCCTCGTGACCAAGTTGAGAGCAGCCGGGGCCATCATATAATGGGGAAGGCAAGCCTGAGCGAGTGGGCTAATTCTAGGTCTCTCAATGCTCCCAATGGATGGAGTGCTTGAGGTGGCCAGGGCAAGGTAAGTCTAAATATTAATTAATTCTTCTAGGCTTGCAAAATAAGCGGATCATTTTTTACCCGATTCGCGAATTCGATATGAATTCAACATGAAACTAACAAATTATGGTTGATGAATCAAGTTAGAGTTAATTTATATAGTCGTATATTCAAAGTTCGACAATTGACATGATTCAAACTTAACTTGTAACATTTATCGCTAATAATTTTTTATATGACCTGCGTACCCAACATAATCAACTCAATACGAAATTAACAAGTTAGGTTAAGAAGTCTAACCCGTTTAATTAAATGAATCGAGTTATGGTTGACCTATATGATTTTATACTCATGCATTGATATGACCTAAACCACGCACGTTTGCAATTATTTTCCCCTGGTATGTGATCTTAGGGTTTACAATGTTAAATGCATATGGTTTCAAGTAATTTTATTTTTTGTGCAGAATCCTTGTGTTATGAGTAGATCCTTGCGGATCAAGTAGTGGGTCCGCAATATCAGTAGCGGCAAATTTGGGAGCAGTTGCAGTTGGGACAGAGACTGATGGGTCAATCCTATCTCCAGCCAGTTTTAACTCGGTAGTAGGCATCAAGCCAACTGTAGGGCTCACCAGCCGAGCCGGGGTCATCTCAGTCTCTCCTAGACAATAAACTATTGGGTGGGTGATGGTACACCATATATCAATATTTCCTTTTATCGAGATATAGAATTGTCAGTGCTTGATGAACCAATGAAATAATCTTCATTGGATTAATGGAACAGGCCCGTCAGCAAGACGGTATCAGATGCTGTTTATGTCCTTGATGCCATTGTTGGTTTCGACTACAATGATGGAGCAACATGGGATGCAGTAAACTATATTCCACATAGTGGATATAAACAATTTCTGAATGCTTATAGGTTCCAAGGGAAGAGATTGGGAATTGTAAGGAATCCCTTTTTCACTTCTGGTAGTGGATCTTTTGAGGCTAAAGCTTTGGTGCATCATTTCTAGACTCTAAGGTAAGTAATTTTCAACCGCTTAAGCCTTTGAGATAAATAGTGATTTAATATAGTGTCAAAATTAGATGTCATGAATTCAAACTTCGAATCCACAATTAAAAGCTTATACATGAGGGTGGTGAGTGTTAGATTATAAACTAAATGATTAATTCATTCATTCCCATCGGCTTAAACTTTCAAGATAATTTGCGATTTAACGGTAAGTATAATGTGCCGTTTTGACCTGACATAAACTTTTTTATTTTTTTGGCTATAAAGGCAAGGAGGTGCAGTTTTGATAGACAACTTGGAAATAGCCAATATTGATGTTTTCTTGAATGCCGCATTGAGTGGGGAGACAACAGCATTGCTAGCTGAATTTAAACTATCCTTGAATGCGTATCTAAAAGAGTTGGTGGCTTCCCCAGTGCGAACTTTGGCGGATGTGATAGCCTTCAATGATAAATTCTCTGATTTGATAAGTTCATGTATCAATCAGCAAAGGTTTCCTTCATTTCTCTTGTATATATATTCCAGCCATGAACAAAGCTTATTTTTTTTATGCACGAAGGAAATGATTAAGGAATTTGCGCAAGATATATTTCTGGCAGCCCAAGCCACAAATGGAATTGGCAATACAGAGAAGGCTGCATTGCTTAATTTGGCAAGTCTGTCCAAAGATGGATTTGAGAAGGTGATGAAAGACAACATATAAGATGCATTGGTGACTCCTGGTGCAAATGCTGCTCCTGTTCTTGCAATTGGGGGATTCCCTGCAATCAATGTCCCAACAGGGTATGATAGTAAGGGGGTGCCTTTTGGCATATCTTTTGGAGGATTAAAGGGCTCAGAGCCAAAGCTGATTGAGATATCATATGGTTTTGAGGAAGCTACAAAGATTAGGAAGCCTCCTTCATTTAAACCATGAAGCTCTTAATTAATCGTCTAGTTTGGAACTATATCAATTACAAGTAATCTGTTACGAGTCTTTTTATATTAGGCTAGCCATATTAATTTTATGTGTTAGGATGGTGGGGAGAAGAGAAGAGCGGAAGCACAATAAGAGTCAATAGACTACATTGTATTATGTTGAGGTGTTACATGAGGGCTCTTTATATAGGAGGCTAGAGGGGAGAAGGCTCCCCAATCTTACTAATGTGGGACAAAAGTCACATATATACACTAACATCCTCCCTTAAACTCAATGTGTCTAAACATTAAGGTTGGGAAACAAAAGCAGGGATAAAACAACACATTAAAAAAAATATATGATTTTCTTTTCTTTTTTTTGAAGTCCGCTGGAAAAGTCGTTGGAGGTGGCCAGAGTTGGGTGGCCGAAGGCGGTGGACAACGGCTGGAAGCGGCAGATGGTGGCTGGAGGTGGCTGCTGGACCCAAAAGATTGGGCTTGAGACTTCTATTGGTCCGGTTAAATGGGCCAACATTTTAGGCCTCAAACCCATGGACCATTAAATGGTCTAACCCGAAAATAATATGAACCGGGTCTAACCCGTCAAATCGGGTTGACAAATTGAACCTATTTGAAGAGCTTGACCCGGTGACCTGGTTTAGAAAACTGGTATTGGACCAGGTTGATGATCCAAACCCGAAGACCCAGCTTGAAACTGGTTTTGGATCGGGTTGAAGAGATTTGATTTGATGGATTAGGTTCGAGTTTCGGCAACCCAATGGGCCAAACCAGATTTGAGACCCTCTGGGTTGATTCACTAGGACTGACATGGCGCATGTGCCAATGGTTGACTACTGCGTGTATCTCACGCGTAGAAGGTGCTAGGGCACGATCCACGTCCCTGAAGGTGTTTGGGTGCTTAGGCGTGTGTGGGAGGTGCTGCCGGCGCGTGATAGGATTTCCAACGCATGTGGAAGCGCGTTGTCAAACAGGAAGATCCTTCTGGAGGCGCATGTCGGCGCGTGGAAGCTTGGACTACTGAGATCTCTTCGGATCTGGACTCGGAGACGTCTTATTTGTCATTTAGGGAGGAGCGTGGTGGTGCGTGGAGGAGCGGCAGCAACTACGGGATGAGCGTGGAGGCGCGTGCAACTCCGGAAGGGCTGAGATTGCATAGATCCACCGATCCAAGGTTGAGACACCACTTTTGGTGGTTCTTTTGGCCGAGAAGGGTCTTGGTGGCGGCGCGATAGGCTGGGGAAGAAGCTGCTAGAGGAATTGACGGCGCGGTCGGCCAAAGTTGTGTGGCCGCTGAAAGGAGCGCCGAAGGCGGAGCGGTAATATCGCTTGGCGGCGCAGTCGGTAGGAGTTGGACGGCCGCTGGAAGGAACGCCAAAGGAGGAGCGGGAGTACCGCTTGGTGCACCGACGACTAGAAAGTCACCGGAAGGAGCACCGAAATACGTCAAATACATTTATTGGAGGTCACAAGAAGGTGGCTCTGATACCATGTTAGGATGGTGGGGAGAAGAGAAGAGCAGAAGGATAATAAGAGTCAATAGACTACATTGTATTATGTTGAGGTGTTACATGAGGGCTCCTTATATAGAAGGCTAGAGGAGGGAAGGCTCCCCAATCTTACTAATGTGGGACAAGAGTCACACATATACACTAACATTATGTATTAGTTTTATATTCTGTTAGCATAATTCGGCTAACTCTAGCTAGGGCTAGCAATTTGGGTTGCCGTGTCGGGTTCGGGTCTGACCCGATTATGAACCGACACGATTATGCTTGACACGACACGACACGATTAATTAAACGTGTCGAACTCCTCGACCCGAACACGACACGGTCCATAAACGGGTAACACGACACGAACCCGTTTATATAAACGTGTCGTGACACGACACGAGAACCCGACACCGACATGACCCGAATGCAAATTTATTTTAGTTTTTAACTTTTTAATAGCAAAATCTTAGCAACCAAAGTAACAAATACAATGTTCTTTTCTCTAATAACACATTATTCTTTCTCAAATACAATTCAACAAACTCTAAAGCAAGCTAAATGAAAAATATAAAAACAATTTGTTACAATAAACCGAAGGGTATAGAACAATATGATAAAATATTTTTGGATGATTACAAGTTCAAATAAAACAAAAGAACCACAAGGCAGCCTCCATTGATATTGAATAGTTTTTAGTTTTTAGTTTTTACACTTTTACAGTTTTAAGTTTTTAATTATTAAAAAAAAAAAAGGAAAAAGAAAAAGAAAAAGAGAAGCTAAATGGGTCAACCCGTGAACCCGACAAGCTAAACGGGTCAACCCGCGAACCCGGCGGGTTGACTCAACACAACACGATTATAAACGTGTCATAAACGGGTCGACCCATTTATGACCCGAACCCGATTAAACACAACCCTAACCCGAATTTCGCGTGTCGGGTTCGTGTGTCACGGGTTAAATTGCCAGCCCTAACTCTAGCCGTGTTAGGATTATGATATTGTCTTTATTTTATTCCATATAAGAGTCTTGATGACTCAGACCTAGAAATATTATAATAGTTTACCTATTTAAAGGCTATTATGTTATGAATAAAAGTATGAAAAGAATTAATTACAAACCTTGTGTTTAAAAGGTCTAGGTTCGCTTAGAACCTAATTCATTCCGTTGCGAACTTATGTTTGTAACATGATCAAGTACTTACATGTTTTTCTAGGCGAATTATGCGCATTATGGAAATAATCTTCTAATTGGATGAAAGAGTTTTCGCGTGAGAATTTTCCGCTCAATTTAACAGAAAATGCTAATGGAGGAATAACATTTAAGGGGTTGCTAGTAACTTTTCAATGTTTGAGAGTGTTTGTAAGGAGGATGTTAACTTGAGAAGTGTAGTTTTCTTATTATTTATTTGTTTTTTTGTTTTTTGAAACAAAGAGACTTCTTTTATTGCTTAAACAGAATCAGGGGAGGGTGTCTCCCCCAAAATAATCTCATGAATACAATTAGGATAGTCAGCTCTCCATGTCCGCTCAATACTTTCGCTAACACCCATCCTAGCAACCATATGCGCTGCATTATTCGCTGAACGTCGTATTTCTTGGACCTTCCAATGGGGAAAATCCTGCAAAAGGATTATTATATCCTCTATCAGGTGTCCATAAGTAGCCCAGCTGCTGTCTGCGCATTGGCTGCGTCCACCACGATCTTCGACATTTACACCTCCTAATTATTATTATTATTTTTTTCCCTTGATTTTAACAAAAGCAGCCCTCTGTAAGAAAATCTGATTGGCCCCTTGCATTAGTCAATAGTCAATGCTAAAATTCCACGAGTCTATCGTATACGCTCTCTTCAAGAACGAAAATCAGACAGACAGATATCATTTTCAACGAATGCCGCGGAAGTGAAAATGCGGATCAACCATAGAGCGTCTCTCCTTTCCTCACCATTGATCTCACTGTTAGTTCTCTCCGGCTTCGTCAACGCAATCGACGGCTGGAAATTCACCATCACCGAAGCCACCATCGACGACATCCAACGCGCCTTCACCACAAACGAACTCACGTCGAGACAACTGGTCGACTTGTACCTGGGCCAGATCGCGAGCTTGAATCCCCTGCTTCGCGGCGTGCTGGAAGTGAATCCAGACGCGCGGGATCAAGCGGACCAGGCCGACCACGAGAGGAAGGCGGCTGCCAATCAGGGCCGTCGGGGCTTAGGAGAGCTTCATGGCATCCCGGTGCTGCTCAAGGACAGTATAGCCACTGAGGACGCGCTGAACACCACTTGTGGATCGTACGCGCTGCTGGGATCGAAGGTTCCCAGGGACTCCGGCGTGGTCGAGCGGTTGAGAAGGGCGGGGGCTGTGATCTTGGGAAAAGCTACTCTTGCCGAGTGGTACGGTGTTCGGTCCACCAAGATTCCTGAGGGCTGGTGTGCTCGGGGCGGACAAGGCGTGGTCAGTATCGCATTTCTTTCTTATTAGTTCTTATCCTTTTAACCATTCCTTATAATTATAAATGATTTTTTTTTTAAAATTGCCTTATATATATATTTTTATTTTATTTTATTTAATAATGTATATAATGTCATGTTTATTTTAAATTTTAAATAATATTATATTATATGCATAAAAACAAAATAAAATATTAACCATAAAATTAGTAGTCTATTCAAAATGGAGTGAATCCTTTCCTTGAATTCAAATTCTTCTGAAAGCATGGGTAGTTTAGAAAGAATGAATTTCCGTCAAGGGAGGAGTTGTGGGGCTAACTGTTTGAATTTTATAGGAATTTAAAATTTAGAATTTGGTAAGAGAAGGGTTGGAGATTTTCTTAGTTCATACTTCAGGCTATTTAAGATATGGGATCTACATTTCCTGGACAATGGACATGTGTCCAACGGAATATGATCATCTTTATTTTAAATGAGTAAATAATATTCATTTCATGGTTTGAATTTAAAATTAGTACATTTAAGAGGGTATATGATGTCAATATTGATGTGACATCATGTACCATGTTAAATATTCTAACTTTAAATTGTCAAAAGTTTTGGAAACATGTAGAATCCATATGTAGAATCAAGGGGCCCATGCGGGTCAAGCAGTGGATCTGCAATATCAGTGGCGGCAAATATGGTATCAGTGTCATTGGGGACTGAAACCTATGGCTCTATCATCTGCCCAGGTGATCATAACTCGGTTGTAGGGCTTAAACCCACTGTTGGTCTCACCAGCCGAGCAGGTGTTATCCCAATCTCGCCTCGCCAAGACTCTATTGGGTAAACCATTCTGCTTTTAATTTTTTCATAAACATTTACTTTCTTAACCCGCATGTTAATATTTGATACAACAATTTTTTCTAGCTTGGCATAACTTTGTGTATGCCTATTCTGTATAGGGTGGATGGTGAAGAACTAGTTGATGGTTTAGAAACACATAATATACATAGGAAAATGTTAAAGGCCCAACTTTTTTGTCCAACTTTTGCCCAACTTTTGTCTTTTTTATTTTTTTTTAAAAAAAAAAGCAAAAAATGAAAAAAGTGTATGAAGTAATAATATATGTTTTTTGTCCTTCTTTTTATTGGTATTTTTTAAAAAATGAAAATTCCATTTTTCTAAAGAAAAATGGTCATTTTTCATATTGGTATTTTTAAAAAAATGAAATTTTCATTTTTAAAAAAATACCAATAAAAAGAAGGACAAAAAAAACATATTATTGCTTCAGACATTTTTTTTCATTTTTTACTTTATTTTTTAAAAAAAATAATGAAAAAAGGTAAAAGTTGGACAAAAGTTGGGCAAAAAAGTTGAGTCTTTATCATCTCTCACATACATAATATGACAAATATAAAAGCGGAATAATAATAATGAAAGGAAATTAAATAAACACAGATATTAAGATAGTTTGGCATATAGCCTATATCCACACATTAAAGCCTTATAGGCTACATAAATTGAGTAATACAAATATATTTCTAGAGCTTTACATATGATTTGAAATACTTCAAAGACAATCATATCCATTAAATCAAGGTTAACAACTATTATTTCAATCCATTGATTTAAGGAATACAAATCAATAACTATCACCAAGGATTTATGTCCATAGCAGATCGTACACCAAACTCTTAACTAAGAATTCCTGCTAGACAAAAGGGACGTAAGCTCAGAGTGTCCCATTTGGGTCCAACGAGGGTCACTTTGATACTTATACTATATGCAAAATTAACCTTTTATGGTTTTATTTTGGGCAGCAGTAAACAAAAGCCTGCAAAAGTGTGGATGCTTATTTTGCGCAGATGTTAAACTTAACGAATTTTGATTTTGATGAAATAACAGGCCCATCTGCAGAACGGTAACGGATGCAGTTTATTTGCTCGATGCAATTGTGGGCTTTGATCCGAGGGATTATGAAGCAACAAAGGCAGCAGCTAAGTTCATACCTGCAGGTGGTTATAGACAATTTCTTAATCAAGATGGCCTCAAAGGAAAGAGATTGGGTGTTGTGAGGAATCCTTTTTCGGACTCTTATAATGGATCCACTGCCATTCTGGCCTTCGAGCATCATCTCAATGTGTTAAGGTACTTTGATTCAGTAGCTTGAAAAACGAAGTTACTTAAATAAGTCCTCATACTTCCTGTTTTTTTCTTTTCTGGGCATATATATCAAGGCAAAGAGGAGCAACCATTTTGGATAATCTGGAAATAGCAGATATTGATATAATTATGGATCCCTCCCGAAGTGGCGTGATAATTGCACTGCTGGCTGAGTTCAAGCTCTCCATTAATGATTACCTAGAAGAACTCATCAACTCTACCGTGAAGTCACTCTCAGACATCATTGCCTTCAACCTGAATAACAGTGTCCTGGTAAGTTCATAATTCATATAAGACGTCAAAGTCATTATACAAAGAAACTTCATCAATGGTTGAGAAGACCCTTGTTTTGCAATCATTCGATATCTTGTTGCTTGGAAATTTCTGTCAATTTTTCTTTGGTTGGACATAATTCAGCTTTGCCCATTGCAGGAAATGATGAAAGAATACGGGCAGAATGGGTTCCTGACATCAGAGATGACAACTGGGATTGGGGAGGAAGAGATAAAGGCAATCAAGAAGATGGAATACTTGTCAAAATATGGCTTCGAGAAACTGATGAAAGACAATAACTTGGACGCAATGGTGACACTCGGCTCAGGCGCTTCCATAGTGCTAGCGATTGGAGGTTACCCGGCAATCACTGTTCCCGCCGGGTATGAAAGCGACGGAATGCCGTTTGGGATCTTGTTTGGTGGGTTAAAGGGTACCGAACCAAAGCTGATTGAGATTGCGTACGCTTTTGAACAAGCCACAATGGTGCGGAGGCCACCTCGGTCCCTGTTGTAACAGAAGAGTTACTTAATAACTGAATTTAGAAAGGAAATAAGGAAAGAACTACTTCTTTATCGAATAAAAACCAATTCGAGATGGCTAGTCTCCTATAAAGCACTGTAACACCTGTCAATAGAATTTTGATTAAAGAACCCCTCCCTGGCTCCCTGTGGTGTCATTGTAACCAAAAGCACACTAACGTTTTCTCATAGGTTTAGTTTGGATCCAATTATCAGTTTAAGAGCATTAATGGTGCGTGCGATTTCACAAGAATAATCTACGTTTTTAAAAGATATCGCAAAACGTAAAGCGTTTGACATTGTAATTTAAAAGGCATTTAATTTAAAATAGAAAAAGCGCAAATTTAGAGGGTGCTTATTTGAACAAGCGCAAATTTAAACCAAAATCATGATTTCGCATAAAAATATCTCCAGCAATGTAATTAACAAGCATATATTAGTTATATTTGTCATTTTTTTTGCTCAAACAGAATAGCTTCATATTAGCTATTATACTTACCATGAATAGCAATTTGTAGCTTTTCATGGTAGCACATTAGATTGAATATAATATTATGTAATTTAATATTATTTTCAATATAATATAATATTATTTCCAATATTGCTTTTTCTTTGTTTTGGTATTTGATCTCCTCATTTTCCCTCAAACCTTTTTCTTCTTCCTCTGCATTTATTTTTTATCTTCCCCTTCCCGAACAAGTTTCTCATGAGCATACCCCTGGATTTGTTGAGTTCATTCAAATGCATTTGAGCATTAGACACCATCAAATTCATTCTCAGCTACAATCCAACCTGGTAGAACATATGTGTGGGAATTGCATGGCCAATCTTAAGAATTATTAGTTAGAGAAAAATTCACTTTACCCCCCTGAAGTTTCAGGGGTTTTTTAATTTTAACCTCAAAGTTTAAAAATTTGCAATTTACCACCTTGAAATTTCAAAAAGTTGTAATTTTAACCCCCCGTTAACTTTTTCCGTCTAAATGAATGGAAACCATCTCACGTGCGTGTCACGTGAGATATTAAAGCCCTTTTATTCCAATTTTGCCCTTGTTGGGAATAAATTCACACTACAAGCCCACCAAATTGGGCCCAATGGCCAAGGATAGGCCCATAAAGACATTAATTAAATAGCAATGGCTATTTAGGCTCCGTTTACTTTCACGTAAAATGGTTTCCGTTGGAAAATATTTTCAAATAAGTCATTTTCCTTGAAAATGTTTTATGCCGAAAACATTTTACGGTGTTTACCGCGTGTACAGAAAATTACAAAATTTATATATATATTCATTAAATCATATTAAACTCTAAATTTACGGGTAAGCCCCGGGACTTGCCCGGGACCTGTCGGGACTTAACCAAGACCCTTCGGGACTTGACTAGGACCTATCCGAAACTTTAATGGGACCTGCTCGAGACATAACCGGCAGCTGCCCAGGACCCGCCCCAGACCTGCTCAGGACTTGACCGGGACCAGCCCAGGACTTTATCGAGACCTGCCCGGGACTTGCCTGGGACCCAACTGGGACCTGCTCGGGACTTGACCGAGACCCGCCCGGACTTGACTAGGACCCGATCCTTAAAGGGGTCATAGACGTGAACCTAGACGCCCTGTACCAAGCTGATAAGGCTGACTACGAGAGGGAGGCAATGGCGCCAGGATCACAATCTCGGTTGCATGGCATCCCAGTTCTGCTCAAGGATAATATTGCAACAAAAGACAAGCTGAACACCACGGGTGGCTCATTTGCACTGGTTGGCTCAGTTGTACCTCGGGATGCCGGCGTGGTGACCAAGTTGAGGAAAGTTGGTGCTATCATCTTGGGGAAGGCAAGCTTGGGCGAGTGGTCCCATTTTAGGACTTCCAGGGGTCCTCTTGCTTGGAGTGCCAGAGGTGGCGAAGGCAAGGTGAGTCTTTTAAATATAAATCATTATCTGCTAGCTGAGAAAGCTTTTCCATTTGGGTAAACCTTGTCATAACGTTAATTATAATTATAAAAAGAGGAGCCAACCTACGATACAGATACGCTCTCAACCCTACTCTCGAATACTTTATGTTATAATCTCTCTATATTTTATTGCTCTTATCTTACTGAAATTCTCAATTAGGCATCGGAGGTGGCACGACCGCCACACCCCCCACTCCGCGGTCTGTCACTACTAATCCTTTCTTTACTCTTAGTAGGCTTTGAAATCAAGTTGCTACCAGGGTTGACAACTGTCTCAACAGTTGGCACTGTCTGTGGGAACGAGGATCATCTATATGATCCAAAGTTCAAACAGGACAAAAGTCACGAATGGTAGCTACAGGGTCTCAAGGCTAACTTGAAAATCCCAACGTGACCAACATACCTACTGTCCAGCCAGAAAACACCGGTCAACCCAACACCGGCAACCATGACATCGAAGAGACCCCCGTTAGGTCCCTTATATTTGGGCCATATTTGCCCACCAGCAAACGTCTAGGAATTGTCAAGTTCCAACTGGGACACATCTCGAAAACAATGGAGTTGTTGTTGCAAAGAAGCTATGAAAATTCTAACCAGAACAGAAACCCAATAGATGGCGGAGCCCACCTGGAAACAGCTAGCGGACCTCGCGGGCCGCCTTCAACCAAAGAGGTCCGACTACAACCTGAAACAGCCAACGGACCCAAGAGGCCATGCCCAACAATAGAGAAACTCCTAACCAAACAAGACGGAACTGCAAGTAGCGCATGCATGGATGCTATTCAAGCTACGCTAGATAATATAACCCAGCGGTTAAACGGCTCCCGCTCCATGGATCACGATTCCTTGGTGATGGACCTGCCATTCACCAATAAGATCACAGAAGCTGATTTACCCAACAAATTCAAATTACTGCACATGGATCGCTACAACGGAAGCTAGGACCTAGCGGACAATCTCGAAACATATAGAGCTCACATGGCATTGCAAGCCTCATCCGACGTAATCCTTTGTCAGGTATTTCCCCTTACCCTCTAGGGAGCCGCCAAGCGTTGGTTCAGCAGCTTGCAACCCTAATCGATTGGGACCTTCTCCGAGCTCGGTAAGAATTTACTTTCCCATTTCATAGCTGGCGGCATATTTGTTGACTATAAAACAGTAACGTAATGAGTTGTTGAAAAGCTACATGGGTCGATTCAACCAAGAAAAGCTCACGGTCGATGACCTAGACGAAAGAGTGGTCCTCCCTACCCTAATGGGAGGAATATGGCTCTATAGTCCCTTCATAGCTGACATAAGCCACGATCCACCGAGTGATGTGGATGAGCTCATGGTGAGAGCTGAAAAATTCATCAACGACGAAGAAACGGTAAAGGCCTTTGCAGAGCAAGCTCGACCCCCAGAAAGAAGGAGGGAAAGCCGATGAGTAGAGAGGGACGTGCGGTCTCACAGGGTGGACAACTGCTTCAAAGCATATCCAACACGTGCACCTTAAGTTATTTAGCTTTGCGTGCATATCGGGATTTCTTTGGAACGTTTTTGTTTTGTTCTCTTAAGTTATTTAACTTCCAAGTAATAACTATTCATTGGCACCTATTTGCCACTACATGGATATTTGTGCAAATTTGTTTGTCCACAAAACCCACACTCACTGCCACTAAAAACAAGAATACAAACGTTTTGCATCTCTCATATCTATGCAATAAGTAAATATGCTCATTTTATGCCATATGATTTAATTATGCTTCAATTTATTACTGCTTATTTAATTATGCTTCAACCAACCTAAGCAAAGGGGTAACATCAAACGAGAATGCAAAATTTTGCATATTTGGCAACTAAAGCCACTACAGTTAGCTCCACTACAGCAAAACACCCAAAGATTTATAAAAAGAAACCATTAAAGTGTTTGCAAAACAAGCAAAAAAGGAGAAGTCTCCAGAAAGAAGGAAGGAATGTGCCAACCCGCAAGACAGAAAATCGTTTTGTAGCATACCAGAACAAAGCGGACTGGTTGCAAGAATAAACTCCAGGCGGACCGGTCGCAAAAATAACTCTAGGCGGACCGGTAGCAATAATAACACTAGGCGAAGCGGACGATGTCCCCAAGAATATCTCCAGGTGGACCACTCAACGGTCCAACATTCCTTTCTCCATCTCCAAAAAAAGAAAAAAGCAAAAAGAAAAAAGAAAAAAAGAAAGGTGATGTACAGATATATCTAAAGGTAAAACTCCGCAAGTGAAACTATGAAACGGTGATGTGTGAATATCCCGCTCGGGCTGGTAGAGGTAAAATTCGTACATACAAGTGGTATCCCTTTATGTAGCTAGGGAAAATGGTGTCGGGTAGCCATCAACACATAAATGCCTCCGTTCTAATAATGAAAACTCAAGGTGACCATTCCGCCTGGATTGGTAGGTATACATGTCATTAATTAAAAACACACTTACCTATGCAGCTAGATAAAACATTGTCGGGTAACCTACATCTCTCCATATTCTCCCAGTTTCACTGCATCCAGGATCTCACACATGCATGATTGAGGTCCTCTCTCCAAACTCTCCTACACACAATGAGAGACGCCCTAACTTTCAAACTCAAAAGGGGCAGATACAAAGATTTGTAGGAAAAATATACGAATCTTCACATAGGCCAGCAAGGGTACACTCTGACAAACGGTACTCCCTTGTGTAAGAGCTATAAAAATCCTACTTACCAAAGTACATACATACATACATACATACATACATACATGCATGCATACATACATACGATCATGCATCTATTCATGCATACATCCACTCATACATGCATCCATGCGTTTACCTACGGACACATGCTTTAAACCTCGTACTACTAAAACAATGCACGAGTATGCCTACATTCAAAATCGCCATCTTTGGATTAGTGTAGAATTTTTCTTGACTTAGGCGGAGCATGCTCGATCAAATCAAACTCAAAGAAATATATACAAGAGTTGCAGAAACAAAGATAACATTTCAGGTGTGGATAAAAGAAACTTTATTCCCATTAGGCCACCACATTGACCTAAGGGAATGGCGGGGTACTGTTGATACAAAATATATCTCAAAGTCCAATCAGAGGGCCCACTCCAAATAAGAGGCTCACAACTTACTAAATCACTAAGGAATTATGCCCAAGCCCCTGCAATTTGGGAACGATCGCCTAGTCATCACCTGGTCCACCCCCAAATCATGCGGTTTTGCGCCATCTTATGCTAACCTGATAAATCAGGGGAGCATGATTATTCTCCAATAACCCAATCTAGGCATAACAGCTCAAATCAAAGGATAACAAACTAGATCTCCCAAAAGGAGTCCAGATACATGATATTTTCTCCATGCAATATCCAATATTATCTAGAAGGATAATCCACTTCTACATATCAAGGGAGCATAACCATCATCCAACAAACCAAATCCAAGGATAACCAATCAGATATCACTTAAATAGGGACAGTTGCATTAAGAGAGCACCATGTAAAATCTCCCAGATTATCTCAAAGGATAATCTACGGTTTCAACCACTCTCACGAATCAACGGAATCAAGTGAGAGTCCCATTAAAGTTCACCTACTCATAACCTCTATAAAAAGAGGAGCTAACCTACGATACAAATACGCTCTCAACCCTACTCTTGAATACTTTATGTTATAATCTCTCTATATTTTATTGCTCTTATCTTACACAAATTCTCACTTAGGCATCGAAGATGGCACGACCGCCACACCCCCTACTCTGCGTTCTGTCACTACTGATCCTTTCTTTATTCTTAGCAGGCTTTCAAATAAAGCTGCTACCAAGGTTGACAACTATCTCAACAATAGACAACTTGGAAATAGCCAACATTGATGTTATCTTGAATGCCACATTGAGTGGGGAGGCAACAACATTGCTAGCTGAATTCAAAATATCCTTGAATGCGTATCTAAAAGAGTTGGTGGCTTCCCTAGTGCGAACTTTGGCGGATGTGATAGCCTTCAATGACAAGTTCTCGGATTTGGTAAGTTCATGTATCAATCAGCAAAGGTTTCCTTCATTTCTCTTGTATATATATTCCAGCCATGAATAAAGCTTTTATTTATTTATTTTATTTTTTTATGCATGTAGGAAATGATTAAGGAATTTGAACAAGATATATTTCTGGCAGCCCAAGCCATAAATGGAATTGGCAATACAGAGAAGGCAGCATTGCTTAATTTGGCAAAGCTATCCAGAGATGGATTTGAGAAGGTGATGAAAGACAACAGATTAGATGCGTTGGTGACTTCTGGTGCAGATGCTGCTCCTGTTCTAGCAATTGGGGGATTCCTTGCAATTAGTGTCCCAGCAGGGTATGATAGTAAGGGGGTGCCTTTTGGCATATCCTTTGGAGAACTAAAGGGCTCAAAGCCAAAGCTGATTGAGATTTCATATGGTTTTAAGCAAGCTACTAAGATTATGATGTAATGACCCAAATATTTAACTAGGCATAAGTAGCTTAGTTAGAAGGTTAATTTGGACTTTAGGTCACTAGGATCTGCTAGAAGGGCGTTTTGGAGAATTGGACTTCTGGATCGAACGTACACTACTTTTTGGCAGACGTACGCTCTTGTTTTTTAGTACGGACGTACACTCTTGTCTTTAGTGCTGACGTACACAGGGGGACCACCTAACATACACTGACAGATAGTATGCTATACTATGTGAATAGTACGCGGACATACGCTCAACAGTATCGGACGTACGCTACTTTTTGGATTGACCACCGGGTAATACATAGACGTACGAGACAGCCCTTGGACTATTGAGTAATAGTACCGAACGTATGCCCTTTAAGTCGGACGTCCGCTGCTTTTTGGCCCTTGTAATACCCCCTTACCCCCTCGCCCATTTCACACCATATCCGCTCCTCAACCCCCTTCTTCACCCCTAGGCTGCCTGTAGACTGTTTTGTGAGTTTTTTAAGTGTTTCGGTGCTGCCAGAGGAGGAGCTATTCATGTTTCACTTTAAGGAGGTAACGCTCGGTTCCTTAGCTTTTTAATACGTCGTTATGCTTCTCAATTGTTGTTTTGTTGTAGCTAGTGGTAGTGTTAGTTTAGTTGTGCCTTAAATCTTGCTTAGGCTAGCATTTTGTTAAGCTTAGCATTGTTACTTTGCATAGAGGTTTCGATTTGAGTTAGGAGGCCCTAAGAAGCCTTTGTTGGCCTTAGGAGTCAGAGAATAGGCGGACAGTGGAGAGAAAATGAAGTTCTCCCTGAAAGATGTCGGAGCGGACGTACGATTTTGTGACCGAACGTATGGCCCGTCGTGACGCGGTGGACGTACAGCCTCGAGCCCGGACTTATGGCCAGAGTGTGACAGGAAAATCCTATTTTCACTAGCTGTCCCATAGCTCTTGTTTTCTTGTTATAGAGTTGTGCTTTAGTAGAAATAGAACTAATGATAGGTCTTTTTTCAGTATTCGAGGTTATGGAGCCTCAAAGGAATTACATGGAGGAGCTTTACAACCCGGGTAAGTACAAACTCACATGGATGCTTGTTGTTACTTTTCTTGCATTGCACGTCTATTTTATATCAAACATGCATATTTTGCAACTCTCATGAAATACATTTTGGAATTACTAGGAACTCTCTTTTGTGAAAACGTGTGTCGATTAATAAGATAACAATGAGACTTGTAAAACTGTGCATGTAAAATATTGATAAGACTAATTGCATCCTATGATATGGTACACCGGTACGTGTGGTATAATAGCCATGGGCTTACTATACGGGTTAACTAAATGGTTTGTGTGTGGGGGGGGGGGGGGGTGTAACGACTCAGGAAAAAATGCTAGCCACATCTGTGCTATCATCCCAAAAGGACTAGTTAATTTGAAGCTCCCATAGAATTCATTATAAAGCCCAGTTTCACCTAGTAACTAGGCAATGTGGGACTTAACACTCTTGACTATCTTTATAAACCACCCACTCTATGTGGGTTTTTTCTCATCTTTCCAATATGAGACCGGGGTGTTACAAACTCCCCCTCTTAAATTTCTGACGTCCTCGTCAGGGCCACGTCATGCAGTGCTCCAATACCACATGACCTGACGTTACTAGGTAGCTTTGATACCATTTGTAACGACCCAAGGAAAAGCGCTAGCCACATCTGTGCTATCACCCCGAAAGGACTAGTCAATTTGAAGCTCCCATAGAATTAATTATAAAGCCCAGTTTCACCTAGTAACTAGGCAATGTGGGACTTAGCACTCATAACTATCTTTATAAATCACCCACTCTATGTGGGCTTTTTCTCATCTTCCCAATATGGGACCGGGGTGTTACAGGGGGGCTTTGGATCCAATGGTTTCGTGATCAAGATGCAGCCATTCTCAATGGATGGTCATTATAGGACGGACGTCATTAGCGGTGTGGGCCATCAGAGGTTGGACTCGGTCGTATCACTAGTGTTACGTACGGTATGTTATGCAATGGCTGGGGAATTGGCATTGTACTACAGGTCCCTCGGGACAGCGTCAACCCTGCTGAGAATGGGTAATATCTTGGGTATACTATACTTTTGAACTATGACTGTTACTTTATATCATATGCATATATTATATATATCACCTGCATGATAAACTGTCATCTCATAATATTGCATGTGTTTTATAATAATTGAATCCACAAAATAATGACGGGTACGTCATGTGCATTTTTTCTCATTAAGTCGTTGGACTTATCCTTGTATTATTTTCCTTTTTTCTCCATATGTACGATTATGATGTTATAGATAGTGGATACTGCGAAGCATCTGGTTATGTTAGAGGATTCGATTCGGGAGATGCTTGAGGTTATGTTAGCATAGATCCATTGTAATGATGTTATGCATATAGTGTGATTTCCGCTGCTTTGATGATCTTTGGCTAGATGTTCTGGTTATATGATTCAATGATTATAGAACTTAATTACTTATGTTGCTTAATATCCTCTGTTTTCGAGGAGTAGAGGTCCTTGAGTCTTATTCGGAATGGAATAAGGCTGGGAGACGAACCATAGAATTAATTACTAGTTAATTAATTCTCGAGGCGTTACATAGGAAGCCTCCTTCATTTAAACCATGAAGCTCTTAATTAATCATTTAGATTGGTTGAACTTTATATCTCATGATGATTGAACTATATCAATTACAAGTAATCATGTACTTACATATGTTCTTCTAGGTAGATTATACACATTATGGAGGTGGTGTTTGGCAAAAGAGTTGGGTTAGGGTAGATACTGTTCATTTTGGTGTGGATATTGTTCACGTTTTGTCTTTTTCTTAAAAAATAACAGACAAGTCCGACACATGTTGCTAAATTACCGAAATACCCACAAGAGTCTTCTCTCACACAAGCAACAGGCACGCTCACACAAACCTCGGCGTCAACCCTCTCCCTCTCACTTGCTTTTGGATTTTTCTTTCTCCCACTTTTTCTTCTCCAGAAAGAGACAAAGAGATGAAGTGAAGAATTTTAGCTCTTGGTTTTCCACTCGGCATGGGTTCGTCGGCGATGGTGACAGTGGGGAGAGGAGAGGACGCACAGTGCAGGTGGGGGAGAAAATTGGTTAGGGAGGAAAAATCCGAACTACTCTGGCTAGAGCTGATGGACGAGTTCGTCGGCGGCAGTGAAGGTGAAGGTGGGGAGATCACGATGCCGTCTCCCTCTCCATATGCCTCACGCACCGGGTTCCTCTTCTCTCCCCAGTCCTCTCCTCCCTTATAGATACCGTCACCAAGGGTGCCATGGCCGCCACTATGGCGTCCCTTGGTGGCCTCGGTATTGTCGACTCCAACCTCTCCACTACTGACCAGGCGTCCGTCGTCCGTTCCGTTGAGTCCCGCCGCGTCCCCATACTCTCTGCCCCTACCTTCCGCGCCTCCTTCGACAGTATTCACTCGCTCGACGACTTCGAGTCCTGCCCCTACGTGCTCGTCACCTAGAGCGGCTCTGCGTCCTCCCAACTCCTCGACAAATGAAGCTCTTGATTTGACTGGTTCAAGGAGGTAGAGGAGTTTGGTCGTCTTTTTGGGGAAAAATTGGAGGGTAAAATTGTCTTTTTACACTTAACAAAAAAGCCCAAACAGTATTTCACGCAAACAGTAACCACGCCAACGCGGTTACCAAACGAAGCCGGAAATAATCTTTTAATTGGATGAAAGGGTTTTCGCATGAGAATTTTCCACTCAATTTAACAGAAAATGCTAACTGTGGGATAACATTTAATGGGTTGATAGTAACTTTTCAATGTTAATTTGAGAGTGTAATTAGAATGTTAATTTGAGAAGTGTAGTTTTCTTATTATTTAGGGTTAACTACATTTACACCTTCTAATTATTATTAGAACAAATGAGAATAATGATAAAGTCACAACATAAAACCAACAAATACCCAATTTCACTCCTACATATTTTTTTTTTAAAAAAAAAAAAAATTGAATGTTTCAATTTTTAATTTTTAATTGGAGTTCATCAAATTGACTGCAATTGAAAGTTCAAGGGTTTAAATTGAGAAGTTTTGAAGTTTGGGAGGCTTATCAAATTGTGTGGTAATTCAAGGGTCTAAAATGAAGTTATCCATATATTTTATAAATATATTGTCAATATTGAGATACATGTTGTCACATGATGAATATATGGTTACACAATTTAAAAATGATCGAGTAATATTATATACCATATTTTTTATTTCACAGTTATTTTATAATGCTGACATGACAATGTCAGCCAACTTTTGGAGTTTTTTGTTTTTTTAATAATGATTTATTTAAGGGTTTGTTGAGACTACTACATTAACATTGTGAGATAAAAATATAATTTTTAATATTATTATATTTATAAAATCACCCTTGAGCCATTCTAATTCTTTATTTAAGAGATTCGTGACAGCTAGTCTTGATAGTTAGCTCTCAGCCTTTTGGTTGACAAACATCACCGATAAAGACATCTAGATGCTAACTCGAAATCAAATTATGAAAGATTTCATTGAAATCGACATAGTAATAAAGTAGTAAAAATAATTATTGGAATGATTTCTAACTACAATATTTATAATACCAATATAGTATTTAATTAATTTTTCTTTCAAGTATTTTGTACGATATTGTTGATCTAGCCATCGATTACTATTTCTCATCTCATTCTCTTATCTTATTTAAAATCGAGTTGGTATTATATACACAGTTAAATAAAATAAAATTTGAACTATAAATTTTAAAATGGAACGGATTATATTCCTCGCGGCATTGCATCGTACAAGTAATCTAATATATTATTAAACGTTCTAGTAAAAAATTCGATCTATTTTTAAGTCCTAATTTCACCTTGTCTTGCTCCAATTTGGCCAATTTGCTAGATTGATGATCAATTTCTCTAGGAATTGTTTTCAAATATTTTGTGAAACTTGACTCTTAAAACTATCTAAAGCATAAATCGCATCATTAACAATTTTTTGTTTAAGAAATTGATGGTAAACAATGTGAATTTCACCACATACATCCTACCCTGGCTAACAAAGGCAGCACATGGGCAACATGCATATTGGAGTGGAGTCAATGGAAAGAAGTGGTTTTTTTATTTTTTTTTTATTTTTTTTTTAGGGTTAAATACCTAATACCCATTTGGGGTTTCACAATTTTATTTTTTTTCATCCCTAAGGTTTAATTTTTTATCACAGGAGGTCCTTATGATTTTGATAAATGATCAAATTGGTCCTTCTGTCAATTGACCGTTAGTTGACTTAACGGATTGACACATGGACAAATGAAAATTTGACACTTGACACAAGTGGCCACATCACCTAACTAAATTTTTTAATTAAAAAAAATTAAAAACATTAATAAAAGAAGAAAAAAAGACAAAAAAAAATTGGGCACCCCCATCTGGCCAATACAACGACGTATCTAGCCTATCGAACTGGCATTTGCTGCAATTATCCGCACTCTGGTACGGTGTGGCTGGAATTTTAAGCCTAGTTAGAGAAGGCGATGCCACCGGAGTCCCCGGCACGACAACATTCACCGCCTCCACATTCTCTGCAGATTTTTCTTCGACTTGCTCAAGAAAGCGAACAATCTTTTTCTTCGATTTGGGTTTTGCTTGTTCAGGGGAATTCTTCAGTTTGGTTGATTTAGGTTGCTTTTAAGCAACCCCACTTGAGGGTTTGATTGTAGGCTTTTGGGTTACAGTGATTACCGAAACGTTGTCATTGCAAATAGTACCAAATTCCCGCCTCTGCCTTGAAACAGAGAAGTAGAAATCTGGTAAAAAAAAACAAACTTCAAGAAGAAAGAACTGATTACCCCCAATCCATCCACCTTGGTTCCCAATGGTGGATTGGGGGTGGTTTCGGCCACCCCCTTCGCTCCATGGGGGTGGCCGAGCCACCTCTTGGTGCCCCAATTTTTTTGTCTTAAAACTCCATGAATCTCCTATGATAAACGGTCAACTGACAGAAGGACCAATTTGGTCATTTATCAAAATCATAGAGATCTCCTGTGATAAAAATTAAATCTTAAGGGAAAAAAAATAAGGTTGTGAAACCTTAAGGTATACTAGGTATTTAACCCTTTTTATTAAAATTTTTTATTATATATATATATATATTATTAGGGTAAACGTTTGTTTTGGTATTTGATGTTTAAAAGAAGTTCAATTCTTTTCTATATTATTTAAAAATTGAAATCATGGCTCAGCAAGGAAACGGCAAGACAAGTGCATAATTAAACCCCAGTACACCTTGTGTCAATAACCAAGATTGTTGAATCCATCACAAAACAGAGACACTCTAACCAAAAAAAGTTTGACTTGCCTCTAGGTAAAAAATTATGGAAGATTTTGTGTGAAAAATAAACTGGAAAAGAACTTGGGCTATTTTTTTTGGCTATTTTTGCACAAGAGGATCTCCAGTAATTTTTTTTATTTTCTTTTCACGGGAAGCAAGCGAAACTCCTAAGAAATGCCTGAAATGGAGGAAATCAAATCCTAATCTACAAAGTTTCAAAAATCTCACAAAGAAATGCTATTTTTCCAATTCATGTCCATCTCCCATCCAACTCTAATTCATATATATATATATATATATTGAGCTTGTAATTGATTATTATTGAATTTTGATCAAATGATAATTTTAAAAACCATCTTATTTTTAGAGTGATACAAGAGAGACTTCTAGAATTAATTCAATCCTACAGATGATAAGTTTAAAAACTAACAACTACATGCTATATTAGAGCTTTATCACAGCAAGCGGGCACGTGATCTATTATATATATATATATATATATTGTAATATACTGCTTTATTCTACTTTACTAGTTTATTTTTCGAACAAAAACACTCATGACAATATAAAAATAATTTTCATATTTATGTCACATCAAAAAATAATTTCATGCAAAAAACAAGAAAACACCTAAAAGTACATTAACAAACATTTTATCTTTTTAACTTTAAGAATACAATGTTTCCTAATTAAGCTTAAACTTTTCTCTTTTGATTCTTAACTAGGCTACAAATGAAACATCCCAAATTTCTTGCAGGTTTTGATTAGGCTTTTGCCTGTGATTGTGACTATATCTACTGGGACCATTTCTAATCGAATCCAAACTCACGTCCAAAATTGAAATTTTGACAAGTCGACTCAGTGAGTCAGCATCGCAATACTGCATGGCCACCAATGGAAACTCTCCTCCGGCCTTTTCTCTCTTCTCATCACTTCTTCTGCTTCTCCTAGCCATATTATCATCTGGGTCACACTGACTCACACATCATCACGGGTGATGGCTTCTCAATCAGAGAAGCAAACATTGACGATCTCCAACTCGCTTTCAAGCGAAACCAACTCACCTCGAGACAACTCGTTAAGTTCTACACTGGAGAGATACGGAGACTCAACCCGGACCTCAATGGGGTCATAGAGGTGAACCCTAACGCTCTATACCAAGCCGATAAGGTTGACCACGAGCGCAGGGCCAAGGCAACTGGCTCGCTCTCTGGGTTGCATGGCATTCCTATCTTGCTCAAGGATAACGTTGGAATAAGGGATAAGCTGAACACCACGGCTAGCTCGCTCACGCTGCTTAATTAGCTCGGTTATGCCTCGGGATGCTGGCCTCGTGACCAAGTTGAGAGCAGCCGGGGCAATCATAATGGGGAAGGCTAGCCTGAGCGAGTGGGCTAATTTTAGGTCTCTCAATGCTCCCATTCCCAATGGATGGAGTGCTAGAGGTGGCCAGGGCAAGGTAAGTCTAAATATTAATTAATTCTTCTAGACTTGCAAAATAAGCGGATCATTTTTTACCCGATTCGCGAATTCGATACGAATTCAACATGAAACTAACGAATTATGGTTGATGAATCAAGCTAGAGTTAATTTATATAGTCGTATATTCAAAGTTAAACAATTGACATGATTCAAACTTAACTTGTAACATTTATGGCTAATTAGGATTATGATATTATAATTTTCAATTGGTATCAGAGTGGGTTCACTCTATCAAAGGATTGAATTCCTGAGTGTGATCCTATCTACTTTCTAGATGTCTCAAACACTTGATTGTTTCAAAACTGTTGATAATACTTTTTGTGAAACTATTATGTCTTCTGATAAACAGTATTATTCTGATTATGATTCTGATAATGAAAGTGATCTTCAAGAGGCTTATAATTTGTTGTTTGTAAAATTCTCTGAGCTACAAGTTATTAATTCCAAGAATCTAAAGAAGCTCAGAGAGGCTGAACATGATAAAGATGAGCTAATTGGTGAATTGAGTGATTCTCTTGATTTGTGTAAAACATTGAAATCTGAAAATCATGTTCTTGCTAATAAAGTTGGGTCATTAGAGAATGAATTAGAGGAGTCCAAAACCCTATTGAAAAAATTCTCTAATGATAATCTTGACAAAATTTTGCATACCCAAAAATCTACGTGTGATAAACCTGTGATTGATTTTGACAAGATTATTGCTCCTTCCGTTAACCTTGCTTCTTCTTCCAAGAAAGTTTTTGTTGAAACAGAAAACTTAAAAGATCCATTGGATAAAGATAAGCTAGTTACTGTTCACTCCTCAAGAAAAAGAGGAAAAGAAGGCTTAAAGAAAATAGCCACTGCGACTTCAAGAGGTAAGAAGGGTAAGAAAGGTAAGTACTCTCATGCTTAGCACTTTTTACCTAGAAGCAACTCCAACATCGTTTACCTTGCAAGGAACCAACCTTCTCAAAGGTTTATTCCTACATGTCATCACTGTGGAAAGATTGGGCATATTCGCCCTAATTGTTTTCAGTTGAATAATCATGAGTCAGAAAAAAATTATTTTCGTTCTAGGAATAGTCATGCAGAATTATTCAACATGCTAAGGGGTGTTATCACCCAGTTAAATGATTTGGACAAGAGTCACACATTTGTCCCCAATATAAAGAAAGTTTGGATTAAGAAGGTTGATACCGTTCACCCATTGAGGGGGAGTGGTGGTGGACTCACCTAGATTAGGTGGACACAATGCATGCCTAGGACAATTCTTGTTTACACTCTCATTTCAATGTCCTAGTGCGAATGTTTGTTGGGTATATTTGTTTCTTAATTTGTTTTGTTTCTTTCGATTTGTGTGATAGTTTTGTTTCAGTTATAATATTTTTGCTTTGTTTTTGTTTTTTTGTCTCTCATTTTTTTTAAAATACAAAAATACAAAAATATGTTTTGTTTGAAGTGCTTTGCACTGGTTCTTTGTGCTCATATTCATGGACTTTCAAAATCCCATGTGGAGTCGGGTCCTTTGAGATCGGACCTACCCTTGCATGAGGTACTGTATGAGCTTCTAATTGCATGACCATGGTGAGTGTTGTATAGCTGTTCATGTGGGATCTTTTCTTTTTGCTGATCATGCACGCTTTAGAGTCTGTCTAAACGTTGATTATTGTGGAAAGGGCTCACGGTCACAATGTAGGTGATGTATGGTTCAAGGCTCGGTTAAAATTGACCAATTCGCTAGTTGAACCTAGATCCTAAAAATTCCTGCATTCTGTTTTAGTCATGCAATAATAATATATGACATGTCTCTAAAATAGTATATTTGAACAAAAAGTTCTATGTCATTATTGCTGAAAGAATCCCTATAGAAATAGTTAGTGACCAATTCATTGTGGAAAAATACGGTCACTAAAGGATTTGTGGTAAAATGATGCTTGATCTATAAAATGTTGTATAGGATGAGGGATTCTAGGCCCTAGTACTATAAGGTTTGCCGTTAACCATGCATCTTTACCGTCATCACTTACATAGTGATCCTAGATCGATTCATATGACTTGACTTTGGATTTGACTCTCACACACTACACATCTCAGCATTAGTTACTTTGTCCCATTGGCTAGCTAATGTTCATTCTATTTGACACATGTTTTTGTGTAAGCTTATATATGTGTGCTCAATGCATGAGTGGTTCTGCTTTTGAATGTGATTTCGTACAATACATGGTTTTTTTTGTCATAAATGATATGTGCACTATTTATCCAATATTGCATTTAGGGGGAGAATGTGTGTTTACTTGACTTTTGAGGGGGAGAAACTTTTTTTCCGTAAACGTTTTTTGTTGGTATTGAGGGGGAGTTTTTGCTGATGTTTCTTCATGATCTTGCATTATTTCATGCATATTCTGTTATCTATGATCATGAATTTTATTTTTGTATTCCTATTCCACATATACCTTGATGTATTTTGTGAAGTGTTTCAGGAAACACAAAGACCTTTTGTCATTCTATGACAAAAAGGGGGAGTAAATATGGGGAGATGATGGGATTGACTCGGCATTTTGGTTTTGTCACCGAATTGCCAAAGGGGGAGTTTGTTAGTTCTTGTGTTGGCTTAATTCAGTTCCAAAATGCAGAGGTTACTGTACACAAGCTCAAACATTGATATAGAATGTTCAGAATCGAATCTCCACCGTTCATAATGTAGATTCATGTGTCATGAATGTCCCTGCAAAATTTCAGCTCAATCGGACCACAAACGCCCATCGATCGAAGCTGTTGATGAAGGCTGGACAGCATTTCCAGAATGCTGTTTTCTCCCCACTGCAGGCCATGTCCGGACATGGTGCTAGCATGTCCGGACATGAATTCCAGGAAGCATATTTTTGCTCCGCAAGGCCATGTCCGGACATCCCATTAACATGTCCGGACACTCCGTACCTATTATGCCCAAAAACGTGTTTTTAGTGCCCTAGGTCTAGGGTTTGATGTACTGATATATATACATCATTATAGAAGAGAGAGACACGAATTTTCATCCCCAGAGAGTTCGTCGGAGGGTGTGCTAAGAGAAATCATATGTGGTGAGCGTTAAATTGAATCTCTTAGAGTTTAGTTATTTCTTTGATAAATCTAAGGTTGTGAAGTCAACCGGAGTTCCGGTGAAAGGAGATCACGTAGAAGAATTGTGCCAGATGTTCTGGAAAGGGCTACTGCGGTAGAAGTCAAGTGGGTCGCTTGTCTTATGCAAGAGTGTCAATTACAAAGGTTTTGTAAGTGTGAACTTCTTGTAATCCTTAGTCTTTTACTGAGTTAGTAATTTCCTGGGTTTGGCTGCCCCGAAGAGGTTTTACATTTAGAGAGTTCTCTAAATGGTTTCCTCTTCGTAACCAAACATCTGTGTTGTTTATTGTTTATTGTTTTATATATTTTTGGTTGTCTATTAATTGTTAGGTCAGATTTATTTCCGCATAATATTTTTTTGTTAAACACCTAGAAAATCTGAATAGGTGTTAATTCGAGTCAATTAGAATTTTCAGAATGGAAATAAAGAAAGAACTACTTCTTTATTGAATAAAAGACCAATTTGAGATGGCTAGTCTCCTATAAAGCACTGTAACACCTGTCAATGGAATTTTTATTAAAGAACCCCTGGCTCCCTGTGGTGTCATTGTAACCAAAAGCACACTAAAGTTTTCTCGTAGGTTTAGTTTGGATTCGATTATCAGTTTAAGAGCATTAATGGCGCGTTTGGAATTGCGATTTCACAAGAATAATCTACGTTTTTAAAAGATATCGCAAAACGTAAATCGTTTGACATTGTGATTTAAAAGGAATTTAATTTAAAATAGAAAAAATATCTGTGATTTCTATAAGCAATCTAGAGGATACTTATTTGAACAAGCGTAAATTTAAACCAAAATCATGATTTCGTATAAGAGCATCTCCAGCAGTGTAGCTAAAAGGCAGATACTAGCTAAATTTGTCATTTTTTTTGCTCAAACAGAATATCTTCATATTAGCTATTATACCTTAACTGCTATCGTGAATAGCAATTTGTAGCTATTCACTGTAGCACACTAAATTGAATATAAAATTATTTTTAATATAATATAATATTATTTCCAATATTGCTTTGGTATTCGATCTCCTCATTTTACCTCAAACCTTTTCCTTCTTCTTCTGCATTTATTTCTTCTATTCCCCTTCCCGAACAAGTTTCTCATGAGTATACCCCTGGATTTGTTGAGTTCATTCAAAGGCATTTGGGCATTAGACATCGTCAAATTCATTCTCAGTTGCAATCCAACCTGATGGAACACATGTGAGAATTTCATGGCCAATCTTAAGAATTATTGGTTATATTGCATATATTTATTTTTGTTATTAATTTTAAGAATTATTACCTGCATATGAGATGAATGTTCTTCATATGTGTTTATTTTTGCTTTTAATAATGATTTCTATATATGTGACTATTTTTTCCTTTAATTAAGTATTTTCAATAATATAATAAAAAAAGAATAAGAAATAATATTTTAAAGCAAGTAGCTAATGGAATAAAAAATCTGTTGGAGTTGGCATTAAAAAATGGGTAGCTAAAATAAAGAATTGTACTTTTTTTATTTGGTAGAATACCTCTAAATGCTGGAAATGCTCTAACAAATATTTGATAAAAAATTACTTTTTAACATGTTTTACCAAATACGTTTGCGATTTTAAAAATTAGCGACTTTAAAAATACACAATTTTTAAAAACAAAATATTTTAAATCGCACTTATTGAAACCACAATCTCATGCGGAGCCTAAAAGCAAGAGGAATTGTATATTTGTATGACTAATTTGGCTAACCCTAAAGTTGGTCTTTTAGGAATTTAGGTAGTTTTTTTTTTTTTTTTTAGGTAGCTTGGTTGGGCTACCCTAGGCCTAATGACTAGTGAATTGTATACTGCACAAGGCTACAAGCTAATTTTTTCCACTATTTTCTGTGTTGTTACCATCTAAACCGTTGATTTTAAAACTAACAATTATGTGTTAGAGCTTGTTTAGGATTGCATTTGAGAAATATAGTTTTTAAGTCAAAAAGAGTTTTGGGGCAAAAGCTTCATTTTTAAACTTTTGCTAAAAGTGTATTTTGGCCATTTTTAAGCTTTTTAATCCCTTAAAAGCGCTTTTAATTTTTTTACCAAACGAGTACTTTTTTCTTCAAACGGACTTTTTAAATATTAAAAGCACTTTTTGGCCCCCAAACGCAATCTCGAACAAGTTCTTAGATTAGAGCATTCCCAATGGAGAAGCCAAATGACACTTTTATCTAAAACTACTCATTAAATTTGTAAAATACCCCCTGCATTATAGAAGCAAAAAAAAAAAAAAAAAAACTACATGTAGCAGCACTTTTGAAAGAATCATTTTATTTTTTTTATTGTTTCTCTCACATGTTTTCTCTTTTCCCAAAATTTTACTTTTTTAAAAAAAATTTCCCCTACTATTTCTCTCTACATCTTCTTCTTTTTTTTTTCTTTTTTTTTTTTTTCCAAAAAGTCGAAAAATAAGACATTTAAGAAAAATATAATCCTTATAAAAAAAATTTAAAAAACATAAATAAAAATATAACTAATCAAATCTATGAGGCATTTAAAAATACATTAGGTAAAATAGATAAAGTGAGTTTTGATGAGTCATTTTACATAAAAATTTGACTGCTTTATTGAGAATGCTCTTAGAGCATCTCCAATATGGGTGGCTATTTTAGCCACTCAAAGTACACATTTTTTATTTATTTTTGCTACTAGTTTTTCACAAACTCCAACAAAACATCTAACCATCCATTTGAATTAAAT
This sequence comes from Carpinus fangiana, assembly GCA_006937295.1. Classification (NCBI taxonomy): domain Eukaryota; kingdom Viridiplantae; phylum Streptophyta; class Magnoliopsida; order Fagales; family Betulaceae; genus Carpinus; species Carpinus fangiana. The sequence goes on from CM017322.1 coordinate 9,169,872, forward strand.
ATTATTTATCAATACTATTTTATTATTTTCTATCTTTCCCTTTTCTTCCCATCTCTCTCACACGCACATAGCAAAAATTGATGCGGTGAAGATCACTACTTCCGAAACCAAAAATTCTTGCGAAACCAAATGGGTAGGAGAGAGGGACTGGAGGTTTTCTTTGTCTTTTCCTGCGAAACCAAAAAGGATAAGTCCAATGCCTGTGAAGGGAAATGAGGGGAGATAGCTTCGCGATGGAACTGTCTTGAACTGGCGAAATTTGGGCCGGCGATGGGTTATTACCCTAACAGAAAGAGAAGAAGATAAGAGAAGAGAAGAGAACTCGATGAACTTGATTGAGTGTAAAAATAATTTCTTATTAATCAACTGAATATCAACGGGTATTTATAGAAGAATACCAAACTGAAATAGTATTACAAGAGTGTAAAACTAATCTTCTAACAAACTAACTGCATCCTATTAATCAGCAACTCAGCAACTTACTAACTATCATAAGTCAACCAATTAACCAACTTACATACTACAACTAACTAACCAACTCGTAAAGCTGTAGCTACATGTAAAGTATAAAATATATACACTGAAATATATACATTGATATACCCATCTGAGATCAGCCTGTTTCTTTGTTAACCATCTGAGATAGTTTTATTTCTTTTTCTTTTTTCTTTGTTCCAAGTGTTTTCTGAGATCAGCCTGTTTTGGTGGGATTCGTTGGCGAAGCAGCAATGCCTCAGTTTCTATGGAGACGGAGCCTCCTTATCCTCGGTCGGAATTCAATTTGATTCTTTATCTGTTGTTTTTCTCGAATCAATGAAAATATTTTGCCGGGGGACTGTCTCTCTCTCTCTCTCTCTCTCTCGCCCGCTCTCTGTCTCTTTCCATGTGAGTGTGGACTGATCGAGATGTTAATCAGATTTGGGCCGGCGATTGAACTGTTTCTTTCTCGGAGGTTTCATTTACAAATAGAAAACAAAAAAACCTCTATCAAAAAAAAAAAAAACCCAACAAATCATGCACACTCAGAAAATCAAACGATAGGCCATTTGCTTCGAATGGTTTGGGTTTAAGTTTGTTTGAGGGAGAGAGATGAGGAGCTGGGTTTGAGTTCGTTTGAGGGTCTGAGGGAAAGAGAACTCGGAGAAGGGATCGTTGAGGGAGAAGGGGAGAAAGAGAGAGAAGGAGAGAGAAAAGATTAAAAAAATTGAAAGAAAGAAGAACATCTGTATAGAGAAATGCTATTTTAAAGGTTCTGTTGAAAGGGAGAAAAAATGTTATTTTAGCTAAAAAGTAAACTTGAAAGTCATGTTAAAGCATCCACAGCAGTCTTTTTAAATTTTTCTCTTCAAAATAACTAAAAGTATATTTTTGGTTATTTTAACAGCCCACCTTTTTATAGCACACTTTTCAACCTCTCTACTTTAACAATTCTCTATCACTATTTTATTAAAATATTATTTTTCATTTTCCTTCTCTATTTTATTTTTCATTAAAATAAAGTAAAAAAGTTGAAAAAAAGAGAAAGAAGTTGAAAAGGAAAAATGAGGAGAGATAAAATATAATTGTTTAAAGAGTAAAGAGAGAATAGTAATTGTTAAGTATGAAAAAATACTATTCATAATGTTAACTTTTTTCTTAAAATGAAGAGGCTGAAAAGTGAGATTTTTAGTCATTTTTATTAAATTGGCTCTTCAAACAAAAAAAAAAAAATGAGTTTAAACAGCGTACGGTGAATACTCTTGTTATATATATATATTATAAAACTAACAACTACATGCTCGATTAGAACTTCAGCACGCGATCTATTCTATATATCTTTATTGGTATGCGTAGATTTATGTTGCACATTTTATTTTTGAGCGCGGAAAATTGGAAAACATAAAAAAGAAAAGAAAATGGCAATCAAGTATCCAGGCTCTTTTCTCTTTCCGCCGTTGATCTCGGTGCTGATCATCGCCGGTATATTATTCTTCAGCACGATCGATGGGGAGGATTTCACGATCGAAGAGACGACCATCGAGGAGATCCGACGGGCCTTCACCGAAGACAAGCTCACGTCAAGACAATTGGTTGACTTCTACTTGGACAGGATCGAGACGTTGAATCCCCTGCTTCATAGCGTAGTGGAGGTCAATCCAGACGCGCGGGATCAAGCGGACGAGGCTGACTGGGAGAGAACAAGCAATCGGGACAGTTCGTCGTTGGGGGAGTTGCACGGCATCCCGGTGCTGCTCAAGGACACGATAGCCACAAAGGACAAGCTGAACACGACGGCTGGGTCGTACGCGCTGCTGGGCTCGGTGGTGCCTCGTGATGCGGGCGTGGTGGAGAGGTTGAGAACCGCTGGGGCTGTCATTTTGGGGAAGGCTAGTCTCACTGAGTGGTACTCGTTTCGTGCATTGGGTCACGTTCCCAATGGTTGGTGTGCCAGAGCTGGTCAAGCCGCGGTCAGCCCGCTATCTCTCTCTCTAACAATTTCTTTTATATTTTCTGGAACTTAGTAAACTCTAACCTCGTTTGCTTTCCTCTTCTTTTTCCATTTTTTTTATTGTTGTAATTATTGCAATTATCAGTGTTACTAAATACTGAATGAATGATATGTTGCATTTCATTGGCATCCTCTGAAATTGGTCATCCTAATTTCTAAGGTTCATTTTATGCATGTGATTTGGGTGGCCATGGATAGCTCGAAAATCAAAATTAATCTGACTTAAATATGGACAATGTGCAGAATCCGTACGTACCATCAGGGGATCCATGTGGTTCGAGCAGTGGATCAGCCATTTCAGTGGCAGCAAACATGGTGGCAGTGTCCCTCGGGAGTGAGACTCATGGCTCCATCCTTTGTCCTGCCGATCACAACTCTGTTGTGGGGTTTAAACCCACTGTTGGACTCACTAGTCGAGCGGGCGTCATTCCCATACTGCCCCGCCATGACACCATTGGGTAACATCATATCTGGCCAACATATTTTTTGCCTGTTGTAGTTGTAGATCTGTCTGTCCAAGGTTTTTTTTTTTTTTTTTTTTAATTATTATTATTTTAATGGATAAGATAAATCAATACATAGCTTAAGAAAATCATAAGAAAAAACTGGAAATCTCTTAAACAATTGGTCGGGTCCAATATCTGGCTGACCCGAAGGCTAGGAAAGGGGCCGCGGAACGAACATTGTTAACTTTAGAGAGAATCCAATTATTTTGTTTCAAATCACTCAAACTTGTGATTATTGCCTGATATGTGTTAAGAGTATATTTGATTATCCTATATTATGTGATTTGATTGTAATTTGATAAGTATGGTAGAACTAGAATTATATCGAGAAATGTTGAATACGATTCTTTGAAATCAATATAATCACTTACCATAATATAGGATAATTAAATATACTCTTAACAATATGAAACTTAACCACTCGCACTCATATAGTCATATATGTATAGAGTAATGCTACAATATATATCGGGACATGCTATTTTGTATTCCATTGTCCTTCTTTCATCATTTTTTTGCTGCATTGTCAATCTACTATTGATTTGATTTTTTTTTTTTTTTTTCATTTTTAAATAAAATTAATCTAAAGATGAATCAACAATGCCACATTTGTTGAGAAGGACAAGAGAATAGGAAATAGCATCTCTCACTATATATTATACCACGGAAAATGTTATAGGCACAACAAAAATTCAACTTATGTCTAACTTCTCTCCTACATGGCAAACTTCTCTCATACATGGCAAAAGGTTGGTTTTGCAGCATCCAATAGGAGAAGGACACCTCACATAAAAGGGAAAAAATGCACAAAAAAAAACCTACACTCTAATGCAGTTGATTTTCAACTAAAGAAGAAAGAAAAGAGAAAGAAGAGAAGGAAGAACGAGACCCAGCCACTGGTTTTGCAGCACTCACGGTTGGTGAGTTCGCCGGTTTTTCTTTGGTTTTTCACATGGATCCGGTGACTTTTAGGGTGATAAAATGGCTCTAATTTTAGGATGATAAAATCACAAAAAGGGTTAACCTTCCCCTTTAAGTTTTAGTTTTGAATCCAAAATTAAGTTTTGAGACATTAGAAATAAGTTTTGTGGCATTAGAATCAATTTTTTAAGCACTATAAACGAGTTTTTAGGCATTAAAATCGATTCTAATACCTCAAAAATCGCCGGAGAATCGATTTTTTAGGTATTATAATCGATTTTTTAGGCTGGATTTGATAAAAAAGTCGCCGGAGATGGTGACCCATGTTGCCGAAGATGGTGACCCAGAGTCGCCGAAGATGGTGACCCAGAGTCGCAGGAGATTGTGGCCCACGGCTGGGTCTACCGTGACCCAGCTGTGTGTCAGTCGTCACTGGTGAGTTTGCTGGTAGTTTCTGTCGTCGTCGTCGTCACTGGAGCAGGTGGGTGGTGAGTTCACCAGAGCTGTCTTCGTTGCCGGAGCAGAGGATTTTTTTTTAAATTTTTTTAAATGCCATGTATGAGAAAAGTTGGACATAAGTTGGTTTTTTATTGTGTCGGTATCAAACCTTTTATACAAGTATACCACTATGGCACTATCTCACTATGCTAACTTGACATTGCCACTTCACCATTGGAATTTTTTTTTTTTTTTTTTGGGGGGGGTGGGGGTTCTTTTAACAAGGGCTAATCTAAAGGTGGATATAACATTACTCTCATGTATATTTTGAATACATTACCCTGTTACGCACATACACTGACATAAAGCACACACAAACACATTACATCTAGATTGTGCTGTAATGATTATTTCTTGTCCCAATGAAATTATAGGACCATGAGCAGGACAGTATCCGATGCAGTTTATGTGCTTGATGTAATTGCGGGGTTTGATCCTCAAGACTATGAAGCAACAAAAGAAGCAGCCAAATACATACCTGTAGGTGGTTATAAACAATTTCTCAACCCAGATGGGCTCAAAGGAAAGAGATTAGGGGTTGTTAGGAATCTATTTTCAAGCTCCTTAAATAAATCCTCTGTCATTCAAGCTTTTGAGCGTTATTTGAACACAATGAGGTATAAAAATAATTATTCAAATCCAGTAATTCTTTGTGTTTCCTAAGTTTTTTTAAAAATGCTTTTAAATATGTTCTCATGTCTTGTGGATTCTCTCCTTAACATTCTAGACAAAGAGGAGCAACTATAGTGGACAATCTTGAGATGGCAAATCTTGATGTAATTCAAAATCCCGCACGAAGTGGGGAATTGACGGCAATGCTGGCTGAATTCAAGGTGACCTTAAATGATTACCTGAAAGAGCTTATCTCTTCTCCGGTGCGGTCACTTGCTGACATTATTGCCTTCAACCAAAACAACCCGGAACTGGTGAGCAGATGATTCTCATATTGCATTTAGTTCAACGAGGTTGACTAGGAGATCGATTGGGTTGCATGTGATATATCGGTATCATTGTTGGAAAAAGATTGTTTTTAGTTTTCGTGTTCTTTCTTTATTATTTTGCTTAATGCAGGAAAAGACTGCAGAGTATGGTCAGGGCACTTTTATTGCATCAGAGAAGACAAGTGGTTTTGGAGAGAAAGAGAGGCTGGCAGTTGAATTGATGGAAAACCTGTCGCGAAATGGATTTGAGAAACTGATGATGGAAAATGAATTGGATGCGATGGTAACACCAGGTACAGGTGCCATTCCACTGCTAGCAATAGGAGGCCACCCGGGAATCACAGTCCCCGCTGGCTATGACAGTGATGGAATGCCATTTGGAATCTGTTTCGGAGGCCTAAAGGGTACAGAACCAAAGCTGATTGAGGTAGCTTATGCTTTTGAACAAGCCAGCTTTGTGAGGCGGCCTCCCTTTTCCAAATCATTTGAAATGAATAACGAATTTCTCTTTGCAAGTGTATAGGAATTTTGTTGTGTAAAACTGATCAAGTAATTTCTGTTTAGTTTGAATGTATAAATAACTCTATTAATTCAGAGTCAATGTGAAAAACCAAATTAATTAATTAATTAATAAAGCTTTTGTGCTTTGAATGCGATCACATTTTTTTATACAACTTCCAATTAGAATCACTGTAGCTTTTGATTTCCAATAAATATGAAGGGAATGATTCGAGCATCTCTAATTTTACAGTGCTTTGGTGTTGGTTGGGATTGATATTCATATCTTGTTCAACTAAAAAACCAAGTCTGCATCTTCCATTGTGTTTGCTTTTGTAGTGGGGTTGGTAAAGGATGTCCATATCATACATAAATAGTCAACAATCACATTAGACCCCCAATGAATTGAAAAAAAAAATGACCATCTTGAAGCTCTTCCACTAATCATAAGGTGAGATTGAAGCTCTTCCACTAATCAGTTGGACAAAATGGTTGATTATGCGTTATGTAGTGGTGGTGATGAAAATGTGAATATCTTGTTGCATAGGCATACAAAGGCTGTCTTCCATTCTCTTCCAAAGCAAAGACCAGGTACTCCCATGGCTTCCAGTTCACTACTGAGCATCCCTCTGTTATCGTCCCTGACTCTGATTCTTCTGCTTAAAATATCACCTGGGTGCCTATGCCACAGCATAGTGGGCCACAACTTCTCTATCAAAGAAGCCACCGTGCATGATCTCCAACTGGCTTTCAAGCAAAACAAGCTCACTTCAAGGCAACTAGTTGAGTTCTATCTCAGAGAGATTAGCAGACTCAACCCGATCCTTGAAGGGGTCATAGAGGTGAACCCAGACGCCCTGTACCAAGCTGATAAGGCTGACTACGAGAGGGAGGCAAAGGCGCCAGGATCACAATCTCGGTTGCATGGCATCCCAGTTCTGCTCAAGGATAATATTGCAACAAAAGACAAGCTGAACACCACGGCTGGCTCATTTGCACTGGTTGGCTCAGTTGTACCTCGGGATGCCGGCGTGGTGACCAAGTTGAGGAAAGCTGGTGCTATCATCTTGGGGAAGGCAAGCTTGGGCGAGTGGTCCCATTTTAGAACTTCCAGGGGTCCTCTTGCTTGGAGTGCCAGAGGTGGCGAAGGCAAGGTGAGTCTTTTTTCGAGAGTATGTTCCCTCCCTTGCATTTTAAGTATAAATCATAATCTGCTAGCAGAGAAAGCTTTTCCATTTGGGTAAACCATGTTATAACATTAATTATAATTATACAAGTTACTTGAATATTTTCTTTCACGTGTTAGACCTTACTTATTATCTTATAAGGAGTCTACCTTATTGGGGGGAGGTTATAGAAAAAATATAAATATAAATTTTAAGTGAATTTATAAAATTTTGGGGGCCTGAAGCTTCCCATGCTTACACCTAGGTTCACCCTTGCATGGAGTCTACAACGTGATTCCGATCCTTGCGAGGATCTAAACCCACACATAAGGAAAATATTGTAATATATTAATTATAAATTATTAAATTTATCATTTTCTGTGACCTTTAGGTTTTTTTTGGATAATTAATAATTTAGCAACTTATATATCTAGTAGTTTTGGCAGGGTGCGAAGTATGAAGCATATGTTTGTAGTTTTTTACAGTTATTGGAACATCAATTCCCAAATTCTGATTGATCATTTTACTAAAATAACAAAGATTGACTCTTCCTACGAAACCAAGGACTATGCTTTGTGATGGTGTGCAGAATCCTTATACATTAGGAGAACCTTGCGGGTCAAGTAGTGGGTCCTCGATATCAGTAGCGGCAAACATGGTGGCAGTGTCACTGGGGACAGAGACTGATGGGTCAATTATATGTCCGGCCAGTTTTAACGCAGTAGTGGGCATCAAACCAACAGTTGGTCTCACTAGTCGAGCAGGTGTTATTCCAATATCTCCAAGACAGGACACTGTTGGGTAAGTGATCTACATCCATTTGTTTTTCCTAACCAAATTTGATGTCCATGCAAGTTTTGAAACTGCCATATGTGACTTGGAATTAACACATGCACCTTTATGTGCAATTGGCCCCGTGGTTTGGGAGGTCAAAAGTGTTTGTAAACAAAGTCGGTGAAACTATCCTGTTTGAGATTATGTTTGAAAAAATGACAGTGCCATAAAAGAAAGTTGATGTTGTCAAACTGTACGCAAATGGGTTTATTTTTTGTTCTCTTGTTTTTAAAATTTGCATGTTCATTAACTACATTTTGTAATTGTTATTTTTTTAAAGTGCACATTTTGAAAACACTAAAGCAAACCGACACTAATTTCTGAAGTATTTTTTTCAGCCATTTTGGTTTAGTTCGAGAATAGTAATGTCAAATTCTTGTCAGACTAGCTTATAAGTTACTAATTATTTCTCACAGAATTGCCTGACTTAATGGTTGTGACCTCTACAAGTATTGTGCTGGTTGAAACAGGCCCATTTGTAGGACGGTATCAGATGCCGTTTATGTTCTTGATGCCATTGTAGGCATTGACAGTAACGATAATGCAACAATTAAAGCCTCTAGGTACATCCCAAATGGTGGCTATAGGCAATTTCTTAAGGTTGATGGGCTAAGAGGGAAGAGATTGGGGATAGTGAGAAATCCCTTCTTCAATTTCGGAGACAAGACTTTCTTGCATCAAACTTTCGAGCGACATTTCAAGACATTAAGGTAACAAACAGTACACACTTTCCATGTCCCCAAGGATCAACCTAAGGTATTTTAGGAACATGACACAAATACTTTCCTTCAAATTTAGGCAAAGAGGTGCAATTCTGGTGGACCATCTGGAAATAGCCAACATTAAGACTACCCTTGATTACAATTTGAGTGGTGAAGAAACTGCATTGCTGTCAGAGTTCAAAATATCATTAAATGCTTACTTAAACAAGCTCGTAGCTTCCCCAGTACGAACCATGGCGGATGTGATAGCCTTCAACTACAAAAACCCAGAATTGGTAACTATCCAAGCATAGTTTCCCTTTTGTTGTTCTTCTGTATTCACGTCAAAAATGCACAATTTTGCTTGCGTGGCTATGCAGGAAATGATCAAAACAATTGACCAAGAACACTTTTTAAGTGCCGAGGCCACAAATGGAATTGGAAAAGCAGAGAAGGCAGCACTGTCAAATTTATCGAAACTGTCGAGGGATGGATTCGTGAAGTTGATGACAAAGAATAAGCTTGATGCCTTGGTGACTCCTGATTTCTCTGTTTCCAGTGTTCTTGCAATTGGTGGTTTTCCAGGAGTAAGTGTCCCAGCAGGATATGACACTAAAGGTGTGCCATTTGGCATTTGCTTTGGGGGCTTAAGAGGTTCAGAGCCAGAGTTGATTGAGATCGCTTATGGCTTTGAGCAAGCAACAATGATCAGGAAGCCTCCTCCATTCTAACGTTGAAGCTATTGACTTTCAGCCATTCGAAGTTTTACAACTAGGAATCATGAACTAGATTAACTTGGTATTTCGTTGAATTATGTGCATGTACAATCAATGTGCTGCAAATTGAAACAATTTTCACCTTCTCTGTTCCCTATTTGTGCCTTCTTGGAATGAAATTGAGAGGAATGGCAATTTCTCAATTTAAGGAAGATGTGTTTGGAAAATCTCCCTCTCCTTCGACACACACACAAAAAAAAAAAAAATTCCTTCTTTTTAAAGCTATTACCAAATAATTTATTCATTTTTCTTTTACAAAAAAATTCAATATTATTTCACATTTACATCACATCAATCACTTCTTATAACTATTTAAACAAAAAACACACAACAAAATATTTACCAAACACACTAACATATGTCCCTTTATTAAAATATATATTTTTACACATTCATATAAAATATATGATTGGCCTGTAGAGGGACAACTACACAAGAGAATTCACTATTTGCAACGCATATCACATGGAAAAAGACACATGAATCATTGCGAGGAGAGGGGTCTAATAGTTTGAGAGGCAAAGAAATATGGAGTCTAGGGTTGTAAATAAACCAGTCTGTTCGACAATCTATCTAACACCTGTTCGGCTAAGCTTGGCCCGAACCTGAGCTCGATACTATAGCAACCCACTTGATTAATAAGTAACACATATCCAACTCGTTTGACAAAACTCGATAGGGGCTTGTGAGCCTAGCTCATTTAAAAATCGACTTGCTCGCTCGCCTCATTAATGGGCTCACGAACCTAACTCGTTTAACGCTCGTATAAAGCCCAACTCGATTCGCTTGTAAGACTCGTTATATTATTTATATTTATATATATATACACACACATAATTTGTTATATTATATGCATATTGAATAATATAAATGTATAAGATCAATACCTAATTCCATGCAAGTGCAAACCAAAAAAAGAAAGCCAGCCTGATTAACGCAATAAAGGACGAGCAGGGAAGGAATTGGGAGACTGAAGATCAAATTGGAGAGGCGTTTATTCAATACTTCCAAAATTTATTTACCACAAGTGGAACTAGACATATGGAGAGTGTATTGGAAGAGGTGGAGCCAAGGGTGTCCGGTTCCATGAATGAGGCCCTTTTGAAGGAGTTTACATATGAAGAAGTGGGGATAACATTGAATCAAATGGCCCCGCTCAAAGCGCCGGGCCCGGATGGTTTCTCTGCCTGTTTTTTTCAGAAAAATTGGGCTGCTATTGGCAATGAGGTTAGCCGTGTTGTAATGCAATTTTTGAATAATGGAAGAATGAATAAAGAGCTAAATTTAACCTATATTGCATTGATTCCAAAAACTGCAAATCCCTCATGTGTTACGGATTTCCGCCCTATCAGTCTCTGCAACGTTATTTATAAATTGATTTCTAAGACACTGGCTAACAAATTGAAATTGGTGTTGCATGATATTATTTCTCCTAACCAAAGTGCATTTGTCACGGGAAGGCTTGTATCGAATAACATTTTAGCGGCTTATGAAACCCTACACACAATGCAATCGAAAATGTGGGGGAAAGTGGGGTATATGGTGGTGAAGCTCGACATGAGTAAGGCTTATGATAGGGTGGAATGGGATTTTCTGTAAGCCATTATGGGTCGGATGGGTTTTGCGGATAGGTGGATCAAATTGATAATGATGTGTGTCAAATCGACTACATATGCAATTTTGGTTAACGGCACCCCAACAGGTCGGATTATCCCCACTAAGGGACTTCGACAGGGAGACCCAATCTCACCTTATCCTTTTCTATTATGTGCAGAGGCTCTCAGTTCCATGTTATCTAGAGCAGAGACTACCAATGTGCTACCTGGGGTCCCAACTTCGAAGAAAGGTCCCACACTAAGCCACTTGTTTTTGCAGATGACAGCCTCTTGTTCTGCAAAGCTTCACCATTACATTGGCACCGGTTGACGCGGATCCTATCTACCTATGAGATTGCCTTGGGAAAACGACTAAATCAGGCAAAAACTTCCATTTTTTTTAGCTGTAATACACCGAATGTGTCCAAGCAGGAAATTTTAAGATTGTTAGGAATTCCCTCCACACAGAGATACGATAAATATCTTGGCTTGCCGGCTCTTGTTGGAAAATCTAGACGACAAGTTTTCAAAAGTATCAAAGATAGAGTATGGAGGCGCCTTAGGTGATTAGAAGCTAAAACTCATATCACAAGCTGGGAAGGAAGTGCTTTTGAAAGCAGTAATCCAGGCAATCCCGACATATAGTATGAGCATTTTCTTACTTTCAAAAGGATTATGCTTAGAAATCAATTCTATGATGCATAAATTTTGTTGGGGAAACCAAGAGAACAGGTCGCGCATACATTGGATGAAATGGAGTCGAATGGGACTTCCGAAAGATCGAGGTGGCATAGGGTTTCGTGACTTGGTGAGTTTCAACAAAGTTCTACTAGCGAAGCAATGTTGGTGATTGATGAAATCTCCAGATAGCCTTGCAAAAAAAATTATAAAGGCCAAGTATTACCCTAATTCATCCTTTCTGGAGGCGAGTTTGGGTACAAAACCGTCTTTTGCGTGGAGAAGTATATATGGAGCTAGGGACTTGCTGGAAGATGGCCTTATGTGGAGGGTTGGGAATGGTCTAAAGATAAGAATATGGGGTGACAATTGGGTGCCAATTCCGTCAACATTCAGGATCCAATCTCCTCCTATGTTCCTAAACCCGAATAGCAAGGTGCTAGAGTTGTTTGATAGTGGGAAAACTGGATGGGATCAGGACAAGCTGACGAAGAATTTTTTTGCAGAGGAAATTGCTACTATTTTTTCTATACCCACAAGCCAAACAGACCAACCAGATGTCCAGATATGGTGGTGCACCAATACAGGCACTTTCTCTGTTAAAAGTGCCTATCACTTAGCGAAAGAGGTGGAAATGAGGGGGACTTCGGAAGGGTCATAGGGGAGAAAGGAAACTATTTTATGGAAGACTCTTTGGAAATTGCCCATCCCAAATGTAGCAAAAAATTTCTTTTGGAGAGCCTACCAGAATATTCTGCCATTTAAAGAAAATCTATTGAGGCGAAAGGTGGTAAAGGAGTCGTATTGTCCGATTTGCGAGAAGGAGCCTGAAACAGTCCTTCATTGGTTATGGGGTTGTCCTGCAGCAGCTGATGTATGCAGGAACTGTAAGAGGAGTTTTCGAAAATGTCCTACGGAGGGTGAGAGTTTCACGAAGACAGTAGAAACTATTCTAAAAAAAATGTGTACTTGATGATTTTGGACTCTTTGTGCGGTTGGAGGTTTACTTACTAAGCTTTTAGACTTACGCTGCTATTATTCTCTTAAGGAATTTGACTATGCACTCTGGGAGTGGTACGGTTGCTACTACCCAATTGGCTTAAGACTTGCTTAATGATTCAAGTTTGTGAACGTTATTATATAGCTGCTCCATGTCTTTATTTTGATGTTACATAGTTAACTTAGATTTATCTCATATTCCCCTGCATTTACTCTAATGATGCTAGATGGGCGATTCCCCATTGAGTCCCAAGTTGGCTTATCTGGGTGATTGCCAGTAACTCTGCCAAATTAGCTAAAGCTAATTTTGGCGGCGTTACAGTAGCCTATATTGCTAATGATATCCGTCCTTTAGTGACTATCCATTGGGAATGGCTGCGTCTTGGTCACGTTCGCACTACAAACAGCAGCGTACATCCGGTGTTTATGCATACGTCCGCACAAAAGAGAGGAGCATATGTCTGCTTAACCTAGCACACGTCTGTCCAAAAGTCTAATTTCCCCAAAATTACCTTCTAGCTAATCCTTGTGACCCAAAGTCAAATTTTTAACCCTCTAACTAAGCTACTTAAACTTAGTTAATTATTTAGGTCACTACAAATAGCCCTTGTTAGTTGATTGCATTGTCAATCTTATTGCTTTTTCATGTGCCCCATTTGTAATAACTTCAATTTCTCATTCTTCTACATCTAGTTATAAATTGTATAGCTACATGTATAATTCACATCTGTCAAGGCACATTTCTCAGTGGGACTATTTAAGTCTTGATAAAGTTGGCTAAATATGGCATTGAAGGAACACATGGGTGCATGAGGGTGTGTTCATCAATCCAATTACGGTTTTACAGAGAACCGAAGAGCAAATAGAGTAGTATAATCTGGCCCATGAGCAACGGCCTTCGAGAGATACTGAGGTGCAACCTGAACATGTAATAAAATGGATGGCTCCTTCTCAAGGATGGTACAAGGCGAATTGGGATGTGGCTATTGATAAATCCCAAAGAAGAGTGGGAATAGGAGTAATTATCCAGGATGAGAAGGGGCAGACCATCGTAGCTATAAGCAAAACCAGGTTGGGCAATTGCGAACCAATCACAGAAGAAGCCTTTGCGGCATTCATTGCTGCGTGCTTGTGTAGAGACCTGGGTTTGTAGCATATTATGTTGGAGGGAGATGCAAAATAGATTGTGGAGACTGTCAATTCGCGTATGAATACATGGAGTTGCTTCGGACACATTATTGACGACACACGGCGGATCCTTGCTGATTTTACTCGATGGAAATATAATTTTGTGCGTCGTGAAGCAAATGAGGCGGCACATCAGCTTGCGAAAGCAACCACAATAGATGTCAATGATAGAATATGGAGTGCTACTATTCCAAATTGTATTAGTGATATTGTTTCGATGAAGAGTGTAGCTCTATCTTGTAATTGTTGATGGAGTTTTTGCTCCACTTTCTAGTTGATTAATGATAATTCTCAATTTCAAAAAAAAAAAAAGAAAAGATTAATACTTAATCATATGATTCAATGACAATTCAAATACTTAATCAATTAATCATTAAATTATATGATTATATAATAACAAATTATACATATATAATATGACATAAGCATACAAATTCATACTAATATAATAATTAAGTACATAGAGGCTAGAGACTTAGTTCCAATAATCCAATGTATGTTATAAGTCCGTATACATTATAAGTTATAATTATACATATTGCATATTAAATAATACAAATGTATAAGATCAATACTTAATCATATGGTTCAATGACAATTCAAATACTTAATCATAATATTTGTGTACAATAATAATGTGATTTGTATAATATCAATTATTAAATTAAGTAATTGATATTAAATTCACCAATGTGTTTCTTATAACCACAATTGAAGTATTAATGTTTTTTTTTTTTTAACAATGTTTTGACCATTTTTTTTTTTTTTTTAAAAAAAGAAAGAACCATTTGTTGAACAATTTTTTGATAATTATTTAAAACTGAATCATATGACGTCGTTTTACACTTAAAGCATTTTAAAAAAATTAATTAATTAATTGAAGGCAAAACTATGTTGTTTTGCGCTTGTATATATTTATCTCTTCCTACTCCTAAACCAAAAGGAAATTCACTTGGTCTCTCGTCTGCCGCCGTCTCTCAGTCTCTCGTCTGCCACCGTCTCTCGTCTCTCTCTCTCTACCGGCTGCTCTAGTCTCACCTCGTATGTCTAACTTGATGCCACGATTCTCACCTTTTCTCAGTCTCAATCTCTAACTTACCTCGTCTATGTCTTTGTTTCAGGTTTTGCTTTCTCGTTGCAAGCCATCATTGAGGTTGTAAGAGGATCTCTCCGGCAGCACTCTCTCTCTCTGGCTTTGCTATCTCCCTCACGACATCCACCCATCGCACACAGCCTCTTCGATTTTGATAAGATTTGCATTCTACTTTGTAGTAAATCACTGCTTCTTAAAAATAGATCCTCTTTCATTTCATTTCACTTAAAAATATTGCTTAATGCTAAAACAAGTTGTTGTATTAGATGCGTAGTGACTAGTGACAGTGGGGGTTGGATGATTGACAGGATTTGGCCAAATCAGTGAACAGAAGTTTATTTTGGATGATAATGGATTTTGATTCTCTTTTAGAAACACAATCTTATATTTGCAGTATATGCAATGAATATATAATATGCATAAATGGATACAAATACCTGAGAAAGACGCACCAAAAGTGTCTCTCTGTATCTTCGTGCTTAACAAGTTCATTGTAAGATTATCAAGGTTTTAGGCATGTGCTTAACGTCATCAACCTATGAACAATGTGGGCCTTGTCAGGCAGCCGCTCTATTAATGCCCCTAATATATACTATATTTAATTTAATATATCAATGTTTTAGGCATGTTCATTCATTTGCACGTTTGTCTTTGTTTGGTTTGTTTATGTCGATCGGTTTCTATTAATTAATGCTATAATTTTATTTTATTTTATTTTAAAAAAAAATAGAGCCTATAATAGTGTTTACTGGTCTATGATGTAATCCATATTCTTGAATGAATTTATAATCTTTGATTTTCTTTTTAAATTTTAATTCTTATGTTGCATTTCTCTTACAGTTTTTAATTGGGGTGGTATAAAATGACCCCTCCGTTTAAGCACATGAAGACATCTTACTTTTGTCCCAAAACCTGTGGTAAAAGACAACCTAGTCACCCAAACCGCTTGCCTTGCATCATAAATGTAATTACACTAATTATAATTATTAGCAATGCTACATACTTATCTCTCATAATCCCACTCGGTTGATTAGATCAGCCTTTACTATTTACCAAAAGTTGAATTATTCTACTTAAAATGGACATGATCCTATTCTAGCACTACAAAAAACCATTTTTTTAGTAACTAACCATTAGTAATGTTTTAGGACAATTAAAACGTTACTAAATGATGGTAACGTGTCATTGGTAACGTTTTTGGCACGTTACTAAACCACAAGTTGCTAATAAGAATTTAGTAACGTTTCAACAGTGCCACGTTACCAAATGGTAATATTTCAAAAAATGTCACGTTACTAAATTTGGCAACGTTTCACTTTTTGAAACATTACCATCAGATTTTTTTTTTTTTTTTTTTTTTCCGGACACCGTTGGTAACATTTCAAAAAGTGAAATGTTACCCCATTAGTAACATTTCACTTTTTGAAACGTTAACATCGGAATTTTTTTTTTTTTTTGTTTTTCACCGATGCCCAACCAGACCGCATATACATCCATTCCAAAATGACCAAATCCAAAGAATAGAACAAGATCCTCCACCACAGGGACAGCAACCTCCTCATACTTGCAGGCCAAAAGCATGGATGTCACCCCCAACCAATTGAAGCTTCTTTCTGGGAACTGTTTGACGCTCTAAGAACCGGTCTACAAGGTTGACAGTGAGGAATAAGGTCTCCTCCATAAGCTGAAATTTGTAGTGAACCTGTTAATTCAAGCAATCCCATCAGTCACATGGCCTTATCACAGGCAAGGAATCCCTCTTCATGCATGTAGGAATTTAACTTGTTTTAAATGGCAATGGAAAGGCTTTCAAATGCTATGTAAGAAAATCAGTGTCACTTGGATGGACTCAGGCAATGAATCCNGCAACCTCCTCATACTTGCAGGCCAAAAGCATGGCTGTCACCCCCTTCTTTCTGGGAACTGTTTGACGCTCTAAGAACCGGTCTACAAGGTTGACAGTGAGGAATAAGGTCTCCTCCATAAGCTGAAATTTGTAGTGAACCTGTTAATTCAAGCAATCCCATCAGTCACATGGCCTTATCACAGGCAAGGAATCCCTCTTCATGCATGTAGGAATTTAACTTGTTTTAAATGGCAATGGAAAGGCTTTCAAATGCTATGTAAGAAAATCAGTGTCACTTGGATGGACTCAGGCAATGAATCCCTTTCCAAACATGTAGGGAGTTAACTTGTTTAAAATGGCAATGAAAAGGTTTTCAAGTACCATGTAAAACAAACATAATTTTATTTCCACATGATGACCAAGTGCATCCTCAATCTTTCCCTTCAAAGAAGCAAATCAAGAACAGAATTATTTACCTCAATAAACCAGTCAATGAGGATAGCCCTCATTTTCTCGTTGATGTCAAATTGAAGGGCCATGTAATTTGAAGAAACACGGCTAGATTTCTGCATGATTAATGTTTAGTGATCAAATATAGATGATGCTAAAAATTATGACCAATAAATATTTAATTCTAAAAAACTATCAGCAACTCCTCAAACCAACACACCCAAATTTCAAGAAGGAATTCCACATGAAGCAAATCAAATTAGATTTAGAACATCTAAATCGAAACAACTATCAGCAACTCCTCAAACCAACACACCCAAATAAATCACACTCATTCTGTCACGAACCGAAATACCCAAGAAATTAGACCCAATAACAGAGCACCCATAGAAATAATCAACCCAGAAAATCAACAAGAGATAAAACACAAAATCTTTAAGATTAACCCAGAAAATTCATCAACAAAATACTCCAAACAATCGATATCCCTTCTCAACCCAGAATCAACCATAACTACCCAGTAGAAAAAGAAATTCCAAAACAGAGCACCCAAGAAATCACAAGGACATTTCAGAAAACCCTATATACCGCTTTGGCTAACGCAAATCGGTTTCAACCATAAACATAGAAAAAAAAAAAAAAAAATTAAAGCATCAATGAAAAAAAAAAAAAATCAGTGTCTTCTTCTATCTCTTTCATTTCTCCTATCAATTTTCACAGCAACCAAAAGAGAGAAAAAAACAATGCATTCCAACTCTTGCATTTTTTGAATCAATTTTCACGGTAACCAAACAAACCCTAAACAGTCTAAATCTTTAGAGAAAATCAGTACCTGTTTGAGATGAGTCTGGACGGCAGGAGAGATCTGGCCGAGATTCTTGAGAGAATCGTAGCTCCAGCGATTTCGCGAAGACGATTGGGAACCGAAGAAAGAGGAGAGCGCGTCCATTGCTTTAGAGAAAACGGACGTCCGGAGAGAGAGTGACGGGCCGGGCGACGGAGGAGAGAGTGAGTGAGAGAGAAAACGAAGGAGAGAGCCATTGAGAGGGTGAACGGCCGGCGACGGCCGGAGAAGAAAAAAAAAGAGAGAGGGAGAGGAAGAAGGGGCTGCGCGGGACGATTGAAAAAAAAAAAGGGGAAGAGAAAAAAAAATAATAATAAAGGGGGAAAAATAAAAATAAGAAAGAAGAGGACACCTAGTAACGTGGCACATGTGCAATGTTACTATTGGTTTTTTTTTTTTTAAAAAAAAAATGATTAATTTTATTTATGTATGTATATATATAAAAATTTATACATATATATATAATCTTATACTATGTAAATTTAAATCATTAATAATATATTAATGTATATTATAAGTACATTAATAATATTAATAATATATATAAGTATATTATAATTATAAATACCCTTTCAAAAAATAATAATAATAATAATAAAATGGTAGTATATGTATATATGATACCATGACATATATTAATGTAAGTACTCTCTATATATATATATATATAAATTCAAAAAAAAATAAAAAAAATTCAAAAAAATATATAAATTTTTTTAAAAAATAGAAAAAAACAATTTATATAAATATTAATGTAATTACTATATATATTAATAGAGTGTTACATATATGTACATGACATGCTATAGGGTTACAAGATATATATTAATGTGTGTACATATATAGTAAGTTATATATAAATTACATGATATAGTCACTAGATCGACTAATATTATGGAGAATTTGAATACATCTAAAGTTAGTAGTACTAAAGTTTTGGGAGATAAGAACAATGCATATGAAAGGAGACAGAGGAAAAAGACTTCCAAAGTTTTGAATGACTTTGTGTTGACGTTGGTGGTGTTTAGAAAATTGGTGCAAAAAATCATTTGATGTTTCTAATTCAAGTTCTACCTCAACACTTGGTAGACATTTGGTATCGTGTGTGAAATATGTGAGTGCTAACAACAAGCAAAAGGCTCTCACCCTAGATCCTAGTGAGTCTAGTGATTTAGGCAATTTGTCGAATTTTACATTTAATGAAAAGAGGCCCAGAGCACTTGCCTCCCACATGGTTCTATACCATGAATATCCTTTTAATATCATGGAGTATAAACTTTTTAATAAGTTCTGCAAGGCATTAGCGCCCTACTGAAAAAGATTAGTCGTGCAACTGTTAAGAATGATTGTTTTTCTACGTATCATATTGAAAACAATAAACTAAAAACACTGCTAAATAGAGTTGACAAGATAAATATTATGATTGATATGTGGACTTCTTCACAAAGATTGTCATATATGGTAGTCACTTGCCATTTTGTGGACTTTGATTGGTTCATTTATAAGAGAATTCTAAATTTTTGTAGTTTGTCTGTTCCACATAGCGATATTGTTATAATGTTATTGCTGATGCACTATGGAAATGTTTTGTAGATTGGGGCATCGAAGAAGATAAGGTATTCACAATAACAATTGATAACATCGTTGATCCCAACAAGCTTTTTTTAGATTTCACCTATCTTACGATTGTGTCTATTCATCTCATAAAAATCTTTTCTTTTTTAAAAAAAATTTATTTTTTAAAATTCATGTATTTTTTCAAGCTATCACCTAATTAACAATGTCTCTCAAACTTTCAATTAGAAAAATGTCTTACAATTTATCAAAAAAATAACAAAGTCCTTACAAGGCTAGCAATAAAAAAAAAGGGG
>CM017322.1:9190514-9210219 GCA_006937295.1 Carpinus fangiana
TCTTGACAATGGCATCCATCCTTTATGCCAACTCTGTTTCTCCTTTTAACTCCAGGATGCCCCCTTTCTTAGGGTTTCGGGCAGATTTATCTCGACAACTCGTGAAATCCCACTGTTGGGAGTTGTCGACAATTTTCTCCAGAACTTTGTAGGCTAAATCTCCCGTCAAGTTCAGGAATGCTCCCCCATTCATCAGCTCAATCATACTACGGTTGGGCTGAGACAGCCCTTGGTAGAAGAATTGCACCAGACGCCATTTTTCATATCCGTGAAGGGGACATTTCATCAACAGATCTTTGAACCGTGCCCAACATTCTGAGAATTTCTCATCTTCATCCTAAGTAAAGGAACTGATTTCCTTTCTTGCCTCATTTACTCTGGACATTGGGAAAAACTTGTTGTAAAATTGCTTCAACAGCTCTTCCCATGATGTGATGGAGCCAGGAGCATTGGAGTCCAACCACTCCGTGGCTTTATCATGAAGTGAGAAAGGAAAGAGTCTGAGGTGGACAAATTCCTCGGAAAAATTTTGAAATTTGGTGGTAGCACAGATGTTCTTGAATTTTTTCACATGAGAGTAAGGGTTTTCATGGTCTAAGCTGTAAAAGGATGGTAACATCTGGATTATATGTGGCTTTAGATCATAGTGGGTTGCATTAGTCGGCGGCAACACAGTGCACGAATGGGAACTGACCATAGTAGGTGCGAACAATTCCCGGAGTGACGTTGTGAAATCCACGTCATAAGCTCTTCTATGCTCCCCGTTCCCTTCTCTTGCATCTCGATAATCCTCGTGCTCCTCCATTCTTGGATTCCTTTGGTTTTCCTCGTGCTCCTCCACTCTCGGATTCCTTTGATTATCCCCCATCTCGCCTTGAGCTCTACGCGCTCTCCTAATGTTTCTTTCTAAGTCGGGATGTAATGGTGTTAATTCTAAGTTCAAGGATCACCGACCAAGCATAAAACAACAAAAATTTAACTAAACACTAAGGAAAAACAGCAAGCTAAAACAAGCAAACATGCATGGATAAACAATAAAAACAGGAAACAAAGCAGCAAATATATACAACTACAAAAACCTAGATGAAAGTAAAACACTAGATGCAATTAAACAATGGAAATAGCAACCTATATGCACTTAAATGAATTAAAACTAAACAATTTTAAACAAATATGAACAGATGCAGCAACTACAGAGACAAAAACAGCAAACAAAATTCAACAACCTAGCTAAAACATATGGAAACTAACATGGCAAAATTAAATTAACAACTAACTACAAATTAACTAAGCTACTAACTAACAATTGAAACTAATTAATCACTTAAAAATTAAAATAAGCTAAATACAACCAACAGCAGCATAAAACAAGCTAAAAACAGGTATAAATATCAATTAAAACCTAAATTAACAATTTACAAAAACAGCAAAATACATACTGCCTCAGGTATATTGGTGCAGGAAGTAGAGGTGCGCTCAAGCGCAGGCAGTACGTTCGTTCGTACAGACGCAACAATTTGGCAAGCTCTGCAAATGCGTTCGAACGCAACCTAGGTGCATTCGAATGTAGCACTGCACTGCTTTCTGGCAGGGACTTGTGCTTGCACGTAGACGCGTAACGAGCGTTCGCAGGTGCGCGAACGTTATGGAATAGGCGACAGTGCGTTCGATCACAAGTACTGCGTTGAGCCTGATTTTCCAGAAACCGAATTAAACTAGAAATTAGCCAAACACTATTCTAAAAAGCTAACAAAAATCAATTAAAATGCAAAAATAAACTATGAACATAATTGAAATTGCATAAAATAAATACTAGTAGAAAAATAAATTCAATCTAAAAATAATATTAATTTAAACAAAAACAACTGTTCCCCAGCAACGGCGGCCAAAATTTGATTGTACCAAATTTGGGTACTCGCAATATTATGAACCGTTAGGTCGTATAGCGTTGCGCAAGGACCGAGATCGAACCACAGAGAACGGAGTTTTGCTAAAAAAACTAATATTACTCTTAAATTAAATATATTTTAACCTAGTCCCAAAGAGAGTAGTATTATCAAACATAAAACGTGCAGAAATTAAACTATTCTAAAAACGTAAACGAATGGATAAAATTAACTAAGGTTAAAGACTAACCTCACCTAATATAAAGAGTTAGCCTAAACATAAAACACACACACCTTCAACCTATCGAGTTAAGCCCTTAAACATACTCTATTGCCATTATTGACACAAGTCAAATCAAATAGTGTGTTTACCGTTAAGGAGCTATAACGAGTATTGATTATTGATAAAATCATCCACTGTATCCTTGGATCACAGTGGATATTGAATCAAACATCAAACACTCACAGAAATTAAATGAACGAGCATGGAAAAATTAAAAGACGGAAAGTAAATGCGTTTAATGTAAAGGCATGAAATAAACTAAGGGTGAGGCTTCATCTTCAACCTTAGTTGAAGAGTTTAACCACCCATGTAACAATAAAGCAAGGAAAGAGTAAAAGAGTGCATTAAAATAAAGTAAAGTAAAGGTTTACAAATAAATAGGGCAGAGCAGGGCCTACAATGGCAAACTGCTCTTAAAAATCGCCCAAAAAGAAAAGCTCCCGAAAAAATGCAAGAGTGGGACTATTTATAGAAATCTGGTGTGCTGCCAGATCACAGGGCTGCATTCGAACGAAGCCCCTGCGTTCGAACGCACTAATAAAAATGCGTTCGATCGTAGGCTCTGCGGTCGAACGCAAATATTTGCCGCGGCGCCAGCTAGAAGCGATGGAATCATAGGGCCGGCATGCGTGAGACACGGGCTGACTGGACCTGCGTTCGAACACACTGGCAGTGACTTCATGGCATCTCTTTAAGTTGATTTTTCCTTTTGGTAGCCATGTATTGATGCAATGACCTGCACACCATAAAACACTAAAAACAACTACAAAAGTTAGATATTAACAGTGCTAAAGGCATAGCAAATATAAGTTAAGGGAGTCAAATATACAATATTTGGCACCAATCACTGACTGAATACGAGTTGGCACCAACTCGTTATCCTTGTTCCTCACTACCGTCAACCCGGTCCGCTTGGGCACAACATGTATCGGGCTCACCCACTTGCTGTCAGAAATTGGATAGATGATCCCACCTTCTAACAGTTTTATCACTTCTGCTCTCACAACCTCCTGCATTGCTGGGTTGAGCCTTCTTTGTGGTTCCCTCGATGGTTTGGAATTCTACTTGATCGTATCAAAAATAATACTCGCAAGTGTACGAATCGTGTGCAGTAAAGTGCGCGTGAAAATGCGAGGTCGAACCACAGAGAACGGCGTTTTGTAAATAAAAACTAATACAACTCCTAAATTAAACGTATCTTAACCTAGTCCCAAGAGGGTTGATTTCGAACAAATAAAAAAAGAATGCAGAAATAAAATTAAACTGAAAACTATTGGGATAAAAGTAACTAAGGTTAAAGACGAACCTCACCCAATAAGAATAAGCTAAATACATTAAACACTCATTTTCCGTTTTTTAAACATTAAACCCTTCAACACACTCTATTGTNAGATCATGGGGTTTTAATTATTCTCAAAAGACGTGTATCCCAAAATTCAAAGGAAAACAATGTGATAAATACAACTAAGGCTTGAATTGAAAAATGCAATTTTGTGTAGGCTGTGCAATGCTTGACTCCCTTAAACTTCTAAATGGCTCATGTAACGAGCGTTGGGCCAGTGACTCCCAAGCCAGACGGCTTTAGGGCACTAGATGTATAGACATCCCTAGGGCTTAATTACTCAAGTCAAAAGAGTTACAGAGCCTAAACTAGCCATACAATTTTTTACCTAGAATTTCTTATCTTTTGACGCAAACACTCATTGCTTAGCTAGGCAAGAGGTCCAGTTACTCAATGAAAAACTCAACTTATTCTGATGATATAATTTTTTTTTTTTAATAGCCAAGGTTTTCATCATCACATCGCAAACCTAAAAATCTCAAGACACACACACTTCAAAGTCAAATCTCATACCCACAGACCCTAATGCTAGTGTGCATGTGAAAAAAATAGATCAAACATGTGAAGTCTCTCTAATTCAACATATGAATTGAAAACTGGGATTTCTAAAGATATGTAGTGTTCAATCAAGTTAAAACACACAAATGATATGCAATCCACAGATATGATATAAGTCATGCCCAATCAATAACAACTATGCACAAAGAAATTAAAATTTTTACAAAAACAACAAATATGCACAAAGAATTTAAAATTTTTACAAAAACAACAAATATGCACAAAGACAGGCAACAGTGTCTACCCTACCCCCACACTAAAATGGCACAATGCCCCCAATGTGCCCAGAAATACAATACCAGAGGGATGTCGCAAGTGAGGTAAGTCGTAAGAGAATGCTCCCCCAAACTTGGATGGCAAACACTTAACCTGAAAAACAAGAACAAACAAACAAAATCAAAAAATAAAAAATAATGAGGGGTGCCTCCCACAAGCGCTAAGTTTAACGTCTTCAGTCAGACTCGTCCTATCAATCAATCCGAATAAATCGGATCCTCCAAAAGAGTGTCCTCAACCTCTGAACTCCTCAACTCCAAGAATGGTTTCACTCTTTGTCCATTTACCTTGAAGGTGTTACCATTCTTGGGATCCTCTATCTCAATGGCCCCATGAGAAAACACTGTCATGATCATGAATGGGCCCCTCCATCGAGATTTCAACTTGCCAGGGAATAAATGCAACCGAGAATTGTAAAGAAGGACTTTCTGACCTGGCTCAAAAGATCTCCTCAGAATGCTTTGGTCATGAACCCTCTTCATGTGTGCCTTGTACTTCCTCGAACTGTCATAAGCATCATTCCTCAACTCCTCTAATTCAGTGAGTTGGAGCTTCCTTTGAGAGCCGGCCTTCAAAAATTGAAGTTCAGCTGCTTTATGGCCTAGTAAGCTCGATACTCCAACTTGACGGGAAGATGACATGCCTTCCCGTACACTAGCTGATATGGTGACATCCCAATCAGAGTCTTGAATACTGTCATATATGCCCACAAAGCATCATTCAATCACAAAGACCAATCTTTTCTGTTGGGGTTCACAGTCTTCTCCAAAATGTGTTTGATCTCACGATTTGACACTTCAACCTGCCCACTCGTCTGTGGGTGATAAGGGGTGGCAACCTTATGAGTGATGAAATACTTCTTCATCAGCTGCTCAAAAATCCGATTGCAGAAATATGTGCCTCCATCACTAATAATTGCTCTAGGTGTACCAAATCGAGCAAAAATAGTGCCCTTCAAAAATTTGACTACCACTTTATGGTCATTGGTCTTACACGCAACTGCCTCCACCCACTTGGACACATAGTCCACAGCAACTAATATGTACAGAAACCCGAAGGAGTTTGGGAAAGGTCTCATGAAATCGATGCCCCACACATCAAAAATCTCAACTACCAAAATGGGATTGAGGGGCATCATGTTCCTCTTTTAAATACTCCCGAGTTTCTGACAGCACTCACAAGATGGGCAATAAGCACGAGTGTCTCCAAATATGGTGGGCCAATAAAATTCACACTGCAAAATCTTTGCAGCGGGCTTGTTTACACTAAAAATGGCCCCCACAAGTATGATCATGACAAAATGAGATGACATTGGTTTGGTCAAATTCAGGTATACACCTCCTAATGATCTGATCGAGACAATACTTAAACAGATAAGGATCGTCCCAAAGACAAGTTTTCACCTTGGATAAAAATTTGATCTTATCTTGTTTCTCCCAATGCAAAGGCATTTGGCCGGTAACAAGATAATTCACTATGTCAGCGAACCAAGGTGCGGGATTGTGAGCAATATGCATCAATTGCTCATCAGGAAAGGTCTCAGAAATGGGGGTGGCGTCCTCGGTGAAATCCATGGTCAACCTAGACTAATGATCCGCCACCACATTTTCGGAACCCTTCTTATCCTGAATTTCTATGTCGAACTCTTGCAGCAGCAAAATCCATCGGATCAAGCAGGATTTAGCATCTTTCTTGGAGAAAAGATACTTCAATGCCACGTGATCTAAATAGATAATGCTTTTAGATCCTAACAAATAGGATCTAAACTTGTCTAGCGCAAAAACGACTGCCAACAGCTCATTTTCTGTGGTCGAGTAATTGAGTTGTGCGTTGTTTAGAGTCCTGCTCGCATAGTAAATCACATGGGGAAGTTTATCAATGCACTGCCCCAAAACAGCTCCAACAGCATAGTCTATGCGTCACACATGATCTCAAATGGTTCACCCAAACTGGGTGGTCTAATAACTGGTATGGACGTTAGAATCTCCTTCAGAGTCCCAAATGCTGTCAAACATTCTTCATCAAATTCAAACGGGGTCTCTTTGGCCAACAACCTGCACAAGGGCCTGACGATCTTGCTAAAATCCTTGATGAATCGCCTTTAGAACCCTGCATGGCCCAAGAAGGAATGGATTTCCTTCACAGTACGTGGGGGTGGAAGGTTAGAGATCAAATCTACCTTCGCTTTGTCTACCTCAATGCCTCTGTGAGATATGACATGCCCCAGTACAATCTCCTGCTTAACCATAAAATGGCATTTCTCCTAGTTAAGCACAAGGTTCTTCTCTTTGCACCTCACTAAAACCAAAGTGAGACGGTGCAAACACTCCTGAAAAGATGAACCGAAGACGGAGAAGTCATCCATGATGATCTCTATAAATCGCTCTACCATGTAGGAGAAAATGTTGATCATGCACCGCTGAAAAGTAGCAGGTGCATTACATAGCCCAAAAGGCATGCGACGGTAGGCAAATGTCCCAAATGGACAAGTAAAGGTAGTCTTCTCCTGATCTTCGGGGTCCACTGGGACCTGGTTATATCCAAACTAACCATCCAAGAAACAGTAATACTCGTGCCCAGCTAAACGCTCCACCATCTAGTCAATGAATGGGAGAGGAAAATGATCTTTCCTAGTGGCAGCGTTCAATTTTTGGTAGTCTATACAAACTTTCCAACCCAAATGAATACAAGTTGGCACCAACTCGTTATCCTTGTTCCTCACTACCGTCAATCCGGCCTGCTTGGGCACAACATGTATCGGGCTCACCCACTTCCTATCAGAAATTGGATAGATGATCCCAGCATCTAACAACTTAATCACTTCTGCTCTCACAACCTCTTGCATTGCTGGGTTGAGCCTTCTTTGTGGTTCCCTCGATGGTTTGGAATTTTCCTCAAGATATCTTATGCATAACCAACGAGAGGCTGATTCCCTTAATGTCCTCAATAGTCCAGCCAATAGCTTCCTTATGCTCTCTCAAAACTTCTAACAATTCCTCCTCTTGAGCATCTATCAAATCTGAAGCTATGATCACTGGCAAAGAATCGGCTGGACCTAGGAACTTATACTTCAAATTATCAGGTAAAGGCTTAGGTTCCTTCTTCGAGGAATCAGGCACAGCTGTCTCCTCCTTCTTTTCACTCACCAGAGGAGCAGTCTCCAATAGTGCATCAGCTTGCTCCATAAGTTTCTCCAAATCTAGATCTTCACCAAACTGAGCAAGGCATGCTTCTAGGGGGTCCTCTATGCTTGATTCTTCAATAACTTCATCCATGATCTCCTCAATCAAGCATACTTGATTCATCTGGTCATAATCAAGTGGTTGTTTTCTGATGTGAAAAATGTTCAACTCCACCGTCATATTTCTAAAAGAAATCTTCATCACCCCCGACCTACAATTGATTAAGGCGTTAGCCGTAGCTAAAAATGGTCGCCCTAAAATCACAAGGATCTCACTCCCTATCACCTGAACTGGCTCCGTGTCCAACACAATAAAGTCCACTGGGAAATAAAATTTGTCCACTTTAATCAGCACATCCTCAACTATTCCCAGTGGAATCTTCACAAACCGATCAACAAGTTACAGTGTCATGGATGTGGGCTTCAGCTCTCCTAGCCCTAATTGCATATAGACTGAGTAGGGCAACAAATTCACACTCGCTCCCAAGTCTAATAATGCCCTCTCAATCTGACTAACTCCTATCATGCAAGTAATTGTAGGACATCCAGGGTCCTTGTACTTGAGGGGTAACTTGCATTGTAGGATAGCACTTACTTGCTCGGTCATGAATGCCTTTTTCGGGACATTTGTTTTCCTCTTCACTGTGACCAAGTCCTTTAAGAACTTGGCATATGAAGGGATTTGCTAGATGGCACCCAAAAATGGAATATTTATTTGGACTTGTTTGAACACCTCCAGAATGTCCTCTAACTTCCCTCCATTCCTAGGCGCTTGTAATCTTTCAGGGTAAGGTGCTTTTGGCACAAGCGCCCTAAGAGGTTCCTTAACAACAGGGGTGACCGTAGATGGCTTAGCATCTCCTTCCTTCTGGTTGTCACCCTCTTCATCTTTTGGCTCTTCTTCCTCAGCGTGGTCTTCCTCTTCTTCCTCAGGGGTCCACCACTTGATTGTCCACTCTTTTCCCCGACCTCAAAGTGACAATCGCCTGTACATGCTCTTGGTTTGAAGAATTTTCGATACTGCATGCCTTAGGGTTGTTCACTGCTTGACTAGGGAGCTTTCCCTTGTCTCTCTCTCCAAGGTGATTTGCCAATTGTCCCATCTGCATCTCCAACTTCGAGATTGCTTGGGTGTTAACCATGGTGGAATGCCTCATGTCACTGATTGATTGACCAGTCATTTTCATAAAGTCCCTCATGGTCTCTTCCAGTGACTGTGTTGATGATGCTGGGGCTTGAGTGGGGGCTTGATAAGATGATGACGCTAGCAGAGCTGAGCGTCCATGATTTTGATAAGAAGAAGAAAATCCTGGAGGTTAGTGATTTTGAGCATGAGGAGCTCCTCCTTGATTTGTGGTGGGTTGATTCTGTTTCCAAGAGAAGTTAGGGTGGTTCCCCCATCCCGGATTATATGTCTCAGAATATGGCCCACTGGACGGCTTTTGGAAGTTGTTGAAAGCGTTCACTTGTTCCATCTCAGCAAAAACTGTCATCGATGGACAATTCTGTGCTTGGTGCATGGGACTAGCACAGACAGAACAACTCTCAACTGGAAATGTGTTCGCCGGATTGACAAGCTTCCCTACACTCAGAGCATCCAATCTCTTGACAATGGCATCCATCCTTTGTGCCAACTCTGTTTCACCTTTTAACTCAAGGATGCCCCTTCTTTTAAGGTTTCGGGCAGATTTATCTCGACAACTCGTGAAATCCCACTGTTGTGAGTTGTCAGCCAATTTATCCAAAGCCTTGTAGGCTAAATCTCCCGTTAAGTTCAAGAATGCCCTTCCATTCATCGACTCTATCATGCTACGGTTGGGCTGAGACAGCCCTTGGTAGAAGAATTGCACGAGTCGCCATTTTTCATAACCGTGATGGGGGGCATTTGATGAGCAAATCCTTGAACCTCGCCCAACACTTAGAGAATTTTTCGTCCTCGTCCTGAGTAAAGGAACTGATCTCCTTTCTTGCCTCATTTACTCTGGACATTGGGAAAAATTTGTTGTAGAATTGCTTCAACAATTCTTCCCAAGATGTAATAGACCCAGGAGCGTTGGAATCCAACCACTCCGTAGCTCTATCATGAAGAGAGAACGGAAAAAGTCTGAGGTGGACAGCTTAGAAAAATATTGAAATTTGGTGGTGGCACAGATGTTTTTAAATTTCTTCACATGAGAGTATGGGTTTTCATGATCTAAGCCGTAAAAAGATGGTAGCATTTGGATTACATGTGGCTTTAAATCATAATGGATTGCATTAGTCAGTGGCAACACTATGCACGAATGGGAACTAGTCGCAACTGGTGCGAAAAGTTCCCGTAGTGAAGTAGTGAAATCCACGTCAGATGCTCGTCTGTGTTCCATATTCCCTTCTCTTGCATCTTGATAATCCTCGTGCTCCTCCCCCCTTTGATTCCTTTGATTATCCTCAATCTCGCCGTGAGCTCTACGCGCTCTCCTAATGTTTCTTTCTAAGTCGGGATCTAATGGTGTTAATTCTAAGTTCAAGGATCACCGACCAAGCATAAACTAACAAAAATTTAACTAAACACTAAGGAAAAACAGCAAGCTAAATAAGCAAACATGCATGGATAAATAATAAAAATAGGGAAACAAAACAGCAAATAAAAAACAACTACAATAACCTAGATGAATTGAAAACACTAACTGAAAATTAAACTACAAAATTAGCAACCTATATGCACTAAATGAATTAAAACTAAACAACTTTAAATAAATATTAACAGATGCAGCAACTATAGAGACAGGAACAGAAAAAATATCAACAACCTAGCTAAAACAAATTAACATGTTATAACAAGTAAACAACTAACTATTTAATTAACAAAACTACTAATTAAACAAATGCAACTAATTAATCAATTAAGAACAAAAATAAACTAAGCACAACTAAAAATAGCAGAGAATATGTTAAAAACAGGCAGAAAAATCAATTAAAACTAAGCTAACAATTAATCAAAACCACAAAAAGCAGAAAATGAACATACTGCCACGGGTATGTTGGTGCAGGAAGCAGAGGTGCGCTCGAGCACAGGAAGCATGATCGATCGCATACGCAACAATGTAAGCAGGCTCTGCAACTGCGTTCGATCGTATAAGGGTGCGATCGAACGTATAACTGCACTGCTGTCTGTTCAGAAGTGCGCCCTCGCACGCAGAAGCGTGTAACGCGAGCGCAGGTACACGGCCGAATGGAATAGCCTCAAGTGTGGTCGATCGCACAAGGGCACGATCGAACGCACTGTCGCAGACTGATTTTCCAGTGACTACCCGAGACTAAAAACTGCCCAACTAACCAACTAAAAATCAAACTAAATGAACTCAAAATTACCAAAAACACGAAAATAAATAAATAACAGAATTGAAATTTGCAGAAATTAAATACTAGTAGAAAAATAAAATTAATTTAAAAATCAAATCAAATTTAACAAAAACAACTGTTTCCCCGGCAACGGCGCCAAAATTTGTTATGCAAATTTGATTGCATTCGCAATAGCACAAGTCATTGATCGTGTAGCGTTGCGAAATGCGGGATCGAATCCACAGGGAAACGAGCTTGTCCAAAATTGATTTTATAATTAAACTAACCTATTTTAACCTAGTTCCGAGTTTGGTCAATTGATCGAACATAAAACTTGCAAAAGTAAAACTAGTCTAAAAAGCTCAAATGAAACAAGGAAAAGCAACTAAGGTTAAAGATTAACCTCACCCAATATTAAAATACTTGCTTAAACGTAAAACCTACACATCCTTCTATCAATTTTAACCCTTAATCGTACTCTATTGCCTTTGTGATACTAGTCAAATCGATTTGATGTGTTTACCGTTAAGGAGCAACAACGGATATTGATCCTCAATAAAATCATCTACTGTATCCATGGATCACAGTGGATATTTAATTGAGTTTCGATTATCCGTTGTGCACCTGGCTTGGAACACAACAAATGTTGGACATGTATGCATCACAAATCGCAACCACTAACAAATTATGTCACTTAACTTCAAAATGAAACGAATACGATAAGCAAATAACGGAATGTTATGCATTAAACGTAAAAGCTCAAAGAAGTGCTAAGGGTGAGGCTTCATCTTCAACCTTAGTTGAAGATTTAGCTACCCATATGAAAAGAAAGTAAAGGAAACTTAAAAGAAAGCATTAAAAATAAATTAATAAAGATGTTCTACAAATAAATGGGCAGAGCAGGGCCTAAACAATGGCGAATGCTCTTAAAAACGCACCCCAAAAACAAGAACTCCGGACAAAATACACTAAGGGGACTATTTATAGAAAATTGGTGTGCTGCCAGGTCATAGGGCTACGTTCGAACGCAGGCCCTGCATTCGATCGCATTGATGCATGCGTTCAATCGTACACTCTGCGATCGAACACAAATAACTGCTGCGGCGCCAGGCTGGAAGCGATGGAATTGTAGGGCCGGCTAGGGCAACAACGTGAGACGCGAGCTGACTATACCTGCGTTCGACCGCAGTTGCGCTCGATC
Organism: Carpinus fangiana; assembly: GCA_006937295.1. NCBI lineage: Eukaryota > Viridiplantae > Streptophyta > Magnoliopsida > Fagales > Betulaceae > Carpinus > Carpinus fangiana. The sequence goes on from CM017322.1 coordinate 9,202,563, forward strand.
GCACCAAGTGCGTTCGAACGCACTGGCAGGAACTTCATGACATCTCTTTAAGTCCATTTTTGCCTTTGGTAGCCATGAGTTGATGCAATAACCTGCACACCAAAAAACACTAAAAACAACTAAAAATGTTATATATTAACAGTACTAAAGGCTTAGCAAATATAAGTTAAGGGGTCAAATATACAATATTTGGCACCAATCATTGGGTTTTAATGAGGGGCAATTACATCATTTCACTAGGTAAGTTGGGTGCAAAATTGGAAGACAACATAAAAATCTCACATGAAACACACGTGATGTCATTTCCATCTACTTATGGTCTCTTTGGGATTGCGTTTTAGAGGCCAAAGTGCTTTTAACATTCAAAAAGTCTATTTGAAAAAATAAGTACTCGTTTGATAAAGAAAATTAAAAGCGTTTTTAGGAGTTTGAAAATCTTAAAAATGACCAAAGAAACACTTTTGACAAAGCTTAAGTCAAAAAGAGCTTTTGGGCAAAAGTTTTATTCTTTAGCTTTTGTCAAAAGTGTTTTTTGGTCATTTTTAAGCTTTTTGGACCCCTAAAAGGACTTTTAATATTTTTACCAAACAAGTACTTTTTTTCTCAAATGAACTTTTTGAATGTTAAAAGTATTTTTAGACCTCTCAAACACAATCTCAAACACGACAATTAGTAACAAAGGGTGTTAATTGAAAATTTTTGAAACATTAGGGAATTACATTGCAAATTTTTAGACATTGATGCTTAAATTGAAAAACACCTCAAACTTTATAGAATAAAGTGAATTTTTTCAAAATAATAATAATAATGCAAAAATATTCTTATAAATCGGACAGTATTGGTAGTTTAAGAAGGGTAACTAATTACTAATTATCATCACCGAAAAACATTTTCAAAATCACTACATTCAAAATNAGACCTCTCAAACACAATCCCAAACACGACAATTAGTAACAAAGGGTGTTAATTGCAAATTTTTGAAACATTAGGGAATTACATTGCAAATTTTTAGACATTGATGCTTAAATTGAAAAACACCTCAAACTTTATAGAATAAAGTGAATTTTTTCAAAATAATAATAATAATGCAAAAATATTCTTATAAATCGGACAATATTGGTAGTTTAAGAAGGGTAACTAATTACTAATTATCATCACCGAAAAACATTTTCAAAATCACTACATTCAAAATAAAAGAGGAAGATGGATTATAAAATCAAATAAGGGTTAAATACCATATTAGTCCCTATGATTTAGAAACTTTATTTTTTCCTCCTTATGATTTGAAAAGTAACCAAATTAGTCCTTGTGATTTTGAAAAGTGACCAAATTAGTCCTTCCGTCAGTTGACCTTTAGTTGACTTAACGTACTGACATGTGGACCAATTAGAAGTTGGCACGTTGCCACCTAATTAAATTTTTTGTTTTTTAAAAATAAAAATTCAGAAAAAAAAATATTAAAAAAAAAAAAAACCTCATAGCCACCCCCATGGAGCCACCATGGTAAATAATCTAATGGTCTTCGTAGCAAATCTAGAAGCAGGAGCCTCTCTTGATACAAACAAGTACATAAGCGAAAGTGAAGAAAGGCCAAAAACAGAGCATCTTCAAGTTAGAGTATTCCAAAGAAACTAAGAGAGAGAGAGAGCTATGGAGGGTGTGAAAAGAGGGAATGTGTTTGGGTCACTGGCCATGGTGGTGCTGGTGCTAATGTGCGCCAAGATGGTGATGGTTCCAAGTTTTTCTCTTTTTTTTAAAAAAAAAATATATATATATAATTTAATTAGGTGGCCACATGTCAACTTCTAATTGATCAACGAATTAATCTATTAAGTCAACTGACGGAATGACTAATTTGATCATTTTTCAAAATCACAAAGACTAATTTGGTCACTTTCCAAACCCTAGGGAGGAAAAAAAATAAAGTTTCCAATCCCTAGGGACTAATGGAGTATTTAACTCATCAAATAAATGAATTTTTTTGGGTGGAAGAAACAAAGGAGTAATAATATAAGGAGGACTTGAATCCTCCTAGAGTCATCCCAAATGTGATCTGGCATTTAAAATCACCAATAGATTAAAATTTAATAATGATCATCTCAAATTGAATGGTGATTTTAAATGCCACATGACATTAAGGATGACTCTAGGAGGACTCTAGTCCTTATATCATTACTCGAAACAAAGAGATGCTCAACTAGACCCAGCACAACTTGCTTGGCTCATCACATGTGTCTTCTACTCTTTTGCTTTGTACTAATTTTTTTTATTTAAATAATAATAAAAAGTGATTGACATAATATAAAAATTAAAAATATTTAAATTAATTTTGATAAAAAAAGGAAACTTTAAAAAGTTTCCCGAAATTTCACCATTTTTGAAATACCTCCTAAACTTAAAAAAATTTCAATTTAATCCCTTGAACTTTCAATTGCTTTCAATTTAGACCACTCCGTTATATTTTAAACATTTAATAACGTTTATATCTTTGACTTTTGTATAAAATTTTAACTTTCAAAACGTTTTTTATTTTTTTAAAAAATGAAAATCATAGATATTTTAGTCTTTTTTTTTTAATTTTTAACGGTTAAAATTGACAGAGATGTCCAAATTAAGAGCAATTGAAAGTTCAAATGACTAAATTAAAAAATTTTAAAATTTAAAAGAGATATTTCAAAAATAGTGAAAGTTCGAAGAGCTTTCTTAAGTTTCTTTTTTTTTTTTAAAAAAGTTGGACTTTGGTTCTTCCCTTCCCAAACACAGCAATAATGTTCACAACGCCACAACTGTCCAGCAGACATTTGTGGGACCATCAGAAAGTACAAAATCCTAGACCCTCCCTCCTTTTGTAAACTATAAGTTTACAACAGTCAAATAAAATGGAACTATTCTTGTGACATCGCCTCTTTTTATATGTAGCTATTACTCTATTAGGGATAAGATAGGACAATTACATGCAGCATTTGCTTTGGCAACCCTTTCAATAGCCGAAGGTCGCAGGTAATTTCCTTCAGGTATCACCTGTGGTTTGATTCGGTGAGTCATGGTAGCCATGAATTCCATGGGAACCAAAAAGTCAAAGCTCTCCTTCTTTCTCTTCTCATCTCTGCTCCTGATTCTTCTAGCCACGTTATTCTCCGGGGCGCAAGCCATCAAGGGCCATGGCCATGGCCGCTTGTCATCACTCAGAGAAGCCACTGTGCATGATATCCAGCACGCTTTCAAGCAAAACCAGCTCACCTCCAGGAAACTCGTTGAGTTCTACCTTAAAGAAATCGAGAGGCTAAACCCGACCCTTAAGGGGGTCATAGAGGTGAACCCAGACGCGCTTTTCCAAGCTGATAAAGCTGATCAGGAGCGTCATGCTCACGCACCCATCTCGCTCTCTCCCTTGCACGGCATCCCTATTTTGCTCAAAGATAACATTGCAACCAAGGATAAGCTGAACACCACCGCCGGTTCGTACGCGCTGCTCGGCTCAGTTGTGCCACGGGATGCGGGCGTGGCGGCCAAGTTGAGGAAAGCTGGGGCTATCATATTGGGGAAGGCAAGCTTGAGCGAGTGGTCTAATTTTAGGTCGAACAATGATCCCAATGGTTGGAGCGGCAGAGGTGGGCAAGGAAAGGTGGGTCTAGAATATTAAGATTTAATCTTGATTCTTTTGTTATTTTTGTTATTTTTATTTTTTTAAAGATGTTCTTCTAAGAAATTATGGCTGGGATCAGATAAATGATATGCTTTTATACATATAATCTGAAGTTTAGACTCAAATGCAGTCAAAGCAGCTAGTTCTTAAATTTGCTAGTTCACCTAAGACACTCATTGATGTCGGCCAATGTGACAGCCTTATCATGTGAATGCTTAGCTGGAAAAATGTTGAAGACAGTTTTTTTTTTTGGTTTGGAGTAGAAGTATAAGAGTGTTTTTACTCAATTCATGTTTGTTTAGCAGACATTGTATTGTCTTTTAGTAAGATGTGATTGGGATGTATTTGGAGGAGATGGGATGTGAAATAGCAAGAGAGAGAGAGAGAGAGCGATATGAGAAAGGATGAAGGTGGCTAAAAGATAGGCAGTGAGATAGAGAGACACAATTGGAGGGGAAAGGCGGGAGTAGTTGCTGCAGAGAGATCAGGCAGTGTCGTCCTTCAACACTTTTTTTTATTTTTATTTTGGTGCTAAACTTGTCCATTAAGCACATTTTTTAATTAGTTTATGATGAGAACTGTAACAGCTGGAGAAGGAAGTCTAAGCCTAAGTACTTGGGTTAGTGTTATTTGTTCTTAACCTCTTATCATGTTGTTTGGGATTATTCGTATCAGTAGGAATGTAGGATTATGTTTTGTGTTTAGAATTGTAGTCACAGTTGCTTTTTTATATTAAACGAGGCAGTAGCAATGTAGCGTAATGGAGGATTCAGTGAGTCATTTGATCAAATACATTGTATGCCGGTGAACTCCTACCCTAAGTGCAGTACCATTTCAATAAAACCCCTTTCCATATTTACAAATCTATCTCAACCTATCAACCAAACCCAGTAGAATCCTATCAGTTTATTACCAAATTATAGTTGAGGATAGCAATAAAGAGTAAAAATATAGAGCTTGGTATCAGAAGTTCCAAGAAACTAAGACTATGATTTGCGAGGTGTGCAGGATCCTTATACAATGGGAGATCCTTTGGGATCTAGCAGTGGATCGGCAATATCAGTAGCGGCAAATATGGTTGCAGTTGCGGTGGGGACCGAGACTGATGGCTCTATTTTGGCTCCGTCCAGTATAAACTTGGTGGTGGGCATCAAACCAACGCTCGGCCTCACTAGTCGAGCAGGTGTCATACCAATCTCCCCAAGACAGGACAGTGTGGGGTAGGTTACCATGTACTTAATAATTTCCACAAAAATTCAATCTTTTTCCAAGGTTTTGGAATTGCACTATGTGATGTTCAAATAACATTTAAGCTTTAATCGATTCAGTAGTGTTAGGGAAACTACAAATCAATTCCCGACAGTTTAGGTGACACTTAATCATGCAGGCCTATTTGTAGGACAGTATCGGATGCTGTTTATGTTCTTGATGCCATTGCAGGCATAGACTACAACGATAATGCAACAATTGAAGCATCGCAGTACATTCCAAAAGGTGGGTATGCACAATTTCTTAAGGCTGACGGGCTCCGAGGAAAGAGGCTGGGAATAGTGAGAGACTTAAACTCTTTAGCCATCGGCAATGATACTATTTTGAGTCGAACTGTTGAGCAACATCTTGACACTTTAAGGTAACCAAACATGCATACTTAATTCCCTTATGCCATGTAGCTTGCTAGAGACAAGCTCATCAAACAAATGTATGTTTGAGGACTCATACAAATGCTTCCTGCAAATTTAGGCATCGGGGTGCAGTTTTGGTAGACAATCTGAAAATAGCCAATCTTCGTGAATACTATACCTCGAGCAGTGAAAATATATTATTGTTGGCTGAGTTCAAAATATCCTTGAATGCATATCTGAGTGAGCTAGTGGCTTCCCCAATTCGTTCCTTGGCTGATGCGATTGCCTTCAACAAGAAAAACGCAAAACTGGTGAGTCTATATAATGAACTCAATTTCTCTGCATCTTAGCATTGTTCTGTGGGCATGGCTGACATGGACAGATTTCATCTAACAAATGCATTTTTGGTCCATGTAGTTTGAAATTTTGACTAATAACTAGCTTTTTAAGCTCTAAAAAGTGATAAATCACTCTCTTGAAGTAAGCAAAAAAGAATAAACTAGCCACTAGCTAACGTTAAAAGAGTAGACAAAATGTGCTAAATGGGGTTGGTTGAGACCTGGAGGCCATTGAGGGTAGTTCGGCCACCTCCAAATGGCAACAAAAAAAAAAAAACAAGAGGGGCCATGGGATGGTTTGGTCACCCCTTTAGTCGGCTTAATTCGTGCTGATATGGCATATTAACGGATTCTGTCAACATTTTTAACAACAGGAACTAATTTATTTATTTTTTCTTACTCAATGGTGACCAATGTAGGAGAAGATAGATGAGTATGGGCAAAACCTTTTCGTAGAAGCACAGGCAACAAATGGGATTGGAAAGGTAGAGAAGATTGCTTTGGCAAATTTAACCAGACTGACTAAAGAGGGTTTCCACAAGTTGATGATAAAGAACAATCTAGATGCCTTGGTGACTCCTGGTTATCTGGTTTCTACTCTCCTCGCAGTTGGGGGTTTTCCAGGAATAATTGTTCCTGCAGGATTTGACTATGAGGGGACACCATTCGGCATTTGCTTTGGAGGACTAAAAGGTTGGGAGCCAAAGCTAATTGAGATTGCATATGGCTTTGAGCAAGCCACTAAGATAAGGAAGCCTCCTAAATTTTAAGTTTAAGGCACTTGTACTGTAACAGCTACCATTATGAACAGAAGCTGCTATCTATTTGCTGCAAATAAATAAGAATAATATTAATCTTATCTTATGTTTATTTTAACCCCTTCAAAATATGAAAAAGAATTTTAAAAACAAAATTAATAAGTGAAAAAAGAAACCCTTTTTTCGGAGTAAGCAAAATCTTAACCAGGAAACGAAGAATCACATTTCATTTTTATGTAATATAAAAATGACTTTTAACATTATTCGAAAACGAATAGATGGTTCTAATTATTTTATTGTTCTTGCAAGAACCCAACAAGTGATCAGTCGATTTTTATAACCAAACTCATACATTTAACCCCAATTCCCTTGGACTGTATATGTCTTGTATACAAAGCATTACAAAAATGTATATGCTTTTAGTCTCTCAGACTACCTTAAAAGATAAAACAAAACAAAATCTACAATGTAATCAAGCAACCAGATAATTGAACTAGTACACATCTAAATCAGTTTTAAGGAGCCGAACACTGTCATTACTTCTAACGTGTTTGAAGAAACCTTGATCAGCCGGTGGGAAGTTTTGGTACAACATCTCTAGAAGTACAACGATTAGAAGAACCAACATGTTCTAGAGCACTTTGTTGCATAACAGATGAATTATGTTCCAACACATAGACCTCATACAGCTCATGAAGAACGGACAACACATTGTTAATGTGATCATTAGCTTCATCCAATGGATGAATCAATGGAAAACAGAATTATATCAACTTCATTTTGTATCTCGAATTCAAAATATCAGCTTTGGCTATCAATTAAATTGCGTTCACCCCAATACTTGTCAAATTTCTCAGCAATTTTAGTTTCCATTAATTTAATGTATACATTTCTATCTATACACTTAATGGCCAATACATCTTTCATCATCCATATATACCTCAAGTTGAAACAAATTTGCAGTTGGGTAATCACTTCCACTCACTATGTTGGCCACTTCATTGAAAATTTCCAAAACTTGATTCACATTAGCAATCTCCTCCCATTCTTCAGGACTTACCACCTACTAAAAGGTTTCATTTGTTTGTTGGTACCTTGGGAACACTTTTTTGTACTCTATGGCCTTTGCCAACATCAAGTAAGTGTCGTTCCAGCGAGTGGGAAAATCCAAAATCAATTTTTGAGAAGGTAAAGGCAATCGTTTTGCTATTTCACTAAATTCCCGAAACTAGCTCTCAGGTGCCACTATATACTTGATACCTTGCCGCACATAATTAACTATTTCACCAATTT
>CM017322.1:9210919-9233774 GCA_006937295.1 Carpinus fangiana
AAAAAAAAAAAAAAAAGAAACAAAAAAAAAGGAAAATAAACATTTCTCTTTTAATTAAAGAAGCGAGTAAAGAGATGTGTTTGATGTCATTCTCTTGTGTATCTTTTGTTTATTTGTGATCAATCTTATCGATTTAATGATAGATTTGCAAGATAATGAAAGCAAACATTTTTCAGTGGGCAAAACTTAAATAAAATAAAATAAAATAAAATCTTATATGAATAACTTGGCATCATTAATTAATAATGTTGAGAAAATGATATTTTAATGGTATTATTCTAATTGAATTTCATACTCTAAACATGCAAGGGCATTCTCCCAAAACAAAAATGTCCAGTGTTACTATACGTGGTGCTCATGTTCTTGTTGGCATTGGATCTCTAACCGTGGAGACCCATGTCAGACATGGGTCTGCCGCCATTGAGATCCATGGCTTGGTTGTGGGCTGGTCTCCTTTCAGAGGTCTCTATCCTGGAGCCTAGCAGACCCATGGCCAAGCTTTGGGTCCCTTTCATGGTATTTTTTGTTTTATTTATTTACCTTATGGGAAGTAAAATAAGAGATTTATCCTATTGATTTTCCCAATGATGCTTTTACAATCATGTACTTAATTAGCCTTAGTCAATGCTAAGTAAAAAGTAATAAGATATTAGTGAAAGGTTAATTGCTTAAGGCCAGCTCTTCTTGCTGTTCCCAACCCCTCTGTTTGTTGTTCTTTCTTCGTCCCATGTGCTCTTTTACATGTATTGGGCTTGGGCTTTGTACCGTGGTCAAGTACTTGATCTTGTGGTTGCAGACTTGCAGTTAAATCAAAGTTTGTCACGTTACTTCACGCCATGTCATTAATTGTATCACATTCCTTCTTTTTTCTGTTAAATCTTACTGGATGCATCAAAATTATCAAAATGCTCACTTTTTTAAGAAAAGAAAAATAAAAAATTCACAAAATTCAAGCGTTGGTTATGATTTAATGAAATTTGCAAAAATGCATACAACTGAATGACATTATTTTGATAGTTTAGAGAGACATTAACATAATTAGTAGTTTGGGTCGATATTGACAATAATATAATAGTTTAAGAAAAGTACTTTTCTCAAAAATCTAATGAAACGGGAGAAGAAAGCCATGTTGAATGACCAAAATCATCCATTAGTCAATTAAATTGCATCAAGGTTGGAATTAATAAGATGAAAACTCAACATCCAATATTGGACGAACATATTGTCAAATAATTGTTTGTCTCCTTAACAACAAGTGGAATATTTAATTAATTGGCTACATCAATGTATACATAAATGTTATAGGAATTTTAAAATGTTACATAAATGTATAGAATTCCATGAGGTGAAACCAAATGATCATCCACCAAATGCATAAATGCATTTATAACAAAGAGAGCTTTTTTAAACTGGTATATAACTTATTTATTAAAAAAAATTAATTAAAAAAATATAAAAAATACCAATAAATAAATTATATACCCGTTTACTAAAGCTCTAATAAAAAGTTTGGTATTCGTGCACTTCTCAAAGATTAAAGTACATCATGAATATAATTAATGAGCTTTATTGAAAACTGTTTCCCATAAATTGACATGAGAAGCAGATTTTTTTCCGAGATTGCTCAAGATTTTAACAATAGATCACCGCATCAAAAGTCAATATTCTATGTTCTACCAAACGCAAAATATTATTGGTTAAGCTAATTTTATGGATGATTAATCAGAATTAGACACACATATGCTTATCTTTTAACTGTTTAATTCATCACCAAACTCTTTAAAATAACCCATATCATATTAATTACATAAAAGAAATCCTACTTTTCATGTACAATTATCATATTTATTTTATATTAAAGTATTTTAAATATTTTATTTTTTAAAAATAATTGACATGGAAAACAACGTAAAATAAATATGATAAATGCTAAATAGGTATCAAGAATAGGCTTACTCTATTAACTTTACCCTCTCTCTCTCCCCTTTTTTTTTTTTTTTTTTATGGAATTTGGAGGTAGCTACACCTCTCCTCTGCAGAGTGGGCTTTTTTTGTTTTTTTTTTAAGGTATTTTTAATAACAAAATATATGATTGAAGATATTTTTAAAATTTATACGTTCGAGTTGCAATCATTTATTATTTAAATATATAAGCATATTATGGTGATAGCTTTTTTTTTTTTTTTTCTTTAATTTTTTTCTAAGCTGTTTCGTACTTGGCAATAATGTTTCACCTGCCCCTTGGCCAACTCAGTTAAAACTGAAATGACGTGTCTCTGTTTATAGTTGTTAATATGTACGTCTCACCGTCTCTGCTTGGTTGGAACCGGACTCTTTCTATTTCAAATCGTTTTTATTTCTTTTAGTTAATGTATATAGAATAATAGTATTGTCCAAAAATTTTAACGTAAAAAAAAAATTAGACAACTTTACTCTTCTAAATACACTAACCAAAGAAAATAAAAGAGAATTTGAAATGAAAATCATCATTGGAATAGAATCCTCTCCGGTCTATTATGGACATGAGGATATCTAGTTCATGGCTGAAATTTCTTTAAACAAATCTTAGTACCACAAATATGTCACGTGTCATTTTAATAAAAAATGATAAAATATTAATTAATATTTAAAAAATAAATAAAAACTAAAATAATAAAAAATTAATTTTTTTTAAAAAAAAACTAAGGGTGGTCTAACCACCCCTAAGGCCCAAACTAAAAAAATATATATATCATTGGCCAGTAGGGGTGGTCCAGCCACTCCCTATGGGTTGCCGGCTACCCATTTTTATTATTATTTTAGTTTATTTATTTATTTTTTAAATATTAATTAAGTTATTATAATTTTTTTATTAAGATTTTTTTAAAAAAAAAATCAATTATAAACTGAATACCCTCTTATCTATAAAGGACCGGAGAGGATTCGGATCCTGAACCATCATGATTTTCCCACTTAATTAGTTGATGAGCATTAATCATGACCGCCATAAGTACTGTCACCAAGTTAGGTTTGTTGTTTCATTGCAGAAAATAAATGCCATCTGCAAAATGAAGGAAGGGGCCTTTCAAACACATATTTCAAACAGATATTTATAAATACAAAAAATTACGTAAAAAAATAGATTAATAACTTTTTTAGTACATTGATGTACAATTCTGTATTTTTTTCCCACCTAAGTTTTCAAAACGGTAAAAAATTACTACAAAAAAAATCAAGTTTAATAACATTTGATTAGTGACATTTTTATTAAAAATGTCACTAAATCTCCACCCTACAACATATTTTCTAGCTAACAACCAAGTAAGTGATCAAATGCCATTAAAAAGTACCATTATTCCAATGTCATTAAACTTGATTTTTTTTGTTGTGAATGATATATACCTAATCTGTGGGAAGAGATGAAACTGATATCTCCGTTTGATTTCGTGAGAGAAAATTGCCGATCTATTACATGTCACTCTCAAAATATGTCACGTGTCTTAAAAATAAAAAAAATAAAAATGGTTTTAATTATTTTAGCGAAGCAATTTAGTAAAAATGGTTTAAATAATGAACTTTCGGACTCATCATTTTAACCAAACTCACCAAGTGAATAAAAAATAATATAAATTTTCTTTCTCATTCCTATTTTTTAAAAAGAGTTAAAAAAATATAAATAAGTATTTGAAAAATAATATTTAAATGGAATAGTGAAAGTTGATTTTTAAAATAATAAGGCGGTTGGAGTGCTTTAAAAAAAAAATGGGTTTTTAAAATAGATAAAAATGTACTTTCAGTTATTTTGGTAAATAAAATTCGGTAACCAAACTCACCAAATGAATAAAAAATAATATAAATTGTCTTTCTCATTCCTATTTTTTGAAAAAGTTAAAAAAATATGTAAAGAAGTATTTGCAAAATAATATTTAAATAGAATAATAAAAGTTTATTGTTAAAATAATAAGGCGGTTGGAGTGTTTTAAAAAAATGGGTTTTTAAAATAGATAAAGATATACTTTCAATTATTTTGGTGAATAAAATTTGATGAGGCTGTTAAGAATGATATTCGGTTTTCCTATAGATACAAGGGAAACATAAATCAGTGTATGTCTTTTTTATTTTTGGGCAAAATCATGTGTTTCTAGTATCAGATTCCCTAAAAGTCTTCAAACATACAATCGATGTGCATGAACAGTGGCATGCCGGTTGTATGGACAATTTTTTTTTTTTTTCAAAAATCACTGTTTATTATAGTTTTTAATATTATTTAATATTAATTGATATTTGTCCGTACAATTANGTTCTAGAAAAGCTTTTGTAGCGGATCTGATTTTTTAAATGTGCTGGAGGATATGTCCTCATAATGTTCTATTGAAGAGTTTGAGTTATTTGGGGTTCAGGCCCGGCTCAATAGTATAGGCAACTGAGACAGTTGCCTAGAGCCCCCAAGCAATAAGGCCTAATTTTTTTTTTAATAAAGCCCCAAAATTTTTTAAATAAGGCCCCCATTTTTTTTTATAAGGCCTAAAATAATTTTTAATTTTATTTTAACTTATGGCCTAATTTTTTTAAATAAGGCCCAAATCTTTTTCCCATAAAAACTTAAGGCCTCTAAAATAAGGCCCCAATATAATAAGCTTATAGTAAAATAAGATCAATTTATCCAAAAAAAAAACAAATAATAAGCACTTTTTTTTTTGTCTTTTTCCCTCACACAAATCTAAAAAAATTAAGAGTCATTCTCTCTCTCTCCTCTGTCTAAGTGTCTGCAAAGTCCATTTCTCCCATTTAAGCTCTCTCTCTCGTTTCTCTCCTTCCTCTTCTTCCTTTTTTCTCTTCTTTTTTCCTCTCCGATACAGAATGCTTAGAAGTCAGAATCCAATCCAATCTCTACTATTGACAATGAAGATTCATTTATCATTAACATCCATGTCAATTTTTAGCTCAATCAGACCACAAACGCTCATCGATCGGATGCGTTTTGTTTGGTGAGTTTTGACAATTTTCAGCTCAATCCCTGCCGATTTCTGACAATTTTTTTGGTGAGTTTGTCTGAAACCAAGAACCCTAAACATATACCAACAAGATACATTAATATAGATTTGTTACTGTAAGAATTAGAAGTTACAGTAAGATACATTGAAAATTTTAAATATAATAATAATATTAAAAAAAATTATTTAATTAATTTTTTTAATTAATAATTAAATATTAAAAAATAAGGCCTTTCTTAGAAGTTTTGCCTAAGGTCCCGAAAAGCATTGAGCCAGCCCTATTGGGGTTAATGTATGAAAAGTTAATTGAAATGTGGCGATTGATAAGAATGTGGGCGTATGGGACTTGGTGCCATAATAAGGGATCATTAAGGAGTGGTGATAGCGGCAAAAAGTCTGACTAAGTGGGTTTGAGTGATTTCTTTACCATTATTTTACACTCCATATTTGAATAATAGATTTCAGTATACCATGTAGAGTTTTTTGAACATTTTTATATTTCACATTACAAATTGGTGTAATCAGGAGAAAGAAATATCATTGTACTTTTTAACGAGTAAGGTTAGAAGTTGATTTTGTATCTTTTTTATGTCACTCTAAAATAATTTAACTTTTATAATTATTATTGAACTTTTAATTAATCAATTTTAAATTTTAATTGTGGGAAAAGGATAAGAACAATAAGAGCAAGTACAATTCAATAAAGCCATAAAGGTGTGAAAGGTGTTACACAATTATTGGCTATTGGGTGGCCAACACAAGTGCAATCCCAATTAAAAGGAAAGTTCACAATAAATCCTTCCACGCCATAAAAGAATTTTACTTTGCTGTCGTTTCACACAACCTTTATTGGCTGATGGCTAGTGGCTACCCCCTAAAGCGTCGTCGCATCAACGATATATAGTGGAGGAAATGATTACCTGTTGAAAGATACAATACATATATTGCACTGCGGAAAAATGCAAATGTGCTATAAAAATGTTTGGATAGGTGCATGTGGTATCAAGAAAATAATAAATATATCTTTGCACTCAATTTCTATCTTTCCTCTTTTTTTTTTTTTAATAGAAATTATCGAATAACAAATTCGTCTTACATGTCATAATTTGATTAGTACTAAAATAGCATTCAACTAACTGTTAAGTTGATCGAAGGAACTTATTTGTTATTTTTCCATTAAAGAAAAAAAAAAAACTCTCAAAATGTGAAATAAATTAATGATATATGAGTTTTCAAAGTGGCTAGTGGTCATGAAACTGTGGACCAGAGAGGGCATGCATGCTAACATACCACGGCTAGTGGAGTGATTATGAAGGTCCCAAAGTGGAAAGAAAGTGAAAGACCTTGCAAACTTGCCTGCCACAATTTTGGGCTCATGTTCCATGTCATATTCCACCAAGAAGAATGCTAACACACATTTTTAAAATTTAATAATAGATTTACTTTTTTCACATCAAAAAGTGTGCACTTAAAAATGTAAAAACGAGAACATGGTAGTGTTGCGTTTCTCTTTCGTCAAAAGTGATTGAATGTATTCGACTGAGTGATTGAATGTAAACGCGTGCATGGACAATTGGTTGGATCATGTTGCTCTTTAGTTAAATGCAGCCGTCAAATCCATAGAGAAGTATATAATGTTATATTCAAATTTATATTTTGCGAAAAAGTTTACATTTCTAACAAATTACCACCTGATTGTTAATGTCCACACCCAAATTATTGATTGCATTAATATCCTTCTTAAATTATAAAAAAAAAAAAAATTGACAATATCTTCCTCTTCTAATTCAGGGGTGTAGTGACCGCGTTTTTGGGGGTGGTTCAAGCATGTATATTTTTCCCTAAATTTTGTTATGAAAAAGGGCAAGAACTCAATCTCTTTCACGATTTATTTCAACCCAAGTTATAATTTCACATGAAAATCCAAACTGATATGAACTAGTAATATAGTGTTACCATAGGTACTACAACTTTTAATATAAGTATCTTATAAACTAACACTACTCTCAAGTGTCACTAGTTATGTCAGGTGTTGAAATATGAATTGTCACATAATATTTCACATGATACTTATTACATTTATAAATTGATATCAATTTATGTGACGCTTATTACATTACCTATTGAAATATAAACCACATAATTTTTATAAAATGAACCATTGTACTACGTAGTACCTCAGTACCTCATATTTTCCCTAATAATTGGTCGTATATGTTTGACAAAAGCTGTGTGAAGTGATCATATATAGACCATTAGGGAATGTACACATTTTCACTAGTTATTGGTGGCACCGTATACATTTGACAAAAGCTGCGAAGTAATCATAGACAATTAGGGAATGAAAACGACGTAAACTTCTTTTCAAAATTTTGGTTCCAAAATGTGTCTCCGTCTAATCATTTTTTACTTCTATTTATTAAAATAATAAATTACATGGTTCTATGTCACATAAGTTAATACCATATATGAAAGATTAATATCCACAACAGGCAACAGGCAATGACTGCAATTTGATCGTCTCTTTTTCTAATCATAGTACAATTGCATGCAGCATTTGCTTTGGCAACCCTTTTAATAGCCGAAGGTCGCAGGCAATTTCCTTCAGGTATCACCTGTGGTTGATTCGGTGAGTCATGGTAGCCATGACTTCCATGGGTGCCAAGAAGTCACAGCTCTCCTTCTTTCTCTTCTCATCTATGCTCCTGATTCTTCTAGCCACGTTATTCTCCAGGGCGAAAGCCATCAAAGGCCATGGCCATGGCCGCTTGCCATCACTCAGAGAAGCCACCGTGCATGATATCCAGCACGCTTTCAAGCAAAACCAGCTCACCTCCAGGAAACTCGTTGAGTTCTACCTTAAAGAAATCGAGAGGCTAAACCCGACCCTTAAGGGGGTCATAGAGGTGAACCCAGACGCGCTTTTCCAAGCTGATAAAGCTGATCAGGAGCGTCATGCTCACGCACGCATCTCGCTCACTCCCTTGCACGGCATCCCTATTTTGCTCAAAGATAACATTGCAACCAAGGATAAGCTGAACACCACCGCCGGTTCGTACGCGCTGCTCGGCTCAGTTGTGCCACGGGATGCGGGCGTGGCGGCCAAGTTGAGGAAAGCTGGGGCTATCATATTGGGGAAGGCAAGCTTGAGCGAGTGGTCTAATTTTAGGTCGAACAATGATCCCAATGGTTGGAGCGGCAGAGGTGGGCAAGGAAAGGTGGGTCTAGAATATTTAGATTTAATCTTGATTTTTTTTTTTTTTTTTAAAGATGTTCTTTTAAGAAATTATGGCTGGGAGGAATTTGGTAAATGATATGCTGGAGGACAAGACACATGAATACAAATTAGAGTTTTTTTTACATATAATCTGAATTTTTGCCTCAATGCAGTCAAAACAGCTAGTTCTTAAATTATCTTCTTGGCACACATTACACAGTACATAGTACTTCCACTGGTTCTTTTTGCTTCGGTTCTTCTCACCTAACGCACTCATTGATATGTAGTGCCAATTTGTGACAGCCTTAAAGATAGGGATTGAGACAGAGAGAAACAATTCGAGGAGAAAGGTAGCAGTTGGGTGGTGAAAGGCGGCAATAGTTGCTGCAGAGAGATCAGGCAGTGTCGTCCTACAGCACATTTTTTAGTTAGTTTATGATGAGAACCGTAACTGCTGGAGCAGGAAGTCTAATCCTAAGTACTTGAATTAGTGTTATTTATTCTTATCATGTTGTTTGGGATTTATTCGTGTAAGTAGGATTCTATTTATCTTCAGAATTGTAGTCACAGCAGCTTTTTTATATTAAACGAGGCACTAGTAATGTAGATTCATTGAGTCATTTAATCATATACCTTGTATGATGATGAACTCCTACCCTAAGTGGAGTACCATTTCAATAAAACCCCTTTCCATACTTACAAATCCATCTCAACCTATCAACCAAACCCAGTAGAATCCTATCAGTTTATTACCAAATTCTTGTTGAGGATAGCAATAAAGAGTAAAAATATAGAGCTTGGTATCAGAAGTTCCAAGAAACTAAGACTTTGATTTGCAAGGTGTGCAGGATCCTTATACAATGGGAGATCCTTTGGGGTCTAGCAGTGGATCGGCCATATCAGTAGCGGCAAATATGGTTGCAGTTGCGGTGGGGACCGAGACTGATGGCTCTATTTTGGCTCCGTCCGGTAGAAACTTGGTGGTGGGCATCAAACCAACGCTCGGCCTCACTAGTCGAGCAGGTGTCATACCAATCACCCCAAGACAGGACAGTGTGGGGTAGGTTACCATGTACTTAATAATTTACTTTTTCCAAGGTTTTGGAATTGCACTATGTGATGTTCAAATAACATTTAAGCTTTAATCAATTCAGTAGTGTTAGGGAAACTACAAATCAATTCCCGACTGTTTACGTGACACTTAATCATGCAGGCCTATTTGTAGGACAGTATCGGATGCTGTTTATGTTCTTGATGCCATTGCAGGCATAGACTACAACGACAATGCAACAATGGAAGCATCACAGTTCATTCCAAAAGGTGGGTATGCACAATTTCTTAAGGCTGATGGGCTCCGAGGAAAGAGGCTGGGAATAGTGAGAGACTTAAACTCTTTAGCCATCGGCAATGATACTATTTTGAGTCGAACTGTTGAGCAACATCTTGACACTTTAAGGTAACCAAACATGCATACTTAATTCCCTTATGCCATGTAGCTTGCTAGAGACAAGCTCATCAAACAAATGTATGTTTGAGGACTCAATACAAATACTTCCTGCAAATTTAGGCATCGGGGTGCAGTTTTGGTAGACAATCTGAAAATAGCCAATCTTCGTGAATACTATACCTCGAGCAGTGAAAATATATTATCGCTGGCTGAGTTCAAAATATCCTTGAATGCATATCTGAGTGAGCTAGTGGCTTCCCCAATTCGTTCCTTGGCTGATGCGATTGCCTTCAACAAGAAAAACGCAAAACTGGTGAGTCTATATAATGAGCTCAATTTCCCTGCATCTTAGCATTGTTCTGTGGGCATGGCTGACATGGACAGATTTCATCTAACAAATGCATTTTTGGTCCGTGTAGTTTGAAATTTTGACAAATAACTAGCTCCTTGAGTTCTAAAAAGTGATAAATCACTCTCGTGGAGTAAGCAAAAAAGAATAAACTAGTCACTAACGTTAAAAGAGTTGACAAAATGTGCTAAATGGGGTTGGTTGAGACCGGGAGACCATTGAGGGTTCGGCCGCCTCCAAATGGCAACTAAAAAAAAAAGAGGGGCCATTGGATGGTTTGGTCACCCCTTTAGTCGGCTTAATTCGTGCTGATGTGGTGTATTAACGGATTCTGTCAGCATTTTTAACAACAAGAAGTAATTTATTTATTTTTTCTTACTCAATGGTGACCAATGCAGGAGAAGATAAAAGAGTATGGGCAAAACCTTTTCATAGAAGCACAGGCAACAAATGGGATTGGAAAGGTAGAGAAGATTGCTTTGGCAAATTTAGCCAAACTGACTAAAGAGGGTTTCCACAAGTTGATGATAAAGAGCAATCTAGATGCCTTGGTGACTCCTGGTAATCTGGTTTCTACTCTCCTCGCAGTTGGGGGTTTTCCAGGAATAATTGTTCCTGCAGGATTTGACTCTCAGGGGACTCCATTCGGCATTTGCTTTGGAGGACTAAAAGGTTGGGAGCCAAAGCTAATTGAGATCGCGTATGGCTTTGAGCAAGCCACTAAGATAAGAAAGCCTCCTAAAATTAAAGTTTAAGGCACTTGTACTCTAACAACATTTATTGTGTATGGAAGCTGCTGCTTGTTTGCGGCAAATAAATAAGAATAATATTAATCTTACCACATGTTTATTTTAAACCCTCCTTCAAAATATGAAAAACAATTTTAAGAACAAAATTAAGCAAGTGAAAAAAAAAAAAAAAAAAAAAAANAAAAACCTTTTTTCGAAGTAAGCAAAATATTAACCAGGAAACGAAGAATTACATGAACTTTTAACATTCTAATTATTGTATTATTGTTCTTGCAAGAACCTAGGAAGTGATGAGTCGACTTTTATAACCAAACTCATGCATTTAACCCCAGTTCCCTTGGACTGAATATGTCTTGTATACAAAAATGTTTAGTCTCTCAGACTATCTTAAAAAACAAAACAAAATCTACAATGTAATCAAGCAACCAGATAATTGAACTCCAAAAAATGCACCATGCTAGAGCCTCAAACTCCGTATCTATACCTTCTTCATTGTTATCATTCTCACAAATGTAAACATCTTCTTCAATATACACATCCAAATCAGTTTTAAGGGGCCAAACAATGTCATTACTTCTAACGTGTTTGAAGAAACCTTGATCAGCCGGTGGGAAGTTTTGGTACAGCATCTCTAGAAGTACAACGATTAGAAGAGCCAACATGTTCTTGAGCACTTTGTTGCAGAACATATGAATTATGTTCCAACACATAAACCTCATACAGCTCATGAAGAATGGACAACACATTGTTAATGTGACCATTAGCTTCATCCAATGGATGAATCAATGGAAAACAGAATTGTATCAACTTCATTTCATATCTCGAATTTAAAATAGCAGTTTTGGCTATCAATAAATTGCATTCACCCCAATACTTGTCAAATTTCTCAGCAATTTTAGTTTCCATTGATTTGATGTATACATTTCTATCCATACACTTAATGGCCAATACATCTTTCATCCTCCATACCTCGGGTAGAAACAAATTTGCAGTTGGGTAATCACTTCCACTCACTATGTTGGTCACTTCATTGAAAATTTCCAAAACTTGATTCACATTAGCAACCTCCTCCCATTCTTCAGGACTTACCACCTACTGAAAAGCTTCATTTGTTTGTTAGTACCTTGGGAACACGTCTTTGTACTCTATGGCATTTGCCAACATCAAGTAAGTGTTGTTCCAGCGAGTGAGAACATCCAAAATCAATTTTTGAGAAGGTAAAGGCAACCGTTTTGTTATTTCACTAAATTCTCGAAACTGGCTCTTAGATGCCACTATATACTTGCTACCTTGCCACACAGAATTAACTATTTCACCAATTTCATCAAGCCCTGCTTGTTAATAATATGTGCACAATACCTCACAAGAAACAATCGACCCTCAATAAGCAAGACATCCCTTAACAGAAAATCATCTTTAAGAATTCTAATGGTAACATCATTTGCTCTCGCATTATCAATCGTCATTGTGAATACCTTATCTTCAATGCCCCAATCTACAAAACACTTTTGTAGTGCATCAACAATAACAATACCGCTATGTGGAGGAAGCACATTACAAAAATTCAAAATTCTCTTTTGAATGAACCAATCAAAGTCCGCAAAGTGACAAGTGACTACCATATATGACAATCTTTGTAAAGTGGTCCACATATCTATCGTAATGTTTACCTTGTTAATCCTATTTAATAGTGTTTTCAGCTTCTTTTCAATATTATACGTAGAAAAGCAGTTATTCTTAACAATTGCACAACTAATCTTTTTTCATTGGGGCGTTAATGCCTTGCAGAACTTGTTAAAAAGTTCATGTTCTATGATATTAAAAGGATATTCATAGTAGAGAACCATGTGGGAAGCAAGTTCTCTGGTCCTCTTTTCATTAAACGTAAAATTCGACAAAGTGCCTAAATCAGTAGACTCGCTAGGATCTAGGGTGAGAGTCTTTTGCTTCTTGTTAGTACTCACTAGGATCTATGGTTTGGGCCAAGCTTAACCGAGCGGGTGTCGGGCAGACTGGTTTATTTACAGCCCTAAGCACAATACATATCTTATGTAAAATTGCCCTTTTGCTTTGAATGTATGGGCAATGTGTGGAAAGAAGTTTTAGAAAAGCTTTTGTAGCGGATCTAATTTTTTAAATGTGCTAGAGGGTATGTCCTCATAATGTTCTACTGAAGAGTTTGAGTTATTTGGGGTTAATGCATGTAAAGTTAATTGGGATGTGCCGATTGATGAGACTATAGGCGTATGGGACTTGGTGCTATAATAAGGGATCATTATGAAGAGGTGATAGCGGCAAAAAGTCTTGAGTAAGTGGGTTTGAGTGATTTCTTTGCCATTATTTTACACTCCATATTTGAATAATAGATTTCAGTATCCCTTGTAGAGTGTTTTTTGAACATTTTTATATTTCATATTACGAGAAAGCAATACCATTGTACTTTTTAACGAATAAGGTTAGAAATCTATTTTGTCTTCCTTTATTGTCACTCTAAAATAATTTGACTTTAATAATTACTATTAATGCGCTTCTAATTAATAGCTCAAATTAATCAATTTTAAATTTTAATCAAACTGTAGAATGATGGGAAAAGGATAAGAACAATAAGAGCAAAGAAAAAATCAATAAAGGTGTGAAAGGTGTTACACAATTATTGCTATTGAGTGGCCAACACTAGTGCAATCCCAATTAAAAGAAAGTTCACAATAAATCCTTCCACGCCATAAAAGAATTTTACTTTGCTGTCGTTTCACACAACCTTTATTGGCTACCCCACTAAAGCGGCGTCGCATCAACGATATACAGTGGAGGAAATGATTCCCTGCTGAAAGAGTGCTGCGGAAAAACGCAAATGTGCTATAAAAATGTTTGAATAGGTACTCGTGGTATCAAAAAAATAATAAATATATCTTTGCACTCAATTTCTATCTCTGGTCATGAAACTGTGGACCAGAGAGGGCATGCTAACATACCATGGCTAGTGGAGTGATTATGAAGGTCCCAAAGTGTAAAGAAAGTGAAAGACCAAACTTGCCTGCCACAATTTTGGGCCCATATTCCATGACATATTCCACCAAGAAGAATGCTAACACTCATTTTTAAAATTTAATAATAGATTTTATTTTTTTCACATAAAAAAGTGTGCACTTAAAAATGTAAGAACAAGAACATGATAGTGTTGCGTTTCTCTTTCGTCAAAAGAGATTGAATGTATTCGATTGAGCGATTGAATGTAAACGCGTGCATGGACAATTGGTTGGATCATGTTGCTATTTGGTTAAATGCAGCCGTCAAATCCATAGAGAAGTATATAATGTTATATTCAAATTTATATTTTGGGGAAAAGTTTACATTTCTAACAAATTACCACCTAATTGTTAATGTCCGCACCCAAATGATTGATTGCGTCAATATCCTTCTTAAACTATAAAAAAATTGACAATATCTTCCTCTTCTAATTCAGGGGTATAGTGGCCGCGTTTTTGGGGGTGGTTCAAGCATGTATATTTTTCCCTATATTTTGTTATGAAAAAGGGTAAGAACTCAATCTCTTCACGATTTATTCCGACCCAAGTTATAATTTCACATGAAAATCCAAGCTGATATTAACTAGTAATATAGTGTTACTATAGGTACTACAACTTTTAATATAAGTATCTTATAAACTAACTGTAGTGACCCAAATATTTAATTAAGCATAAGTGGCTTAGTTAAAGGGTTGATTTAGACTTTGGGTCACTAGGATCAGTCATAAGGGCATTTTGGGAATTTGTCTTCTGGTGCGGATGTACGCTACTTTCTGCCGGACGTACGCTACTTTCTGGCGGACGTACGCTCTTGTCTTTTAGCCCGGACGTACGCTAGGGTTGGCGAACGTACGCTCTTGTCTTTTTCGTGGACATACTCTACTTTTTGGTGGACGTACGCTGGGGGACCACTTGACATACGCTGACATATAGTACTCCGTATTTTGTGAATAGTACAACGGACGTACGCCAAAAGTACCGGACGTATGCCACTTTTTGGAATACCCTCCGAGTAATATCTAGACGTGCAAAACAGCCTTTGGACCGCTGTGGAATAGTACCGGACGTACGCCACTTTGGCCGGACGTCCGCTGCTTTCTGGCCCTATAAATACCCCCTCGTCCATTTCACACCATTCTCGCCCCTAAACCCCTCTCTTCGCCCCTAGGCTGCCAATAGGCCGTTTCATAAGTGTTTGTGAGTGTTTTGTGAGGTTTCGTGAGTGTTTCGGTGCTACCGGATGAGGAACTCTCCGGCAGTAGGCCGTTTCGTAAGTGTTTGTGAGTGTTTTGTGAGGTTTCGTGAGTATTTCGGTGCTGCCAGAGGAGGAACTCTTGAGGTTTTGCTTCAATGAGGTAACGCTTGGTTTCCTTAGCTTTTTAATACGTCGTTATGCTGCTCGATTGTAGTTCTATATTGCTAGTTGTAGTTGTTAGCTTAGTTTTGCTTTAATCTTCCTTAGGCTAGCGTTTTGATAGCTTAGCGTTGTTGTCTTTGCATAGAGGCTTCGATCAATGTTAGAAGGCCTTAAGTAGCCTTTGTTAGCCTTAGGAGTCGGAGAATGGGCGGACAGTGGAGAGAAAATGAGGTTCTCCCTGAAAGACCTCGGAGCGGACGTACGGCCTCGTGACCGGACATACAGCCCGAAGTGTCACAACGGACGTACGGCCTCGAGCTAGAACGTACGGTTAGTGTGTGACAGGAAAACCCTATTTTCACCAGCCGTCCCATAGCTCCTGTTTCCATGTTATAGAGTTGTGCTTTAGTAGAAATATAACTGATGATAGGTCTTTTCTCAGTATTCGAGGTTATGGAGCCTCAAGGGAATTACATGGAGGAGCTTTACGCCCCGAGTGAGTACAAACTCACATGGATACTTTGTTGTTACTTTTCCTGCATTGCACGTATTTTATATAGATGTCAAACATGCATATTTTGCAACTCTCATAAAATACATTTTGGAACTACTTGGAATTTTCTTTTGTGAAAACGTGCGTCTGTTAACAAGATAATAATGAGACTTGTGAACTGTGCATGTAAAAGATAGATAAGACTAATTACATCGTATGACATGGTACACCGGTACATGTAGTAGTAATGGCCATGGGCTTACTATACGGGTTAGCTTTATGGTCAATGTATGCGTGTGTGGGGGGATTTGGATCCAATGACTCGTGACCAATGATGCAGTCATTCCCAATTGATGGTCACTATAGGACGGACGTCATTAGCGGTGTGGGCCACCCGAGGTTGAACTCGATCGTGTCGCTAGTGTTACGTACGGCATGTTTCGTGTAATTGCTGGGGCATTGGCATTATACTACAAGTCCCTCGGGACAACGTCAACCCTATTGAGAATGAGTAATATCTCAGGTATAAGCATATATTATATTATATATATACTACCTACATAATAACTCTCATCTAATAATTTTGCATGTGTTTTGTAAATAAAAGAATCCACAAATTAATGACAGGTACATCATGTGAATTTCTACTCACCAAGTCGTCGGACTTACCATTGTGTTATTTCTCTTTTTTCTCCATATATACAATTATGCTGTTCTAGATAATAGATACCGTGAAGTATCCAGTTCTTATGGAGGATTCGATCCAGGAAATGCTTGAGGACTTGTTACAAGCTTAAGCGGGTACTCATGGTAACTAGTACTTTTGAGTTATGTTGTAGACATTAAGGCTTGATGCATGCTTGCTTGCATATTAAGGTTTAACATAGATCCCTTGTACTTATATTATAGTATGATTTCCATTGCCTTAATGATATTTGGTTAGATGCTCTGGTTATACTGATTAATGTTTATAGTACTTTGTTACTTCTGCTGCTTAGTATCATCTGTTTTTGAGGAGTAGAGGTCCCGGAAATCTTGTTTGGAGTGAAACAAGGCTGGGAGACGAACTGTTGAATTAATTACTAGTTAATTAATTCTCGGGGTGTTACACTAACACTACTCTCAAGTATCACTTGTTATGTCAGGTGTTAAAATATGAATTGTCACATAATATTTCATATGACACTTATTACATTTATAAATTGACATATCGATTTCTGTGACACTTACTACATTAGCTATTGAAATATAAACCACATAATTTTTATAAAATGAACCATTGTACTATGTAGTACCTCAAATATTTTCCCTAATAATTGGTCGTATATGTTTGACAAAAGCTCATGTGTGAAGTAANTCTAGGTCGTTACAATAGATCCCTTGTACTTATATTATAGTATGATTTCCGTTGCCTTGATGATATTTGGTTAGATGCTCTGGTTATACTGATTAATGTTTATAGTACTTTGTTACTTCCGCTGCTTAGTATCATCTGTTTTTGAGGAGTAGAGGTCCCGGAAGTCTTGTTTGGAGTGAAACAAGGCTGGGAGAAGAACTGTTGAATTAATTACTAGTTAATTAATTCTCGGGGCGTTACACTAACACTACTCTCAAGTATCACTTGTTATGTCAGGTGTTAAGTATCACTTGTTATGTCAGGTGTTAAAATATGAATTGTCACATAATATTTCATATGACACTTATTACATTTATAAATTGACATATCGATTTCTGTGACACTTACTACATTAGCTATTGAAATATAAACCACATAATTTTTATAAAATGAACCATTGTACTATGTAGTACCTCAAATATTTTCCCTAATAATTGGTCGTATATGTTTGACAAAAGCTCATGTGTGAAGTAATCATATATAGACCATTAAGGAATGTACACATTTTCCCTAGTAATTGGTGGCACCGTATATGTTGGAACAAGTGGCTCATATTCTATTAATGGCCCATTGGGTGTAATTAGTTTATGTGGGCCTGGGGAACAAATAAGTTGTGGGGGGTATTTTGAGATTTTTCAAAATACTTATAATTAGGGTTTGCCTATAAATAAGTTATGTTGTAACCTTAAATCATTGAATAGAAAAATATAGCCGCACTCTCCTGTGAACGTAGGTAAATTGCCGAACCACGTTAAATATGTGTCTAGAGTCTCTCTTGATCTCTCTATCTTTTTGAATCCATAATATTCATCATTATTGTACACAGTAATAACAATTAGTATCAAAGCCTAATTATACGATGGTTGGGATTGGCACATCTTCTTCGAAATTCAACGTGATGAAGTTCGATGGAATCAATAATTTCGGGTTATGGCAAAGACGTGTCAAGGATTTGTTGGTGCAACAAGGAGAGGGGAGGAGAGGAGGCGGCAGCCCCAAACTTATCAGTTCCAAGTAAAGGCCCAATACTTGATTATCTTCAAAGAGGTGAATACTCACCAAGGTGGAGATTGTTGAAATAAGTGGCTCATATTCTATTAATGGCCCATTGGGTGTAATTAGTTTATGTGGGCTTAGGAAACAAATAAGTTGTAGGGGTATTTGGGAGTTTTCCAAAATACTTATAATTAGGGTTTGCCTATAAATATGTTATGTTATAATCTTAAATCATTGAATAGAAAAATATAAACGCACTCTCTTGTGACGTAGACAAATTGCCAAACCACGTTAAATTTGTGTTTTAACTCTCTCTTGATCTCTCTCTTTTTGATTTCATATTATTCATTATCGTTGTGCACGATAATAATTTGACAAAAGCTGTGAAGTAATCATAGACAATTAGGGGTGAAAACGATGTAAACTTCTTTTCAAAATTTTGGTTCCAAAATGTGTCTCCGTCTAATCATTTTTTACTTCTATTTATTAAAATAATAAATTACATGGTACTATGTCACATAAGTTAATACCATATATGAAAGATTAATATCCACAACAGGCAACAGGCAATGACCGCAATTTGATTGTCTCTTTTTCTAATCATAGTACAATTGCATGCAGCATTTGCTTTGGCAACCCTTTTAATAGCCGAAGGTCGCAGGCAATTTCCTTCAGGTATCACCTGTGGTTGATTCGGTGAGTCATGGTAGCCATGACTTCCATGGGTACCAAGAAGTCACAGCTCTCCTTCTTTCTCTTCTCATCTATGCTCCTGATTCTTCTAGCCACGTTATTCTCCGGGGCGCAAGCCATCAAGGGCCATGGCCATGGCCGCTTGCCATCACTCAGAGAAGCCACCGTGCATGATATCCAGCACGCTTTCAAGCAAAACCAGCTCACCTCCAGGAGACTCGTTGAGTTCTACCTTAAAGAAATCGAGAGGCTAAACCCGACCCTTAAGGGGGTCTTAGAGGTGAACCCAGACGCGCTTTTCCAAGCTGATAAAGCTGATCAGGAGCGTCATGCTCACGCACCCATCTCACTCTCTCCGTTGCACGGCATCCCTATTTTGCTCAAAGATAACATTGCAACCAAGGATAAGCTGAACACCACCGCCGGTTCGTACGCGCTGCTCGGCTCAGTTGTGCCACGGGATGCGGGCGTGGCGGCCAAGTTGAGGAAAGCCGGGGCTATCATATTGGGGAAGGCAAGCTTGAGCGAGTGGTCTTATTTTAGGTCGAACAGGGCACCCAGTGGTTGGAGCGGCAGAGGTGGGCAAGGAAAGGTGGGTCTAGAATATTAAGATTTAATCTTGGTTACTTTTTTTTTTTAAGAAGTTTTTTAATAAATTATGGCTGGTATCAGATAAATGATATGCTTTTATACATATAATCTGAAGTTTTTACTCAAATGCAGTCAAAGCAGCTAGTTCTTAAATTAGCTAGTTCACCTAAGACACTCATTGATGTCTGCCAATGTGACAGCCTTATCATGTGAATGCTTAGCTGGAAAAAAGTTGAAGACAGTTTTGTTTTGGTTTGGAGTGTTTTTACTCAATTCATGTTTGTTTAGCAGACATTGTATTGTCTTTTAGTAAGATGTGAATGGGATGTATTTGGAGGAGATGGGTTGTGAAATAGTGAGAGAGAGAGAGAGAGAGAGCGCGATATGAGAAAGGATGAAGGTGGCTAAAAGATGGGCAGTGAGAGAGACAAAATTGGAGGAGAAAGGCGGCAGTTAGGTGGTGATAGGTGGGAGTAGTTGCTGCAGAGAGATCAGGCAGTGTCGTCCTTCAACACTTTTTTTCTTCTTTTTTTTGTGCTAAACTTGTCCATTAAGCACATTTTTTAATTAGTTTATGATGAGAACTGTAACAGCTGGAGAAGGAAGTCTAAGCCTAAGTACTTGGGTTAGTGTTATTTGTTCTTAACTTCTTATCATGTTGTTTGGGATTCTTCGTATCAGTAGGAGTGTAGGATTATGTTTTGTCTTTAGAATTGTAGTCACAGTAGCTTTTTTATATTAAACGAGGCAGTAGCAATGTAGCGTAATGGAGGATTCACTGAGTCATTTCATCAAATACATTGTATGCTGGTGAACTCCTACCCTAAGTGGGGTACCATTTCAATAAAACCCCTATCCATATTTACAAATCCATCTCAACCTATCAACCAAACCCAGTAGAATCCTATCAGTTTATTACCAAATTCTAGTTGAGGATAGCAATAAAGAGTAAAAATATAGAGCTTGGTATCAGAAGTTCCAAGAAACTAAGACTATGATTTGCGAGGTGTGCAGGATCCTTATACAATGGGAGATCCTTTGGGATCTAGCAGTGGATCGGCAATATCAGTAGCGGCAAATATGGTTGCAGTTGCGGTGGGGACCGAGACTGATGGCTCTATTTTGGCTCCGTCCAGTAGAAACTTGGTGGTGGGCATCAAACCAACGCTCGGCCTCACTAGTCGAGCAGGTGTCATACCAGTCTCCCCAAGACAGGACAGTGTGGGGTAGGTTACCATGTACTTAATAATTTCCACAAAAAATCAATCTTTTCCCAAAGTTTTGGAATTGCACTATGTGATGTTCAAATAAATTTAAGCTACACAACATATGACAGTTTATATGACAATTAATCGTGCAGGCCTATTTGTAGGACAGTATCGGATGCTGTTTATGTTCTTGATGCCATTGCAGGCATAGACTACAACGACAATGCAACAATTGAAGCATCACAGTACATTCCAAAAGTTGGCTATGCACATTTTCTTAAGGCTGATGGGCTCCGAGGAAAGAGGCTGGGAATAGTGAGAGACTTGAACGATTTAGCCATCGGCACTGATACTATTTTGAAACGAACTGTTGAGCAACATCTTGACACTCTAAGGTAACCAAACATGCATGCTTAATTCCCTTATGCCACGTAGCTTGCTAGAGACAAGCTCATCAACCAAATGTATGTTTGAGAACTCATACAAATACTTCCTGCAAATTTAGGCATCGGGGTGCAGTTTTGGTAGACAATCTGAAAATAGCCAATCTTCTTGAATACTTTACCTCGAGCAGTGAAAATATATTACTGGTGGCTGAGCTCAAAATATCCTTGAATGCATATTTGAGTGAGCTAGTGGCTTCCCCAATTCGTTCCTTGGCTGATGCGATTGCCTTCAACAAGAAAAAAGCAAAACTGGTGAGTCTATATAATGAGCTCAATTTATCTGCGTCTTAGCATTGTTCTGTGTATCATGCCCATATGTGACTGACATGGACAGATTCATCTAACAAATGTATTTATGGTCCATGTAGCTTGAAATTTTGACAAATATCTAGCTCCTTGAGTTTTAAAAAGTGATAAATCACTCTCGTGGAGTAAGCAAAAAAGAATAAACTAGTCACTAACGTTAAAAGAGTTGACAAAATGTGCAAAATGGGGTTAGTTGAGACTCAGAGGCCACTGGGGGTGGTTCGGCCACCTCCAAATGGCAACCAAAAAAAGAAAGAGGGGCCATTGGTTGGTTTGGTCACTCCTCTAGTCGGCTTAATTCGTGTTGATGTAGCATATTAATGGATTATGTCAACATTTCTAACCACGGGAACTAATTTATATTTGTTTTCTTACTCAATGGTGACCAATGTAGGAGAAGATAGATGAGTATGGGCAAAACCTTTTCATAGAAGCCCAGGCAACAAATGGGATTGGAATGGTAGAGAAGATTGCTCTGGCAAATTTAACCAGACGGACTAAAGAGGGCTTCCACAAGTTGATGATAAAGAACAATCTAGATGCCTTGGTGACTCTTGGTAATTGGGTTTCTCCTCTCCTCGCAGGTGGGGGTTTTCCAGGTATAACTGTTCCTGCAGGATTTGACTCTGAGGGGACACCATTTGGCATTTCCTTTGGAGGACTAAAAGGTTGGGAGCCAAAGCTAATTGAGATCGCATATGGCTTTGAGCAAGCCACTAAGATAAGGAAGCCTCCTAAATTTAAAGTTTAAGGTACTTGTATTGTAACAGCTACCATTATGAACAGAAGTTGCTATCTATCTGCTGCAAATAAATAAGAATAATATAATCTTACCTTATGTTTATTTTAACCCCTTCAAAATATGAAAAAGAATTTTAAAAACAAAATTAATAAGTGAAAAAAAAAAAAAATAACCCTTTTTTCAGAGTAAGCAAAATCTTAATCAGGAAATGAAGAATCACATTTGATCAATTACAAATTCAATGGTAATTATTAAAATCTCATCATTTTTTAAGTAATACAAAAATGACTTTTAACTTTATTCGAAAACGAATAGATGGTTCTAATTATTGTATTGTTCTTGCAAGAACCTAGCAAGTGATCAGTCGATTTTTATAACCAAACTCATACATTTAACCCCAATTCCCTTGACTGTATATGTCTTGTATACAAAGCATTAAAAAATGTATATGTTTTTAGCCTCTCGGACTACCTTAAAAGACAAAACAAAACAAAATCTACAATGTAATCAAGCAACCAGATAATTGAACTCCTTGTTGACTTCGTGCAAAGCTCTCCCAGCCATTGGCTATAAATAGGGGTGGCAAAACGGGTAACGGGTACCCGACACGATTAGACCCGCGGGTACCCGTTACACGATTAGGCTATACCCAGACACGACCCGTTTAGCTAAACGGGTAATCGGGTTTGACACGATTACGACACGGAAATAAACGGGTAACCCGACACGACCCGATTTACCCGTTTACAATAATCGGGTCTTATTGGGTAGACACGACCCGAAACGACCCGTTTACCTGTTTACCTTAAACGGGTCTTATTGGGTAAACACGACCCGACCCGACCCGACACGATAAAAAAAAACCC
>CM017322.1:9234160-9305449 GCA_006937295.1 Carpinus fangiana
CCTGCACAACAAAGAAAGGAATAGGATCGAAGAGACCGGGGGTGAGCCGGCGGGGACACTCCGATGCCTAAGTCAGTGTTTGCTCTAGAGATAATGAGAAAACAACAGAAGCTTAAAGTGTGCTAGAGTTGAGTTACCAGAATGTGTGGAGGTGACTTGCATTATATAGGCATGGAGTGATTGTTCCCTTACCAATGACTGACTCTTCCCTGATTTTCTGCGAGACAGTTTGTTATCAGGGATTTGAGTAGTTATCCGTATCAAGATCTGATGGGATCGAGATAAGATTTGGTTGTTATGGCGTCTTAAATTTTGAATGCTTGTAGATAATATATCTGATCTCGCACTTTTAGGTACTTGGCATTTGAATGGGACGGATAAGATAGGATCTTTGAATTTAATCTCCTGATCCCTAGCTTTTCGGGCTTCGGAAGCCTTAAGCTTAAAGTATTGATGGTATATGGTGATCGAGGCCCGAGGCGGTTCTCGGATGATCGAGGCCTGAGGCCTTCTTGCCTGTTCGAGGCGTTCTCGGGTGCCCGAGGCTTGCCTGGGCTCTCGAGGCTCGAGACTTGAGATGCTCTTGGGCCTTGAGAACATGGACCTTCATTGGGCCTAGTACAGGTCGAAATGGTCCTGTGGGGTTGATTCATGACCCAACAGTATTGTATAATGTTTTGTTTCGATGTAAGTTTTCTTTATTTTTTTTAGTGTTTGGTATTACTAATAATCGTGGTCGAATCTAAAATATTTTCGATCGATAAAAAAACTTTTTTTAATTTTCATAAATTAGAGTTTCTCATTCTTGCACACATTTGATCGCACTTTCTTTGTTGCTACCGGAAGTTGCTCGAGATCACTGACTGTTTGTCGAAAAAATCCGCCACCAGAGTTTGCCGAAAGTAATTTGCCTTTTTGGTCTATGATGTGCCCAAAAAAAAAAAAAATGTTTTCAACCAATCATTTTGCTGAAACTATTTTTCAGCCAAAATGGTGTTTGAGGGGCATTTTATATGAAAATGTTGACTTTTGTGAAAGGAATTCGTAAGAAATTATAGCCATGGCATCCATGGGCGATGGGTACCAAGAAGTAACAACTCTCCTTCTCTCCCTTCTCATCCCTGCTACTGATTCTTTAATAATTTGAAAGGTATACTGGAAGTGTTCCTCAGAGAAGCCAGATTATCGTCCGGGACCCAACCCATCAAGGGCCATGGAAGTATCCCTCAGAGAAGCCACCGTGGATGATATCCAGCTCGCTTTCAAGCAAAACCAACTCACCTCCAGGAGACTCGTTGAGTTCTACCTTAAAGAAATCGACAGGCTAAACCCGATCCTTAAGGGGGTCTTAGAGGTGAACCCAGACGCACTTTTCCAAGCTGATAAAGCTGACCACGAGCGTTATACTCACGCACCCATCTCGCTCTCTCCCTTGCACGGCATCCCTATTTTGCTCAAAGATAACATTGCAACCAAGGATAAGCTGAACACCACCGCCGGTTCGTACGCGCTGCTCAGCTCAGTTGTGCCTCGGGATGCAGGCGTGGTGACCAAGTTGAGGAACGCCGGGGCCATCATATTGGGGAAGGCCGGCTTGAGCGAGTGGTCTAATTTTAGGTCGAACAATGCTCCCAATGGTTGGAGCGGCAGAGGTGGGCAAGGGAAGGTGGGTCTAGAATATTAAGATTAATCGTGGTTCCTTCAATTATTTTAACTCGCTCTTTTAAGAAATTATGGCTGGGATCAGGTAAATTATATGCTGGAGGAGAATTAATAGAGTAAGAGGGACTGAACTTTTCTTCACTGCACATATGCACAGAGCACACTATATATAGGGCAGCAATTTCTATCTTTTCTACCTTTTTTCATCGCACAACTTCATTGTATTGTCTTTTAGTAAGATGTGATTGGGATGTATTTGGAAGGGGGAAGCAATTTCTAAACCTTTTGTGTGGCGTGCTGGGTATAGGAATGGAAATGTGTTTATATATATACTCATGTCTTTCTTGAGATAACTCCTTTTAAAGTCATGATGGTCATAAACCTTTCATAACTCTGCAATTAAGCATGCTTATGCGATAGTAGTATTAAGATAGGTCTAAAAAGTCTGGTTTGGGGAATCAAAAGCGGACAATATTGTGTCATTAGGGTAGGGCGTTACATATTGGAGGAGATGGGAAGTGACATAGATAAGAGAGAGAGAGATGTCAAATAGGAGGAAGGTGGGTAAAAGGTAGGCAGTGAGAGAAAGACATACAATTGGGGGAGAAATGCGGTAGTTGGGTGGTGATAAGCGGCAATAGTTGCTGAGAGATCAGGCAGTGTCGTACTTGGACACTTTTTTTCTTTTTTGTGTGCTAACTGCAGGAGCAGCAAGCCTAATACTAAGTACTTGTATTAGTGTAATCTTCGTTGGGGTTAAAGATTGTTAGATTTTATTCTTATCAGGTTATTTGGGATTATTTGTATCAGTCGGATTATTATGCCTTTATCTTTAGAAATGTAGTCAATAGCTTTTTTATATAAACGAGTCAGTAGCATAAAGGAAGATTCATTGAGTCATTTGATCAAATATCTTGTATTCTGGTGAACTCCTACCATAAGTGAAATTCTCTTTCAATAAAACCCCTTTCCATATTTACAAATCCATCTCAACCTATCAACCAAACTCAGTCCTATCAGTTTATTACCAAATCTAGTTGAGGATAGCAATAAAGAGTAAAAATATAAAGCTTGGTATCAGAAGTTCCAAGAAACTAAGACTATGATTTGCGAGGTGTGCAGGGTCCTTATACAATGGAAGATCCTTTGGGGTCTAGCAGTGGATCAGCAATATCAGTAGCGGCAAATATGGTTGCAGTTGCGGTGGGGACCGAGACTGATGGCTCTATTTTGTCTCCATCCAATAGAAACTTGGTGGTGGGCATCAAGCCAACAGTCGGTCTCACTAGTCGAGCAGGTGTCATACCAATCTCCCCAAGACAGGATAGTGTGGGGTAGGTTATCATGTACATAATAATTTTCACAAAATTCAACCTTTGTCCAAAGTTTTGGAATTGCACTATGTGATGTTAAAATAACATTTACACCAATTGGAACTTCAATTTTCTATTGCCTTTTTAAGCCTTAATTGATTGAGTGCAAATTCTTGCAAACTAACATTACAGTTTATGTGGCACTTACTACAAGTGCAGACCCATTTGTAGGACAGTATCGGATGCTGTTTATGTTCTTGATGCCATTGCAGGCATTGACAACAACGACAATGCAACAATTGAAACTTCACGGTACATTCCAGTAGGCGGTTATGCTCAATTTCTTAAGGCTGATGGGCTCCGAGGAAAGAGGCTGGGGATAGTGAGAGACCTCTACAATTTCGGCAACGATGCTGTTTTGAATCAAACTGTTGAGCAACATCTTGACACTTTAAGGTAACCAAACATGCTTAATTCTCGTATGCCATGTAGGTAGAGACATGCTACTCATTCATCAACCAAATGTATGTTAGAGCATGTCAAAAAAAAAAAATGTATGTTAGAGAACTCATACAAATACTTGGTGCAAATTTAGACAACGAGGTGCAGTTTTGGTAGACAATCTGAAAATAGCCAATCTTCGTGAATACTATACCTCGAGCAGTGAAAATACAGCAATGCTGGCTGAGTTCAAAATATCCTTGAATGCATATTTGAGCGAGCTAGTGGCTTCCCCAATTCGTTCCTTGGCTGATGCGATTGCATTCAACAAGAAAAATGCAAAATTGGTGAGTCTATATAATGAGCGCAATTTCTATTCATCTTAGCATTGTTCTGTGTACGTCCTTATGTGATTGACATGAACATATTTTATCCAATAAATGCATTTTTTGCCCATGTGGTTTGAAGTTTTGACAAATAGCTAGCTCCTTGAGTTTTAAAAGGTAACAAATTAGTCTATGTCATTAAAATAGTTGAAAGAATTCGTTAACATACTAATGGGGTGGCTGACGCCGTGGGTGTGGTTCGGCCACCCCAGACAACAGCCACACCCAAATAGCAACAAAAACAAAAACAAAAAGGTGGCCGTACCATGGCCATAGGATGGCTTGGTCACCCTTCTAGTCGACCCTAACTCATGCTAATGTGACACATTAACGAATTCTGTCAACTTTTGTAACGATATGAACTAATTTTTTTTCTTACCTCAAGGAGTAATTGATCACTTTTTAAAGTTCACAAGCTATTTGTCAAAAATCCTTTTTTAAAAAAAGTGATTGACATGACAAAGGCTCAATGGTGACCAATGCAGGAGAAGATAGATGAATATGGGCAAGACCTTTTCATACAAGCCCAGGCAACAAATGGGATTGGAGAGGCAGAGAAGACTGCATTGGCCAATTTAACCAGACTAACTAGAGATGGTTTCCTCAAGTTGATGATAAAGAACAAGCTAAACGCCTTGGTGACTCGTGGTAATAGGGTTTCTACTATCCTCGCAGTTGGAGGTTATCCAGGAATAATTGTTCCTGCGGGATTTGACTCTCAAGGGACTCCATTCGGCATTTGCTTTGGAGGAGTAAAAGGTTCGGAGCCAAACCTAATTGAGATTGCGTTTGGCTTTGAGCAAGCCACTAAGATAAGGAAGCCTCCTAAAATTGAAGTTTAAGGCAGTACCGTAACAGCATCTATCTCTAAGTTTTTTGAATTCTATTTGTTATACAAAAAAGGAAAATTACAGACAAAGAAAAATGCTCCTAAGGTGTGTTACAATATCACTTTCCTTAAGAAAATATTTGCCCCCACCAGAATTGGTATGCAATAGGATACAACAATTTTTTTCTCCATGATACAATGGATCCCAGAAACTTCTGTATATTAACTGTGTTCTGCACAAACGAAGTTAATACCCCAAAATACCCTCAGATTCACTATTCCAAAAAAAACGACGACAAAAAGAAAAAATAATTCTTAAAATAAAAATTCAGATAAGGGTATTAAATAGAATTGAATAATCTGTAGGATTTCGAATTTCAAAAATCAACTTCTGTTTTAAATTTCAAAAATTAAAACTGCTGTTTTAAATTTCGAAAATAAAATTGCTGTTTTGAATTTCGAAAATAAACTGTTATTAAACTGCTGTAAACAGCTATATTAAATTTGACAATTAGATCCTAATTATTTAATCTCAATCGTTAGATCTACAGTCTAATAGATCTAACCACTAGATTTACTTAAGAAGCATCCTATGGTTTAGATTAAACTAGTAGATCGAACGATCTTAATCGTCCAAAAATGAATGGTCATGATCAGATCCAAAATCTCCACTATTTCCAATGTGGGACAACTTTCATTCAAAGCTCTTTAAAACCTTCTATTAAAATATTCCCCAAGGCACAAAATAATATATATATATATATATTTGAAAATATTTCAACAATCCCCCACCATTTTCAAAATCAAAACAAATCAATTAGAATAGGATAACTCATGCATAAATGAAGGTGTCTTGAGGACTTGAACCTTCACTTAGTGATAGTATGTCAAAGCTAATCAGAATAACATGGTAGTTAAACTTTGAATAAGCTATCCTATTTGAGTAACCAGACATACCTCACACATGCTTTCTCTTCTCTTTGGGTATTTTCTGTTTAAGCCGACACGTGGATTGGCCTTGTGTCTATATCCCGGTTTCATGAGCGCTCTAAAGACAAATCCTAGTCTCATAAAAGGTGGCACCACCTTCGACACTCATATAGGTAGACTCATCAGAAGTGTCCTGTAACAAAAACATTTCAACAAAACTATGTTATAAGTCTATTAAGTGCATAACACACAACCTCTCCTATAACATTACAGGTTCCAAGCACCTTTACCTTGGGATGTTTTATTAGTATAAAAACTAATATAAACTGTGGTGCTTGCAATCACTACAAATAGTGTACTTTAGCTCATTGAACTCAAGAACTTGAAATTTCAAATGTTGAGTTGAGTTTCTACTATTGGTGATCTAATGGCTTTAATCTCATCCCCTTTGATATTTTCCATACCAAATCCATTGCAAATCCTTTATTCAATGGATCTGCCAAGTTTTGAACAGATCTCACAAAATCAATAGTAATTACTCCATCAGTGAGTAATTGTCTTACATAACTGTACCTTAAACCAATATGCCTTGATTTGCCATTATAGATATGACTATAAGCTCATGACAAAGTAGCATGACTATCACAATATAGTGATATAGGAGACATAGATTTAGGCCATATAGGAATTTCCATTAATAAATTCCTTAACCATTATGCTTCCACAATGTAGTGATATAGGAGACATAGGTTTAGGCCATATAGGAATTTCCATTAATAAATTCCTCAACCATTCTGCTTCTTTGCTATAAGAATCCAATGCTACAAACTCTGCCACCATGGTAGAGTCTGTAATAAGGGTCTGTTTCTTAGAACCCCAGGAGAGAGCTCCTCCACCAAGGGTGAAAATCCACTCACCGGTTAACTTGTGATCATCATTATCTGTGATCCAACTAGCATCTGTATATCCTTCCAATACTGAAGGATATCCACTGTATAATATACCATAATCCATGGTCCTTCTTAAGTATCTAAGAATCTTGTGTACAACATTCTAATGAATATGACTAGGGTTACTAGTATATCTACTCATTTTACCCATTGCATATGCAATGTCATGTCTAGTGCACGTCATTGCATACATCAAACAACCAATAACTCTAGCAAATTCAATTTGATTTACAATTCTACCAGTATTAGGATACAATTTCATGTTAGCATCAAAAGGTGTGCACATAGGTTTGCAATCAAATTGATTAAACATTTTAAGTACTTTTTCAATGTAATGAGACTGATTAAAAACTAATCCATTCTTATTTCTAACAATTCTAATCCCTAGAATTACATCAACAATACCTAAGTCTTTCATGTCAAAGTTGGAAGACAAGAAATTCTTAGTATTTTCAATGCTTTCATAATCAATTCCAAAAATCAACATGTCATCAACATATAAACATATAAGGACTCCTTGATTTTTATGAAACTTGCTATATACGTACTTGTCGGAATTATAGATTTTAAATCCATTTTCAAGCACAGCTTTATCAAATTTTTCATGCCACTATTTGGGAGCTTGTTTAAGACCATAGAGGGATTTAATTAATTTACAAACTTTCCGTTCATGGCATAACAAATCCCTTGGGTTGATGCATATAAATCTCTTCTTCAGGCTCACCATTTAAAAACGCAGTTTTAACATCCATTTGATGAATTTCAAAATTATAAATGGATGCTAATGCAATCAATGTTCTAATGATAGCAATCCTAGCAACAGGAGTATAAGTATCAAAATAATCCAAACCTTCTTTTTGTTTAAAACCTTTAGCTATTAACCTTACTTTGAATTTTTCTACAGTTCCATCTACCTCCAATTTTCTTTTAAAAATCCATTTATAACCAATAGGTATGGAACCAAGGGGTAGATCTACTAGTATCCATGTATTATTTCCCATTATAGAATCCATTTCATCATTTATTGCTGCTTTCCAAAATGCAGTATCTTGAGACTTTATAGCCTTTTCATATGTCAAATGATCTGAATCTATATTAGGCGAAATCATCTTTTGTTTACAAGATGAATCTCTAGATCCTTCAACCAAATACACAATGAAATCTAGTCCAAAAGA
Source organism: Carpinus fangiana (assembly GCA_006937295.1). Classification (NCBI taxonomy): domain Eukaryota; kingdom Viridiplantae; phylum Streptophyta; class Magnoliopsida; order Fagales; family Betulaceae; genus Carpinus; species Carpinus fangiana. Next base: position 9,241,847 of record CM017322.1, read on the forward strand.
TTTATCTTTTCTCATTCTTTTACTCCTTAATTCAGAAGATTCACTTAGCTCACCAGATTCATTATTATTTCTAAGGGTGAAATTTAAAACCGCCTAACCGCATCCGCTAACCGCACTAACCGCTAACTGCTATCCGCACTAACCGCTAACCGCTTTGAAAGCGGTTAGTAAAAACCGCTAACCGCCTAGGCGGTTAGCGGTTAGCAGTTAGTGAATTTTGAAAAACCGCCTAACCGCTAACCGCCTTTTTTTTAAATATAATATATATTTATATTATATATATTTCATATAATAAATAACAATAAGTTATTGTAACCTAGTGTTTATTGTGCGCCTATTTTACTCAGAAGTCCTGATTTCGATTCCACTCACCTTATTTTTATTATTTATATAATATAGAAGTGCAAAATGACGTAGTTTTGCACTTCTATATATTCATTTCTTCCTAACCCAAAACGATAATTTTGCTGTAATTTTATTCGTATGTTATATGTTGTAGAAGGTGACCAACATGATTTTAGTATAATGGTCCAACATATAATGCTCACTTTAAACCAACAATTTTTAATGCTAAAATGGCCATGAAAGAGGAAAAAAATGTTTAAAGTAAGCAAAACAAGGGTTTAAAGTGAGCCCAAAATCGGCCAAAATAAAACCAATAAAAAGCGGTTAGTAGAAAAGCGGTTAACCGCATCCGGTTAACCACTAACAAGGCGGTTAACCGCCTATGCGGTTAACCGCTAGCGGTTAGCGGATGCGGTTAGTAGATTCTATTAACCGCCTAGGTGGTTAGCGGTTTTAGTCACTAACCGCTAACCGCAACCGCTATTTCACCCCTAATTATTTCTAATAGGTTCCACCATCTTATCATTTATAGATGGAATTGATGTGAACCTATTTTCATAAAATTCTGCATCTCTGGATTCTAAAAGAGTATTTACCTCAACAGAATTATTAGGTTCAACAACTAAGAACCTATAACCCTTGCTATGTTGAGCATAACCCAAGAAAATACATTCAATGGCTTTTTGTCCTAATTTCTTGATTTTTGGTTTAGGTAATCTGACAATAGCCCTGCACCCCCACACCTTAAAATAATTAAGATTTGGTTTTCTTTTCTTCCATAATTCATATGGGGTAACCTTGGATTTATTTGTGGTACTCTATTTGATATATAACATGCTGTAAATAATGCTTCACCCCAAAAACTTTTATTAAGCCCGAAATTACAAAGTAAGGCGTTTACCATTTCAACTAAAATTATGTTTTTTCTTTAGGATAAGGGTATTAAAGAAAATTGAATAATCTGGAGGATTTTGAATTTCAAAAATCAACTTCTGTTTTAAATTTCAAAAAATAAAACTGTTGTTTTAAATTTCGAAAATAAAACTGTAATTTTGAATTTCGAAAATAAACTGCTATTAAACTGCTGTAAACCACTATATTAAATCTGACCGTTAGATTAAATAATTATCCTAATTATTTAATCTCAATCGTTAGATCAACAGTCTAATAGATCCAACCACTAGATCTACTTAAGAAGCATCATATGGTTTAGATTAAACCACTAGATCGAACGATCTTAACCGTCCAAAAATGAATGGTCATGATCAGATCAAAAATCTCCACTCTTTCCAATGTAGGACAACTTTCATTCAAAGCTCTTTAAAACCTTTTATTTAAAATATTCCCCAAGACACAAAATAATATTTATATATTTATATTTATATATATATTGAAAATATTTCAACACTATTGCTATCTATAAATCATGGACTTACATGTGTAAGGAAGCTGGTATATATTTGTTTGCTGCAAAAATAAGAATAAAATTAACCTTACCTTATGTTTATTTTAGAAGAATGGTCAACTAGCTGGCAATGGTCGGTACTTTCCCCACCAAAAATAGAAGGAAATTGGATACAAGTCAAGCTGTCTCCTTTGTAAACCGGCTGTAAAACAAGTTGGCCGCCCCAAAAAAGAAGTGGACACCCTCAAAAAGTGGCTCAACATATTTCTTCCTTTGTAATTTGTAGTTAAACAACCTCTGAAGCCAAATCCCTTTGTCTACCTATAAATTAAGGTCTCCCTAGCATCCTCTTCTATGTTTCAGATAGACAAAAATTGCAGATGGCAAAACTGATCGGTGTGGTATTAGTGCTCTTCTCCCTAGTGGCAGCTGCTCAAAGCGTTGAAGAAGAGAGCAGCTGGGCCACAAGGTCTGTGGTTCAAAAGGAGGAGACAGTGATCACCAACCTTCATTTCTACTTCCATGACACAGTGAGTGGCAAGAACCCCAGCGCTGTTAGGGTGGCTCAAGCCGCTGGCACAAACAAATCCCCAACCCTTTTTGGTGTTGTCATGATGGCAGATGACCCATTAACTGAAAAACCCGATCTAGATTCAAAGCTCGTGGGCAGGGCTCAGGGACTATACGGGTCAGCGGGACAGCAGGAACTGGCTCTCATCATGGCCTTGAACTTTGGGTTCGTTGATGGCATCTATAATGGTAGCTCCATTAGCCTTCTTGGCAAGAACCCGGCTCTGCACCCGACTCGTGAGATGGCAATCGTAGGTGGCACCGGGGTTTTCCGGTTGGCACGTGGATATGCCATCGCTCACACATATTGGTTTAATGCCACCACCGGTGATGCTATTGTTGAGTACAATGTTACCGTGGCTCACTAGGGCTACTTCTATCTTCATAATCTTGATTTTTTATTTTTTATTTTAAATATCAAATTTAATCCCTAAGTTTTAATGTGATTCAATTTAGTCTTTAGATTTTTTTATTATTTTTTTTTCTAAGTTTAAGTAGCTAGGTACTTCCGTCAGCCTACCATCCAATTAATTAATTGTATGGTCACATCAAACTAATCAATTAATGTAACTCTCGTTTAACATGTCATGTACAACATGTACGTGTCATAAGGCATAATTAATTACCTCAAATTATATATATATGAAGTAATTGTGCCATGTGGCAAGTATAATTGGCACATAACATTAGTTGATTGGTTTGATGAAGTAATTGTGCCATGTGGCAAGTATAAGCAGTAGGTTGATGAAGTAATCAATCTAAAATCAGAAAAAAGTCTAATTAACGACCTAATTGTCAAGATTGAAAATCTAAAAACTAAACTAAAATCGCATGAAAATTGAAGGACCAAATTTAATGGCTACTTCTTTTTTTTTTTCCTTCTTTTCCTGTACGTCATGCATGTATGATGTATTCTTTGAATTTTTATACTAAAAAGGAAGATTGTAATATAATAAATCAATTCATTCAGCCAATAAAAAAATTTAAAAAAAAAAATTATGGAAAATTATTATTAGTTTTTAATAGTAAATTATTTAGTTTCAATCAAATCTTCAATAGTTTCAACTAGTATAAAATTTAGAGAAATTGTATTATAAGTCCCTGGTCAAAACACACCGTTTCTCCTTATTAAAATATTAATTTTTTAATTTAAATTTAAAAATAAAAATAAGAAAAGAAAGGTCAAGGGTGGCCAAACCACCCCATAAGGGCCAATTTTGCCTAGGGGTGGTTCATCCACCCCCAGACTGGTCGTCCTAGGGGGTGGCCGAACCACCCCCAGGCCTTAGGGGGTGGCCGGCCACCCCCTATGGGTTGGTTCGGCCACCAATGCCCTTTCTTTTTTTATATATTTAAATTTTATTTATATCAAATTATTTATTATTATTCAAATAAAAAAATTTCGTCTTATAGTTTTAAAATCACCGTTGAATTTGAGATGATCATAATTCAATTTTGATATTGGTAATTTTAAAAGTTATATCATTATATTTGAAAATAAAAAAATAAAAATAAAACTAGAGTTCTACGTACTTCTAGCAATATTACTCAAGATCATCAAATCCAAGTCCCATTCCTATTGCCGACCGTCAATAGAAATCCGAATGAGCAACAAATTAATTCTAAAACCCATGGGGGCTAGCTAATGCATCTATATATATATATATATATATATATATATCGGTTGCAGCTTTCTTCCTCAGGCTTCTCTTTTCCATTGCGATATGTTCTTTCATGATCATCCTCAGCTTTTTGGAGGTCATGGCTATCCATCAATTGATCATCTTCTTATTGGCACGGTTGTAGGTGTCCTGCGTACTGGACCAAAATTCACCTTCTTGGGAAAGGATCGTATGGCACCGTACATTTAGCCGTATGCTTGGAGATGGACTATGAGTCATTAATAGCGGTGAAGTCGGCGACTCTTGAGCAATCTTCTTCCCTTATGAAGGAGGCAGAAATTTTCAAACACTTTCTTGATTGCCCGGAGATTGTTCGTTGTTTTGGAGTTGATGTGACCGTTGAAAATGGCCAAAGACTCTTCAATTTACTGCCGGAGTATTCGCAGGGAGGTACTCTTCTTGATTTGATAAAGAAAAGTGGAGGAAAGATTCAAGAAAACGACGTGACACGTCAAAAGGTACACTCGGATGATCCTCAAAGGCCTTCGCTGCATGCGTGAAAAGGGATTCGTTCATTGCGACCTTAAGCCAGAAAACATTCTTGTTTTTCCTTCTCCAGATGGTGCAACCTACGTGAAGATCACCGACTTTGGATTATCAAAGATTCCTGGAGATCCAAATGAGTTAATCACAAGAACGTTTTCCTTCCGAGGAACACCTACTTACATGTCTCCAAAATCTGTTCTTGGGGAAATCCATGGCGGTTTGGATATATGGTCTCTGGGATGCATGAGATGATCAGTGGAAACCCGGCATGGGAATGCAATGACATGGAGGATTTGATGACTCAGATTGCTTCAAAGTCACCCAAGATTCCCGAAACCATGTCGGAGATTGGGAAAGATTTCTTGCTGAGGTGCTTTATAAGGGTCCCTACAAAGAGATGGAAGGCTGAGAAGCTACTGCGTCATCCTTTTCTCCTTGAGACTCGATCAAGTACGCCATCTCCTTGCTGAGGTGCTTTATAAGGGTCCCTACAAAGAGATGTTCGTTACTCTTCAGCTGGAAATTTGCTTCCTCCTCCTGAGTTCGAATCAATTTCAAAGAAACCTTTCATTCAGAAATATTTCCCTCCTCCTGAGTTTGAATCAATTTCAAAGAAACCCCTCGTTCAGAAATATTTACCTACTACTCCTGGGTTTTCTTCCAGAAGAATCATGCGGGCATGAGGATGATCAATATTGCTGTAAGTTTGGTGGGATTATGCATGAAAGATTAATTCTTCAATCTCTTGTGTAGTTAAAGTTTTCTTGTATTTTGTCAATAATGGGTGGTTCATTCGGCTGACGACCACGCCTTATAAAATGAAAGTCATCAGTTTGAATTCCTTTTTTTCGCTTTCCCTCATGTTGTGCGGCTGTGTAAAATAAATAAATTGATTAATTAAAAAAAATAAAAAGATTTTTATTTCTTTTATGTCTTTAATTAAGGTTATGGGGTTCTACATAGCAGGTTTTCTGCTAGAATGTTTTATGCTTTTTGTTTAGTGTTAAAAGTGGAAGGATATATATTTCATATTGATTTGGTTTATGTTTTTAATAAAGTATTTCTCCTTTTGGTTTTATTGTAATCAAATTTAGGCCATTTTATATTTTCTGTCATTCTATTTTCTTGAAGAGTTTATTTCCTTCCTAGAAATGAGAGAGGAGTGTGAGACTTTGGGTACTTGAGCAGGTGGATTTTTTTATATTTACTTGGGAACTTGAGGGATTTGGGGCTTGAGTTCCAATAGACGATCCATTAACTAATTAGGACTTGAACAAGATACAATTAAGGCCGTGGATCAGGCTCAGGCAGATCTATGGCTTTGCGAAGAGGCCTTATCAATGGGCAACAATATTTTTGTATGCACCCTGTGGAGCTGGCACTCTTAAGCATTTTGGGCCACTAAAGATCATTTGGCATGTTGTACAAAATTGTGGACTAATTATAATTAAGTCTAGCATTGCTCTTCCCTTTTTGGCTCCATGAATTTGAATTCTATCTTGCGACATTTGCAAATAGGGGTGGGCACGGGTTGGTTTGGGGTGGGCGGGTTTTGGCCTTTTCGGCCATCCAACCCGAGCTCAGTAGGTCTGAAAAATTCTACCCGCTACCCAAATTCAAACCACCAAATTCGCCGAGTTTTGGGTAGGGTGGAGAGGGTTGATCGAGTCATGAGTCTTGTGACTCATGAGAGAACAAGAGAAATAAGAGAGATGAGAGAGCGTGAAATGAGAGAAAATGGGGGATCCCGAAACTGGGTCACTAGAGAGTGGAGGGAGGCTGCATGAATGTGAAATGAGAGAAAAGAGGTTGAGGGTAGAAGAAATTTGGGTTAGGATGTGTAGGTCAGGTCGGACCGGGCCGGGTCGGTAGGGTAGGGTAGGGTACCTGGAACAACCCGTTAGCCAACCCGCCCGGCCCAGGTAACCCAAAACTCAACCTATACCCGAGTTTTTATTAGAGGAAATTGGGGGATCGGTCGGATTGGGCGAGTATTTGCCCACCCCTATTTGCAAAGTCATTGCCCAATAGAATGTTGTAGCTAGCCTTCAAATATTAATTACTGAGCCTTCATATGTTAAGTATTGAGCCTTATAATTTTTTCCCTCAATTTACAGTAAAAGCCCCCATTGGTATCAAGATGGGTCCGAACTCCTAAGCAACCGTGCCAAGTGCTTAGGTTCAAGCCCACTAGCTAAGATAAATTTGGTTAAACTCCATATTGAGCATGCAGTTACAATTAAGTAATTCTCATTCGCACATTTTGAAATGAAAAAGAGAATAACTATTTTATGATTGGTGTGTCATTTCAAATAAAATAGAGAGGATCATGTCCCAAACAAAACTCTCTATCTAATTTCGAATAAATTTTGTGTCTATGAGGTCAATGCAAAAGGTTGGAGCTAGTTTAAGGACTCCTAAGATTTGGGTGGTAGCTAGACTTCCTAGTCTATCTTTTAGCATTGGACAAAGATGGAGATCGTTCCCTCACAATTGAGACTTTCTTACAATTGTTTGTTCTTTGCAATCGAGCACGCAGATAATAATTGTGAGAGATTTCAATAAGATATAGTTGTCTGAATAGGTGGTCGACCTCATCACCTTTTACAATTATAAAAGATCTTATACAATCCGGAGCAGAGATTGCAGGGAATCCCGCTCTCGAAACTTTTTGTTGAGCGATCCGTTGGTGATCGAGGCTCAGCAGTAGGTTGTTCATGTAGTTGGGAGAGTTGTGTTTTTGTTTTTTTACCACCAAATTAAGCAGATTCAAGATATTCGGCTATACATCTTCCTGAAAAAATTGTTGATGTTAAAAAGATTGTCTTGGCATAATATAATTAATTGCATTGAGGCACTTAAATATTGTAAATATTGCATGACAAACACAAAAGTTAAAAGAGAGAGTCAGAGACAATATGAGGCTATGCCCACCATAAAAGACCCTCCCTAGCCCCAATATTGTAAGGGAAAATGGCAAAGCTAGCTCTACTACTTGTGTTTTTCTCACTTGGCATGGCCATGCCATTGGTGCACAGCATCGTTGAAGATGACGAATGGTTCCAAAACCTCCATTATGCCAAACACATGGTGACCCGGCTCCATTTTTACCTTCATGACACACTCTCAGGGAAAAACCCAAGTTCAGTACAAGTAGCCCAAGCATCGACCACCAAGAAATCACCCACCATCTTTGGAGCAGTTTTTATTGTTGATGACCCACTAACAGAAACCCCTGAACCCACTTCCAGGCCAGTGGGTAGAGCTCAGGGGCTCGAAGGGTCAGCCGGGCAGCAAGAACTCGGTCTTCTTGTGGACATGAACTTTGTTTTCACAACTGGCATGTTCAATGGCAGCAGCCTCACCATTTTGGGCAGAAATACTGCTCTGCGTCCGCCAAGTGAGATGCCAATCTTTGCGATCACGTGGATTTGTGATCGCAAAGACACATTCTCTTAATATTACCTCCGGTAACGGTATTCTCGAGTACAGTGTTGTAGCTATACACTATTGAGCAATAACAATAATAATGGGGTCTCTTTCAGATCAGGGGCATTTAATATATATTTTTGCTAATATGTTTTGTCTGGCTTAATTAATTTGTCGGTCGAACTTGTTGGGTTTCTAATGGAGTTAATTGCATGCATGCATGTGTTTTTTTTTTTTTTTAACATGACCACACAAGAGAGGGAGGGGGGTTCGAACTAGTGACCTCCACTTCATTAGGCGTGGTCCCAGCCGATTAAACTATTTCTTGACGACGCATGCATGTGTTTTCTATATATTGGATTTGATGATCTCATTATGAATTTTCGGTAGATGATATGAAACACATTCAAAATGGTTTGTGATTTGATGAAAAAGTTAAAAGACCGATCCCTAGCCCCATTGAAAGGGGAAATGGCAAAGGTAGCTCTACTTCTGCTCTTCTCACTTGGGGAAAAACCCAAGTTCAGTACAAGTAGCCCATCAATAATAATGGGCTACTATTATTATTGGTGATTTCATGAAGGGGAAAAATCCATTTTTACCATCAATAATAATGGGGTCTCTTTCAGATCAGGGGCATTTAATATATATTTTTGCTAATATGTTTTGTCTGGCTTAATTTGTCGGTCGAACTTGTTGGGTTTCCAGTGGAGTTAATTGCATGCATGTGTTTTCTATATATTGGATTTGATGATCTCATTATGGATTTTCGGTAGATGATATATATGAAACACATTCAAAATAGTTGGTGATTTGATGAAAAAGTTAAAAGACCATATATGGGACATGCATGGTGCTTTACATATATAGCTAATTATGGTAATTATATGATAGAGTTATTAAAATCTTACCATCTTGTTTTCTCTCTCTATATATATACAAGAGTAATACTAGAAGTTTCTCGTATCACTCAAAAAATAATGATTTTTAAAATCAACATTTCACTTATGATTATTCACTATTGAATTTTAATCAAATAATAATTTTAAAAGTCACACCATTTTCGGAGTTAATATATACCTATTGATGCCAGGCAAAACTAAAATTATTTTGACAGCTTATGATAGCAGCAAAAACTAAAAATTGAAGATTGAAAAGGAAATTCAAGAAAGAAAAAAAGTAGCTAGGGAAGAAAAAGTCCATAGTTGTCCAAAATAAGCAAACAAATAAATAATTCTAAAAGACTGAAATTTAATTGATACTTCAAAAATTAATTCACAAAATACCAATATATAGGCTAGGGTTTGAGTCCTATGCTTAAACAAAAAATACAAAGAAATATCTTTGAATATTATGTTTAATTCATTCCATTCTAGCTTATGCTAATCTTATTCTTAAAATATTTGAAAATATTCTTCAAATATTATGTCTGATTCGATCTCTTGCATCATAATATGAAAGAAATATTGCGAAGAATGTTGTAAACTAATGCCGACCCAAAATTCACGAGTCTAACTCAGAGCCAGCCAACGCGGCATGTTTCTTAGCCATTTTCAGCCCAAAAAATTGGGGCAAAATTTTCCTCTGAAAACAAAGGACTCACAACGCGAGCATTGTACTAGCGATTTGTTCTTGCAATTCACAGATAATTGTGAAAGGTCTTAAATGTGGTTCTTAACGAGACTCACTTGTCTGATCAAGTGCTCAAACAGTCTTGTTTAAACAGGTGGACTTCATCGACTCTCACAATTAGAAGAAATCCTATACAATTTGAACACGAGATCATAAAGAATACCTCTCTCAAAAAGCATAGGATGAAGTTTTACTTATGACGCTTCGGATTTTTAAATTGCATGTGTTTTTTTCTTTTTAATTGTAGTTTTTTTTTTTTTTTTTTTATAATAACATGGGAAAAATGAAAGGATAAAGGAGGGTATTTCCCGCTCTTAATTGACTACATAAAATTTCTTTTTTTAAAATTTAAAAAAAAATGAAAATGTTTCCATTACATAGTTGTTACAAGTTTTTTTTTTTTTTTTCTCAGCTGATTCTAAATATTCGGTCCAATTTTTTTTATTTTTTTTTTAATAATAAACTTCTCAATCTCATTATAAATCAATCATGAAGATAGAGCATGTTGCTCTATCAAAACAATATCCTGAATACAATCAGGAACCTTATTAATCCAAATCTTCTCAAACTCCACCATAGTGGCCAATTTCGCAAGCATGTGTGCCGCTTTATTCCCTTCCCTATGAGTAAATGAAATTCGCCAGCAGTGTACTCCTTGAAGTGCTTCCAGTATGTCCCATCATTAGTCCTTTGCTACTCCAATTGGCTATACATACATTTTCCTGAAAAAATTATTGATGCTAGACAGGCTGTCTTGGCAAAATATAATCACATTAATGGGCTGCTCATTGTCATAACCTTTAACTCTTGTGTTCATCTTTTGCACATTTCAAAACGGCGAGAAACATTTGCAGCCCTAAATTAGTGTGGATATGGTAGGTGGAAAACAATAGAAGGAAAAAAAAAATGGGAAAAGTATAAAATAGCCTCTCAAACTACCAGCCTTTTGTAATTTAGCCCTCCAAAGTTTCAATTGGTATAAGCTAGCCCTCCAAACTACTAACCCCTTACAGTTTGGCCCCATCCGTTAGTAAGAATCGTCAAAATGGATGGAAAACCCAAAACGACGTCGTTTTGGGCTGCAGAGTTACTAAAATGCCCTCACCGATTTTAAACAAAGAATATTTGCGGCCCTCACGACGTTGTTTTGCTGGTTTCGAAACCAATGCTGGCAAGGCGTGGTCGGCAACGAATGGGCTCGTCGGGGTGTCTGATCCCCGGTTCGCCGGTGAGGTCTGGGTTTTAGACTTGGCTGGTCTGGGTCCAACAAAACACCGGAAACCAATCTCACCAGAACCAGCAAAATGCCGAAACCCAATCCTCACCGAAACCAGCAAAACGCCAGAAAAATATAAAATTCCCTCACCGGAACCAGCAAACTCGTCTTCGCGATCATTGGTCAGACCTCACCGGCGTCTCGAGCATTGGTCAAACCTCACCGAAAAACCGGCAAGCCTAGACCTTGCCTCACAGCGAGCCCCAACCTCACCTCTACAAAGGCGCCACCCGACCTCACCGGCGCCTCGTGAGCACGATCAGACCTCATCGGCGAACCGGCGAGCCCAGACCTCGCCTAGCAGTGAGCTAGTGCCCCCGGCAAGCTCCATCGTCTTCACGAGCACCGACCAACCAAGTCTAAAACCCAGACCTCACCAACGAATCGGCGATCCCATTCGTTGCCGACCACTGTAACTCGTCCTCGCGAGCATTGGTTCCTGAACCAGCAAAACGATGTCATGAGGGCTGCAGATATTCTTTGTTTAAAACCAGTGAGGGCATTTTAGTAACTTTGCAGCCCAAAACGACGTCGTTTTAGGTTTTCCATCCATTTTGATGGTTCTCACTAACGGATGGGGCCAAACTGTAAAGGGTTGATAGTTTGATGGGCTAGTTTATACCAATTGAAATTTTATGGGGCTAAATTACAAATGGCTGATAGTTTGAGGAGCCAATTTATACTTTTCCCAAAAATATTGAAGAAAAGAAGTGACTTCTTGCCAAAACCCTGTGGAAGCATATGCATGTGAACAACTACGACACATGGTTGATACAATATTCTTCCAATTCAAGTTCTATTTAATATTCTTTTGGCCAAAGAAGAAGTATTCAATACTCGAAAAAAAAACAACCAAAAAAAACAAACAAATGGTAGGTTGATTGCAAAATTTAACAGTAAGTTGCATTGTTAAATCATTACTTAATTATATCACGGCTAGTTTAAAAAACTTAAGGTAATTAAAAGAATAATTTAATTAATACTCTAATACTCAACCTAGCTAGTTGCAAGTAATTGTCTAGATCAGATCGACATGGAAAAATAGTTGAAGATCGAACCAATTAATTGGACACCGTACTTCAAGCTAGCAGAACTTTTAAAAAGAAAAAATAAGTACGAGTGACCTCATTAGGTATACCGATAGAAGACACTCTGATACCTAAGTCCAAACAATTTTTTTTTTTTTAGAGAAGAAGAATAGTAAGCTTATTAGAATATTATTGTCTACGATGATAGAACGAATGGAATATAATTTCTCCACGTCATGGACGTTCTTTTCTCTACATGGATCCCCGCCAAGTGTTCCTTACTATTGAGCAGTGTTCTGATGATTGAACATGGTGTTTGATCTCTAACCTTAGATAAATCACATTGATCTCATGTTGTGTCTTGCTTGGACTCTCCAGGGGCTCCATTGGATGGACCTGACGCACAGTGTCGCTCGCCAGATAGGCCATGTTGGCTTCTATCTTGGGCCAAGGGCCCACTGGTAGAGGAATTGTTCTTGGATGCTATTATTGTATTATACATGCTTCCCACACATGTCAATCAGCATTTTCATAATTGTAAGGTAGTTGGTCACCACCAACAACGAGAATATTGTAATTGCATGACCGGACAAATCAAAAGTTAAAATCGAGACAAATATGATGCTGATTATTCCCATTTCCCACCATAAAAGACCCTCCCTCCCTACTCCCTAGCCCCATTGAAAGGGGAAATGGCAAAGGTAGCTCTACTTCTGCTCTTCTCACTAGCCATGGCCATGCCATATATTGGTGCACAGCATCGTTGAAGATGACGAATGGTTCCAAAACCTCCATTATGCCAAACACAAGGTGACCCGGCTCCATTTTTACCTTCATGACACACTCTCAGGGAAAAACACAAGTGCAGTACAAGTAGCCCAAGCACCAACCACCAAGCAATCACCCACCTTCTTTGGACCAGTTTTTATTTTTGATGACCCACTTACAGAAGGCCCCGAACCCACTTCCAGGCTCGTGGGTAGGGCTCAGGGGCTCTATGGGTCAGCTGACCAGCAAGAACATGCTCTACTTCTGGCCATCAACTTTGTTTTCACAACTGGGAAGTTCAACGCCAGCAGCCTTACCATTTTGGGCAGAAATTCTGCTATGCATCCGCCTAGTGAGATGCCAATCATTGGTGGGACTGGTGTTTTTCGACTGGCACGTGGATTTCTGATCGCGAAGGCACATTCTCTTAATGTTACCTCCGGTAACGGTATTCTGGACTACAGTGTTGTAGCTATACATTACTGACCAATAATATAATGGAGTCTCTTCAGAGGGGCATATTTCTGTGTTCATTTCGCTAATATAATTTGTTCTAGAAATAAAACATATATATGTGATTTACTTTATATATATATATATAGAAATAATGGAGTATATATTGTAGCTATACATTACTGAGCAATAAAACAGATCTGTTTTGCCTTGTCGACTTTGTTGGGCCTGCGGGGATCGAGTTGCATGTGTTTTTGTTTTGCATTTGATTATCTAATTATGGATTTTCGGAAAATTATATGAGACATGCACATTCAAAATAGTTTGTGATTTGATGGACAAAAATTATGAAATTATGAAAATATATATATAATTAAGGTAATTCTATGATAGATAGACTTATTGAAATCTTACCATTTTGTTTCCTCAACAAACAAACTTAATTAATAAGATACACTAAACTATGAAAAAATGTGTACATATATATATGGGGTTTGCTAGGGGTTCTCCCCGTAGTGTTCTCCTGGCGTTCTCCCAGTTTTACGTAGAACATAATTTAAGAAAAAATAAAATTGTAGTACCATTTTTTGCTAACAAATTAATTTTTATGAGTTAATAGTTAGGTTTTAATGCTTTAAAACTTGTTTTTGGATTCAAAACTAAAACCTAAGGGTGAAAGGTTAACTCTTTAGGGATGATATCACCCAAAATGGATTTGATAATCCTAAATTTGATGCTAATGCCTCAATTTTGGTGCTAATGCCTCACAAATTTGGTGCTAATGCCTCAAATTTGGTACTAATGCCTAAAAAAATCGGTAGTGGAGATCACTACAATTTTATTTTTTCTTAAATCATGTTTTATGTGAGACTAGGAGAACGCCAGGAGAACCTATGGGGAGAACCCCTAGCATTTTCCTATATATATATACCATTGGTGGAAAATAATAAAGTTCAAAAAAAAATAAAAAAAATAAAAAAACAACAACAACAAATAATTAATTGAATTAAAGCACAAAGAAACTTTTTGTCGAACCCTATGGATTCATGTGAACGACTATCACAAGTAATTATTTAACCAAAAAAAAAAGAATTATGACGCCTTATGTACCTAAAAAAAAAAAAACATCATGCATAGTGATTTGGAAAAGGAAAACAACAACAACAACTAATTAATTGAAGCACAAGAAAACTTTTTGTCAAACCCTGTAGATTCATGTGAACGACTATCACAAGTAATTATTTAACCCAAAAAAAAAAAAAGAAGAATTATGACGCCTTATGTACCTAAAAAAGAAAAACCATCATGCATAGTGATTTGGAAAAGGAAAAAAAAAAACAAACAAACAAAATGTTTGTTACCACTTATATATACCATTGGTGGAAAATAATAAAGTTAAAAAATAAAAAAAAATAAAAAAACAACAACAACTAATTAATTGAAGCACAAGAAAACTTTTTGTCAAACCCTGTGGATTCATGTGAATGACTATCACGCGTAATTATTTAACCAAAAAAAAAAAGAATTATGACACCTTACGTACCTTAAAAAAAACCATCATGCATAGTGATTTGGAAAAGGAAAAAAAAAACACAATAACAAAATGTTTGTTACCACCTTTTGTTTTTTTGGACATATTTGTCATTTAAGGGACCTTGCAAATTTTTAATAGTTTGGAGAAGACATCGATGCAATCTTTATTTTTGAGAGACATTATAAATTGAGTGATAGTTTGAACAATGTATATATATTTTTCCCTAATTATTTTGTCCCCCAAAAAGAACTAGTAGTTTTTCTATTCTTTTAAGGTATATTTGGTTAAACTTAAACTATTATTAAATAATTAAACTCACTCATTTCTATCGATTAAAACTTTTAAGATAAGTGATAATTTGACATAGTATCAAAACAAAAGTTCTAAATTAAAACTTTGTTTTTGTCACTCATCTCATATTTTAATTTTTTTTTTTTTTTAAAAAAAAATATATATACATGTTGAGCCTCTTATTAAATCGAGTCCACACACAAAAAAAGAGGTTAAAATTTTAATTAAATAATTAAGCTTTTGATCAATGTTCTTTCTTCCAAGCACATCTTACTGTTCTTTCCACCATATATCTCCACACTTGTCGATCAACATTTTTCACGGGCTGCTAATTAATGCAATCACATCTCTACGAAAAGGTCGTTGATGAATCATCATCACCAACAACATGATAACATGGCCAAAAACAAAAGCTAAAATAGACAAAAATGATGATCATAATTCGTCCGCTATAAAGATCCTCCCATCTTCTAATGTGTGAGTGAGAGAGGGAATGGCAATGGCAAAGGCAGCTCCATTTCTACTGCTTTTCTCAACAGCCATGGCGATTCAATTGGTACTGCAAAGCACCGTTGCAGAGACCGAGGAGGTTGATGAATGGTTCCAAAACCTCCAAACCTCCAAACAGACGGTGTCCCGCCTCCATTTTTACTTCCATGACACGCTATCGGGGAAACAGCCAAGTGCAGTGCAAGTAGCCCAAGCTTCAAACACCGACAAATCGCCCACCTTTTTTGGAGGTGTTTTCATTTTTGACGACCCACTGACGGAAGGACCCGAACCCACTTCTGGACTCGTGGGTCGGGCACAGGGGCTCTATGGGTCGGCTTGCCAGCAAGAACTGGGTCTACTTGTAGCCATGACCGTTGTTTTCACTACTGGGAAGTTTAATGCCAGCAGCCTTACCATTTTGGGAAGAAATGCAGCTCTGCAGCAGGTCCGTGAGATGCCCATCATCGGCGGGACTGGTGTTTTCCGATTGGCACGTGGATTTGCCATCGCAAAGACACATTCTTTTGATTTCACAAGCGGTGACGCTATTGTGGAGTACAATGTTGTGGCTATACATTATTGAGCTGTAACAATGGAGTCTCTCCAGACTCCATAGAGCATAGTATAGTGCCTTTTTTCTTTTTCTTTTTCTTTTTCTTTTTTTGCTTTGTTGGGCTTGTTTTGGAGTTGCATCAGTGGGATGCATGTGTTTTCTATTGGATTTGATTACATAATTTTGTATTTGTTTTTATTCACTAATATTGAGTGTCTCGAAATTACTATAGACAAAGTCAATCACGTCTTCCTATATGTGAGATATCTATGAAGAGAAGTATATTCTAATATATGAATCAGGATCTTGTCATATGACACGTTGTTCGGATGCCATTTGTTTGGGTAGTCTAAACAAGTAGAACTCAAACTATATGAATACCTATTCAATTACAGTATAATAGAACAACTTTATTGTACAGGATTTAAATCTCTAAGATATCAACAAGACTTATTATAGAGCTAAAGAACCACAAATTATATGAAATCCATAGAGAATTACAAAGAAAGTTTAAGGGGAAACTTCACTTACCCCCTGATGTTTGCCACTTTTGCAGATACCTCCCCCCCAGTGTTCAAAATCTCACTTAGGTGTATCGAACTTTGGTTTTCTCTCACTTTGTCCCTTCCATACAAAAAATGTCAATTTTATCCCTGACTCCAAAATTACATCGTTTTGGGTTCTAAAACTACAACATCCCCTCAACCCAAAACAACGTCGTTTTGGGCATTAATTAAAAATTTAAAAAAAAAAAAAAAAAAAAAAAAAAAAAAAAAAAAAGATGAAAATCGGGGGTGGCTCCACGGCCGGTCTGGGGGTGGTTCGACCACCCCTAGACTGGCCATGGGGGTGGCTCCAGGCACCCCCGATTTTCATCTTCTTCTTCTTCTTTTTTCGATTTTCATCTTAAAAAAAAATAATAATAATAATAATGCCCAAAACGAAACGGTGTAGTTTTGGAGTCAGTGATAAAATTGACATTTTCGTTAAAATTTTCTGTACGGAATGGGTAAAGTAAGAAAAAACCAAAGTTTGATATACCTAAGTGAAATAAAATCAAAATTTGATACACCTAAGTGAGAGGTTTTGAACATTGGGAAAGTATCTGCAAAAGTAACCAAACATTAAGGAAGTAAGTAAAGTTTCTCCAAAGTTTAACTATACCAGTCAATCTAGAGTTACACTCATGTTTTTTACACCAGCTTGTTAATCCATACCATCCTACCAAAAAGCTCTGCATCAAGTCCAAGCTTGATTTTAAGCTAAAGAAGATTATGCCTAAAGCTCCTTTTTTTAAAAGGGTTTGTGGGAAATCAATCAATCCCAACGCTTTAAAGAATGGTTCTTGTGGGCAATTTTGAGGACAAATTTGCCATGATTTGCCTACCACTCATTCTAATTTGTAAAAGTGGAATTCGTGTTATCATCACTTTGTTGTAAAAGTAGAGTGATTGACCATCAATAGACAAGGCCTTCTACCAAATACTAGCATTACATATCGCTATGCCTTCATTGGGTTGAAACGAAATAATATTGCCAAAAAAAAAAATCTGGATTCTGGATCTAGATGAATATCCAGATTCATGGATAAAAATAAAAATATAACGATAATATATATATGCTATTTGATCAATTTGACTGGCATCACACAAAAAAGCTTCCATTTTGCATGGTTACAGCATGTCAAGTCATTTCCAACAAGAATTAGAAAAAAAAAAAAAAAGTCATTTCCAACAAGGATCACTGTATGATACTCAAGACTTTAAATGCAAACAGCTAATGGGGTCAGGGGTCCAGGGTCCTCAAACAATATTACAGCATGCATGTCAAGTATTTTGGACCTTCGTATCATAGCTCATCCCCCTTATGGTCGCTTCAGGCCATACCTAAATCCAATAATGCCTACAAGAAGACATTAATTGGAGGATACATCATTGATAAAGAGTAATCTTTGGTACCTAGTAGCTGGAGACTACCCAATGGCCTTCTCTAATAATTACCAAGTATCAAGGACAAAAGTAGTTCTATCAAAAAAGGTCAGAAGATTCTCCTGATGAAAAGAAGAAACACAGGCCCAAGGACAAGAGGCATGAGCTGCATCATCAAGAAATTTGAGGCGGAAAAATCTCTTGACCTAAGAATAAGAGATAGAGGGTCATTAAGATGAAATGATTAACGAACAAAGACAGGAATTGACACCTAGATTTGGCATTTTAGAGGAGTAGGGATTCGTTTGTTCTTTCTAATTGTTTCAGTATCCGCAAAGGCAATAGGCAGTTGAGGATCAAAGAGCAGCTTGATACATCATTATGGCCTATCAAGTTTTGGCGGTGACGGAGAACATTATTGGTCAAATTTCTATCTGCACAATGGAGGAACCCCACTCCAAAAAGGTACAATTTGATGCTTATCACCACACTAATAAATCAGATAAGGGTATCGTACTCTCAAGGACACATGAATTCAAAAAATAAGTTGAAAGAGACAATAGCTGTAAACCTCTAAAATGCCAGAATTAATAAAGCTTGCCTTGAAGGAGCATGGTTAAGATTGTCACGAAGGCACATGCCCTCAACTCCGAGTAACAAGAATTCTGTGCACACAATGAAGAAACAGATTTATCATTTAATCAAATGAATACACGTCTCTTCAGCATGTTAACAGTATCAATAACACTGATTTTCCAATCGCCTCAGTGATGAAACATTTGTAACAACAGATAACAAAATCCTTTTGTTTTAACATCCTCATAAAGTACAAAATAAACTAATAAATTAAAAGAAATCGTATCCTGGACTTCAAGAGAAGGTGATCTTGATTAACATGAAAAAAAGTTCAGGTCAAGTTATTAAACACTGTCAATATAAATGAATTTTCACACCAATAGAGAGATAATTAAGACAAAAACATAATTGAACAAGCTGCAATACTTGGTCCAGTAGCTTAACGAGAACAAAATTCATCAAATGCGGATATCTAACTGAAGATGCTAAAATTACTATACTCGAGGAAAGTTATTTTGGGGGCTAAGAGAAGATGAAATGATGCAGCTTAGTATCACTCACTCTTGAGGATGCCATTAGAGATGGCCATGTAAAGTAATCTCATATAACCATGAAGCTGCTGCAGTATAACCTAATAACATCATTGACTAGACTGCAATTGTTCAAGATGACCATATAGTTTTCTGAAAAGAGGAATGAGGCTGACCAAAGCTATTTGAATCTGTTCCGAGCTATTTAAGCGAATGCTGACTTGTCCTGCCCCTCTGTTATTCAAATTGATGCGCCCAATCAAATTTGAAGACCGCCCTATAGGGATCTGGGATTGTATATTACAACCAATAGCAGGATCACCATGCCAATCCATGACAGAAAGCCCAAGAGTTGATAGAGAACGACCCAGAGGGTAATCCTTATCTCTCAACTGGGCCTCCAAACTACCACCGTAAGCAACATCACCACGAGCCGTCATTGCACCACCAGTCATAACCAACCGGAACCGTTTATTAGCAATCAATTTGTCTTCAAGTTTTAGTCCAGCTGATAAGGCATCACCCAAGAGAGTAACTGAGAGACCAGCAGTTGCCTTATTCTTCCTAAAATTACTAAACCTTGTCTCACTTCGTAGAGTGTATGCTAAATCCTTTCCAACAGTCTGCATATCAAAACCTACTGAAGTTGCTTTCCCTTCACCATGCTTTATTGAACTGGCAACTTCCAATTGGACATTGGCGTCTTTCTTGTCCTTTGTAACCTGACTAGAAAAAGATAAGGGTATTTTGTCTTTAACCACAAACAATCTCTCCACATTAATGCCTTCATAACCAACATCATGATCCCAACCATGGGTGTCTAGAACAGGCCTTATAAGCCACTGGTTGGATGAATCAAGATGGCGATACCGATGACAAGGATTATCAGAATCAAAAGAAGCAGGTAAGGCATAATCTGGCAAGGGAACTGGCACAGATGCTGCTCCACCACTTTCCTCTTCTACATTCTCGCTGAAGTCACTAGGCTGATCCTTTGCTGCAGCAGCCATTTTCTTCATCATCTTCCGTCTCTTTTTCTCTTCCTTCAACTGTCTCTTCATAAAAACCTTTTCCCTATATTCCAATTCATCATAATACGCCTTCTTCTGAGCTTTAGTGAGCCTTGCCTCCTGGGCCTTTGTCAAACGTTTAAATGGTGGCAATTCATCCAATTCTGATTCGTCATCCGAATCTGATGACTCATCCAGATCATCATCTAAATCATCTTCATCACCAAACTGCTCCTCAGGCATCTTCAACTGTGGCCTTGATTGGAGAAGGGATGAGAGAAGGAAAGGTAAAGGAGGAGCTCTTGTTCGATTAGGAAAAGGTTTTCCAGGAGGACTATCTTGCAACTTTAAAAGTGTGTTTGCTTCGGCCAGAATCTTTGATGCAAAAGAGAGCAATAACAAATGAGGCTTCCAAACCTGACCATTTGGTAGCACTCTCTGCCCAGCCCTATTTGTTCTGCAAGCAGAGTGGTTTTCCACCAAGGAAACTGGATTCATAAGCCGCATATCTCCAGCTGCCTGACGAATGGCTTGTTGGACAACATGAGATCGTTGGGTCACAAACATGTCGTAACTAGAAGCAGTACCATTTGGGCCATCAGGTGGAGCAGATGCCGCATGAGTTAAAACCACAATTGCATTGAACCATATTGATGGTCCAAATATCTCAGTAATGGTGCGCAAAAGCGGCATATCACTAAAATCCCTGCTCTGCATGTCCAACCTATCAAGATACAATACAATATCCGGAGGAGTTGTCTTAATAAAGCGCTTAACAGAGTGGAGGATCTTCTCATTTTGGCGCTGGTCTGACAAGGAAGGAAGAAGCCCTGGAGTGTCAATGACCCGTACCTTAATACCCTGCACCGTTCCCACAACATCCTGCACCTTCTTTGTACCCATTTGAAAAGCATCAGTGCTGAACTTGACTTCATCAAATATTGAATTGATGGTTGCACTCTTACCAACTCCTGTCTTCCCAAGAACCATAATTGTGCAAGAGAAATCAAGGGGTTCCTGCCCTGCTGCCTCAAGCTGCTCTGCCATTGCACTTGCACGATCAAAGCTAAAGGCACCAACACGGCCCCCATTTCTCCCTCGGAGCTGCTCAGCTAATCCTAATCTGTACAAAACCTGTGCCACAACAACATTATGGGGAGTCTGTCCGAGTCTATGAGCAAGGCGCAAAAATTTCACCCTTATCATCTGGAGTTGTTCACGAGTTTCATCATACTCCTCAGCCTCTCCATTAATGGGGTCCTCAATTTGTTGTGTTTGCATTTGAGATACGTTACCGTTCACACGAGCCTGCTGAACCACCCGAGGTACAGGTTCCAATAGTGGTGCAGCACGTCCAAGACCAGCAGGACGTGCAGGAGGAGGAGCAGGATTTGCAGATTTTTCAGGTGAAGAAGCAAGCTCTGGTGGTGCTGGCTGTATCTCCCGTTCTCCAAAAACTCGAGCTCTTAGCTTCTCTTGCCGAGCATTTTCTTCCTTCAGCATAGTCTCCTGAGCCAATAGTGTTGCAACAATTCCAAGTCTATCAGGACCTGCAGCAGGAGGAGGAGCAGTTGCAGATTTTCCAGGTGAAGAATCAAGCTCTGGTGCTGGCTGTATCTCCTGTTCTCCATTAACTCGAGTTCTTTGCTTCTCTTGCCCAGCATTTTCTTCCTTCATCAAAGTCTCATCAGCCACAGTGTGGTTGTTGAGAACTTCATGATCATTTTCATCCGCACGCTGAAGTTCAGAAACCTCATGATCCTCTGCTTTCAAATCAGTTGTATTATCCTGAAAATACCCAGTATTTTCAGTTCTAGATAATTCCACAGAAGGCAAGCTTCCAATTACTGAAACCACTGGACTTTCCTTCGGCAGATCAACTGAAGTCTCTTTCAGTTCACAAGGTTCCACATGACGCTCAGAATCAACTCCAGCTTGAGTATCTTTCGCTTCCCCATTCCTGCAACCCTGATGTTCTGTATCCATATGAGATGAGATGACCCTTGCCTCATCACTGCTATCATCCTCATGGCTTGAAAAAATTCCAGCTCTAGCATCTTTGAATTCCCTGCTCTCATTGTCTAGACATTCAGTATTCAAGTTATCACCCTTCAGTTCCTCATTATTACCATCTTCATTTAGAATCTCCCTATGCAATTCAGTTTTTTTAAGAGACTCATCTACAACTCCTCCCACCTTATCACCTCCTCCATTTTCTAATATTTCATCTTTAGGAATATGCTCCAAATTAACATGATCAAAAACCTTATTTTCAGAGTTTTCAATCACTAGACCAGACTTTAAGTCCACTTCTTCCTCACCCTTCAAGACTTCCTTCTCTCCACCACAACCAACCTCAGATACCTCCTCGCCACTATCAAATCCCCCATGATCCCTCGATCCATTCAATTCATCAGTCTCTGCCTCCTTTTCATTCCCACCCTCATCAATCCCATCCACCACCACAACCCCATCAACACTCTTCCCACCAACCAAATCATCCACCTTATCTTCAATAATCACCGATGCCTCCAAAGATTGAACCACCTCCTCAAACTTCTCAACCTCGTGTCCAGCATTTGGATTCTCATCAACCACCTGCAAAACGGATTCAGGAATCACCTCAGCATTCCCACCTCCACCACAAGACACACCGTACCCAGAATCATGCTCCGCCACCTGCTCGTACGAAAGGTTTGGGGTACTCATTGCCTCCTCAAAAACCTCTTCACCATCCAAATCCTTCGATTCATCAGAGCCCACCACAACCCTCTCCTCTATTCTCTCCTCAGAAACCTCAACTTCCACACTCTCCTCTCCCACTTGAGACCCATTAACAATCTCAACCCCATTTTCCATCACAAAAACCTCAATTGCTGCTTCAAAACCCTAGATTCACCAAAACCCAGAAAAATCCATTTAACCAAACAGATAAAATAATCAGGAAAAAGCCAATATAACCATCATAAAAGATCATCAAATTCAAAACCGCAATATCAAATATACAATAAAAGATCGCATTTTTAATCCAAAACCATATCCATAAATAACAGATCTTTCTGGGTTGTCATAATTAATCCGATATTAGCATAAAAACCCAGATCCTCAAAGAGTTTTTGCATGGTCTCTACTAGGGTTTTGCAAATACTAAAAGCGTGTTAAATTAAACAATAGCAAATAATATCACAGGAAGCTTACCTGCTCTTGTGGATGACGAAGAGAGAGATTTTTAGAGAGAGAGAAAGTGTGCGAGCTTCAGAGAGAGAGAGAGAGAGAGAAAGAGAGAGTAGAGGGAGGTACAGATACAAAGCTCTGTATGGTTTTGGTCTCACAGGAACTGAAAGAAAAGCTCTACTTTCATATGGTCTTTCATATCTAACTACCGTGATGAATTACAGATAAGAATTTATCGACGGTTGAGAATCCCTTTGTGGGGTTCTGATCTGACGGTGGAGAGCGACGCCTTGGTATCATCGTGAAAGACGCCAAATCTTGCTGACGTGGATGCCGAGTGCAAAGGTTGCCTGCTATGACACATCATGTGGTTGTTCTCCGAGAGTCACGTTGGAGGGGACTGGGGAAACAAATCTGGACCGTCCGTATCAAGTTGATGGCTTGATTAAAGAAACACGGTGGATGGTGATACGTGACAAAAGCTAGACCGTTTTGATTGATTAGAAGAAACCCTAGTGATGATTAAAGAAGTGTTTTTTTTTTTTTTTTTGTGAGTGATGATTAAAGAAGTTTGAAATCTATGAATTTTTTCTATTAATAATGCTGGGATTTATTTTTGGGTAAACAATAAAAGTATCCTTATCTATACATCAAATCTTAACCTTTTTTAAAAAAATTTGGTAAAACTTTATTTACGGCCTATAATCATTTATCACTTTTACAATCATATATTTATTATCTTTTAAAAGTTTGCAATGTTAACTCTTTAGTCTAAATTCAATGTTAAATCCTAACAGAGTAAATGAAATTTCCAAAATATCTCTACCTATAATCTTTTATCACTTTTACAATCTTATATTTATTATCTTTTAAAAGTTTGCAATGTTGTCGGGAAGGTTGACATTACAAATTTCTAAAAAATGATGACCATAAATTGACAATTTTTAAAAAAAAAATTAAAGGTATGATTGCAAAAATCCGAAAATATGGTGCTACGTAGATGAAAAATTAAGCAATAAAAGTTGAGATAAATTTAATTATTTAATGACTAAAGTGGTAAGTGAGACGTGAACTGCTACGTCAATTTGTAAACTACAGTATCGCAGTAACATTCTTTTTCAAAAAGTAGGTAGAAGTAGAACTATAAATTTTATTCTTTAAGATGGTGAGAAATACCATTAAATTGCCATGTCATTGATAATTAGATTAAATTCTACTCAAGTAAAACATTACAACTAACCTATGAAGCATTGCACTCAATTTTTTTTAGTTTGAATCATTTGAATTATGATATAATAAAGAAATATTTGACCAAGGGTTAATCATATAAATAAATCATTGTTAAAACGTTGTATAATGCTAATGAAATTATAAAACACATTTTATTGTACATATTGGTCAATTCATTTTGTCATTAGTCTAATTGACCTAGCTTGTATTGGATTTTACTTGACATAATAAATAAATAAATAGAAGAAGAAGAAGAAGAAGAAGATAAATGAGGCATTTATATAACTGTTGATATTAATACTGTCATCATCTTTGTCATGGCTTAGGTCTATATCAGAATTTTTTTTTTTTTTTTTCTTCTTCAAGTAGGAGAAGGTCCATATTGGTTAACATTATCAAATTTAATTTGAAGTTAATTAATTATGCATTTCCTTTATTCAACCATTTGAGTGAATGAGCTACATCAAATACTATTTGTTCATTTGATTGAGCCTTCCGATTCCACCAAGAGCCATAACACTGTGTCATGTGTCATGTCCATTGCTATTGTCATTCAACCATCATTTGTCTTTTTATTTTTTGGTTTTTCACTTTATCATAATTGATCTATTGAATACTATAAAACATTATGACAATTGCAAAAGCCAAATTTTGGAAATATATATTAAATAAAACGGGCTTCACTTCCATCCCATTTCAACTAGCATTAGATTCGTTGAAATTAAGACGCGTGTCTCATAACAAGACACAGTACAATGGATATGTACCATTTTATAAAACAACTAAAGCCGCAAACATTTTACATTTTTTGCAATTAATTAAAGCAACATTAATTAAGGTTATGAATATTCTAACGCTCCCAAAACTAGCATTGACTAGCAATTACTCCAGTATCGGGGTATTACATATATGTACCATTTGAATCTTATCAAGCCAACCTAATCCACATGGATAATCTTTCTAATCATTTTTTGGGAGTTAAATGTGTCCCAAGCTGCAGCAATGCCACGTGCAATTCATCTTTTTAAGAAAAAATGGTTACCCAAGAACTGTCACTAATGTATCTAGCCTTCTTCACCTTCACCATAACATTAAAACCCATGATTTCAAAATTCCAATTTGAAATCGAATGCACTAGGATCAAGATTGATGAATCAATACTCTCATTTTGGTACATGATTGATGAATCAAGTTTCCTATATGGTTTTTATTAGAGGTTTGCTAGGGGTTCTCCCTATAGTGTTCTCCTGGCGTTCTCCCAGTCTTACGTAGAACATGATTTAAGAAAAAATAAAATTGTAATACCGTTTTTTTGCTAATAGATTAATTTTTATTAGTTAATATTTAACTTCTAATGCTTTAAAACTTGTTTTTGGATTCAAAACTAAAACCTAAAGGTGAAAGGTTAACCCTTTAGGGATGGTATCACCCAAAATAAATTTGATCATNTTAAGAAAAATTGGTTACCCAAGAACTGTCACTAATGTATCTAGCCTTCTTCACCTTCACCATAACATTAAAACCCATGATTTCAAAAATCCAATTTGAAATCGAATGCACTAGGATCAAGATTGATGAATCAATACTCTCATTTTGGTACATGATTGATGAATCAAGTTTCCTATATGGTTTTTATTATTATTATTTTATTGGTGAAAAAATCCAATCTCCTAACCTAAATTCATCCGCACATAATCAGTCATTAATCACAATGATTTTAAAATTTCAACAAAAAGAAATGATACATCCCACCAAACAAGTTTGCTTTATTCCAAATATGATCCTTTATTAATTTTATGGTCAAAATTTAAAATTTATGAATCTAATTGTATATATGAAGTTAATATTAACACGTCTTTTAAAAAAATTAAATCTTGTAAAATTATATATACGGTTAAATGTATCAACTTTAAATTTCGACCATAAAATAAATACTATACATTCCATTTGAAATGGAAATAATCTTTATCCGTTTTATTGTTAAATAGTAGTATATATGGTATTGATATATTTTAATTTTGAAAATCAGTAAGAGGAATCCTACTGAGTTTTCTCCTGACGTTCTCTCAGTCTTACGTAAAACATGATTTAAGAAAAAATAAAATTGTAGTACCATTTTTTTGCCAACCAATTAATTTTTATGAGTTAATAATTAGGTTCTAATGCTTTAAAACTTATTTTTGGATTCAAAATTAAAACCTAAGGGTGGAAGGTTAACCCTTTAGGGATGGTATCACTCAAAATGGATTTAATCATCCCAAATTTGGTATTAATATCTCAATTTTGATACTAATGTCTCGCAAATTTGGTTCTAATGCCTCAAATTTAGTACTAATGCCTAAAAAAACCGGTGGTGGAAACCACTACAATTTTATTTTTTCTTAAATCATGTTTTATGTAAGACTGAAAAAACGTCAGGAGAATCTACGGAGAAAACCCTTAGTATTTTCCAATAATTAATATCTAAATAGAATAATAAACTATTGATATTTGATATATTGCTGACACCCATTGATATCGATATAATTTTCATTTCACTTGCAACACGTACAGCCTCGTTTTTCCACATATTCTCCTTTTTTTTAATCTTCTTATTTTCCTTTACAATCTCTCTCCAATTACATAGAATTACGATTTCTTAAATTCCTCTTCACATGACCAGTCATTAATCAAAATAATTTCATATTTTCAACACAAAGAATATGATCCTTGTTGATGCCTTTGTTGGTCCAAGGATTCGCTATCTCGGCAATTTTTCTCCATGGTTGAGCTATATGGGGATTTTTCTGTTCGTTAATGATGATCTTGCAAAACAGAGGCAAGGTCAAAGGGTCTTCGATTGATGCAAAAAACTCTCTGACGCTTAAGTTAGTATTTTTGCTTATAAAAATGAAAAAAGCAATAAAAGTGAACTGATGAATATGAGGAATAAGGGTTTATGTGGGAGAGAGAAACGTGAGAGAAATACCCTTGTTGACTTATATGGATCCCACATAAGTCAATGTTAAATCCCACAAATCTAATTAATTAATCAATTAAATTTGTAATAGAATATATAAAAAAGAGTAATGTTATAAATCTTCCTAGAGTTCTCCTAGAGTCATCCTAAACATGATGTGGCTCTTAAAATTACTAATAGATCAAAGTTCAATAAATAATATATCAATTTCAACGGTAATTTTAAAAGTCACATCACATTTGGAATGACTTCAGGTGGATTATAGGAAGACTTATGACATTACTCTATAGAAAATATGGATAAATTATTGACACCAATCATTTATCTACACAATATGAAGTATAAGTGATTTCATATTTCAGATTTTTAGGCCCTTTAATTTTTATCATTTTTTCTGCCAAAATGACCAATCTTTATTTTTAAGATAAAAAAACAAAGTGAAATTTTTTTGAAGTTAATTTATGAAAATTATGGTAACTCACGACCAAGCCCGTGGGTGAGTCCAGTACAAGAAATTTTTTATTTTTATTTGTAGATTTTACGTGAGAAGTAGTGTTAAAGTGGATGGGCAGCCCCTCCCCAAAGATGGTTTAAGGCAAATTGGGATGTAGCAATTAATAAAGCTCAGGGAAGAATGGGGATAGGAGTTGTTGTCCAAGAGGAAAGGGGGAAGGTTATTGCTGCTATAAGCAAGACTAGGCTGGGTCTCTTCAAACCAGCGATGGGTGAAGCTCTTGCTTCTTTCCATGCAGCAAGTCTTTGTAGAGATCTGGGCATTCAACAGCTTTGGTTTGAAGGAGATGCAAAAATCATAGTGGATGCTCTAAACTCAAATTCAAGTACGCGGAGCTTATTTGGTCATATTGTGGAGAATACACGGTGTATGTTGCTTACGATCCCAAGATGGAGATGTGGTTTTGTTCATTGTGAAACTAATGAGGCGGCTCACAGACTTGTAAAGGCGGCCAATATAAATGTCAGTGATAGGATTTGGAGGGAACAATCCCAGATTGTATTAGTGATGTTGTTTTGATAGAACAAATAGCTTAATCTTTTAATTGTTGATGGAGTTTTTTACTATATATAAATTTTTTTAAAAAAAAGTGTTAAAGTATTCATCATTAATTTATTTTTTTTTTAGCAAAAAATATCCCCTAAACACGTTAACAAAGATTTTTTTTTTTTTTTTTTTTCATTTTGCACACGTGCAAAATGAAAGAAAAAAAAAAAATAGGTAAGACTGTAAGAGAGAATGACAACCACTAAATGTTAGGCCCCAACCACACAAGAAGTAGACAAGTGAAGTGATTCCGGTTGAGTGAGAAGTGGAATTTGCTTAGTACAAATTAAAATTTATTCTTTCAATTATTTTTTAATTTTCTCTTTAAAGTAGATTGATGAATTTACTATTGAATTTGTGTGAGACTTACATAAGTCCACAAATTACAAAAATAGATGGTGAAAAGATGAATATTTAACATGTCTCTTTAATTTATATAATTGTGTGTAGGATTCTGTTTAATGTATGCAGATGATGGTGATTAAGTTATGTTGGTGAAAGTAATTTCGTGTGTTTTGTATTTTTAGATGGTTGTTAATATTTTTTTTTTCTTTTTTCTTTTGGGAAAGATGAGAATTCATAAAGCAAAAATACAAAAGAGAGAAGAAAATATACAAACACAAAAATACAACGATGAGAGCCCCAACAAAAGCATATATTAACGTGATATATATGGATAGCATGTAGCTAGGAAAAGGAGTTTCTCTAATGGGTTATTTAAAAAATGAACGGTAGAGATAAAACTTTTTAACATAACTTTGGTCCAACTTTTCTTTTATATGGTCTTTAAAAAAAAAAAAAAAAAACTAAAGTAATAACATCTTATGTGCTCATTTTTTTTAATTTGGTATTTAAAAAATAATATCAAATAAAAAAAGGACCACATAGGATATTATTACTTCAGAATTTTTATTTATTTTTTTTAAATGACCACATAGGAGAAAAAGTTGGGCCAAAGTTGTGTTAAAAGTTGTGTGTCTATCATTTCTCTATTTAAAAATAGGGAAAATGTATATGTTTTCTCTATGTCTTCTATTTTTCTATTTAACTTATATTTTATTATGAATTTCTTCATTGTTGTTCAGTCATTGTGTTTCTGCCTCTCTATAAATGAGAAAATGATCATTTCTATTTCATTTGAAATTGTTAATATCTAGTAAGTGTATTAAAGGAATAAAATTTTTCAAAAAAAAATAATTTCACCCCTCTAAAATACACTAACTGAATACTATCAATTTCATTTTAAGTGAAGTGGATCCTATTTCATTTTCCTCATTTAAAAAAAAAACAAAAAAAAAACAAGCCTAAACTTCAAACCTGTATTAGGCGCATGTTGCCCCATTTTTTTGGGTTTTTTTAGCCCAACCTTTTGGCCTTTTGTCGGTCTTATTTAATGACTTGGGTCTTTTTTTAACATATTGTTGGCCCATTTTGGACTCTCATGTTGGACCTAGCCCAAGTTGTTCAGCCTATCGTGGTTCTTTTTTTTTTGTTGCCCTTCCAACTCTGGCAATTTTCTAGCCACCATTTCCGGCCATTTTGCAGTCATCATATCCGGTCACTGCCACCGCCCACCATTGCGAGAAAAACGTTCTTTTTTTCAAACTTAAGGTTTCATAATGTTTCACCTTGAGCTTGAGGGATGACAGAATATAAAATATATATGGTTCCATGTGTATATATTTATATGATATTATTATTATTTTCTAAGCAAATGGGGAAAAGGTTACAAGGAAGGGTCTTCCCTTCTCTTGATCTAAATGAATTAAGAATGGGAGATCAATTGAGAATGCTTCCGAACATTAAGTTGAAAACGGCTTATCTAACTAACAAGTGTACTCTAAAATTAGCACTTTTAGAAACTCTTATAGCTTTCCAAAATCCAACTATGAGAAGAAAGCAAGAAAAAGTTTATGTCATAAATAATAGAAGCAAAGTTCCAATCATTGAAAATGTTAGAGCACACTTGTAAATATATTCCTTATATGATAATTACCTTATAGGATTGATTATAATAATGTTTTGAAGGTAATCAATTAATCAAATCATTCGTCCCTAATGGGTAGCTCAATCGGTTATGGACCACTCTTAATGAAGCGGATGTCACTAATTTAAATCTCTCATCCCCTTTCCTTATGTGGACATGTCAACCAAAAAAAAAAAAAATCAAATCATTCTTATCTTTAGCTTTACTTACCTTAATTATCCTATGAATAAAAGAATTTTATATTGTCAATTTAAAAAAATAAGAGTAAAATCTAGTCAGCTTTGTTTGGCAAAGCATTTCATTTTCCTTTGTTAGTGTTCATCATTATTTCCAAAAAAAAATCAACATCAAAACATTCTATTTTTTTTTCACTTTTTATATTATTCAAATGAAAAAATCACTACAAAACAAAATTTTTTCACTTTTTATTTTTATTTTTTTATACCAAACATTCTTACTTTTTTTTTTTTCACACCAATCTACATCAACTATAATACCTAAGGAAAATGCTTTGTCAAACAAGGAATCATCCATAAATCTTTATTTCTATTTTCTCTTTTGTCTTATGTTTTTTTATTTAATTTTGAATAATGTTACACATATTCTCATTCATTTGGTCTTTCGTTGATAGCAAAAAAAAAAAGCAATCATATATATATAAAAGCTGAATTACTCTTAGAAGTGCCTTAATATTGCGACATGTAGCCTGAACCCTTTTTATTCTAATGCTAAACCGATTTTTTAAGACATAATTTGTGGATCGGTTTTTTAAGAGCGAACCGGTTTTTACTTAAAAAATTGGTCATTAAATTAGCTTAATTAATGATATTTAATTATATTTGAAAAGTTTTCCATATGTAAATTATGCAATAAATTAAATATTATTAATGTCAAAATTAAATAAGGAAACAAATAATACAAATCAAATTATTATGTATTATTATGTTTAATCACTTTAATATGTATATAACATAATATTATATGTTATAGTTGAATTAAATGAACTAAATGATAGGATGTAAAAAAAAAAAAATCATTGCATTATTAATCAAAAATAATAAAAAATCGGTTTTTTAAGAGGCATAAAGATTATTAACCAAAAATTTCATTGCATTATTTTTTATTTTTTTAAAATATATAATTGTATATTAATTATTAATTGTATAGATTGTCAGATTTTTACTCAACATAATGATTAGGTATTTATTTATTTTATTTCATTAGCAAAAATAATCTTTATAATATATATATGATTAGCATCCTACGAGCAATTATATATTCGATGTAACCAAAGTGTAAAATCACAAGTCACAACGGTTATCTTGGGGCTTATTTTTGCTTAGTGTCCATTAGTTTATAAAATCATTAATTGTTCGATATAACATACTTCTTATTTGATATTTTTTCGAAGCCTATTCGCCTACAAGATTTTTTGTTTATTTGTATGATTTATTCAGATTTATATGTTGAGTAATATATTTGTGTATAATATTAGTATGTCTTTTTTTATTTAAAAGGACGTGATATTTTTTTTTTACAACCTAAAAAGAAAATTTCTATAGAAATGTGTTTAAATTTTGAAATTAAACTATAAAAAAGTATTTCGCGCGTTCT
The DNA here is from genome assembly GCA_006937295.1 of Carpinus fangiana. Lineage (NCBI taxonomy): Eukaryota > Viridiplantae > Streptophyta > Magnoliopsida > Fagales > Betulaceae > Carpinus > Carpinus fangiana. The sequence continues at coordinate 9,273,859 of CM017322.1, forward strand.
TTTTTCTGTAACCAAAGTATTTTTTCGAATGTTCATAATTTTGAGTTTTATTTATATTGAAATCTAATAAATATTACACCAATAATATTAGAAATTCTATCAAATTTTATATTAATGTTTTGAATAAGCAAAATTCAAGTTTTCCTCTTACAATTATGAAAAATAAATTTCATAATACTTATGAAAAGTATAATATAATCCTAAGAATCCCGCACATTATGCAGGTTATATGAACTAAAAATAATTCTCGGATTGTGGGTCTCATTCTTGGAATGCTGACATGGCAGGATACAATTGGTTCCCGGTGAAGGCCCACCTATGAAGCCCATCAAACCAACGGCAGGTTACTGAAACGAGGCCCATGCACTGTTGTCATACATCACAGCCGCCAATGCTCGGCGGAGCTGATCTCTCAAGCCCCACCACCACCGCCACCACCAACCGAACATTACATGGATGAAGACGTTATGCAATGCCCTCTCTCCCTACCCCAACTCTCAGGCTCTCCCAAGAAACGTTTCGCACCAGACCCAGCAAGAAACGCCCACTCCCCAAGCGTCCCTGCATTGTCCAGTCCATCTTCAACCTCGCATCCCAAGGTCACCTCTCCCAGGCCATCTCTTCCCTCGATCTCTTAGCCCACAAAGGCCTCCGCTTGCCCTCCAACTCTCTATCCTATCTCTTGCACCAGTGCGCGAACTCCCGGTCCCTTAGACAGACCAAATTGGTTCACCTCCATTTGAAGCTCACGGGGCTGAAGCATCCCACAACGTTTTTGTCGAACCAGTTGATCGCTGCGTATTTCAAATGCGGCGAAGAAGTTGAGGCACGCAACGTGTTTGATAAAATGTCTGCGAGGAACCTGTACTCGTGGAATAATATGCTTTCCGGGTATGCGAAAATGAGGATGATTAAGCCTGCTAAGAAGTTGTTTGATAAAATGCCGGAGAAGGATGTTGTCTCGTGGAACACTATGGTGATTGCTTATGCGCGGAGTGGGTTTTGTGATGAAGCTTTGAGGTTTTATAGGGAGCTGCGGAGACAGTCAATTGCGTATAACGAGTTCAGTTTTGCCGGTGTTTTGACAGTTTGCGTGAATTTGAAGGAATTGAAGCTTACTAGGCAGGTTCATGGGCAGGTTTTGGTTGTTGGGTTTTTGGGGAATGTGGTGATTTCGAGTTCAGTTCTTGATTCTTATGCGAAGTGTGGGGAGATAGGAGATGCAAGGAGAATATTTGATGACATGAATGTAAGGGATGTCCTTGCTTGGACCACCCTCGTTTCGGGATATGCTAAATGGGGGGATATGAAATCGGCTAGTGAATTGTTTGATCAGATGCCTGAGAAAAACCCTGTATCATGGACAGCTTTGATTGCTGGCTATGCAAGAAATGGTCTGGGGCATGAAGCACTTGAGTTGTTCACAAAAATGATGATGCTTCGAGTTATACCTGATCAATTTACATTTAGTAGTTGTCTATGTGCTTGTGCAAGTATAGCTTCACTTAAGCACGGCAGACAGTTACATGCCTTTCTGATACGAACTAATTTTAGACCTAATACCATAGTTGTGAGCTCTCTCATGGACATGTATTCAAAATGTGGGAGATTGGAATTTGGCAAGCAGGTTTTCAATCTTATGGGTGATAAGCGAGATGTTGTGTTGTGGAACACAATGATATCTGCCTTAGCTCAGCACGGTCATGGTGAAGAGGCAATGAAGATGTTTGATGGCTTGGAAAGTTCAGGAGTGAAGCCAGACAGGACCACCTTTGTCGTCATTCTCAATGCATGTAGTCATTCAGGTTTTGTGCGGGAAGGGCTTAAGTTTTTCACTTCAATGACTTGTGATCATGGCATCGTTCCCGATCAAGAACATTATGCGTGCTTAATTGATATCTTGGGTCGAGCTGGATGTTTTGAGGAGCTGATGGAACAGCTTGATAAGATGCCTTGTAAGCCTGGTGAACGAGTTTTGAATGCCTTACTTGGTGTTTGCCGAATTCATGGCAATATAGACTTGGGAAGAAAAGCGGCCGAACAACTTATAGAGTTGGAGCCTCAATCTTCTGCTGCCTATGTTTTACTTTCAAGTATATATGCTGTACTTGGTAAATGGGAGTCGGTAGAGAAGGTGAGAAAGCTTATGGATGAGAGGCATGTTAGGAAAGAGCGTGCCATCAGTTGGATAGAAATTGAAAATAAAGTGCATGCTTTCACTGTATCAGATAGGTCGCATCCTTTGAAAGTTGTAATAAACTCGGCTTTGGAACATTTAGCTCGACATATGGAAGAAGATCCTTCATTACATAATGCTGAAAGGTAAAAGTCCATCAATATTTTTCTCAGCCAGGTGATTCTGGGTAGACAAATACGAATTATATTTCCAGTGAACTTCATAACTTACAACATTTTTCTTTACTCTTCGCAAGTTGGCCTTCTATTCCGATCAGATTCTATACTGTTGAATCGTTACAATGATATACTTGTGAGATTTTGTTCCAAAAATCAGATAACTGACTCCATGAAGATATTTGCTTCATTGTATCATCATTTTGTCTCGTTTATTCTCTAATAAAATTGGTAATGAGTTTTGTGAATGTTATGAATCCGTATTTTGTGCATTTGAGTATCACATCAAATGCAGTATCTAGTTTTTTCTTTTTTTTCCTAATGGTTTGACAATAATAGGTTAGCATAAATGTAGCTTTGAAACCCATACAGACCTCTAGATGATGAGGTTTTTCTACTTCAAATTAGGTGGCATACTGTTGTTTCTACATATGGATGATTGGGATGGCTTGTACTTGGCCTATAGCATGTATTGGCAGGCTTGGGCTGAAGTCATTAGACATAGGGTTGGGCTTAAATGGAAACCCAATTAAGTTGGGCTTGGCTTTGCTTGAGACCTCAGGCAAACAAATCACATGTATATATTTTAAAGTTTGTGTATAAACTTTAGCTAATAATTAAGTTATCACGTGTATAGACTCTATTTAGCACAACATTATGTAAACTCGATTCTTTAATGATTGCTGTTTGTTTGATAAGTAGAAACGGCAGAGTGATTGACATCCCACCCTTTGTAGGCAATTTGACTGGCCTGATGTAACATGCCTGAGCTTATATTTTGAGAAACCAGCCTGAGATAAGGTAGGGTGGATCTCTGGGCAACCTGTTTAACCGTTAAGCGTGGCTTTGGTTGGATATACTCTACATATTCACTCTGTGATACAGCAATTAAGAGACTTGATATACTATATTTGGTGACTGTTTGTACTGCTGGATGCATTTTTATTGCTGCTTATTTTATCGAACTTCTTTTAGGTGAATACTGCCACACAGTACTCTTCTAGCTCCAGTTGTAGACAGACTTGTTAGCCTGTTATTATTTTGAAGAGGTTATTGATTTCATTCAGTGGATATCAAAGCAATAAGTGATGATGAAATATCTTCAGCATACCTGTTAAATGAAGTGATCTAAAACCAAAATCTGTTGGAGGACTGGGAGTATCACATGTTATATTTTCCTTAAGTTGAACCTGATGAATTATTTTATATCTTTATATACTACATACCCGGCAAAAACCCTTTTTGTCTCCTCAAAAGTTTAGTATTCTACTGTTCTTACAGAGCTTTATACTTGTGTAATATTTCAGTTGTCTATACTGCTTATTTATCAGATTTCATGTCGGGTACTGGGTGCTAATATGTAATTGGATGCATACTTTATATAACAAAGGTCATTAATTTGAATGTTATTTTCTCCTGTTCTCTTTTTGGGACCAATTACTTATAAAAAATAAATATATAATATATAGTGCTTTTGAAATGTTTTCCTCACAGTATCAGAATGGGATGGATTCAGAAGCAATTATAAAAGCCAAAAAGTTAAAGAGTTAACTGCTATGAATCATCCTGTAAATTTATGGCTCTAGCTCTCATGAAAGCTACATCTGTTCTTTTACCTTCTTTTTCTTCCAGTGTCACTATTTAGAATAAGACAGCAACTTGACCCTTGAACTACCGATTGAATGCACATGGTAGGTCCATGAAGCTGGTCCAAGGGCTTTTTTTTTTTTTTTTCTTACTGAGAAATATTATACACACTTTTAAGTGCGTATTCTCTCACATGACATTGAAAATCATCATCAATTTTTAAATGAATTACAAAATAAATCAAATAATAATTTTCATTATACGAGTGTACACTAAAAAAATGTGAAAACAAAAATATGTTAGCATTTTTCTTCTTTATTTTCTAATTAGGGTTAGGTAGGATCATCCCTAGTGGACCCGTATTCTTTAAATAGCTTTCCACCTCATTGGACTCTTTCAAAGGCCATTCATGCTCATCCAGGAATATTAATCATATAAGTGATTTGACATTTTTCTTGTCCATGACTCTGTTTATCCTTTATTTAAGCAACAATTTGATTGCTTTATATTCGGGCAGAAGGGGTACACTGTACTGATGATTGCTCCTGTCATCCTGTGTTCACTGTTTGGGTAGCACCTATTAATGGGGTCAAATATTGCGTTTGGTATCAGTGAAAAGGTTCAAGTTGGAGAGCTATTTACGAGAGTCGGTGGAAATTACTTATCTATTCATTGATTCAGTGTGATAAATCATGGTATTAATAAAGCTTAAACCGATTAAAAATAATAAATTTAATTAATATTCAAACAAAGTAAAACTAATTGATTATCAATTCTTGATGTTTTCAACAAGAGGGGCCGTCTTCAATCTTTATCATCTTTCTTTTTCATATTGTTTTTTTTATTTATTTATTTGGTTATCTTTTGCTAACTTTACTAGTGTTTAAGGTCATGATTAAAAAAAAAAAAAAAAGGTCATGATTGAGGAAATATCAAGTGGTTTTATTATGAGGTAGTTGAACTTGAACCCCACTCCACCTATGACTACGACCCTATGCTTGGATTTATCGGCCTCTAAAGAAATAATCTGCTTCCTAATCCTATGGTCATGTTGTGGCTCAAGAGGGCCACAAAGGCTGAATACCTCATTTAACCTAGTTACTTTACCACGTCATTTAACCTAGTTACTTTCAAGTATTTGCAAAGATACAGTTTGTAAAAATTGACATTTTAACCTAGTGTGTTAGATTCATGGAATTTTTTGGTTCTCCAAATACTTGACATTATAAGGGTTGATCAGTGGGTCGGTCCAAACCGATTAACCCATTGATTTCGACTTTAACCAACAGGGAGCAAGTGGAAAAAATCAAACCACCTGTGACTTGTCAATTAGGCGGATGATATTTTAAAATTTCAAACGAATCAAATCAGGGATCGGGTTTAAAATTAGTAAAGTTGATAAACTCATTTTTTATTTTTTATTCATCTCCTCTGCCCTCACCTTGCCTCACCACTTCTCCTCACCTCATCTCGTCGCTCCTATGCCGTTGTTGTCATGCCTTTGCCTCGTTGATCTACACCGCATTAGGTTGGTTGGCCGGTAAACGACTAAAAACTAAACTGAAATGGGTTTCGTTCGATGGCTAACTTCCGTAGCCAATCAACCAATTAATGAAGCCTCTTACCAACAATTGCGGTCACCGATAATAGCTTAAATCCAATCCGAGGGGGTTGCCGCTTAACCTTAATCGACAATGCCCTACTCAACACAAATCTCCATAATTACGAGCCCTTTTTTGTGAGCTAAATTTATATGGTTGAGCCTTTTGCTTGAGTCTAGTAGCTGGAGTAGCAGTTCGGGATATGCACAGAGAATTTTCCTATTTAAACCACCAAGATAGTTGGAAAGCATGCTCGGTAACAAAAATTAGTTTCCAAATTAGTCGGCAAAGGAGACAATTAATGCAAATAAAGTACGTGCCTAACAATAGAAACTTCATTCCACGACATGAAACACGTGTAAATAAACTATAGGCCCCCAATGGAAATTTCATCGGTTGATCCCATGACTGCGAGACAAGTGGACCAACCGAAGAGAAATTTCGATCGTAACTCCCCACCAATAATGCAATCGAAAGCCGGCCCAACCAAACAAAAGACAACGCACGTATGATCACAAAAACCAGCAAATCTTGAAAAAAAATGATAAAAAAGGTTGAGTAGAATAGGAAGTAATCTCTCTGTTACAGCCGATGAAAATATATAATTCTACAATAAAATCCCATCTGACGTTACAATGCTTCTTCATATTAAAAACCCATTAAAGAAAACGAAAGAAGAAGGAAGAAGAAGAAGAAGAAGAAGAAGATGGGTTCTCAGGTCTCCAAACAAGTGCAGCGCCGGAAGGCGATCTCAACGGAGAAGAAATCTCTGTGTAATCTCAAAGAAAACTGCGGGCATGAGTATCCGGGCTTTGATTACAGGCCCCCAGATAGGAAGAACTGGATGTCCGGCCTTAACGCCGAGAAGCTTCGCGTAAATCAGATTGTATGGCCGGGAACGCACGATTCTGCCACCAACAGAATCGGCATCCCCTGCGTTTCTCGCCCTTTTGCGCAATGCCAATCCTTGTCTATCTATCACCAGCTTGTACGAGGCGCCAGGGTCCTCGATGTCCGGGTTCAGGAGAACCGGCGCGTGTGCCACGGAATCCTCGTCACCTACGGTATTGACGTTGTCATCAAAGACATCAAAAAGTTCTTGTCGGAGACACAATCGGAGATCATAATCTTGGAGATTCGTACGGAATTTGGGCAGCAAGACCCTCCTGAATTCGAAAAATACCTGGTTGATGAGCTCGGGGAGTTTCTGATTCACCAGGACGACCACGTGTTTGGAAAAACAGTTGCAGAACTTTTGCCGAAGAGAGTAATTTGTGTTTGGAAGCCAAGAAAATCGCCTCAGCCCAAGCCAGGGAGTCCCTTTTGGAGTGCTGGGTTTTTGAAGGATAATTGGATTGACACAGATTTACCATCCACAAAGTTCGAGAGCAATCTGAAGAATTTGAGCGAGCAACCGCCGGTTTTGTCAAGAAAATTCTTTTACAGGGTGGAGAATACGGTCACCCCGCAGGCTGATAACCCGATTCTGTGTGTCAAGCCCGTGACAAGACGGATTCACAAATTTGCGAGGCTGTTTATTGCTGAGTGCTTCTCCAGGGGCTGCGCCGATCGGCTGCAAATCTTCTCCACAGATTTCATAGATGAAGATTTTGTAGATGCATGTGTTGGGATTACGCACGCAAGGATTGAAGGGAAAGCCTGAAATTTCTGTCTCTGTTCTTTCTTGTTTGATGGAGATATCATAATCGCCTTGCATGTTACTATTTTCTTTCTTTATCTATGAAAAATTTGCTGTTAATTTGTTTCATTGTAATATAATTTGTGTGATGTATAAAGGGCTGGCTAAATATTAATCATGTATTGGGGGAGAGTTGTTCTGGTTTGATTACATCCTTCTGGATCAGCAAGAATTTTTCTCCTTTTCTGGTTTTGGTTTTCCCTACAATGGTTTGTGTTCTTGCTTTAACAGATTTTCCCTTCCCATTAAGCTGCATGGACAAGCATGAATTTTATTTGAGCGTTGCTAGGAATACTATAGCGTTTACAAATTTCTTACAAACTAAGGTAATAGTTCATGTGACACTTATCACACCAACCACTAAAATATGAACTATTATGTGGCAACCCATATGATACTTACCATATTTACAAACTGATGTTGTGGTTTATATAACACTTACCACATCAGCTACTAAAATATGAACCACCAATATGATAATTTACGTTTACAAATTTCTTACAAACTAACGTATTAGTCCATGTAACAAACACTAACCACACACCAAGTTACCAACCACTAAAATGTGAACTATCACATGGCAAGCCATTTGATACTTACCATATTTACAAACTGATGTTGAAGTTCACATGACACTTACCATGTCAGCTACTAAAGTATGAACCATCAATATGATAATCTATGTTTGTTGCCATACAAGTTTAGAAAGAGATTATACTAAAATTTTTGGAGAAACCACCCCACATCTAGGCTATATTTTGCTGATCTCAGATGAAAATAAGGAACGTGACTGACTGGTCTGAGATCTTCTAAGTCCTCAACCTTTTCTTCCCCATGTTGAGGCTCTTCTTGCCTCCTTGTGCAACTGTTTTGGCTCCCTCCTTTCTCTTCTCTTTTCTCTCCTCCCCCCTTCTCTTGGTGTTTTTGCTACATTTTCTCTCCCTGTTTGTTTTTCTCCAAAGATCACAACTCCTGCTCCACCCCGCCGTCAAAAACCCCTACCCGTGTCTATTAGCTTTGCTTCGATACCCACTTTTAACAGCCCTATCGGAGAAGATCGAGTAATTTTTGATCAATTTCCTACTGTTAATTTGTTTGTATTTGCAACATTGTAATTTTTGCTAAAGGTTTGTTGTTGAAAAACCCACTCCTTTTCAATGTTTTGATTCCTTCTCCCGTCCCTTATTTGCTTAGGAATTTTTTTTTTTTTCAAAAAAGAAAAGGAAAATATGAAAATAAGGAATGTTTAAACTATCTATGCTCCACAATCTAATTGGCAAAGATCATAGGCATGGATAATTACATCCAACCCCCTCTACAGCAGCAGTAGAGCTATGTCACTCAACTTCAAAACCTCCAAGGCATGGATAATTACCTGTGTTACCATCAACCTCGAAGGTTCGTTGCATTACAACTTGTCAGCTTCACCCATCAAAAAGAGACTTTTGGTGGTATTGACTGAAACATCTTTATCAGTTACCAAAGAGCATACAAGAATGTCGGCCATGATGGAGTAAATATGTGCATAAAAAAACAAATAGGTACAAAATTAAAGATGTAGCTCCAAATACAGCGATGGCAAAGAAGACAAACAAGGAAAATGAAGGAATGTACATCAAAGAAGTATTTCTGCTCAACACCCTTTTGCTTGAGATCTAATATTATATGGTAGTAACCTGCTCAGACCAACCCACCCAAAAAACTTGGTCAGAATTGATTTTTTTTTTTTTTGACATGTCCGCACAAGAGGGGGGAGAAGGATTCGAACTAGTGACCTCCGCTTTATTAGGCGTGGTCCCAACCGATTGAGCTATCTCTTGGGGACGACTGAAAAACTCTATGATTGCCTTTTATCTGCAGCATTTTTGTCTTAAAACTTCTTCTAATCTTTGAAATATCAATGAGAATGCTCCTGCAATGAACACAGCCCACAACTTAATAAAATTGTTCCACAAGATTGGACAGGCACATCAAGTCATCTCATACTTCAATTAATAAAAATTTCCTTTCGCGTGTAAGATGTGATTAGCAAGATCAAAAGTAAGAACACATTAGGGATGATGAAATAAAAGAGTAATGGCTGGATCATAACTATTGAGGCATAATCTAGCACTAATACCATTTAGCACGAGAAAGAGAAATTGCAAACTATGGACTGACGTAGAATGAAACAACCGTGAAGACTCATGGCCGGGAGACATTAACAAATCAAAAAGAAAAGAAAAACGAATAAACAAAAGGCAGCTATTGGTCTTCCTGCAGATGCGGTACCATGAGGTAAAGGGGTTTCTCAAGGTAGGAGACGTCCAAGAAAGATCAATAACTGCCTTTTCTCTTTATAGGTATATACAACTCACTAAACATATGGGAATGAACCCGTTTCTAAACCCTCCGCTCCATATTTATGAGAGAAGGAAATTTACTATTAGGTAAAAGAAGATTAACAAAAGAAATGGTACAAAAAGGAGCAGCGTGAACAGAAAAGATTTAGATACATAAAGCCATATTGATAAAACAAGGATTTATTGTGAATAGCTTAGTTGACAAATGGGTCTCCAGAATCTTTTTAAGAATAGGAAGTCAGTGAAAATGATTAGAATGCTACAACAAGAGCTTCTTTTCTAAGAACAAAAATTTGATTTCAGAAGTATTAGAGTCATGGGGGAAAGTACCTGGCACTGGGTTTTCTCTATGCTGTAATGATCCTTTCACCAGAAGTGTCCCGGGGATTTGCTGAAAAACCTGTTAATATAGAGTACGTGAGACAATTTTATGAAAATTCCAACATTCCAACTAACCAATCAAGCTGGACAAGGAGGTAAACATACCGAAATGCGAAAACGTAAGTTATTTAAAGGAGGGTGCAAAGAACTTGAACTATCAAATGTCTCTTGCTCGTGTTGACAACTTCTAGCTTCATCAAGAGGTTGTAACTCATCCTTCAGGATTGCATCACAATGATCATTTGATGCCATGATCTATTAAATTTAGATTGTATGTAAGCACATAGAAATATCGGATACAAAGTATTTTAGATGCTATGATAGATCAATAGTGATAACTTACGTCGATGGTAAATAAAGAGGCATTCAATTCACAGGATGCACCACTAGTATGGAAGAAAGACTCAATCGATTGTAATACATGAAAAGCACTGAATTGGCGTTGAAGACCCTAAGCAGTTGACAAGAACACAGCATGAGATGTAATGTTAAATGTTAGCAGGAAGAAAAAGGTAAAACATGAAATGAGAATATAGACATAAAGTAATGCATTTAAAACCTCATATTCCGACGTTACATACATGTAGTAGAAGTAGTCAAAGTTTGCCAATGCATAACTTTGCTTAAAATGTTTAAAACGTTTTTGAGCCTATTGCTTGGCTGATCATAAATGTAGATATGGTACAGTCATCTTCCTCTTAAATTTACCTATGAAGTGACTAGCTGTTTTTATACTCATTGTGGAGAGGATAAGTTGTTCTTCATGTAGGAGTCAAATAACAATACAGAAAACCTGAGACTGGACAGCATTCTTAGGCAGAAACACAGAGAAAGGTTGTCAGGATCTTTTTCATTTTCAGGAACAGGAGCCAAAGCTGAGAATAATTATATGGGGCTTAGTGAAGGGGTAAGGGTCCAGAACATCAAATGTAGCAAAACCAAGGAATTCCACCCTAAATATCAAATTGCACATGTAATCCATGATTCACTCACACTGCAATCTCACTAAATCCAGCTAGATAAATTTCTTAAAATTGGGAAAATTCAGACATTGTCTCGAGAAATTGAAAATAGATATCACGACCTCAAGCATGAAAGACATGATATTCTTCTCAGCCACGTGAGGTGATACTATCTTCCTCGCTGGAGGGACAAAAGACCAAGCTAGCCCCCATCGACATGTTTGGCCTTGGACAAATTCAGTAGTCTTTACTATGGTGACTCCAACCTCTCGCAGCTTTGATATCAGGAATTTGAGGTTTGATTTTCTCCCAACCATTGAAGTGTACCACCTACAAAGAAATCTAAATTTTCTAAGAGAATATACATTGACACATGGCTGATTAATAAGAACAGTTTACGTTGACAAGGATAATACCGAAAAGAATGCTTCAGAGCAGCACTATCTTCAATAATACGAGTTATAAAAGCCTTTTCTCCACCATGACAAATCATCTCCTCCGGAGTCCCACCACAAGCAGTTTTTGGATTCAGTCCCGCTTCATCCATGGATTCAAAAAATGGAGGATTACACATGCAGAAGTCAAACTTCTCACCGTCCCTGACCGCACCAAGAAGTACTGGTGGCCCATTATACCTCTTGTTCGCATCAGCATGTGGATCGAATGAAGTGGAGGGCAAAGGATCCACCTCCTTCTTAACTGCACTCCCACTCAACTCTGTTTTGTTCTCACAAACGACCAACTCGTCATTGTGCAACTCTTCCATAGAAGGACTCTCTTCGCGAATTTCAACCTTTCTAATTTCAATAAGTTGCAAAATTTGTGGATTATTCTTAACATTTTTCCCAGCCCACTCTAGGGCAACGTCAGTGACATCTGCAACCAAGATCAGCAAAATTAAACTACTATTAGATTCTGAGTTTGACATAAACAAATTTCAATTCAAAATTTGATAAGCGTCACCTATAAAACTGAAAAGCTACCTGATCCAACAAAACTCCACCCAAGAAGAGATGCACCAAGAAGTGGATAAATGCAGTTGGCTCCAGTTCCTATATCAAAACCCCTCACATTATCTCCACTGGTGTTACTCTTTACTATAATGTCAGATGCAAGAAGATCTTCAATCCAATGGATATAATTGGATCTGTTGGGCACTGTAGGGCAGAGCTGCCCATCAGGAATCCACCTAGAAAATTGAATTCCCATAAAACTTCACCACATGTCAAAATCTACACAACAATAAAATCATATAACCAAAGGGCTCGCTCACTACCATACCAAAAGAAGAGAAGGCTAGGAAATATAAAAAAGGCCACTGCATCAAGACAATTTGATCACCTATATATTTGCATATCCAAGAGAATACACTGCTTGCTTCAAAACTAAATTTTGAATCCTTGGGACAAAACTACTAGGCTAAAATGAGTTGTTGTTGTTTTTTCGTCACCAACATAACATATTATCACAAAGACGAAAACTTTATCTTTTGGTCACTGATACAACATGGTCCTTACTATTCTCAATAACCACACACGTAACACATTAACGGTGCATTTGATTATTCGCATAAAAACTCTTAAGCTCCACTGCATCATATGTATCAATTGAAGAGGGAAAAAAAACATAACTTAGTGCATTTTTTAAGGTTTATAGACTTCAACCAATTAACAGTCTTTCAAAGACAGGAAAGAACAATAACAACGAAGAATAAGCGAAATGCACAAACTGGGTAACCCCTCAGAAGATTAAAAAACACGAATTTCCCAATTTTCACATACAAACACGACCAAAGCAAAGACACCCTTAAACACAAACCCAGTTTTTTCAAAGAAAAAACAGAACTTCCCAAGAAACTAGATGTAAAACTAGATGCTTCCAAAAGAAAATACCAATGGATGCCATGGTCGTGGAGGAGGAGGACCCGGGTCAGCTCTCGGGTGGCGTTGAAGTCGGTCCAGTCGATTCTGGGGCGACCGTCGCGGCCGTAGAAGACGAAGGGCTGGAACGAAGTGTAGAGAGAGGCCAAGAGCGCGAAGTCGGGTGGGTTCTCGGAGTACTTGTTTCTGGGATGGATCGTGGGCCGCTCCGAGTCCCTCCTCCTCTTCCTCTTGCTCGGCATTTTTGCAAAGTTTCGGTGTATCGGATTCGAAACCCTTGTGTGGATTTGAGAGGGTTTTTCCGTTTTTGTGGGTTTTCACTTTTAACGTCGGAATCAGGAAACAAAAAAGAAAGGAATGACCATCTATTTGTAAAGGCGACATTTAGACTTTATAAGGCGAAAGTGTCGACATAAGAGAAGAAAGAAGTAATAATTTTGACAAAAAAAATTACTTGTAGCTTGAATTTTTAAAATATATATAAGTAATTTTTCAAAGTATATTTTTAAAGGTTATATATATGGTAAGCTCAATAAACTTCTCTAATAACGACTTTTGTAGATGTCACTAGCAAAGGGTTTATTAAGGCATTATTTGTCGCTGTAAAATCTAATTATGTTGCCTTAAACAAAGTCTTAGTATAATTTTTGAAGCTCTAATTTTCTGTCTGGTTATTTCTATAAGACAATTACATATTTTGATTTTAATGAGGTTTTGAGATTTATAAACGGAAAAATATTCTTAAGAGAGTAAGAGGAAAATTGGCATGTTGGTGGAGAGTTGATGTATATGCTTGAAGGCTTAAAGCATAGGGATTGTCGGATTGATGACCTGATTTTCCGAACTTTTATTTAAATATCTCATCAGAAAATTAAAGAAAAAAAAAAAGGAAAGTGAGAACAACCACATCAAATCAAAGAAAGAAAAAAAAAAAAACCCATAGCAGGTGATACCCAGGCCAAACCCACAAGTCTGGCCTGCCGCGAACGCCTCAAACTCTGTTGGCTGTGATCCGCCTCAAAACTCGTTTCTAATGCATTAAAACCCTTTTCTAATGCCCCAAAACTCGTTTCTAATACTTCAAAACCTGTTTTTAATGCTTCAAAACCCGTTTCTAATGCCCTAAAATCCATTTCTAATATCTCAAAACTCGTTTTTTTATTCAAAACTAAAATCTAAAAGTGAAAGGTTAACCCTTTATAAATTTTATCACTCTAAAATCTAATGTATTTTGGTCCAAATTATTTTTGTACACTTTTTATGTTTTTGCTTATGTATCGATTATTGATTGAAGACTGTAAAAATGGGTTTTAAAGCTCATCTTGATATAAGTTAAAGTTAAAAAAAAAAAAAAAAAAAAAAAAAAAAAAAAAAACCTTAATTATCTTGAACAGTAATATTGATTTTTTTTTCGTATATAAAGATAATTAGAGTTTTTCTATGATTTTTTTAAATATGATGTGACATTTAAAATTATTAATAGATTAAAATTTAATAATAATTACCTTAAATGTAATAGTAATTTTAATATGATATGACATTTGAAAAGACTTCTCTTTCTGGTCAGTTGATTCCAACCAAACAGATAACAACAAATATTCTGATAAATCCTGAAATCCATATGAAGAAGAAAGGACACTACAAGAACTGTAGTAAGTGAGTGGTTCGCGTTGTATTCACTATTCATATGAAAAAATTTCTCAATCACACCAATTAGGCTTCCTCTCTAATGATGATTATGATGTGTTTGGCTTTTAAAAAACTCTACGATTGGATTGGACCCCATTAATTGGCGCCGGCGGCTGCTCTAATCCTCATTTCAACGACAAAATCATTAGGTTCCAATAATATCTCTTCTTGACAATCAATTTCAACAACAAGAGATTATGATTGAACAACGTTGTTTTATAATACTTTTTTAAGAAAAATAGAAATGTTTATAAACTTATCCAAATATAAAACACTCACATAATATTTAAAATTATTTTTATCTTTATGTCATTTTTAATCAAAAGGCAAAGCATTTAAAAAGCCATAACAAACGGAACTATATATATATTCTAGACATTGACTGTCGATTATAATACATGCTATCCAAAATTGTCAAGAAATCATACATATCATTACAAAGTATCGTATTTAGGGACAAGGTTTGAATTACTTCGAATTTTATTATGATACCATGTTAAATAACTTAGATTATCTATTTAAGCCGTAATTTATTCGGCTTTTATGTTGTTATGAAAATAACAGCATGTATGTTATAGTTTAAGCAACGATTAAGATTGAATCTCAAAGTTGCATTATTTTTAGAAGATTTTAATAGGAGAAAGAAAATTAAAAAAGATTTTGAGATATTCAATCTTAACCATTGCTTAAACTACAACATACATATTATTATTTTAATAACAATATGTAAACCTTTTTTGATGTTGAAGAGGCCTCTTCTGGTGTTGTTTAAGTTTGGCTTTGGCCTTCTATGAGAACTAATTAAAAAATAAATAAATAATAGCATATAAGTCAAATCCGTAAGGACGAGCCCCATGTGCTTGGACCAATCGTATACAAGTACTTGGCTAAAAGTTCATTGGGTTAGTGGGCCGGGCCTATGATCAAAATCCAAGGGAAGCTCCCACAAGGTTTGAGGTTATTGGGATATCTTATTGGGGATTTAAACCTTTTATTTTTATTTCTATTTTTATGAGAATTCAAAATTTCATGTTGAGTATTAAATTTTTGGACAAATTCATGAACTATCCTCTTAATTAAACATTTTTAAGAGGAAAAAAAAAAGTTAAAAAAGTAATATTAAAAGCTACTCTTTATTTCACCAGTTTAGCATCACATTGATGTAGCTTAATCCATCATTGGATTTTATTTTTATTTTTTTAAAAAATAAAATAAAAATTAAACAAACGCTATCTAAGGGTGAATGAGTAATGCTATATTCTAAACTCAATATTAATGAATTGATATGATAGTATCTATAAGGCACTGACACATCAACCTAATAAAACGAAAGTGGGATGAGAATGTAATATATAACATTAAAATGTAATTTTTAACATTATTCTATTATTCCCAATTTCACACATAATTATCACATTGATTTGACACTAATTAACATAACTTATTTAAAATAACTTCTTTTTTTTTTAATTTGTATTTATAAAAAATCACTTAAAACACGAACCGACATAAAAATGGTAGGAAGGGTTATCTTCCTTATATTGCTGCCCCTGCATTAATGGAGTGAAAGGAGCAGAGTGGGACCTGAGATTCTATGAAAGAAATTGTAAGCCTATCCACAATAAACAGGTAGCTGAGTCAGCATAGTGCAGCATCCAATGGATAAGCCTTGCGAAAACAAATTTCCACCATTAGCCAAATCAACCATGATTAACCCCACAACCTTTTACTCTGTTCTTTTCTATATAAACCCATTCACCCCTCCCTCCTCCACTTCAAAACTCTCAACCCCAGCTTCCTCAATGCTTGCCTCATCCTCAACCCCATTTCTCCAATACCCATTTCAAACCACCCTGCTCAGACAACAACCTCAAACAAAACCGCCCTGTCTCAGATTTCGCCCGCATAAAACCGTTGCAGGTTGCAGCGCAACAGGGGAGCAGACGACGACAGAGACACAGCAGCTTCGTTTTCGGGCTCATCCAATGGCTTCAACTGTTTCATTGTACGAGGTTCTTGGGATCCCCATGAGCGCGAGTTGCCACGAGATCAAGGCCGCCTACAGGAGACTGGCAAGAATGTGCCACCCTGATGTGGTGGCTATCAACCGGAAAGAAACGTCGGCCGACGAGTTCATGAAGATCCATACAGCGTATTCGACTTTGTCCGACCCCGACAAACGTGCTTGTTATGATAGAGAGATTTATAGGTATCGACCGCGGCCCTATGCTGCTTCGTCGGCGGCCATGGCGACGGCGATGTCTGGGTTCTCGGGATATACTAGCAGGAACTGGGAGACCGACCAGTGTTGGTAGCTAATATTATATTTAAAATCCTTGATATATACATACGTATATATCAATATATGTATGTATATTATATATAAGATCATCCTGTTCTTCACTTTCTGTAATCAATATTGAAAGCAGAGTAGAGAGAAGTGAGAACAGGGTAAAACGATGCCGTTTCTTTTTTGTAAACGGGCATTCCTAGCTTTTCACTTTTTAGAGAGAGGGTCCCCTGGAAAATGTTTTTAGGTATAATATATATATATATATATATATAATTTATATGTCTTTTAATCCACTTTTTGAGTTCATCATTTCATAATTAATTTATATCTTTTGGTATGAAGAAATTAAATATTGAAAGAACATATTCTGTGCATGTGCAATGTGCTAAGATAATCCAACTGTGAAGTCAATTGGAATATTTGGAGACTCCCAAACCATCAAGATAGGGACATTTAATACGCCAGCTTGAGATTTCAATGGCAACCGGCCATTGTTGAGAAAAATTAATATTGGGGTGAAGTTATTATGTGACATTTTTATTTGTATTAGTCACCTTCAAATAAAAAACAAATGAAGATGATTAGATTCCGTGTTTTGTATGTAAAGAGGGAAATACAATAGCTCAAGAGCATGCAGCGTAATACAAACCGAACGTGCATGGTCCAAGAACGTTTAGAATTCGGACACAAATTTCTTTTTTATTATTCCAATCCAGTATTAAGAAAATATCTGTCATTCGAAATTGGCTTCATCCACCCAATAAATAATAGATTGATGTGACATGGATGGATGAATACCTTAACTATAAAAAATAAATATGGAACGAATAATAATGCATTGATAGATATATCTCCTAACCATTACCTAATATTAGGGTGGAAGTTATTACGTGATATGACAATATTTTTATTTGTCTTTGTCATATACAATTACTTCAAACAAACTCCCAAAGAGACGTTCAAATCTTAGAATTGGAAATAAATACTTCACAAATCACCCAAATTAATGTTCTTAAATGTGGATCCACTTTCCATATTAGTTGTTTAGTTTTAAGATAACCTAAATTAAATAAAAGAAGTTTAGTTAAAAGATGCACGAACACATTGAATGTGGTGTGGATGCAGGCAATGATCTCGAACTTTCTGGATTCTGATTAAATTTTTCAGTTCTGAGGTTGGTCGGTGAATTTTGTCAGCAAGACGAGTCATCAATCGCTAGGCATTTGCAGGCTTTTGCGCCCAGTTGATGTAACATGCGAATTGCGATATACCGTGTGCAGAGTTCAGAGGAATCTGTCTCAAAATTTGAAGAGGATCACATGCTAGAGGCTAGGATTAGCCCTAATAAAAATAATTAAAATGGAAAGTTTGTCGTTAATTAAACCAACTACCTTTTTGGTCTGTTGCCGCAGAGTAACTGCCAACTAACAGTCTTCCTCTCTAAAAAAAAAAAAAACAAAAACACACAGACAAGGTACTTGTTTCACCCCTTTCACCCTTCCGGTAAACTTTTTGACAAATTTTTACTGCCTCCCTCTATGAAGGAAATAAACGTAAAAATTAAGGAGAATTGAAATAGATTTCTCTGGAGAAATATCTTTTTGTTTGAAATTTTGATCCAATTTCTCTATAGTGCTGCTAGTGGGCAGCCTTATCTTGTATTACTTTCAAACATGATCTTATCTTACTGCCCATAAAAAAGAACATTCATTACTCTTGTTCTCTCAAATCAACCTTGTTGTCCTGTCACAAATCTTAAAAAGCAAATGAAGTAACGATAGAAATCATATTGTTACGAGTAATGTTAAACTTAATATTTGTTTATTATATTTATATTGTTTCCGTTCATATGACATGTTTTATGCGACTTACACTTTTGTTATTTTAAGTGGTTGACATTGTAAGCTACTTAAAATATGTCAATTGATATGACATGAATGTGATAAATGAGTATAAAAAGTAGCGTTATTTCATTTTTATTTTACCATTACCTTATTAAGTTATCGTGATTCTTTTAGTTGAACGCAGGTTTTTTATTTTTATTTTATAAATACTGCATAAACAAATTATAGGGAAAGACAAAACAAAAACAAGCAAACAACGTAATAACCCAATTAAGATAGACTATACAAGCACCTCAGAGCTCGGGAGGAAATTCAGGAAGGTGAAAATTTATTAGTTAAGAATACATAATGTAAAAGCTGCGGACCACTAAGATGAATAAATTTGTCAAAAGTAAAAGAATTCCTATAAACTTAAACCATCGGAAGCCAGACTAAAAATTGACAACTTGTACCTAGTCTGGCTTAAAAAAACCCCGAGCATACTAAGATGGGTGTTCTTGAATCTTGACCACTTTGCTCAAAATTATGGTATGCTCAACAAAATAAAATTTCCAATCATATCTATCCGTTTATTGAACATTATTAATTCTGTGACGTGGAAAACTATAAATTGTTTACTTTTGACACCCATCTCGATTGAACAGAAACCATTCAAATCTTTCCAGCTTTCCTGATCACCTTCGTGGAGTAGTGTCGGGGTGCGATTATATGTCGGAAAGCGACAAATTGATGACACGACATTATGAATTGGAGCCACGTGTTATCTTGTCGTGATCACCAATACGACCTCTGGTCCCTATTCGACGACATGTCGACATCCCACAAAAGAATTTAATAATACACATTTCTTNGGAGGAAATTCAGGATGGTGAAAATCCATCAGTTAAGAATACAGAATGTAAAAGCTGCGGACTACTAAGATGGATAAATTTGTCAAAAGTAAAAGAAATCCTATAAACTTAAACCATCGGAAGCCGGACTAAAAATTGACAACTTGTACCTAGTCTGGCTTAAGAAAACCCCGAGCATACTAAGATGGGTGTTCTTGAATCTTGAACACTTTGCTCAAAATTATGGTATGCTCAACAAAATAAAATTTCCAATCATATCTATCCGTTTATTGAACATTATTAATTCTGTGACGTGGAAAACTATAAATTGTTTACTTTTGACACCCATCTCGATTGAACAGAAACCATTCAAATCTTTCCAGCTTTCCTGATCACCTTCGTGGAGTAGTGTCGGGGTGCGATTATATGTCGGAAAGCGACAAATTGATGACACGACATTATGAATTGGAGCCACGTGTTATCTTGTCGTGATCACCAATACGACCTCTGGTCCCTATTCGACGACATGTCGACATCCCACAAAAGAATTTAATAATACACATTTCTTGTTCTGACTCAAAAATGTCTCGAACGTTGTTTAGGTAATGAATAAATTAATTTGCCACCGAGGCAGCAATTGTATACAATATCTATGTGGATAAGGATTCCGAAACAGAGAACGTCAATTTTATAGTTTAAATTTTATTTTGTTGCATTTAATGATATAAACATAGATAAAAAAAAAACAGATATATTAAGGATCATTATTAATTTGATTTATTTTGGTAACTACTAACAGCTATTAATTGATATATTTAGGTAACAAACAATTTGAAATGATAATATATAGGAATATAAACTTGTTAATATATGTAGTCAATGCTTAATTTGATTCCCTCAAAGTTCAAATAATATTGAAAAATGTTTACGTGTCACGATTGTCACGTGTATTAGGCCTACCATTAAATCTATAAAATTTAATCTAAATCATGAAATGAATCCTATTTATTTCACATCCGCAAAGACATAAAAGCAAGAGTAATGCTGTATATAATATTATTATCCCCGTCACTATCTGATCTCATTATGCTAACATGACATAAAAAAATAAAAAATAAAAAAAGGGGTGAAGTTGGTACAATGAAAGTGAAACAGTAATAAAATATTGGACTACCCTAAATTAAAAGCATTTCCAAGTTTTGTAGCTCACCCAATCGTTGGGGACAGGCCATGGCGGAGCCACATAGGCCTTTGGGGGGTGCCATGGCATAGAGGCCAAAGATTTAATTTTTTTTTTCCCAAAAAATAAAAATAAAAATTCCGAGAATGCTTTATATGGTAAACTTTAATAATGTTGAAACTCAATACATACGTATGGTAACAAAAAAAAAAAATCCTTATTTAACTGTGTATGGTAAACTTTAATATCCATATAATTGTTTATTTTGTTATTTAATGTTTTACAGGGTCCTGATTTAACTTTAAAATTTTAAGTTTATGAATAAACTTTAAGTTTATAAATGGATTGATTTAACTTGCTTTTTTTTTTTTTTTTTTTGGACATGATGATTTAACTTGCTGAGAGCTTCGATTTAGATTCAATACTTGATGATTTTGTACTTTTAAGAGACTATAAAGTGCAGTTCTAGACACTTTTTTTTTTTTTTTGTATTTCTGTCTTTTTGATATAGTGCCAATATGTTATATTTGTAATATATCAATTTGAGCACATATTTATGAACTTCTATAGAGTTTTTTTTTTTAATGTATATATTGTGTGAATTACCAAATTTTTAGAGTAGAGAAAATTTTAGGAGGCCAAAAAAATTTTAGCGGCCCCCCAATATGAATAGTCTGACTCCGCCACTGGGGACAATTTTGCACGATATATAAAAACCCTTTCGAACCCGCCCTCGGCCATGAACTTGCTTGAACCACACTTGGCGCAATCATATGGATTATTGTTATTTTTTCTTAAGAGTTTATTAGTTAAACTTTGTTAAAAAAAAATAATAATAATTTTAAAAAAATAAAAACAAACAAAGTTATTGAACACAAAATTCTATATCTCCTTTTCTCTTGCCTAAAGCAATATCTAAACCAATAGAGTTTAACTTATGGGAATAATTTCAATTTGGCCAAGGCAAAAAACTACTACTCACAAGCTGACACCACAGCTTAGCACACAAATTCAAAATGAGAATAAAACACCATATTATTCCTTCCACATTGACCTGCCGCCCACCTCCACCTGACGTTGCCACCCGCTTTTGCCTCTGTCTCTGTCGGCTTTGTAGGGGTGGCTCGCCGGCCACCCTAGCTAGATTTGGGGTGCCGCGCAGGGCATCTGCTTGGGGGTGATCGAATCGGCCACCCCGTGGCTTGGGTTGCTCACCAGCCACCCCAACTCCTCTCCTTGTGGCTACTCTCGTGGCCCAACTCCTCCCCTTTGGTTGCTCTCATATATGATTTGGTGTTTTGTTCTCACTTTAATTTTTTTTATTTTTTCTTGAATTAATGACATGTCACGTGTTGATTGGTAGGCAACAAATCCATGGTTTTTGCCAAGACCGTATAGTAGCAACCCTTTTAATTTATATCAAGATGAGTCTTAAAACTCTATTTTTACAGCTCCAATCAATAACTGACACATAAACAAAAATATAAAAAGTGCACAAAAATAACTTGGACCAAAATACATTAGATTTTAGGGTGATAAAATCCCTGAATGATTAATCTTCTACCTCTAGGTTTTAGTTTTGAATAAAAAAACGAGTTTTGGAGCATTATAAACGGATTTTAAGGAGGGTCATGGCCAGCGGCATTTGAGGCGTTCACGACTGGGTCAGGCTAGACCCACGGCCTGGATCTTGCTGGCTACAGGTTTTTTTTTTTTTTTCTCTGATTTGATGTGGTTGTTCTCACTTTCATTTTTTGTATTTTTTTAAAAAAATTAATGATGTGTCACATGATGATTGGATGCTGTAAAATGACTAGTTTGCACCAAGACCTGATAGTAAGGGCTCTCTACTAGATAACATTCATTATGCCTTTTTGTGTCATTCAAAATTGATATGACTTTGAAATCACAATTAAATTTTGATCCAATAGTATAATAATTTTAAAAGACAAATGATTTTTAGATGAACACAAAGTAGAAAATTTCACTTTACCCTCATAAAATTTCAGGCCATTTTCAATTGAACTTTCAGTGTTTCAAAAATTACAATGCACCCATCAAAGTTTCAAAATTTTTTAATGTGGCCCATCTGTTAACCATTTTTGTCCAATTTGACTAAAAACTGGTCACATGCCAGGCACATGTATTTTTTGTCTTAAATTTTCAAAATGTATTTTAACAAATTCCAAAAATACCCCCAAGTCAAATAAAAAATAAATAAATAAATTTGAGCGTTGGGTGACTTGGCCACCCATTTTTGGGTGAGTGAACCACCCCCTTTAACCACTTGGAGGGTTTCGGCCACCCTCATTAGGCCCTAGGGGGTGGTTGGCCGCTCTCGATGGGCCTTGGGCTGGCTCGCCACTCCCAATCTAGCCTTCAGCCACTCCCTTGGCCATTTGGGGTGGTTGAAACTACCTCCATTTAACCCATTGACCACCCCTATTTTCTTTTCTTTTCTTTTTTCTATTTTTTTAATGTTTTTTAAAATAAAAAATAAAATTGTAGATGCAATTTTGTATTTTCCATTATTTATGTTTTCTCTAATGGAAATATTTTACGGATGGGCCACATTGAAAATTTTTGAAACTTTGATGGGGTGCATTACAATTTTTGAAACATTAAAGGTTACATTGAAAATTGCCTAACATTATGAGGGATAAAAGTGTAATTTTCCCAACACAGAAAACATTTAACATTGATAAAACCGAATACAACACACCTGCGGCTACTAAGACCCGATAGCCTAGTCAAAACTAACCCATTACTAAAGCCCAAGGAAGGGCTTGCTGCAAGAGCCCCAACCACCATGCCCAAAAGGGTCTCATTCTCAAAGAAATAAGTCTCTCTATCCACTTCTCTCTCTATTTCTTCCGCTCTCTTTTTTACAGGTTTTGAAAGAAGACTCAATCTGGGTGTTTCCAGATCCAACAAGTAAAACTGTTGATGAATTCGTGCATTGTAGGGGTTGGGGGCGAAGTGTGTGATGAGTAGCTTGCCATGAACCAGTCCACTGGAAAATGTCAAAATTAAAACACTGATCGAGGAATCACGTGAGGTTCCTGCACCGATGATACACTAAATGATTGAAGCTGTTTTCTTACAGAAATTCCCAACTTCATCCGAGTACAGAGGGTATCGACAACGCCACTGCAAGATCGTACACTTCAATAATAGTAGGCTGTCGTAAAGCACCAATTTCCAAGCCATGTCGTAAAATCCACCAAGCCGATCCAAGTTGAAGAATATCACGTTGCCTCAGGCGACGTTATGAGACATTATGAAGATTGCACAGGGAATTTCCGTTTTCCTATATATTTCAATCAAATGCATGGGATGCGACCCATTTTTTGTCCTCCGGATTTAACGGTGTTAGAATATATTTCAAACTTTAGGCAGAATTCAACAATGAAAATCAGCTTATAAAAAGAGGAGGTGTAAGAATTTATATAAACATAGTTAAGATTAAGAGCCTGTTTGGAATTGCGTTTAAGAAATATAGTGTTTTTTAGTCAAAAAGAACTTTTGGGCAAAAGTGTCTTTATGCCAATTTTAGGCTTTTTAGACTTTTAAAAGCGCTTTTAATTTTTTTACTGAACATGTATTTTTTTCTTCAAAATGATTTTTTGAGTATTAAAAACCCTTTTAAGCTCTTCAAACACAATATCAAACAGACACTTAATCCACGTGCGACACTAGAATCATGACATATCACCACATTTTGCTATCAACTTCTACAGTGGTTCACTCTATCGACACCTCGATAGTAGCTCTTTTTTCTTCTTCTTCTTTTTTTTTTTCTTTTTTTTTTTTTTTTGGCTCCACTCATTTATTAGTACCTATAGGTTTCCCCCTCCGTGACTTGACCATAAAGTGGCAACCTCCTTGAACTCATACTCGATGAGTTGTGTTCAATTCCATACTTGACGTGGTAGCTAGCTCCGATATCAAATTAAATTATCACGTATCCCAAAAGCTTAAACTGATAAGAATATGTAAATTTAATAATTTAATTAGTACTTTAATACTCATCCTCATGTAAGCTCAAACTCCATTTTAATAGATGATGCATAACACGTGTAATATTTAATTTAAACAATGGATGAATTGACAGAGTTAGAGTTAGAACATGACATTTGGCTCTGATACCATATTAAAATAAGATGAAGCTCAATCTTTTACCATGTTGAAGTTTGTGGAGAAAACAAAATACAGAAATGATAGCGGTTGGAAGCAAGAGAGATAGAGAATTATAGGTGGTTCGGTGTTAGACACCTATGTTTACCACTTTGAATGATCCATAAGGCTACATTGTGCTTTCATTCAATTATTTGTCTACAATCAAAAGTTCATATTTATAGGGTAGTGAGTAAATACAAATATGGTAATCAAATTTCTTCGATTTGATTACAATCTCAAGATTTAATTACAATTAACCCATAGATAAATAATATTTATATATCAACCAAATTAATATATTTTTTCATATATTTTAACAAACAAAAAAAATTAAACGTATGAGGTTTAGTGAAGGGCAAGGCTGGCCCAATGGCTAGGCCAGTGAGGCAGTCGCCTAGGGCCCCCAACTAATAAGGTCTAATTTTTTTTTTTAATAAGGCCTAAAAAATTTTTTAATAAGGCCTAAATTTTATTTTATTTTATTTTTTATTTATTTTTTTTTAACTTAAGGCCCAAAAGTTTTTCCCTTAAATTTAACTTAAGGCCTTTAAAATAAGGCTCCAATATAATAAGCCCTAAATAAGACCAATTAACCCAAAAAAAATGCCACATCAATTTCTTTTTTTGTCTTTTTAATCTTTCTCTCTCTCCTTTGTCGACAAATGAGAGAGGCTAGTATTCCTCGTTTTCCTCATTTTCCTTGGAAAAGGAGGAATACTAGCCTCTCTCATTTGTCTCCCTTTGCTCTCACTCTCTCTCCTTCCTCTTCTTCCTTTTCTTCCTCTCCTCCTCCGCTGTACATCCCTGCCAATATTCAAACATGTTTTATTGATCTATTTTTGTAATTTATTTTATTATAATTCAAATAATTTTTTTTACTATAAATCATATTTGTTTAATTTGTTAATATTTTTAATCAAACATGTGTACTAGAAAATATGCATCTAGATATGAAATACTTAAAGGAAGAGAAAAATAGAAAAACTGATTGAATCTAAAATAGGGCTTTAAATAAATTTGTTATTAGCAATAAACAAAATATTGGGGATAATTTAGGTGAAAAACTCATAAATGAATAATAAATTTATCAAAAAGAATTATTTTATTAGAAGATAATGAAAATGTTATTGATGTCTCTAACTTTATTATTACAAATATTTATGACCATAATAAAATGCAACTAGCTAATGAAGGAACTTAAAAGTCATGAAACAACAATGAACATATTACTAACATAAATGAAAATAATAATAATATTATAAAAATATAATAATATTATTTAATTAATATTTAAATATTAAAAAAAAATAAGGCTCAACTCCAAAATTTCGCCTAAGGCCCCCAAATACATTGGGCCGGCCCTGGTGAAGGGGTTAGGTAGTTTGAGACTTGAGAGGTTCATTAAAACTTTTTAAAGTTTGGAAAGAAAAAAAAAAGGTTACAAATTGGATGATAAGAAGAATTGATTAAGAGTTTTATAGTAGTAATAGTCATGATAGCTAATGCATGCATGTCACACTTTAAGGAATATTATTTAGATTTGTGTGTTAAAGTAATGATTAAGTGATTAAATTTACATATTCTTATCAATTTAAGATGTTGGGATAAGTAGTCATTTAACATAGTATCATAGCTAATAGTTATGTGATTAAACCTTAATTTTGTCAATTCATCTCCCATTTAAATTAAATATTCCACGTACTTCTTCCAATCTATTTAAACTTTTGGAATAACTCTTGAAACAAATAATACTCACCCTCCTCTCTATGAAATTACCTAATAACTTGTTATAGCAATTTGAACGCTCTAAAAGCCAATGAAATCCTAATTTTAAATGCAAAGCCAAAATACCTCATGCTATGTACGTACGTACCATGCTGATTTCTTGTCCTGCATTCTATGAATCTTCACTGCACTTTCCATGGTTCCCTGTGTTGATGGAGCAAACAAAGCCTAGAAATAGATAACTTCAAAGTCAATTTCCCTACCATTTCCTAATTTTCTTTTAGAAAAAATAAAAATAAAAATCCCCATCTTCAATCATTCATCACATTTGAAAATAGTGTTAACCAATGACTTCACGTGTGAGTTGTGTGCAATATCCACCATCCGCCACGGGTACTGGTTTGGAGGGTGATAAAAAAGAGGGCTTCAAGTCCTTAAAATGTAGCTCAATTGGCTAGGACCACGCCTAATGAATTGAAAAGGAAGTCATAAGTTCGAATCTCACTCCTCTCTCTTATGCGGTCATGTCAAAAAAAAAAAAAAGAGGGGTTCAATTTTTGTCTACCATTCCTAAAATTTTATTTTATGTTTTCACTAATTTTATAGTAACAAACAACTCAAAATAGAAAATACTATTCAAAACACAAGAATCTATTTTCAAATATGTTTGTTATTGGGATTTCGTAGATAAAATGAATTAATACATTCTAACATCCACTTTAAACTCAAGGTGTAAGTTTGAGTTTAGAAAAGAGAGAAATTAAAGGCATCTGAAGTTGATGGTTGGATCAAGACAATGCTGGCGAGAAAGGCTAAAAGTGACGACTGGAGAAATACCGGAGAATGGAAACAAGCTGCTAAAAAAATTAGGTTAAGGGCCAACCCGCAACTGACAATAATGGTCAGAGAATGGAAACTAGCAATTAAATCCAGTGAATAGCCAAATCACATTGTGCCCAGGTTCATCAACAAGAAAGACGAGGAATGCTGAAAATGACGGCCAAAGAAATATTGGAGAACAGAGACAAGCTTCTAAACAAATCTGGAGAAGGGCTAAGCCGCAATTGACAATAAGACCGGAGAATGAAAACTAGACTTTAAAAATCTTATGAAGTGTCAAACTACATTGTGCCAAGATTCGCCAATAAAAAGAGTCGTGGATCACAACAAAATTGGGATCTATGTGATAGTTTATGTAATAGTCGTGGATCTATGTAATAGTTTATGATACATGGATCGCCATAGAAACTTGTCTATGATACCATATTGAAATATATATAAAATATAAAATACTAAAATAAGAAATAGAAAGAAAATAGAGAGCGAAGTGGAAAAAGGTGTATTGGCTACATCTTGTATATTCACGGTGTCTTATATTTGTTGAATTTTTTAAAAACTATTACATAGATCTCTATTTATACATAGAGAGAGACAATAAGTATATTTAAAAATAAAACAAATAAAAAAAAACCCTCAAAATAAACACTAAAATAAATAAGGAAATAAATAAACTCTAGGTAATATAAAATATTCTAAAAATAATATATTCCAACAATTCCAAATAAATTAAAAAAAAAAAAAGAAAAAGAAAAAGTAAGAATAGTTTGCAATCACGTGTTAAATCTCCAAAAGTTCTGTTCATAATATTATTGTTGGTACCATATGCATTAGAACTTGTGGCAATAATTGAAAGCACGTACATTAATAGATGAAATTGAAAGATCAATTCAACAATAAGATTCAAGTAATTGCCCCGAAACCACGTACTTGGTTTTTTAAAACTATTACATAGATCTCTATTTATTGAGAGACAATAAGTATAGTTAAAGAAAAAAAAAAAACAATAAAATAAATAAACTCCAGGTAATATAAAATATTCTAAAAATAATATATTCCAACAATTCCAAATAAATTTAAAAAAAAAAAGAAAAAGAAAAAGTAAGAATAGTTTGCAATCACGTGTTAAATCTCCAAAAGTTCTGTTCATAATATTATTGTTGGTACCATATGCATTAGAACTTGTGGCAATAATTGAAAGCACGTACAATAGATGAAATTGAAAGATCATTTCAACAATAAGATTCAAGTAATTGCCCCGAAACCACGTACTTGGTTTTGACGCCATTTTTGGATCCGGTTCTTTCAAAAGTAGATTTGCTCTAGTCCTCTTTCGCGCCTCTCCAACGACTACTTTGCCCTACTCTCCTTATTCAGTTGTTGCTAATCTTTTGGGTTGGGACTTTTCTTTCAACAGTCGTTTGTCTGTTTTGTTTGTTATGGTAAAACGACTCAATAAAAAGCTAATTACATCTACACTATAATCGACTACTTTGCCCTGCTTTCCTTACTCGGTTGTTGCTAATCTTTTGGGTGGGAACTTTTCTTTTAGCAGTTGTTTGTTGGTTTTGTTTTTTATGGTATAACGACTCAAGAAAACACTAATCACATCTACACGCTATCATCAACTACTCTGCTCTACTCTCCTTACTTGGTTGTTGCTAATCTTTTGGACGGGGACTTTTCTTTTAGCAATTGTTTGTCTGTTTTGTTTGTTATGGTATAACGACTTAAAAAAACGCTAATCACATCTACATTATCATCGACTACTTTGCTCTGCTCTCCTTACTCGGTTGTTGCTAATCTTTTGGGTGGGGACTTTTCCTTCAGCAATTGTTTGTCTGTTTTGTTTGTTATGGTATAATGAATCAAGAAAACGTTAATCACATCTACACTATCATCTTAAAATGAATAATTAATTTGGAACTTTTCTAAAATTTTCACCTAGTAACTAGGCAATATGAGGTATATCATTCATGATTATCTTATAAACTACTCACTCTGTGAGAGCTACTTCTCATCTTCCCAATATGCGACCAGTGGGTTAAATATAGTGTTGCCGCCTGTCGATGACCCAAATTTAGCCTTTTATGGTGCATGTTTTATTTTGCTTATAAAGATTTCGGTAGGCTTGCCATTTTCAAAACTCTTTGTTTTGCCTTTGATAGCAGCCCCTTATGGCCGCTTTGGTTTTCTTTATGGACCGGTTCAATTATTTGACTCATTCCTGATTGTTACCTTGTATTTTTATTCCTTGTGAGTTAAATATTGTTACCTTGTTAGTTGTTACTTTGTTCCGCATTGCCTTATTTCTACACCATTTCTGGTTAATTTTGGGCTATTGTTTGGGTTGCCCATCCTTTTCGTTTTTTATCTAGTTGTAATTCCCCATTTCTCCCTCTTCCACTTATTTGGATTAGGAAACAAAAAAAGTGCTTGTCCTGAAAGTAGGATTAAAGTGAAGGAATGAAAAAAAATAAACTTAGGCTCAATTTGTTTCAACTAAAAATACTTTCAGGGAAATTATTTTTAAGGAAAATTTTCTCCACTAAAGACTTTTTTTTTAATGTTTGGATCGTACGAAAAATTATAAATATATTTTTTTTAATATTTTCATTTAATAATATTAACCTACAAAAATTAATTTTTATTCACAATATGAAAATATTAATATAAAATAGGCCCACCCGGTGGTTGCTCAACGGTGGCCAAGCAGTTGTTCGATGGAGGTTAGACAGTGGTCTGTTGGTGGCCCGTCGATGGTCCAATGGAGGTTCGACACTGGCTCGTTAGTGGTCTGATTGAAAACCACTTTTCGCTTTCCTATCCAAATACACTTCGCAATAGCTTTTCTTATATTTCCTTATATCATTAAAATATTATTTCTTTACAAATACAAATTGTTTATATACCCTCATCTGTTTTACAAAATTCCAACACAACCCTCAGTGAAAGGCTAAGTATTATCTCTTTATATAATATTTTATGTTCAAATAATAGATATTGAAATTAAAGTGATATCCATTATCCGATGTATTAGGATTAGATAACACTGCGCCTTAGGAGTATACAAGCGGTTGCAGGCAACCGCCTTAGTTGGTTATCAAATTTTCGTAATCGCAACCATTTCACCTTAGGCGGTTAATAGTTTTAAAATAACCGCCGGTTAGCATTATCGAAACTCATAACCGCTTTTTAGAAATAAGTGTATTTTAGTATTTTTGGGCCTTCCTTAAGCCTCTTTTTATGATCGGTTTTGAGCCTTTTTAAAATAATTAATTAACTTCTTGTTTATCTCCTTCTTGTTGCCAAAAAGATGGAGGACTATTTTGGGCAGACAATTTCAATTGAAATGTCATTTTCATGAGGGACGTAGTCAAAACGTAAATGATCATTTTCTGCGTATGTCATCGTCACCCTTCGTCGGATGGATTGAATTTTCTTCACCGTTATTGATTGATTATTTGAAAAGAAAAGGTAAAAGTAAAAAGTGAAAAAAGTGCGAGTGAAATCAATTAATGATTGCTTGAAAGAGAGAAATAGAATACGTTATTATTCACTATTCATAAATATAATTAAATACCGACAAAAAACTTTATTATTTGTACTTTCATTGCACTTCCGGGCCTTGTTTGGATAGACTTGTTTTTATTTCTGTTTTCAATTTCATATTTTTTGGTTTTTGAAATCACTCCATTTCAGATTTCCAAAAATTGAGGCCTTGTTTGGATAGGCTTGTTTTTATTTTTGTTTTCAATTTCATATTTTTTGGTTTTTGAAATCACTCCATTTCAGATTTCCAAAAATTGAGTTTGTTTCAATGTGAAAAAATTTGGAAGTATAGTACAAAACACAAAACAAGTGTAAGTAAAAAAATAATTGGCAATGATGGGTAGTAATCATTGATTTTTATTCTAAAAAAAAAAATCTGGAAACTCCATTACCCAATACCCAATCCCACGGATCCGGATCCCCTCATATTAGAGGGGAAATATGAAAGTCTCATATTACAATCCTGGCCATTCAATTTAATCCAACGGTCCATGTTACGCCACGTGTCCAATATTTTAAATTAAATATTAAAATATTATAAGCTTAAAAATAATAAAATAAAATAATAATTTAAGAAAAAAAAAAAGGACAAACTTTGGTTGGCCACCCTATTAGAGCCTAGGGGTGGCTTCGGCCACCCCAGACCACCGGTATGGGG
>CM017322.1:9323183-9453044 GCA_006937295.1 Carpinus fangiana
AAAAAAAAAACTAAACAATTTTTAAAAAATACAAAAAAAAGGGCTAATAAATACAAAAAAAAAAAATTGGAATAAATAAATACTCAACCATTTTTTTTTTGTTGGGTTTTTTACAAATATTTTATTATTTTATTTGTTTAAAGAATAGGGGTATTATAGGAATATAAAAAAATAAGTGGCTTTTTTGTTACATTTTGGTAGTTTATGGGGCTACTTTATCACTTTTTGAACATTAGAGAACTAAATTGTAAACGACTGATAGTTTGGAGGGCTTTTTTATATTTTTCCCTAATTTTTATAGTATTATACAATATGCATTAAAGTATCGAGTACCAATTAGGTCGCTTTCGAAATTTAAGAAGCTTTTTAATAAGTGGTAAACCAGATAAACCAATAAGGTATTCAAGCTTATTTTAATTTAAATACTTTATTTTTACCTTTCAGTCTTGTTTTTATATATTTTATTCGAAACCAAACAAACATATCAAAAATATATTTTAAACAATAAATATACCAAGTAAATTAATGTCAGATCAACCTAATTAAGGAGGAAAGTGAGGATCCAAAGGGGGAACAAGATCCTCTCCATTTCAACTCAAATGGAGAGTATCCATTTAGTGTAAAATACTAAAATGAGAAGTAGTATTATCTTAACATTAAAATAAAAGACTAAATTTACAATATTATCTCTCATTTTACACTAAATGAATATTCTCCATTTCAAGAGAATCCTATTCCCTAAAGGGGTTTGCATCATGTTAAACTGTTTGGTTAGCGTAATCAGTGTTAACCACGTGTAAAATAATATTAAAGAATTTAGAGCATTCACTTTTCTATATTTTGTTATCTTTTATCCTCCTATTTCTTTCTCACACATATAGTAGGAAAAATATCAGAGACCTTGAAAATACAAGGTACATAACAATGGACAAGAGTTTTTCTTCAAATTGGGTTGAAGTAACTTCCTTCAACTCATTCTATAAAAATGATATATGTCTTTTTTTTCTTTTTTCTTTTTTAAATATGCGGAATACATATGAGTTTTTAATATTATTTATTCAAACTTTGTCTCTGTTATAAAAAAATATGTGCATGTCCCCAATGTGTAGCTTAATCAGCTGTGAACTACGCCTCATAAAGTGAATGTTACTAGTTCGAATCCCTCTCCTTATTCCCTTGTATGGATATGTCAAAAAAAAAAAAAAAAACATGTGCATGAGTGCATCTCACATGTTCAAATGATACATGTCATTTTTATAGTCTAAGTTTGAGGAACTTCCTCAAACTTAGAGGAAAACTCTGTCTTATAACAAATATCAAGAGTGAAGAACAATCACCTATATAAAATGAGAGCCCATACTATCATGTCTATCCTGATAATACCCCCTTTGCATCATCCAATTACCATGCGACACATAATCAATTTAAGAAAAATGCAAAAAATAAAAGTGAGAACAATCACACCAAATCAGAGAAAAAAAAACCCGTAGTCAACAAGACCCGCCTCAAAACCCGTTTCTAATGCCCAAAAAAACCCGTTTCTAATGCTTGAAAACTTATTTTTGGATTCAAAACTAAAACTTAGAGGTGAAAGGTTAACCCTTTAGGGATTTTATCACCCTAAAATCTAATATATTTTGGTCCAAGTTATTTATGTGCACTTTTTATGTTTTTGCCTTATGTGTCGGTTATTGATTGAGGGCTGTAAAAGGGGTGTTATCAGGATGGTCCTAATAAAAGGTTTTCTCATATAAAATAGGATTTCTAAGAAACACATGAAGCTGGTTTATTGTAGGGTTGACAAAACAAGTTGGTGGATTAGGTTCGGGCCAACCCGCTTGGCAACCAAATCCGATAACGAAAACACAAACATGACCCGTTTAGCTAAATGGGTCAAAGCCTTAAACTGAATACGACTTGTGAGTGACTCGACACGAACTGCTTGACACGTTTAATAAATGGCTCACATGCGAATCAACTTGATTGATCCATTTAGACCTAAACACAACATGCTTAACTTGTTTGAACGAACACAACACAGTTCGTTTTTCCCATTTTGACTTGAACACAACATGTTTGCCATGTTTGACCCGTTTTACATGTATTTATTATATAAAATATATATCATTTCATAAACGGGTTGTGTGGGCTAACATGTTCATGACCCGTTTATGCAAAACCCTAACTCTATAATTTCGTGTCAGATTTGTATGTTATGTAAAAAATTATCAATCATAATACATTGTAGGAGAAAGAATAAAGAAACATTTGAAAAATAATATTTAAATGGAATTGTGAAATAATATATAGCTAAAATGTCGAGCCTAATGTAAATGCTTTGAAAAAAGTGAATAGTTAAAATAAAGAAATGTATTTTTTTTTAATTAAAATAATAGTAAATTTGTTGAGCTTGATATTAATGTTAATTTTATTATAAAAGGAAAATATTTTTTTTGAGTGAATTTTTTCATCTTCATTTCATAATAAGAGATCTAGAGCATAAAGCTCTTACAGAGAAACATAGCTAAAAGCTATAAAAAGTACAACATCATATACATACTAAAACTCTAACAATAAAAAACGTATCTACCTCATCCGATCCAACCCATGTGCACACTTCATTTGAGGTGCAGATTTGCTCCAAGTAGATTAGATCTGAATATATGAGTAGATCTTATCCCTAAATAAAGAACTAGCATCAATGGCAAGATCCAACAAAAAAATGGTAGAGGAAAATCGGCGCATGAGGCTCACCGTAGTGCGTGAGATCCACACAATCAACACTCCAGCTCGCGCGAACCACATCCGGTGCGTGCCAAAAAGAAGAGAGAAAAAGTCTAGTGTCTACAGGGCAAGGTGGCACTAGGGAGAAGCATGTAGTGGTGTGTACAGGCTTAGGCTAGTTGCAAAAGAGTAGATTGGCAACACAATAAGTCAATCTAAGTTTTCCAGCAAAATATTGATGAAACCCTAGTGTGAGGAGAAGCCAAAAGAAGAGGTGGAAGGGAGGGCTGCTTCTGTTGGTGAATATGAACACTACTGCTGAGAAAGAAAGAACAAAAAGGGGCAGGGATGGAAGAAATCCATTCCTCCCCCCTTCAGGGTCTCACCGGACTAGATAAAGGCTAGGGTTATTATTATTATTTTTCTTGGATACTCATAAAAGGAAAATATTAGAAGTATGATAATTTACATAATGTTTGCTTAGGTGCTGAGTCTGCTTACATAACACTCTCACATTAATTAAAAAAAAAAAAATGTACTATTATTTTCATGGAGTGGTTGACCACCCTTTTGTAGGTAAGGGGGTGGTCGCCACAAGGATAGAGCTAGACTTTGGTATGGGTAGGGGTTAATTGGCAAAAATAAAAAAATCCAAATTTTTTTTACCTTGTGTTTTTTTTTTTTTTGGGGGGGGGGGGAGATGCCTACATTGGCCACCCTAGTTCCGTCCTTGACTGGTCGACCATAGTGATTGAACCTCTGGGGATTGTAGTAACCACATCTGAAGACCCAAATCTTGTTTCTCCGAATTATCAAATCTATGTGATCTAGTGGTTACAACCACTAACAGTGTGATGTTTTGGGTAATGCGAACCAAGAGAATAAGATCCCTGCATCTTATAGTGTTTGTGGTTTTATATCACTTAAAACGTTTAAATGACACAACAACACATACTTTCTTATTAGTGAAATGATTCACGTCAATATATATATTTTTTTATCTTATCATATAAATTCAATATATAACCATTAGATTTGTGGATTCATGTACACTTTACACAAATTTAATAGTAAATTCATTCATTAACTATAGATATGGTTAAAAGATTGTTAAAAATAGAATGAATTATATTATTTACCTATTATTAACATTAATTTAACGAACCAACTTGGTGTTAGTTTTAAGGTTAAGCAAAATTACGAGTTTAATTAGGTGCCATTAATGTAGCTTTTCATTTGGAAAATTGGGAGAACTAAATCATTATTATTATTATTATTTTTATAGGAAACAAAATTATATTATTGTTTGAAGCCTTATTTTATTGGGACCTTAATTAATTTGGCCAATCCACAATACAACATATACACATGTAACAATATTTTATGGGGGTTTTTGTGACTTTTAGTAGTCGAGTAATGTTATATATTATATCTTGTGTAAAAGGATTAGTATTTTTGTTGATGAGATCACGCCACATTAACTATTAACTTTTAAAATATGTAAAAAAGATAACGGAGTGATGAATAAAACTACTTTGAATCCCGTCATTATAAAAATTTAAATAATTTTGTTAAAGGATAGATAGACGAAGGAAATACGATAAAAGTCAAAGATTTTTTTTTGTTTTTGAGGTGTTAATATTTTCGTCTACAATCATTTTTTGCGAAACCCTAAAATATAAACTTAGAGAAGAAACTGACCGTCCCATATATAAATCCAACGGTTCAAAATCCGTCGCTTGGGATTCCCAAAAATAGGAAATCCAAAACCCCCAGCAAAATGAGCAAATCACACTTAAAAAGGCAACAAAATAACACGAATTGATTCAATAGGAAGAAGCGATTACGCTACGTCGCACTCACACCGGAATTTGCTCTCCCTAGGTTTGGATATAAGTACTCCCTCACCCGTAACGCCAAAGTCCACACACACAGTCGCGAAGAGAGAAAGAGAGAGAGAGAGAGAGAGAGTTTCTTTGGGGTTTGCGAGAGAGATGGGCGAGAGGCTGAGCGGGACGGTGAAGTGGTTCAATGACCAGAAGGGGTTCGGGTTCATAACCCCCGATGACGGAGGAGACGACCTGTTCGTGCACCAGTCCTCGATCCGCGCCGAGGGATTCCGGAGTCTGGGCGAGGGCGAGGCCGTTGAGTACCAGATCGAGTCTGGATCTGATGGCCGCACCAAGGCCGTAGACGTCACGGGCCCCGCAGGGGCCGACGTGCAGGGAAGCCGTAGCGGATCTGGTGGTGGCGGAAGGGGAGGCCGTGGCGGCGGCGGCGGGGGGTATGGAAGTGGTGGTTACGGCGGTGGGGGTGGGAGATCTGGTGGTCGTGGAGGTGGTGGAGGTGGGTATAGCAGCGGTGGATATGGCGGTGGTGGCTATGGAGGTGGAGGTGGAGGCTATGGAGGTGGAGGTGGTGGGTACGGAGGCGGCGGCGGTGGGAGTTGTTACAAGTGTGGCGAAAGTGGCCACTTTGCTAGGGATTGCTATCAGGGTTCTGGTGGTGGTGGTGCTGGTGCTGGCGGCGGCGGCGGTGGAGGTGGGAATTGCTACAACTGTGGGGGATCTGGGCATTTCGCTAGGGAGTGTCCTAACGGTGCACGTTGAGCTGTGTGCTGCCGAAAAGTGGTGTTAACCCTCTTTGGTAAACACATTTTATTGCTTTCTCTGGTTTTGTGTTCTGGGTAGACCTTGTTTATGGGTCAGTCTTTTATAATGTGTTTGGATTTAAGTAGTATTTGATTAGTTTCTTAGATGGTTGTGATGGGTTGCAGGTTATTTTTAACTCCTTAGTTTTATGGTTTTTTTTGTTATCAGCGATATGGTACTGGTAGTGTGTTTTTGGCTGTGACAGAGTAGAGGTTCTGCAAGTGGTAAAAGAGATGCTCTCATTGAATGTTAACTCTCTCTGATTTAAGTTTCTATACACACATTATATGAATACAAGCTGGTTTTGGGTTCAATTGTTTGGTGTTTTTTTTTTTTTTTAAAAAATTCTTGATGCTGGTTTTGTTTTTGAGTATGAAAGTATTTGGATCTCATAGTGTTTGGAATAGTTCAATCCGTTATGTTTGATTGCCCTACAGGAAAAGGGAAAAAAATAAAGAAAACTTCCACTATGCAGTCTTATTGTTTGATTGGTTGATTGTTTGTGCCCTTTAGTGCTTTCCCTTTTTCCTTTTCATAATATGAGGGGAACAAGTTACTGAGGGGAAGGAACACTGCCTTTACTGCTTTAGTGAAAGATTGAGCCTCATTGGTCCATAACAACCTTAATAATGCAACCTAAAGGCATCCAATTGTTGGAACCCTTTGTGCTTTCTTAGAGATTGCTTTGTGCTTCGTTCTTCTTGAAACTTGTTGTAATGAGTTCTTTCTAGACTAAATATATTTTAGTCTTATTTAGTTAAACAGGATCATGTTGTACCTCTATAAATTGCTATGGCACTTGTGCAAAATGTCTCTTTCAGTTTCAGGAATGGGAGACCATGTTGAAGTGGGTGACACTATTTAGAAATTTATCGTAAGAATAACTTTTTTTTTGTTGAAAAATTCAATTCTATTGCTACTCACAACCAGTGGCTTTTGTCCGATTTGAAAGCAATCCTGTCTTTTTCAAAGCTAGCCCAACAATGAATGTGCCTCCTGAGCTTGAACTTTTTCTGACTTTTTCATCATGTCAATCTAAGTAGCTGAGCACTTGTTGGTGTAGTAATTAATTGCTTGTTTTCAATGACCAAACCGATGTTGTACGGTCGTCGGAATATTCCCAATGAACGGTGTCAATTGTTGGGAAAAATTGAGCTGATTCCCACAATATTTACTAGTTTCGGCCCAACATTTGTTTGTCAGACCTTTCGTTTTAACCTCTCAAGTTCCGGGGTCTAGCTTAATCCGTTTGGGCCTACACTAATTACAAAATATGGCCCACCTCGATCAACTTTTAGGTTAATCAGTTTTAGAGTGATATTAGGGTTTCTAAAAGAATTGTCCTGAATATTTTGTAAGAGATTTTAAAAAGTCTCGGTTGCATTTCTTTTGAAGCAAATATGGGGCTGGGGACACCCATTCATTCTCAAGAGGGAAAATTGGACATTTATTCAAGGTATGGTAGGTCACGATTTGTCAATGTCGGACCACATTGATTTTGGCGATATGTGAATTTATATAACAATGTCAGACAATTAGAAATCGATTTATGTCGGTTGGTGTCTTATCAAATGACGAGCCTTGTTGGAGGCCACCCATACATTCTCAAAAGAGAGCAGAAAGGACAAAGCATTAATGCTAGATTACACTTGCCCAAAAATCATTAGAACAACTTCGACATTTAATTTTGTGCAAGATTCTGTTTAGGTTGGAGTTAGGGTGAGATGGGCTTAAAAGTTGTTTTTGTTTAGATTAGGGTTTCAATTAGTATGGATTAGCTTGGGTGTTTT
Organism: Carpinus fangiana; assembly: GCA_006937295.1. Lineage (NCBI taxonomy): Eukaryota > Viridiplantae > Streptophyta > Magnoliopsida > Fagales > Betulaceae > Carpinus > Carpinus fangiana. Next base: position 9,330,349 of record CM017322.1, read on the forward strand.
CATATTAGTTTTATCATTTTAGGATTTGAATACGTTTTATCACTTTTAGTTAGGTGTATCATTAGTTGGTTGTCATTAGTGTTATCTCAGTGCAAGAGGAGTAATGCTATGAACTCATGTTTCGTCAAACTCTCATATCACTTGCTAATCATGAGGCCGAGGCCGATAGGGAGTGAAGTAATTCTAGAAGTATTTTTTGTGTCTTTTTTGAGTTCCTCTAAGAATGATGTGATTATTAAAATAACTATTTTATTAAAATTTAATAATGATTTATCACAAGCTAAATGTTGATTTTAATAGTTACATCATTCTTGGAAGGACTGAGGAACACAAAAGGACTTGTAGTAGCATTACTCCAGGGAGTGGGATGGGATATGAGTATTCTTGTAAGAATTAAAAAATACTAAAATATCTAGAGAATTATTTCCAGACTTTGTTTGAAGGAGACTCAAATTCCCTCTAATAACCTATCCTAGCTTGAGAAATTGATCATATATTAGATTTAATATAATAATTAATAATAATCCACCTAGTTTCACCCTCATGCCCTATTTGAAGCATATTAGTTGTGTTTATGTGCAAGAAACACATAGCCACAATGGTATGTGGTGGAAGCTTAGATGTCACTTTTTTTAAGTAGCAATTTTTTTAGGCGCCGCTTCCGCCATCGCCTTGGGCGGTTGGCAATTTTCTGGAATTGCACTATCGGTCCAATGAACTAGGAATTACCCTAAGTGGTTATTTATGCCCGAATATACCGCATCCTGTGCTTATTTTGACATATTAAACCTTTTTTTGGGCCTCTTTGCGGGCATGTTTTAGACCTTTTTGGGTCTATTTGGGACTCTTTTAGTGTTCTGGATTTGCACGAAAGTGAGTTTGTTTCTTGTGTTGCATTTGGATCAATACAACAATGAGATCTAGTGGTGTCTACCTTTCTTTCATTGGTTCATAATTATGCACAATTAATAAATTAATAACCATGAACCGTCCTAATCATTATACAACTCATTTCCAACTTTCCTGACTAGAGAGTAAAATGCTATACGCGTACATGTGTTTTATGCACTTCTCCTTACTCGCTGACATGGCACAAACACGTTGACAAAAATTGCACAAAATCTCATGACATGGTCGATGCAACCTTTGACAACCACGTCGGGTGTTTGTGAATACTCCAAAAGTTTAGTTGGAGTGACGGATCATTCCCTTGAGAGTCGTTAGCTATTAATAATTTTTTTGCTGATGTGACAGTTCTCATTTGTCCGCCGAGCTTGAAAGGCGTGTATGGCTAGGATTTCCCCAATAAAAAATGTTAAGTATTATGTGGTTGCCAGCTTTCCCATATCCAAACCTACTTCCCTGTACAAATATTTGGTAGACTACGGGAGCCAACTCAATGCTGTCAATTCCATCGTCTGAGACTATTGAGTCTTGAGTCATTGATTTGTTTTAGTCCCTTTCAATAAAGGCCGGAGTTATGAGGGCTATGGCCCAACATTTTTATTTGAGTGGCTGGGCTTCCTTTTTGCTGCAGTCCTGCAAATAGATGTACAGTTGGGGAAGAATCAATCTAGCTGGTCTTGTTACTCTTTTTGTAAGAGTAATAATGCTGCTTTTCAGGCTTATTTATTATTTTTTTTTTTTAATATAATTTTATATTGCTAATATATATATGAAGTGATTTTATTATTTTTGGTCAATTACTTAAAAAAAAAATCACTTAAAATACGTTATGTCAATTGATATAAAATTACTATAATAAATGAGTGTAAATAATATGATTATTACCCTTTTCCGAATGTTTTTTTTTTCTAACCAAGACTACATTGTTCACTCAATTTAGAAACTTACGTAATAAGAATCACGTGTTCTATTAAAAATAAATATAAGAATAATACATTGAATTTAATAAAAATGAAAAAAAAAAATTTAAAAATTAAAATTTAAAATTTAAAAACACAAAAAGGTTTAAAAAAGGAACAACCCATGGTGGCACTAGGACGGTACAAGCAGGAGGTTATTGACCACTAACTGCTCTGGTATGCAGACGGAAACCCACACAATTTAGCAACAACCATTCCTATCTTAGTCCTAGTTCCTATCTTTCTTAACCCACTTGTTGAGAAGATCGATTTTACTCGTAAAAAAAAAAAAATCAAATGTTGAGGATATGATAACTATTTTTGTTATTTTTAAACTGGAATGTCGAATCATGATATCATATATGGATTTAATCTAAAACACATTAAAAAAAAAAAAAAAAAAACGTAAAAACAGGCCAAAAAGAGTTTCAAAATCATTTGAAATAGGCAATAAAAAGAAGCCAAAAGAAGGCTTTTTCAAAAAAAAAAAAGGACCTAACATACTAAAATATGCCTAAAAGACCCATTACCTCATAGGCGGTTAGCATGTGATTTTACCTTTAATAATTGCATTATAACCACGTGTTTAACGATTAGTACCCGCCCACATAGGTGGGCAGAAGCAGTTATTTAAAAGTGATAGTTACGTAATGCGGCTATAGATGTGGTTATAGCCAATAACAGCGCAATCACTTGTATAGCCATAGGCGACACTGTCAGCGACGCTAGAACCATAACCAAGTCTTGAGTCAACAAAATCCTGATATTTTTCTTTTCTCTTATATATAAAATAATATTTTGATAATTTTTATTTCCTATGTTAGAATTTGATTCGAAATCCTAATGGAAGGAGTGATTGAAATGGACTAATAAATCAACACATCACATTACAAAATTTTGAAATTCGGAGCAGAAATTAAAAAAAAAATGTAGTTTAGACTTTAGAGGGTAATTTAAGTTTTTTTTTTTTTTTTTTTTAAACCAAAAGAGGGATAATAAAGCATGTTCATTAATATATATATATATATATATATATATATGAGTAGAGATTTCCAACTGCCAAAACTGTCAGCCAAGTGGGTACCATTTTTTTTTCTTTATTTTTTTTAATTTATTTTTAATTGAAGAAGAGATATGTTATAAGAAAAATTTAAATTTGAGATATTAGCACCAAATTTAAGACATTAACAGCAAAATTGAGGCATTTTAACACTAAATTTATGATGATCAAATCCATTTTGAGTTATACCATCCTTAAAGGATTAACCTTCCACCCTAAATTTTAATTTTGAATTCAAAAATAAGTTTTAAGACTGAACTTAAATATTAACTTATAAAAGTTTAACTAACCCAAAAAAAAAAAAGAATTTTATATTATTTTTATTTTTAATATTTGGCCGACGTTAGACTGCCTTATTTTGGCAGCCGCATAGTATGACTCTCTCTCTCTCTCTCTCTATATAATAATAATAATATATATATTAGGTTGTGAAAGCCCCCATGGCCCATGCCCAAAGTCCCAACTACTAGAGTAGTTCGGTGAAATTGTTTTTTTGTGAAGGAATTTTATATAACGACAAATCTCGGAATACACGCGTGTTGTTATAGACAATAGAGATGTCATGGCAAAAGTGGTCTACTACTCTACTATATAAATAAATCAAAAAACTAATTAAAGCAATCTAATCTAATTCCTAAAAAGGTTAAATACCTATTATCCTTTTATTTTTTTCCTCCCTAGAATTTGATTTTAATCATAGGAGGCTTTACTGATTTTAATAAAGGACAAAATTGGTCATTTTGTCTATTGAATGTTAATTGACTTAACAGACTGACACGTTGACAAATTAAAAGTTAACATTTGGCACAAGTGGTCATGTCATCAGTGATGGCGTATTTTTAAGAAAAAAAATTAAAAAAAAACAGAAAAAAATATATTTTTTCAAACCACCCCAATGGTGGTTTGGGGGTGGCTCGGTAGGGCCGGCTCAATATATTTTGGGGTCTTAGGCGAAACTTTGAAATTGAGCCTAATTTTTTTTTTAAAGTAAAAAAAAATATATATATATTTTTATTTAAAATTTATTCTTCTCGTTTTTTTATATGCAAAATTTCTGATTAAGTTTTTATATTCAAAATTTTCTAATATCTTTTTTTTCAATTGATAATATGGGCCACGAGATAGGTAGAGAAGAGAAACTCAGAAAAGGGTGAGCAAAGAGGAGAGGCAGAGTGGCAGATAGAGAGACAGTGTGGTATTTAAAATGCCCATGGTAGCCAGTAAGCCAGCAATTTTATACACTATGGAGTCTATGTTTTTGGCCGTTGCCTATCCCTAAATAATAAAATAGGATATAAATCAATAATATTTTATTTGTAATGATGAGAAAATTTCTCACCAAAAACCCAAAAATGCTAGAAAGAGCATGTTGATGGCGTAATAGGAAATAAATCAATAATATTTTATTTGTAATGATGAGAATTTCTCACCAAAAACACATAAATGCCAGGAAGAGCATGTTGATGACGTGTAGGCACTAGGCAGTGGGTATGTGTTGATGGCTCATGGCGTGTAAAAAAGGGTTGAGGCGTGTAATTAAGGTTTTGTTGGTTTTTTTTTTCTTGAATTATTTTTAGAATTTATAATGGGCTTATTAATTGGGGCCTTATTAAATTGAGGCCTTAAATTTTGATGAATTTTTTTTTGGGCCTTAATAAAAAAAATTGGGCTTTAAATTTCTTTTTAGTCCAAAATATATATATTTTTTGGGCCTTATTAAATTGGGGGCCCTAGGCGAGGGCCTAACTCGCCTAGGGCTTGAACCAGCCCTGTGGCTCGGCCACCCCCAATGTGGTTTCGGCCACCCCCTTAGAGCCAAGGGGGTGGCTCAGCCACCCCATCCGGCCAGATGGGGGTGGCTAAACCCACCCCATGGTCAAAGGGGGTGGCCCGTCCACCCCCAAATGACCAAGGATTTTATTTTTTTTGAAAAAATATATTTTTTAAAATTTAATTAGGTGGCCACGTCATCACTGATGACGTGGCCACTTGTGCCAAATGTCAACTTTTAATTGGTCCACATATTAGTCAGTTAAGTCAACTAACGGTCAACTGAGGGAATGACCAATTTGGTTCTTTATTAAAGCCACGTGAACCTTCTTTTATCAAAATCAAACCCTAAGAAAAAAAAAATAAAGTTATGAAACCCCAATGGGGTAATAGGTATTTAACCCTTCCTAAAAAGGGTTTATCACTTTATATTTTTAGAAAGACAAGTCATTGCCGAGTAATTCTAGAAATTACTCTTATGTTCCTTTTGTGTTACTCTAAAAATGATGTGATTTTTAAAATTACAATTTGATCAAAATTTATTAACGATCAATCACAAGGCCAATGATGATGTTAGAAGCCATATCATTTCATTGCCAGCCCAATTACAACAGCTAAAATGGTAAAGAATATTACCATAATATAATATGCGGAGAATTTTTTTTGGAAACAAATTTCCTCCAAACTAATTTGGAAGAAGTTTTCTCCAACCTATTTCAATAAGTGCCAAGTGTCATTTGACATCGTTGGGTTTCTAAAAAATTAATGTTTAAGTTCTTAGGTTAGTAGAATGACAATAAATAAATCTTAAAAATATTAATAAAAAAATATGTGAGAGATGATACTTATCAGTTGTCACCTATTGAAGTAGGTTGGAGAAAATTTCTGTTTATTTTTTGTTCATAGTATTTTAGCACAAATATGGCAATATTGCAACAATGGTAATACACACACATATATAGAAAATAGAGAAATGTGAATATTGTATAGTATGATTTAAACTCAAGACCTTAACTCTAATATTGTACATTAGACCTTTAACTCAGAAGTTAGAAAGATTACAGGACTGGGGGTTGTACACACTCCCAGAGGGTCTAATGAAGTGGCTCATCGGTTAGCTAAGTTAGCTTTAGCTATTGGAAATAAACACATTTGGGTAGAGGATTATCCTCCTCGTATTCATGATTGTGTTCTTACCGAGCAAGTCTCGGGCTAAGCAATAAAAATCTCGATTTTTTTTTTTTTAACCGTATATTAAATCACACAAAATACAGTACAAAATGGGCCTATATATACTCTTTTTTTTTTTTTAAGCGAATGGGCCTATATATACAAGCCAATAATACATATATGTAACCAATGTGAAACACACAATGCGTATAAATACATATAATCTAACACTTAAACAAACATGCATGGTATATAATTCCCTACCTTTTGAGAAAGAAAAATACTAAGTGTTTTTCTAGTATTCTCCTGGTATCCTGTCAACTGTGATATAACTTTTAAAATTATTAATTATTGAATTTGAGATTATCATTATTAACTTTTAATGTATTGATAATTTTAAAAGCCACATCACAGTAGGGAGGACACCAGAAGAACACTAGAAGAACACATAACATTTTCCTTTGAGAAATGCTTTATTCCATATACAACTTTGTCAAACGGTAATAAATTGTGCCAAGCATTGTGAAATTTGAGGCTCCAACTATGTCTCCCTCCCATGTTCTTATCATTGTTATGCTGCATGTCTAGAGAATAAAGGAGGGAACCATGTACAAGACAGACCAAAAAATAAAAATTGGAGCTTTTAACTGAAAAAGATAAGAGACTTTTTTGATTTTCTCTTTCTAGCTAGGGTTCGCATGCTCTTATAAAAGTTCATAATGCTGCGGACAATAACTTTGTTGCTGTGTATGGCAGATTATTAGATTCCCCTCACAAAATACTTTTATTGATGTGAAGAGCAGCCTTATCACCCAACATTTTAGCAACACCCTCAACCCCCTACGTCACCCATCTCCTTTCCCTTCTTCTTTTTAATTATTAGGGTTTTGTCTGGTTTGCTTTTTGTCATTAATTCACCTCTCATAATCATACAAAGGGTCGATCTTGGGAAGACATATGGTTGTGAAAAGAAGCTTTAAACCATATATGCTCTGATCTCCTCTGCACAATGACCCTTTTTCTTTTCTCTTCTTTTTTTTTTTTTTTTTTCATGACAAATCGTTTTCATGGTCTAAACGACTGTGTCCACAGATCGAGAGCTAAAACCGGGAGCATCAGGGGAGGGGATTGTCATGAACATTTTGAAACATGCCATTGGCTTTTGGTGGGCCTGTAGAAATTTCTACAGGACTTATAGGGTGATCAATCATAAACCAAAGTGGAAGACTGTTTCGAGTGTAAGAACTAGATTGAGATCCACGCCAATTTGGACCGATAATGTGAGAGACTTCGTATAATGTGAGGGACCCTTGTTGAGATGTTACAAATGAAATGTGTCGTCGGAGACTTGGGGCGGAACTATATGAAGGTTTGGGAGGCCAGTCATCCCCCTTTTTATTTTTCATAAAAAAAAAAAAAAAACCCCTATAAGTACCCTTAATTTGAATTAAGGTGAGTGGTGGGAACTTGAGATCTATCAAAAATATATTTTGCAATATATAGACAGTCTTTTGTCTTGCTCTAGCTTTGGGATATTGTGATTAATTTGTTCTTTATAGCCTTTTTAATTTGTTGTTGTAGTGGGCCAGTGGCCCTGTGCAATATTTTGTATTTAATTCTTGAATTTTTGTTCTCTTTTATGAATAAAAATAGATGCTGAAACTGTCAGGTTCCATCACCAGCACTGTTTAGAGCAGTCCTAAATACAGTCCCATGCAAATTAAACAGTTAAGACATGGGATATGGCCAGAAGAAAGATCGAAGATACAACGGATTTCAATAGGAATAGGAATAGGATCCTTTCCTATTCAAATCAACTATAATTTTTTTTAATTTTTTTTTTATTAAATGTGATTATATATATGGTATCATTAAATAATGCAACTCTTAATATTTATTTATTATATTCATTTTACACATATGAAGTATAAAAAATTACTTAAAACACGTTAGGTAAGCGAGTATGAAGAGTAACGTTACTCTTATCGTTTCTAGTCCACCTCCGACATGGTTCTGCGGAAAATCCCCCGACCACCATTGTCTCTGCATTAATTGGCTTGTACGCTTAAGGTTTTAAAGAAGGGAGGTGACTTTCTTTATAGGTTGTCGGAGACATTTGCACTCCACAAGGACCACAAGATAAGGCTTATTAATGCAAATACAAAAGAGAGAGAGAGCAATGATTGTACGTTTATATGTAGAAGGAGAAATTCCGAATATCTCAATATTTCATACAACTCTTTTTTCTTCTTTTTAATTTTTTTTTTTTGGCATAATAAAGACCCTAAACTAAATAAAAGAGACAGAGAAAGTTACAGGAAGCAGAACAAGATCTGTGCTTTTTTATGGATGGAAATGGCTGTTGGCCAGATGCATTTATCTCCTCTGTCTATTTTCTAATTAAGCAAAAGATGCAATGACATAAAATGATCATCATGGGCCATGGCGTTTAGGTAGCTAGTGATTCTGATATGTGAAGCCATTGGAGGTACGTAGCTGATCAGCAGCACAGGTGGGTGTACGTGGACAAATCAAGGGCTGTGATGGTGACTGGGGTGGTGGAACGGTGGCGGCGCCGTGGCATTCAGTAGGTGAGGTGGTGGCGGTAGCGGCGGAGGGCATTGGTAACACTTTGTGAAGAGCCCAAATGTGTCAATCTGGCGTACAAAATTTGTCACGCTCGCCCACCCACCGAATCCAAAGCCAACAACAAACACCCAAACCACCACAAACACATTGATCGTATACGCCCCCACCCATCTCCCCACGAACTTTGGTGGCCGATCCACTGCATTCTGCATCACAACCGTTCATCACAGACCGTTAGACTGTATAATTCTATTCAATCAGTGTACCCCAACAGTTTATTTGGATGTAATGCATTATGCTACAGTACCAGACAAGAGTTGCAGGCTGAACAGAGGAGATTTTTTCCCCTCACATGGGGAATCGGGTACGAACAGATATTCTGGATCATCGTTGCAGCACGAATCTCGTGCCTTTATGCATCCAATATTTATGATTTTTTCACATGGGGATTTAGTGAACAAGAGTTTCAGACAATTTGAAAGAGTGAAAATCCCACATATGATCAGTTTAGGAGAATGCCCCGCAGCTGGTCTGCTAGACTCTGACCTCACGCTACCAAGCTGTTTTCCTTATTCTTTACAACACATTTTTCTTGAATAACAAATTTAATTCTTTCTCTGTTCATGTTCAGTCAAACATCTGACACTTAAAGTTTGAAACAAAGTTGTGTGTTTGCAAATGGCTCACTATGGTGTAAATGGAGCAAGATATTATTATAAGGTATATGGTACCTCTCGTGCAGCCGCTGATTTGAAGGTGAAGATGTGGGCCAGAGCGGGGATGATGTAGACAGTGAAGCTAACGAGAAGTGATCCGACGGTGGAGTTGATGGGACCAAAGAATGGGAAGATGATGGCCAGGAACCATATGGGGACGACCACAGGCAATCTTGCTGCCGCACGCTTGCAGAGGCTCTTGCACTCATGCATCCCAATGGCTTTTTCCCACACAAAGTATAAGGGCGTGCATGCAAACCCAAATGTTATGAACTGCACAAACCCCCAAGATTAAATGATCATTAATTATTATTTAGTTTTCAAGAAGAAAATCAATTAATTTGTATTAATTATGTGCATGCCTGGTGGATGAGCATTAAAATGACAGCCATGTCTCTGAAGCGTGATTTTGGGAGCAGAGAGAAAGCGTTGGAGTGGTCGAGAAGCAAGTCTCCAAATGCCCAGTATACTGCTGATGCAGAGGGAAGTGTCAGTGTGAGCACATACAGTGTAGCCAGTAAGTATATGGCCTTGAACTTCTGAGGCTTCCACATTGCGTGCATGATTTCCCTGAACAACCAAAAAATTTATCTTCTTCAGCCATTGCTAGCTAGCACACTAGCTGTAATGACATGTGTTTTGAACAGTTTAATGAACCTAACTGCAATGGACAGTGCTAATTCAACCTTGGGTTATATGGGCCTTAAAAAGAATTCCTATAAATATTGTCAAAGAAAGCATCCTCTATGTGTGGGAAAAGGGCTCTATATAAAGAGCTTTGTCACAAAGTCCATGATGTAGTGATTAAGAGGACATTAGAGATTTTCTTTTGTTTATTTTCACATGAACTATGAACATGACAAGAAAACCAGCTGGCTGAGTTTTTCTACATTTGTTTTTATCTTTTGGTGTCGATCTAGGATTCACTGATCAATCTGGACCCCCCATTGGCCTCTTCTCATGATAAAAGCAAAAGCAAGAAAGAAAAGACTCAAAAGAGTATTGGCTTTCTACATGAAAAAGGAAGAGAAGGTTTCCTAGGAGGAAAAAAACAAGAAAGAAAGAAAAAAAGAGTACTTTTTCGACTCCCACGCCTAAGAAGGGCAATGAAGGAATAACAAGTTTTTATAATAATTAGGAATATTTGGGAAATAATAATAACCCTTCAGATAAAAGATTGGCCATTAGATCACATGGTCAGATCTTGTCTACGGGCATGAAGGTGCAGTCACTTTCAAAATGACATTAAGCCCTTTTGTTTCATATTTCTAATTATTATTTTTATATTTATGTCACGATCTATCACTAGGGTCAACAGGCAAATGAGGAGCAAGATACATGAGCAGATTCGTTAATAACGTAAAAAAACACTGATTTCTGTAGCCGAGCTTGTCTTACACAGTAACAGCATGTCCCCCAAATGTGTAGAGAATGTTTGTGGCTCCTGTGAAATATAGCACCAGCTTGGCCGGACCCGAATGCTTAACACCCTCAACCTGCAGAAGAATACACACATAAAATAGTCCTTAGCAGAAATTAATAATATAAAACCTCAAGAAACAAGCTTAATAAACTATTATATGCCTGTTATACAATTTTTTTTTTTTTTTTTTGATATCGGGAAATCTCTCTAAGGTAAGGCCTTTCGGACCCATCCCTGTAAAGTAAACCACAGTCTCGTGCATTGCACTCTCGAAAGTTTTCCTACACGGAATTGATTAAATCGCTAGCTTTTCATCAGGGGTGTGATCTTAAGAGATTGTTTGCACTCATGAGCTATTGAACTTTAGACCTTAAAGGGAGCAAACCTTAAGACCAAGGCCTCCACTACTTGGCCAACTCCTTAAAATAACATTCTAAAATAAGAGTGAAAAACGTTAGCATGTTAATATTAGGTACCTGGCCATGGAGTAGGGAGGCAATGGTGAGATACCAAGCAGTGTAGGTGGTCATCACAAGGCCTAAAAAGGACCAAATTCTGTAATTGTGGAAGGAAGGGATAAAGACAGTGGTGGCACAGCAAGCTCCGAAGATGTAGGTCCAAGTCCTCTTGTCCAGATTATCATTTATGTAATATATGTTGCTGCAACAATAATAAAAGATACCCAGTTGCAGAAATATTTGATCAGATTAATTTGATAGTTGTTTATCAGGAGATTAAATTCATATAAAATGAGGATAGAGTTAAAGCTAGGGTCAGAATTGGCAGGTATACCTTGCACAAGCAATGAGTTGAATGACAGATCCAAACAGAAGAAAAGTGCAGTTAAATGCCAAGCCCACGTTCCTCCAGTGCTTTCCAAGCAGCCCATCAAGAACCTCAAACCACTACATTGTGTAAGAACATGGAACCCCCCATGTGAGAAAACTGCAAAAAAAATGGGAAAAAAAAAAAGAAAAAAAAAGCTTGTCTTTTTCAAATCATTAAGTTGGTTGAAGGCGTGAAACCAAACCTGGATGACATGGTTCCTGAAATCAACTTTTTCCCTTTCTTTTCTGGTTCTGTATTCTACATAGAGCACGCTAATGAGATATGCTGTCCAGCTCCCCAGCAACCCGTAGAAGAGCTGAAAGAGTATGCCAGACAGCATTCCCAGCTGGGAAAATGAGTATGGCAGAGTAAGCAGAACTTGAGCCACCTGCAAAAAATCAACAAATAAAAAAAATAAAAACACCCCATAAACCATATTTAGCAAACTATAACAAAAACACAATCTTTTTTCAAAGAGAAATTAAGAAAGCTGATGAATTTTGGTTAATTACCTGGTTTGAAGCACAGCTAAACCAAGCATCATATGCAGAACCCCCATGCCAAAAGAACTTAGACAACTTGGTTTTGACATCCTTGGGCTTCCCTTCGGTCTCCATTTCAACATAATTGCCTACTATCACTGTCTCCACCACCGCCTTATCCGATGCCATGATGTCTGTCATGCAGTACTCCTTTGTTATCTTTCTTTCTTTGGCTCTGATATTGGAGATGGTGGGATTCAACGCAAAATGGTGAGATATGGAGGAGAGGCTTAGAGCGGAGGGTATATATATATACAAAGACGCGAAGGGTTCTCGAAGGGTGGGAAAGGCTGTATTTGAAAGCTATTTTAGAGAGCGGTTTTGGGAAGCGAGTGCAGTGAATCCGCTTTTTGTTTTTTGGCGAAATCCTCTGCTTCTCGACCCCTTTTTCGTAATTTAAATCATTTTTTGTTGTTTGGCTAATTATATTAATATATTTGCAATTTGTTTAATCTAATTATTTGTTTAGTGAGCGTGAGTGCCTTGTCCGCACGAGCGGGTTTCCCGTTTCCCGAGCTCATAATTAATTACCACATAATTCCTTCCTCATCTTCCTAAACTACCCCTGTTTGATGGCCTGTTTGCCTTTGAAATTTGGCCTATTTGTGCCGATAGTTTTTTTCTTTTTTTTTTTTTCAAAGTATTAAACTGGTATAATTTAATAATTTGAAAATTATTAAATTATTATTTTTTGTCACATCAAATACTAAAACATATTTTACGACAAAACAAACAAAACCTAAATTTAGTGGGTTTGAGGGAATTCTTTCTATCACTTTTGGCCTTAAATTATGTAATTCTAAGGACAAATGCCAATTTAATATAATGGATTAGAAAAAAATTCGCTTACCTGATAAAAACTTTGTTCTTTAGAAAATCTAACTATCTAACTTCTAATCCTCCACTCACTTTTTTTTTTTTAAATGAAAATTATTTCAGTCTCATTAATTGATGAAATATCGTAAGCATAAAACTCTTACATCACATAGCAAAAACTCCTAGAAAATCATAGTCGAAATTACAGGATTATAAGTCATAGATATTCCATAACAATCTGACATTCAAGACCTATTTATGACATCAATATCCGCTAACCCATAACTATTCTTCAATTGTAACAAACAACAGATATATTTCAAATAAACTCAACTCAATGCATAGATAGCTTATATTAATTACTCGGCCTTGGGAGCAGAAAACCCAATGCTAAAACTCATCATCCTTAACTTGAAAGCTAGGAAACTGTTTACATTCACAACTCAAGGGTTTGAACAATCTTTATTCAAACAAGTTACAAAGAAACTACAACAAAACAAATTAAAATTAAAAAAAAACACACACACACAAAACCAGCAAAGTGAAGGATAAGTTTTTGTGGGGGGCAATTGCAGTAAAATTGAAGAGTTTCTTAATTAATTAAGGAATAGTTATATATGTAGGAGAAGAAAAGGATAAAAAAAAAAAAAAATTGCAAGGGAAGAAGTGAAGGAAATTATAACGAAGTAGACCACATGATTGCACCCAAACGGGCGTGGTCGCTTTACAAGAAGAAGAAAAAGCTGCTTTTATCACATGGCCTAAGCTTTGTGGACTCGAGAATCCGCCCCCCTAAATCCAAACCCCCATTTCAAAGTTCTCACTTATCATAACAACTAATTATATTTTCCAGATTAATTATATATTCACATGGAGTTTTACATAAATATATAATTATGTGACAAAACATATGGACAATATGACAAAGATATTTAGAATGTTTTTACACCACCATGTGCCCTTGGAAATCGCCATCCTCTTGGGAACATTTCCTTAATATTCTTGCATTTTACTAGTTTTTTTCTTTTTCTTTTTCTTGAAGCTAAGGCAACTAGATCTTCTCTTTTAAGTGTTAAGGGTTAACTATTGATTCAAAAGCTTGAGGGTTGTGGTTGGATATTGATTTGGTTAATTAGATGTACCCTTAAGTATTAGGAGCGCAACACTTCTCTACGCTGCTGAATTCAACATCTACAACGGTCTACTCTATTGAGTCGCATTTTCCATGACGTGAGATGAAGTCCTAACCATCGATCCAAAAACCCTAAAATAGTTGAATACCTATTTGGTTTTTTGAGACTTGGGGGAGGATTTTTGTTAAAGTTGTGCTATGGGGCTTGAAAAATGTAAAAATTGGTGTGAAACTAGAGTGTGGAAACTAGAGCCTCTCAAAGCAAAAGACTATAGATTTAAGGGATTATGGTGAGGAATATATGTTTTAGGTAAAAAAAAAAAAAAATCAGATAGTATATAGTAGATCAAATGAGTACAAAATTTCAAACATGAGGGGTGGTACGTACTTGCAATATCAATTAAAAGGTAAAGTAGTATCGTTTACCCCTCTATAATCCCTCTTCTATTGTCTTTTTGTCTAAGTCTTACCTTTTGAATTTGAAACAAGTCACCTTGAGGCTTGAGAGATTATTGATTATCTTTCTTCCATCTCATGATGATAAACCATAATGAGTTTGTCTTCTTATAAATTAAGAAAACCCTCTTACCTATAAAATGATATTATGAGAAAAGCATGAGTTCATGGTCTAAAAAGCTCTGTTTTGGTGCAGTGCAACATATTCATAGGCCTTGTTGGACATCCACATCTACTACTTGTGTTGTCATGCTTTCTAGTCTCCGGGACCAGAAACATTCCCTGTGGCTACTGTCTCCTTGACCACATGTACTACCGCGCATGACCGTGTTTTGTTCACGTTTGATTTTGTAACATAATCTTCCCGCCCTTGATCCCCTTGACTGAGCCCTTAATTTGATGGTTATTATCAAATGAATGGAGATTACAGTTCTAATCTGTTACCGTTGGATGGATCAACTAGATATAAACTAGTAGCTAGCTGCTGAATGGTATCTGATGATATTTAGCTTCAGCCTGCCTGGTGTGCAGATTTGGAACCAACTTCAAAGCAAAATGATGTCTTTATTAATCAAATTTTGCTTTACTCCTAGATCTTATTGTAGCACAAAAAGTTCTATTACTTTAATGTTGTATAATGTATGGTGTCTCTCTTAGCAATATTCCTTGATTGGTGCATGCCTCCTGAGGGCATATTCAAATGTTAGTTGGGGTCACCTTATTCACCCCGAATGAAACAGTGCCTTTATGCTTGTCTTCCTTAAAAGCTTTCTTTTTTTTGTTGTTGTTTTATCCATATCCCTTCTATATGTTGGGAGAAATGGAAAATATGTTTTTGGTTGTGTGGTGTCTCAACATACTATGTTATAATCTCAATAAAAAGAGTCCTCAAGGTATCAATTTCCCTAACAAATGGTATCAAAGACAATGGTAGTGTGTGGTATATGGTGGAATAGCGCATACACAAACAAAGGTCCGTGGAGTGCTAACAAAAAGGTGTAAGCTACGAGCATGAATGAACATCATTGGAGTGAAGGGAAAATGTTCATGGTATGGGCTTGACAGTGGTTCTTAGAGTAGGAACAAAGGTGCAAGCTGTGAGCATGAACAAGAGTCTCTGGAGAAGAAGCAAAAAGATTCATGACACAAGCATAGAACAGGAGTCCATAGGGTGAGGATAAATGTACGTGGTGCGGGCAAAAGCCACATAACCCACAAGCGTTCTTGGAGAGGGCACATAAGATTTGATAAAAGGCGTCCATTTGAGGGAGAGCGTGCCAATGTGGTGATGGATTCACACATAATTACCATATTGAAAAGATGTTAGAAGTGTGAGCAGTTAATATAGTATTGTTAGGTCTAAATCCATTGGTTTAAACTTTTTGGTTGTATAGCGTCTTAACATGCTATGTTATGATCTCACTAAAAGTACTTCTCAAAGTATCTATCTCCCTAATATATATACTTTGATATCTTTTCATGAAGGATTTTAGAAAAAACAAAAAGTACCTTAGACAATCCCTTCCCATAAAATAACTTTCCTATCACGAGCTGTTATTTAGTCCTCTGATAAACCAGCATTGCACATGAGGAGAAGGGAATGAGAATTCGGCTACCATAACAACATATGCAGACAAAGCATGTTCATTGTAACGAATGACCTTGTCTTTGATCCATATTTGGAGTACTTAAGGAGGGAGAACCATAAAAAAATTAAAAAATTAAAAAAAATGAAAGAAAGCTGAAAGCACATGATTGAATTGTGATCATTTAGGTTAAGAATGAACCAAACCTTCCAAAAAAAGGTTAATTACTAGTCATACTTATTAGGAACACAAACACAAGCAACTAATAATCCTGCAGCGTGGCAAAGGTCTTGGCACGCCAGCCAGCCCCAACCGTTGGGTGGAACTGTCAACGATCTCACGCTAACTCATCCTATGATGAACAATAATTTCCCAACGAATTATTATTTGAGTTGGAGTGGGAATGCAAGAAGAATGTTGAGCAGAAGCCCATCATTCTAGCCATCGATTATCAGACTCAAATCCACTCTCAATGATTTGTATACCAAATGAAGCAGGACATGTAATTTAATACCTCATTATCTTGCTCTCGTGCCTTCATTTTTGGCTAATTTTATTGAAAGATTTGCTTAGAGTCGGTTAATATAGATTATGATCCATGGCAATGATTAAAGTTCCATAAGGGTCAAACTTTTGCTGTTCTTCTTCTCCTATCATGCTGAGAATTTATTTTTTGGTTTTGATCAGGAAACACCTTTCCCTTTTGGTACTTAAGTGGGATAGGATTGAAAACCAGCATTGACTTGAACTGCAGTCTGCCGATACACAATGTGGGTCCTTAGTCTTGTGCTGTGCATCAATTCAACGGTGGTCAACTCCATTAACAGAGAGTATGGGCTGCCTATTTTTATTGCTGCAGAATGATTGAGTAGGAGCCATTTATCCACAAACACCATTATGCTCGTTTGCCTTTATGGCCTCCATGCTGAGAGCAAATTTCTGGACCAAAGAATCCTATTCTCAAACGATTCTTTAGTGCCCTTTTGATCACACCACTAAAGCTGCATTTGGACATGAAAAAGAGCACAGAGTACTTAAGTTTGCTTTACAGCATTTGTGAGAATCTCTTGTTACTACACTTGATCATAGTTAGAATTTTGGTCTCAAGTTGTTACCACAACTGGCCCATTTATGAGTTGGATCTGTGCCTCAAAATGCTACACAAAACAAAATAAGGTAACCCATTTGCCCATTTTCCTTGTCACATCCTGTCACACACTTGGTTAAATTTAACAGTTTTTTTTTTTTTTTAGATCAATCCGCATCAACGAAAGAGAAAAGAAATAAGCAATGAAGCCAGCAAGCTAACTCTGATGCTTAAATCAGTAAAATGTTGAGAAGAGAGACTAGTCTTATTTTTTTTTCTGCTCTTGTACCACAACCTTTTTTCTTTTGAGTGATTCATCTCATGTCTACTTGTATAAAAACACGACTTATCCTTGAAGTTAATGGCGCACGGTTTATTTATAAATTATGGGCATGTGTGCTTGGTGCTTTCAAATTAATGGATCAATGTTGAAATTAAGTAGAGTTTTGGTATTTGAATCATGTGAGCTTGCCTGCCCAAAACCCTACAAATGCAATTGCAAAATATGCTGATTCATTAATTATTAGTCGACAACTGCCAGGGCATTCATCCACAGTAAAACCCAATTTGTTTACACAATCATACATTTTCCATTATTTTGCACAAAGTTTTAGCAAATGAAAGGGTTTATAACGAAAATTGTCTAGTTAATTGCAGCAAGAGGCCACCCCAAGTTTACACATTAAGAAACATGATCATTGCCTAAATGTGCACAACTTTTTTTTTTCTTTCTTGAAAACATGGCTCCATGTGATCGCTCATGAGTGATAAACACAAATCAATTGGGAAATGGGAACTTAGGGTGCTTTAATTGAGTGGTTTACGGCCTAAACGACCCGTTGTATCAAAGACAAATTATGATTTTTACAATTAGGGTGCTCGAATAAAATTAAAATTTGGCATTCGGGTAACTCTCAAAGGGTAAATTATAAAACCAATTTATTTCATGTAGCCTCATTTGCTCGGACAGGTAGGCACCCTTTCTCTTTTAACTGTGAATTACTTGAATTGTAATGTAATTTAAGCACCTTAATTAAAAGAGATTCTAATCCACCAAAGACCTGACTAATCTTTATCTTTATTACACGTCAGTATTCACTAATAAGGAGGATAATTGATTACTACCTCCCTCCAATATGTTAACTAAGCAAAAATCAGACACTTTTCTTTGGACGGCTAGGATTATCCAAGAAACCATTGGCGTGGCAAAACGTGGGTTGATCATAGCCCATGCCCCATTCATAACGGTAAACCCTCACACGGAACGTGCCGTTCGGTTTTCCTCGTTCTCTCTTAACTTAAGCCTTAATCTACGCACTGGGCGCACGTTAGCGGCCAGTCGCCTCGTTCGTTACCGGTCACCGGAGCTCTGATATCCGATCACCATTGGTTCAAGCGAGTGATCAGGTAACCAGTTGTAGTTATCTCTCCGTATCTTGGCCAAAGTTTAAATGTTATATGCTCCGTTTGGTTATTGAGAAAATGTGGGAAAGTAGAAAATAAGGAAATTTTGAACCTTAAGAGAGCTTCCACTTGCCTGTGTCTGTCTAACTCTAGAACTGAACCCTAAAGATCTTTCCCTTTGGTTTTTGTTTTTGTTTATAATATTTGTTTCCTGATTTTCTTGAAGTCGAATTGACAGCTAAAACGTTGATGCAAAGTTCTAGTTTGTGTACTTTCTTGTGGGTTTTCTCACTAACCAAACAGTGGGTAGCATAAATTATTTCTGGGTTTTATAGTGGCCATTTAATATCGCATTGTGGGTGCGATCATGTAGTATTGGGATTCCGAAGAATTTTGAATTGTAGCTAAGAGTGAAACTGAGGACAATATTGCGGAGGAGTGAAACCAGCAGCTAATTTTTATCATTTTAAACTGAGTTTGCTAGTTATGCATTTGGGTCTCACCGCTTTGTAATGTTAAGATCATTTTTTATTGTCATTTATCTGCATAAAAGGCACAATAGGAATCGATCATAAGTAAAGGGATTCTTTGATTGGTGTTTTGTTGTTTACCAAAGATTTTGGGATGGTACTATTTGTCATCGGGGTTTTTGGAGTTGTCGGACTCTTCCTCAAAAATGATTCAATTGGTTGTGGAACATTAACTTACCTATGGAAAATAAGTAGCAGTGTCAAGTCCTTCCAAAACCCATATAGGGTTTCAATTTTGATGACGTGCAATTAGACTCTGAACTATAAACTGAAGCAGGATTTTAAGTAGTTTGTGTATGTCTATGTATATATGATTTTAGAGAAATAAAAAGAAATCAAGTGGAATAAACTTCATGTTATGTTGTAATCAGAAAAGTAGGGGTGGCTGAAATTTATAATCAGCAAGCAAATCTAAATTTCAAGTTTTAGAGGAATGCAAGAAAGTAATGATCCAATGACTCCTCTCTTTTGCTAAAGATTATATCCGCCGGGGTGGATTTATGGAATGCTTTCAAAATTAGGCAATTAGGAATCTATCAATACTTTTCATTGGGAAGATTGAGCTTCACTAGATTCATTTTGTGAGAGGGAAATGAATCAAACAAATTATTCAAGTTATCTCAATAGTCTTCAGTTAATGGTGTCAAGTTTACATATTTGGTTTTGATAGATTAATCATTTTAGAGGAACATAGAAGACTAAGCCTGAATTACTAGACCTATTTTTTCATGCTCTATGTTTAACTGTTATTCTTTCCTGAATTACCTTTGTTACCGCTGCTACAAGCTCTGTGTGTGATATAAGGTTTTGATCATTTTTTTATATACTTGAAGAAAACTTGATTCAGTAAACCTACATGTAGTTTCCAGCACGGATCCAATGTTTTTACGCTAGAAGTCTTGGTTCGATTATTTGTTCCTTTATTCAGCAATCTCTGTTGTCATTGACTTGGTCTATTTATTTTTATTTTTTTTCTTGTTAGTGGGCAGAAGTCAAGATGTCTGCTGGACAAGATGGAATCCCAGGTCGAACCAAGGCAGAGTGGACACCATCTCGTGATGCCTATTTGGTTGAGCTTTTCATTGAGCAACACAATTGTGGAAGGACTGCTTACAATGATTTCAAGAATGAAGTAATTAGATCTGTTACACATGATTTCAATAAGAAGTTTGGCTTGAATTTAGAAGAGAAGCAGATAAAAAACCGTTACAATGTGATGAAGAAAGATTATGGTGTAGTTAAAACCTTGCTTGGTCATATTGGGTTTGGCTGGGATGAAACTCGACAAATGGTTGTAGCTGATGATAAAGTTTGGGAAAGCTATATTGTGGTATGTAGATATTATAATTTTTAATATTGCAATACGTATAAATTTAATTTGAAATTTGGATGCGGTGGAAGAAGTTTATGGCATATAATTATAGGTACGAAGTGAAGCACGACCATTTCGACGAAGGAGCTTTCCTCTTTATAAACAAATGTCAGTCATTTTTGAAGGTAACTTCCCTTCCATTTCTCAATGCTATTTCAAAATATTCCTGCCATTGTTGACACATCTAGTGCAGGAGAAAGAGCTAACGGCAAATACCAATTTCCAAGTGGAGTACCTGCGAAAACTGAGGAGGAGGAGAATAGCAACACAGAAACTGTGCGATCTTCGGAGCCCACTAACCTACCTACTCAAGTAGTTGATGGTGCCCTGGATTCAGATTCAATAATCCGTACAAACAACATTCAACACAAGAAGCGCAAATCTTTGGCTCCGACATCATCGGGTCGTAAGAAAAGAGCATGCTTTGCCTATAAAGTTGGGGAGACCATTGAAAATGCTCTATATGGGTTTTTCTCGGCAGCAAAGTTGAATGCTATGCAAAAGAATGCATCAAATGAATTAACTATGTATCAGAAATGCCTGGAAGACTTGCAGCAGTTGGAAGAGTTAGATGACACTGAGTTTACAAAGGCTGTTAATGTTCTTAGGGATGATAAAAATGCAGTTGCATTCATGACAATAAAAGGACGCAGGCGATTAACCTGGTTGAGGTCTCTATGGCATGTATAGTTTGCCTTATAAATGTAATTGCAGTTTCTTATATATTCCTCCATACAAGTCTTAGAAAGTTAGGGCACAAACTTCACAAGAGAGTTGTTTTCTTCTGTTGTAGAAAGTTCTGTTTATGAACTTTATAAAGGTTTTTTCTCCTTGGCAGACTGTTAAGATTGTTAGTCATCATCCAAGAAAAAAAAATGTGCCTTTTTTTATTCATTCTAAATCAGAACCATGGCCTATTGTTTTTTTTTTTTTTTTTTTTTTTTTTTTTTTTTTTTTTTTTTTTTTTTTTTTTTTTTTTNTTTTTTTTTTTGTTTTGTTTTGTTTTGTTTTGTTTTTTTTAACTAAGGTTACCTGCTTAGGTTTCTTGGATTCTTCCTATTCTTAATCTTTATATATATATATATATAAAGAATACTGTATTTGATTCTCTTTTTCTTTTTTCTTGTGAATAAATAAGAAAAAAAATCAGAACAAAAGAAAGAAAGAGGTGGGGTATGAATGTTTTCTAAGATGACACTTGATTCAAATTACATGAGGGGGGAAAGAGAGGGTTGGGAATGCTTTTAGAGGGGAGGAATTATGGTGACTCTCTATTTATTCGTAACGTAATATCGAAAATTATTATTAGTTTAAAATTTAATAATAATTTTCATTGTCACATTGAAAAGTTTAAAGTTAGGAGTGCCTATAACATTTCTCAACGAATATCCCTAATAATTTGCTAATCAAGGTATGATCTCGTTTGAAAAAATAAAAATTAAAAACACACTTTTATCTAATTATTATTTCATTCTTCTAACGTGCCGTGTCAATTAATTTTTTATTTTTATTTTTAATAATGGCTGATATAATGACCGATTAACACTATGACATCAGTGAGATGATAGTGAAATAAAAATGTAAATTTTTTCATTAATTTGAAAACTCTTTTAAAAAACAGGGTTTATAAAATATATGTTAAATATACGTTCCATATTTGTGTGTTACATTACATAGCATTTATCTTTCGGTTTTTGACCATTGAATCTGTTGCTCAAGTCTTGGTGACCATCCCCGTCACACCTATTCTAACTGCCACCAGATGGCGACCGGACGTGTTCTGGCGGCGGAGGGCAATAGTAAAGTCGTCGGAGGGTTTTTCCCGTCCATGCTTTGAGCAGCTTCTCATCGGAGTCATGGCTTCCCCCATTTTTCCTTTTCAAAATTGAAGCTGAGCTTTAGAAAATAATGAGGTGGAAGGTGGGACCCATATTTATTTATCTGTTTTAGGGTCATGAGATGAGATTGTAGTCAAACATCAGCTCCTCGTTTGCTGTGTAAAGTTAAGCTGTTTATCATCAACCATTAAATTTATAATATTTGTATAAATTAATAATCACGTATTCTCTTCAATAAACAAAACCATTATTACTTTTTGGTCTATAAAAAATAAAAATTGTAAATAAAATTATTTACGAATAACTTTATTTATTTGTTAAAAAGTCATCTAGAGATTACGTCCAACAAGCTTTACCCAAAAATATAATTAATAAATGTAAAAACTAAAAACCACAGACGAAACTCAAAAGCAAAAAAGACGCAGCAGCAGAGTTCAGTGATCCTTCGCTCTCAGCGCGAAAAGTATAGTTCTTTGCGCCTCTCCAACTCAAACTCCACCTTTTCGATCTTGCTCAATTTTTCAACCTTCGTCTTCTTTAGTCCAATGGGTCGCCGTCTGCTACTCTTCGCCGCCGTTTTCACTCTCTTCACCATCTCTTTCTTCTCAGGTAATCACACAAACTCACACCCACAACGTACGATTTCTCTAAATTCTCTCCATTTCCTTCTGACCCACTTCGTTTTTTTCCACTTTTGATTCTCGCAGAGGTCCACTCCGCTACCTTCAAGATAGTCAACAGGTGCCGGCGCACGATATGGCCCGGCCTGCTATCCGGCGCCAACACGCCACAGCTCCCCACCACTGGGTTCGCCCTCAAGAGCGGCAAGTCCAAGACCATAACGATACCCAAGGCATGGTCGGGTCGGATGTGGGGTCGGACCCACTGTGGCCGAGACTCCAGCGGCAAGTTCTCATGCCTCACCGCCGACTGTGGTTCCGGGATGCTACAGTGCGCTGGCTCTGGGGCCAAGCCTCCTGCCACGCTGGCAGAGTTCACGCTTAACGGCGCTGATGGGCTGGACTTCTACGACGTGAGCCTCGTCGACGGCTACAACCTCCCGATGCTTGTTTTACCAAAAGGAGGTACTATTAAATTTATTATTTTCTAATTAATTGAAAGATTTTACGACCAAAAAATAAATAAAATTTCTTACCAATATGATATCTATTTTGAGTGGAATATTAAAATTTTAATTTTAATTATTCTTTACGATAATTGATAATTTTAATAGGTACAAGAGGCGGATGTGGCGCCACCGGATGTTTAGTGGATTTGAACGGCGCGTGTCCGAAGGAGCTCCGTGTGGCGAGTGGGGGTCGGGTGGTCGCGTGCAGGAGTGCGTGCGAGGCGCTCGGCGATCCGAGGTTTTGTTGCAGCGAGGCGTTCGCTACGCCTGACACGTGTGGGCCGTCGATGTACTCACTGTTCTTCAAGTATATTTGCCCACGCGCGTATAGCTACGCGTACGATGATAAGACCAGTACCTTCACTTGTGCCTCCTCCGATTACATGATCGTGTTCTGCCCGTCACCTTATACCAGGTAAAATTACGGATAAACCCTATGATACGAGTTATTTTGCATGGGTATCTTATGGAAATCTGGGGGCTAGTTTAGTCAATTTGTTAGGATGCACGATTTGCCTCGCTGGCACGTTCTAGAAATTCCACCATCTTTTGTATGAATGATAAAGTAGATAATGAAATGGAGAATATTATTGAGCTGTGGGGCCCAATTAGTAATTAAGTGGGGTATGTTTTGCATATTCATACTCCATGGTGCACAAAATTTGGACCTAAATGTCTTTGCCACAATCACTTTATTTTTTATTATCCTTTTATTTTATTTTTTTATAAGTTTTTATTATCTTTTTTATTTTTTTATATCTCCACACGAGAAAAAGAAAAGAAAAAAAATGATTCGATCTAGTAACCTTTGCTTCACGAGACATGGTCATGATGTACGAAATTTGGACCTAAAATGTCTTTGCTACAATCACTTTATTTTTTATTATCCTTCTTATTTTTTTATATGTCCACACGAGAAAATGGAAAGGAAAAAAATGGATTCGATCTAGTAACCTCTGCTTTACGAGACATAGTCTCAAGCCGATTAAACTACCTCTTGATATTGCTACAATCACTTACTTAAAGCTTAGTGTTTAGAGCCCGTGAATTTGTTTTGTTGGTTTTTTTGGAATGGAAATTGGTTCAGAGGCAAAATTTTCAACTCCGTCTAGGAAATTGGAATCTCATGCATTTTAAAAAATGCACAATTTAACAATCCCCAACCCAATTTGAAAACCAATTGTTGGGTCGGAATTTCGTCTTCATTTCTAGGACAAATTTGTAATTTGGTTTTGATGAATAACCCTAACCAGTCATTTTCACTTAACATGTCCTTGTAGTGAGGCTTAAACTATCAATAGTAAATGCTTTTGGCACTAAAGAAGGTAACCCACCACTAGAATTTTTATCTTTATCTTTAATATTTAATGACTAAGACTAAGGCTTCACAATGAACCGTTCTTTTCCATTAATAAATGATTGATTTGCCTGCTGCTATTATACTCCTTTAAAAGATATCTTAAGGGCATAATAGGATTTCACATAACATATCTCTTTTTCCTGTATGATTGTGTGCACATGGATCAGGATGTGCCTGACCCACTAGGGGTCCTTTTTAATTGAAGGTCACATTGTAAGATAGCTTGGTTTGTCTAAATTCTAATAGGATCCCCATAATATTTTCCTACTAGAATCCTAATTGCATATTATTGCAATATCTCTATTTTTTGGAATTATTCTATAATAATTGCATGATCGCAATCTTTTCATTGGTAGGTGATTATGTAATAGTCATTTTGCTAGAATAAACTGCAATCCTCTCTATAAAATGATGTTGTAACGATTAGGGAAAAGTACTAACCACATGGCAAATATGCATTATAACCTCAAAAAGACTAGTTAATTTGAAGCTTCTCTAGAATTCTTTAAAAAACCCAGTTTTACCTAGTAACTAGGTAATTTGAAACTTAACACTTATGACTATCTTTATAAACCACTCACTCTATGTTGTAGGCTATTCCTTATCTTCTTAATATGGGACTAAAATGTTACATATGTAGATGTCGTATGACAATTCAATAAGTGATTGTTTTATGTAACATTTGATTTTATTATTTTTTTTTAATATTGGGGAACCTCTACAAAGCAGGATCCTTTGGACCCATTCCTACAGAGTAAACCTCAGTCCTATTCACCACACCTTCGGAAGTTTTCCTACACGGAATTGGGTAAATCGTTGGTTTTTCACTAGGGAGTATGGTTCCAACGGATTGTTTGCACCCAAGAGGTGTTAAACCACATTTGAAAGTTGATCCACTCAAAGTAATCAATTAGAGATTCGATTCCTTAAACGGTTGATTTATCCTTTTATTTTCCTTATTTTTTATTCATTACCAACCGATAGAACCCCTCGGGTTCCTGTCATTGTCATAAAATGTGTGCTAGTATTTCTCTTTTTCTATTTTTTCTGGTCAACTGACTTTTAGTAATCGGAGTATGATATTAAGATTAAAAAAGGTAGTAAAGGATGATGGTGGGAGAGAGGGAGAGATTGCATTTGTCATAATGCAATCTTAAAAACCCATCCAGTTACATGACAGGATGGGTCAAAACCAATCAAATCATCCTTTTATATAGGCTCTTCAAATATTTCCTTGACAGTCAACATGATAGATTTTAGCTTAGACTAGTAGTTCGCATGATAGATTTTAGCTTAGACTAGTAGTTATAACCAGCTGTTTGTTACAATTTAGGCTTATTGGGAGTAAAATTGAATAAATAATTGTAGAAAGATCAATGCTTTGAGTATGGATTAATGCCCAATGAGGGAGGGTGCAATTATAAAAGTTTTTCTTGTGTCACTCCAAAAATGATGTAGCTTTTAAATCAAATGGTAATTTTAAAAGTCACATCATTTTTTGAGTAACATAAGAGGAATACAAGAGGGATTTATAGTATTACTCATTGTTGGGTGGTCTTGAGTCTCTCTCAACCTCAAAAACTAACTCAAGAGGTGAGGCTTTTCCTTACACTTATAAAGTGACCACTAGCCCCTTCTACAACCGATGTGGGATAACTCCAACACTCGTGAGACCGTAGTGTTGTATTTGTAAACAAAATTAAATGGCTAAACACAACATCATGGTGATAGATGTGTGTTGTATATGCAAAAAGAGTGGGAAAACTCCAAATCATCTTTTTCTTTATTGTGGTGTTGCTAGAGAGCTGTGTTTTATGGTTTTTCAAATGTTTTGGGGTAGAGTGGGTTATGCCTAAACAGGTGATCGACCTTTTGGTGTGTTGGTATGGTAGGGTTGGCCAGAATGTCAACATTATTGTTTGGAATGCAATTAATTCCTTCTTATTTTGGTACATGTAGGGAGAAAGAAATGCTCAAAGCTTCAATGATCAAGAGAGACTGAGTGCAGTTCTACAGACCTTTCTTTTCAAAACCTTATTTTGGGTGGAGCTTTGCTACTGCTTTACCTCGTGTCTCTAGCTGTGTAGATTTTTTGTTCTCTTTTTTTTTCTTATTCTTGATTTGTTGGGTGTTTTCTCTTGTATACTTTATGAATTTTCTTTACTTATATATAAAAAAAGGGTTTTACCATTTTGTGGGGCACCTGCAAGTACATGCATGCACACTATCATACATTACTCTGTACAATCATTTAAGTTCAAGTCCTTTGATTAGAAATCTTAAAAGTGCTTTTACAGACATGAATACCTTAAAATGGTCGTGCCTAATATTACCAAGATGGTAGAGATTATAGTGAATCTAGCAATTTATGAAGGCATTTCACATGTTCTCCTTTTTCGTAGAAATTATCCTAGTTTTTCTTTTATTCTTTATAGATCGAGGTGATGCAGTAGCATTCGAGTTTAGAAATTATCCTAAACTCTGAAAACATTCTTCCAATTATTGCATTGGAACTTCAGGTAGTGAAGAAGCTGGGAACAGTAGTCTATCTAGGCAGGGCATTTTCCATTCCCTAAGGAGACATTCTAACACATAATGTCCTACAGCTATTATATCGAATCGCTTCCTTTTGAGTCTATAGTGATCATATTACATTGTAGAGTAGAATTATCTCATTTAATACAGAAACATATCTTGTATGAAAATTTGCAGTCAAAAATTGCTCGGAGCTCGGAAAGATGGGGCAAAGCTACCACTGGTGAACAAGACCACAATGTACATACCAAGCCACCATGCAAACAGTGCTTCATACTCAGGTCTAGTCCATATGCAATTTAGTGCCCCAGCTGTCTCTGTTGTAGTGGCAACTTTACTCTTCTGATTGCTTTAACCACCTTTTTTTAACTAACATTGGCCTGAGCTTTTTCAGGCAGATAGTACCTCGAAGTTCAGCTGAAGAAATGGTGTCATCTTCTCTGTTGTTGTCCCAGCTCTTTGCTTCTCTCTCACTCTTCCCATTTGTTGTTGGGTTTATAGATCAATGGCTAAAATGCAGATTGGCCACACGAGGCAGGACCAACAAATTCCACGACAAATCTTGTATATTCCTTCCTCTGCTCCCTTAACATGGGGGTTTCCAATATGTTACATATAACACCAATCTTTCCATGGTTTGATATAAGAGTTCAGAAATCTGAAATTATCGTAGTTGGTACCTGTGAAGTCTGGTGACAGTTCTCTTTCTTCATTACTCCAATAATGCAAGCAACTCAACACAATTAGGCTTTAAAAAACTCTCGTTGAAGTTTGTTGCACTATATTTTGAAGATTTTGTGGAGGTATTTCAATCTTTGAAGTAAGTTAATGACATGTGATTCATAGGATCAATTTTGATTCCCAATTAGGGAGCCTGATATTGGGAACTAGGCCTGTAAAAATGCTTGGCAGAGTTTTGAAGAGTATCTTAGGTAGTGATGGTTTTGGCTACAAAGCAATGTAGATGATGATTCGGGTTTGTTTGATAGAACTTTTTTGGTGTTTTTTTAGGGTTTAGGTGACGGACTGTGGCCGCTGCCTTTAGATGACCACAAAACCACCCAACTCTTTTTAAAAAGCTTTTTACTATTTCTATTTGTTATTTTTGTAATTAGCACCCCTACACTTGAAAAAAAAAAGTATAAATGAACAATTACCTCACTGGAAAAAAAATAAGGGTTAAATACCTAAAACACCTTAAGGTTGGAACATTTTATTTTTTTCCTCTTAGGATTTGATTTGTATCACATAAGTTACTTGTGGTTTTTATAAAGATAGAAATGGTACCCTCATTCAAAATTTAACAGAACACCACGTCAGTACTAATCACATTGTGTCATGAGTTATATAATTACTTTTTATTTTTCTATTTTTAAAAAGATATATATTTTTTTTCAAAAAAATATTTTGAAAATTTTGGTGGGGGTGGCTCGGAGATTTTGGGGTGGCCGAAATCACCCCCAATAATGGGCTCCTTTTGTAATTTATTTATTTATTTTTCATTTTTCTGTTTCAAAATTTGATCCTTGGATATATATATTTTTTTTGGAGAAAATTCAGTTTAGCCCCCTGAAGTTTCAGGGGATTTTCAATTTGAACCCCAAAGTTTCAAAAGTGGCAGTTTACCTCCCTGAAGTTTCAAAAAGTAGCAAATTGAACCTTTTGTTAATTTTTCCGTCAAATTAAATGGAAATTTTTTTAAAAAAAGCCTGAGGGCATTTATGTCTTTTCATCATTTTCCGTCTAATTTGACGGAAAAGTCAACGGGGGGTTTACTTTGCCACTTTTTGAAACTTCAGGGGGTAAACTACCAACTTTGAAACTTTGGGGTTCAAATTGAAAATTCACTGAAACTTCAGAGGGTTAAATTGAATTTTCTCCATTTTTTTTGACATGTCCGTACAAAAAAAAATGAGAAAGATTCGAACTAATGATCTTTTGGATATTAAGCTAGCAAGGTGGTCAACAAATTCGAAACAGAGCAACAGGAATTAAGACCCCTAGTGGGTTTGCTATGTAGTATGTGGGGACGGGTTTGTGGGTTTTGCGGTTTATTTAAGGGGCTGTGATGCAAGTGCTTCGTTTGGTAGGTGGGTCTTTGAGTGGCTCTTGAAACGAAGCACAATACAGAAAATAAATAATGGGGGTGGTTGGCCATCCCCCATTCTTCTTCTTCTTCTTTTTTTATAAAAATATTATTATTTTATTATTTATTTTAAACCTTAAATAATATTTTATTAGTTTTTTATAATGATGACAAGTGTTTTATACGTGATCCTAAAATTTCTTTAAAGAAATCATATTCATAAATTGAATATTCTTCAGTCTATAATGGACCGGAGAGGATCCAGATCCAAAAAATAGTAGAAAGAAACTAAGTGCAACATAAGTGAAATAATGATTAATAAAGCAAAAAAAATAATGGATCAATATTTGGGGCTTGACCTTTTATTTCATTGCTCATGAGGTTCAAAATTGATCAAATTGATCATTAATGTTTAATTTGTTATCAAATCACTTTCTTCGTCCCTTTTATTTTTTTATTTTTTGGTTTTGGAATGTTACGTCATATCCAATAGTTTTTCTTACACATGCATAACACATACCACCAAGGACGGAACCAAGAAACTTTTTGAGAGGTGGACAACCATTTTTTTTTTCAGTTCTTCATAATTTTTTTATTAAAAAATATATATATATTGCTTATTTTTTAAGAACTAAAAGACTTCCCCAAATTATAATTATCGAATAAAAATTAAAAAAATATTGCAGTTTACAATTAAATAACTATACTTATTAAATAACTATAATTCTTAGCGCCCATTCTCAAACCCACACGCACAATGCACGGCAAGTCTGGCAAGAGACTTGAAAAAATAAACAATAAAAAGTCACTGCCCAGTGCCCACTCTTGTCTCTTGCCATGTGTGAGTGTGTGCCCATTTACTCTCATTTCCCAAACCAGGCCCAAAAAAAAAAATTAATGGGTACGGCCCAAAATATTTAAAAATAGGGTTAAAATTTTTTTGGTAGCGCCAGAATGACTAAAATTAAAATTTTACTCTTTTTTTTAACTTAAGAATTTTGTTTTCCTTATTTTTGGGAGGGCATGGCTTATGCCGGTCCTCCCTCCCTCTGTTACTGCATACCACAATGAATCGGAGCATCATTAAGAATTCTTCGTCAACAAATCACTAAATCTTGTGTAAAAAAAAAAAAGGTGAGGGAATGGGTGCATGCATGATCACCCATTTGTTGTAAAAAGGGGGTGGTCTCCATCTGTTGTGAGAAAGTAGTCAAAAGGCCACCCCTACCACAATAGATGGGGTAATCGAACCCACAATAAATGAGTTGGTAGCGCAGCCATCCCTTGCGGCCACCTCCTCCCTTACTTTTTTTTTTTTTTTTTTACACGAGATTTTGTGATTTGCTAACAAAGTATTTTTATTGGAATCGCATTTTATGATGTGTCACTGACATGGCAATCCACTGCAGTATACGTTGATATGGTGAAGTTTATTGTGCAATGTATACACCTATCACAAAATTATTGGATATAAAACAACATAAAATAGTTCAACCTTGAGGATCAATTGATTCAATTTTTTTTTTTTTTTTTGCATATCCACACAAGGGAAAGTGAGAGAGGAATTCGAACTAGTAATTTATGTTTCATGAGGCATGGTCCACGTACAGCCGATTGAGGGAACGATTCGATTAATTTGAAACTCCAATGAAGTCAAAACTACAGTGCTTTTTTTTTTTCTCAATAATAAATGCTGCCCAAGAAACTTTAAGCACATTTGTCTTTAATGTGAGATGGGAATTGCCTAATGACAACAATCACGGGCAACCAACTCCAATTGTTGTCGACATATTTTCTTTATATGCAATGTTTTGATTTGTCAATGACAAGATCGAGTAGATCTTTTTCATAGACAAGAAAACGTCAATGTTGGCTTCAAGTGTCAACAACATAACAACGACCAACTACCTAATAATTAACCAGTGCATTTACTATCAAAGAAAGGTATATGGATGCCCTATACATGAGAGAAAGGGCTCCTTATGCTGGCCTAAATTTCGGTTTAAGATGGGAGGGAATGCTCGTCACCAAAGCATCCTAGAGGAATGATGAGGACCACAAATCTAGTACTTGAAAAGAGTCCCCAATTTACTCATCGGTGATTAGGATATATATCTAACGTCCTATGGCCTAAGCCCTAAGGGATAGTGTACTCTTCTTGTCAAGGAGTAATCCCATGTTAGGATCATGACATTGTCCTACCATTCTCCATCAAAACAAAACCAGCTAGCTTCCACTCTATACATGCATGCACTTTCTTCTAATCAAATTTCTGAGATAGGGCTAGAAATGATCGAGTTGATCAGCTCATACATGTATGTTGTATATATATATTGTCTGCTTGGAACAGTGCCAGAGGGTTATAAGAAGATAGGTTGTCTGTTGGAGACCGACTCTGTCGCATTTAGTTTATACACCGACATATGTCTATTACAACACTAGGTTTATCGGCCTTTTCTTCTTACGCCAGTAAAAAAATAAAAAAAGCCAAAATTTAACTATCAGAGTTTAGTGGCCACCAGTAAATACCCTTTTCTTTTTTTTTTTGTAGTGTATTGGGGATAAAATCCATCATGGATTCTACTAAGCAACCCTATTCAATTAAACCTCTACATTATATCTACCAAAATCTCCTATAAAAAGGAGAACACATCCCAAGATCTCTTGAATACTCTGCAGCAAATTCCATCTCTCCCTATTTTTCTCTCCTTATGCGTGAAGAAATTTGTAAGCCTAACTCATCTCATAAAACCGGTTCAATAAAAGAGGATTGTCTATTCCTTATATATAAACATGCCCAAGATCTCATCCATAGGCAATGTGAGATTATTCCTCAAAAGTGCGGATCCGTCAAAAAAGGATTACATCTCTCCCACCATATTAAACGTGGAAAAATATTCTCAAAATACTATGTTAACTTAAGCATCAGAGATTCAAAGTGTTTCCAGTCTTCTTGGAAATCGATTAATCTAGTGACGATTTTCTCTATTTTAGAGCTAGTCTAGCCTTGTGGAAAAAAATTGGGTCAACAGAGACCGAGTATGGGCTTGAATGAGAGCTCGGTTTAGGCAGGTTAGATGAATAAAAGTGGAGCCAATCTGAGCTCAAGTTCGGCCTTGATAGCGAAGTTAGCATATTTGGCGAAGGTCAGCTCAAAATTGAGCCCTACATGTGTACCAGCTGAGAAGACCTATGTCTAACTTGGTTCGTTTTTTATTTCACAAGAATCACGACCCAGAAAAAAGAAAAACTACAGTAACTCTCTAGATGTAGCCCTAGCTAATCACATAAATATGATGTTTTTGTTTTGTTTATTTCTTTTGTTTGGTTTTCTAACTCGATCTCCAGGTACGAGAAAATTAAGAATGATTTTTCCTCTCTATATTATTAATTACTGCAAATGGTTGCCACGTTAATGCAGGGCTTCTTTTCTTTTTAACAAAAGAAAGATGTAGAGAGGGGGACAAAGAAAGAGATGAAGAGGATCATTGTCTCAAAAAGCATAATATTAGGTACGTATCTTATCCACATTTCCCTTTCCTCCACAAATTAGCACGCACCTGCTGTTTTCGCCTTGAGACGTCGGCCATATACCTCTTTCTTTTCTTTTCTTTTTCTTTCTTTAAGAAAAAAGCATACGTGAGCTGACTAGATCACTAGGCGAGTGAGGCGCTCACTTAGGGCCCAGATTAGTAAGGCTCAAAAAAAAAAAAATTGCCCAAATTAAGGTCCTAATTTTTTTTAATAAAAACTTAAGGCCTCTAATCATGATAAGCAAGTAATTTAAAAAATGCCTCCATTTACTTAATAAGCCCCAATATAATAAGCCTATGGTAAAATCAGACAAATTAACCCATAAAAGCAAATATCCTTATACTTAAAAAGATGTATGGGAAAGTACAAAAAAAAAAAGAAAAAAAAAAGGTGTATGGGTTTTTTCTTAGGAAAATGCTAGGAGTTCTCCCCCTAGTGTTCTCCTAGCGTTCTCCCAGTCTTACGTAGAACATGATTTAAGAAAAAATAAAATTGTAGTGAGCTCCACCACCAATTTTTTTAGGCATTAACACTAAATTTGAAGCATTAGTACCAAAATTGAGGCATTAGTACCAAATTTAGGATAATCAAATCTATTTTGAGTGATACCAACTCTAAAGGGTTAACTTTTCATCCTTAAGTTTTAGTTTTGAATCAAAAAACAAGTTTTAAAGCATTAGAACCTAAATATTAACTCATAAAAATTAATCTGTTGGCAAAAAAAAACGGTACTACAATTTTATTTTTTCTTAAATCATATTCTACATAAGACTGGAAGAACGCTGGGAGAACCCCTAGCAAACCCCTTTTTTTCTTATGGGTTTTTGTGGGTTTTTTGAATTTTTTTTTTTTTTTTGTGGATATTGTTTGAAATAGGTGTATCAATGAGGGAAGGATTTTTTTTTTTTTTTTTTTAAAAAAAAAATTGATTTTATTTTTTTTATTTTTTTTTTTGTAATGTTTATTTTTGTGCTTAATTTTTCTTGTGGGTTTTGTATGTATTTTTGTCAATTTTTTTGGTGGGTTTTGATTAAAAAGAAAATAAGGCTTCGTTTAAAAGTTTTGCCTAAGGCCCCCCCATAAAACATTGAGCCGGCCCTGCATGAGAGAGTTACTGTAATTATTTTATCTGAACATATATGTTAGAAGCAGCACATAATGAGCTTAAACGGTAAAAACTGCAAACAATAACGCTCTTTCAAATTTAACGGAGTCATAATGGAACACAATTCCGTCAGAGTATCAACGAAACCCGAAACTACAAATGTGTACCTCTGGTGCATGATTGATCTACCTACCTCTCCTGGGACACGAAAAGAAGATAAATAATTAGCCAGCCCGTGACAATACTCTATGTATCACTGAATTTTGCTTGCCCGTGAGAGATTTTGTATCTCTCTATTTGGAATCATGCATGCGTTAAGTGCACGTACATGAAAAAGAAGACTATTGAGTTGGAGAGTGTCGACCCCCCCTCATTGGCCAAAAGGGGGTTGCCATAAATTTTAAATTTTAATTTTTTTTAGTTTTTAGTTTTTAAATTATTTAATTATTTTTATTTTTTTAATGACATGTGGCATTTTTATATGACAACACGTGGCAGTTCATTAGTTTGGGCTGATTGAATGTGACGGAGATACTAATAGCCTATTTGGGTGTGCGTTT
Source organism: Carpinus fangiana (assembly GCA_006937295.1). NCBI lineage: Eukaryota > Viridiplantae > Streptophyta > Magnoliopsida > Fagales > Betulaceae > Carpinus > Carpinus fangiana. The sequence goes on from CM017322.1 coordinate 9,364,842, forward strand.
GAGTGGCTTAAAAAATGCATTTAACACTCAAAAAGTTCGTTTAAAGAAAAACAAAATGCATGTATGATAAAAATAAATAAAAAATAAAGAATAAAAAAATAATTAAAATTAAAAGCGCTTTTAAGGGTTAAAAAGCCTAAAATTGGGTAAAATGCACTTTTGACAAACGTTTAAAAATGAAGTTTTTGTCAAAAAAAACTTTTTTTACTTAAAAGTTCTATTTCTCAAATGCAATTCCAAACATGCTCTAAGTTGATATTTTTCCATAAGTTAGGGCATCTGTGATACAATTTAAAACTTATATGAAAAAAATAAAAATAAAAAAGTGAAAACTACTTAAAAAGTAATTAACCCTAGAATTAAATGTAAGTGTGATGGACATAATAAATTTGTCAATCATGAAGCAATTGAACACATTTCATCCATCTATTAATGGCTTCTTGGATGATCTTATGGAAGGGAAGTGAAATAATAATAATAATAATAATAATGATTCAAATTTTGTTTTATTGCACTTAATGATGATCATGGTACCACGTTATTTAAAAATCTTAAATGGCTAAGCTATGAAGAACTCCCTGAGCGGCAAAGAGGTTCTTGTAAAACATGGAATGTTATTATTAGGACAATGTACGTCTCGTTTGGTTTTATTTCATTTCATTTCACCTCAACCTGATGGATTAGTCTAGTAATTAATTGAAATGTCAAAGAATCTTGAGTAGAGAGTACATAAGCTAAAAAGAATGCAATTTGGTGGGGAAATAAACTACCACAAGCTCACTCAATAAACCTACTACATGGAAAATAATCAGAGGGTTGCAAGCCCGCCACATGCTTGCATCTAGGGACTATTTTTGTAGTCTCATAAAAAGGCCTCGAAACCTCCAAAATTAGGTACACACTCTCTTCCTTCTACGTGCGCATGATCTCTTTTCTCTCAATCTCTCCACTCAATTTTCTCTCAGATAACCATTTATTAACTTAAGCATAGAGGATCTCTGATCACCTGAGACCGATGGGTTTCAGTGACTTTTCCTCTCTATTTTGCAAGTAGCCCGTCACCAATTCGAGCAATCTAGAAATTTGCTTTAACATAATTACTTTATTTAAAAATTAAAAAAAAAATTGAAAAAAAAAAATCAATAGAAATATCTAAGTAGACGTCAATAATTACCTAACTAGCAAAGTCTCTTCACGGTGTTTCAAAGATCCGAGACCAAATCCTGCTCCTACTAAGGATTGGGGATTTGTATAGGGAGGAGAAAATTCACTCCATTTATCCTTCTAAATTCTAATATAGTTCTTTCTTCCACTTCATATGATTCCCTACTAACTCGAGCATCGGAGGTATTTCTCATTAACATTCCCAATAAATCTTCAAGTTTACTCGCAATTTCTCCCACAATCATCCTTGGTTGGGAGCTTGGTGTGATCAATTGCATCATTACTTTGTTTTTAAATTGACATAGAAAGTTATGAAAGAATTTCCAATTGTGTAGAGAAATTAAGCAAAGATTCTCATCTAGCAATTGTAAAAACAATTGTAAGTTGTAACTCATCTAGCAAGATTATGTGTAGGTTAATTGGCACTGTGAAAAACTTTTCGAAAAGACCAACCAAGAATGAAATTCAAAAACTTTCAAATCTCAGATTTGAAGGGATGCCATGATCATTCACATTGATTGAAATATAAAACTTGATTTTTAAAGGAGATTGAGAGTCATGATCATTCAAACTATTCAGAATCAAACCCAATCAAAAGAATCAGCAATCCGTTTAATCATAATAGACGTTCATGATATTATGTCTTATATTACATAGAATGGCAAACACTATATGAGCAATATCTTTCCACAGTATAATGGGGGGACCTTTCCCATCTCTCAAAATCAATTGTACCAATTGACAGCACAAACCACCCCTCCCAAACCCCAGCCTTGGTACTATTTTCACCTAGGAAAAAAAAAAAAAAGAAGTTCAATTCTTTTTTAACACGTGATTTGCCTCGTTATTAAATAGCCACTTCGGTTTGTAAAAGTGTTATAAATAGTATATGTGGACATCTTATAAATGTAGTTAATACTTCCTTTTAAAAACTTAATGGTATGCCGCGTCAAACTCATCAACGAATGTCACTAGTCCTATATGCCACATTAGTTTTATTTAGTATATATATATGACAAAAAGGAAAAAAAAAATTAAATAAATAAAAATAAAAATTAGGGCATGGTTGAGCCACCATGTTAGAGTATAAATTAAATTCGTCATTTTCTATTTGCTTAAGCTTTTAGGACAAGTGATAATTTAATTTTATATTAAAGAAAATGTTATGAATTCAAACCTTAACTTCATAATTCATCCTTCATTTCAGTTAAATATTTCACATTGGGTAAAGAGTTTGAACCCACAAATGAACGTGAGGATGGGTGTTGGAATATAAATTAAATGATTAAATTAAGTATTTTCTATCAACTTAAACTTTTGGAATAAGTGGTAAAATTTTGATTTAGAATCATGTCTCTGTCATTCACCTCTCATTTCTATTAAATATTATACATATTGAGTTCTACCTATTAAGGAAGAGTTTATGCCGGCCACCTCTTGGCCAACTGCATTTACAGGTACCATTTATATAACACTTTTGTAAGCAAAGTGACTATTTGATAACGAAACATTGCACATATGCTAAAAAAGTATTCACTTTTTATTTTTATTTTTAAAAAAAAAAACGACTAAGAGTCTATTTGAGATTACGTTTAAGAAATAGAGTTTTTAAGTTAAAAAGAGATTTTGCCAAAAGTGTGTTTTGGCTATTTTTAGACTTTTTAGACCTTTAAAATCGCTTTTAATTTTTTTTACTGAACGAGTAATTTTTTTTTCAAACAAACTTTTAGGCCCTCAAATGTAATCACAAACAAACCCTAAGAATAAATTCCAAACCGCATAGGCCAATGCCGGTTGGTCTCTCATATGCCTAGTACTGGCATCATTTAAAAGATTTTACCCTACCATTACAATCCCATCCATGTCAATAAATTATTCAACCAAAAGAATCGATTTAAAGTTTCTCCTTTCACATTATATTCCTTGAAAAGCTTACTTTATTCTCAAACGAAATCAAGAAAAATCACTTTTACACAGAGGTAGAAAACAAAAGCAAAATCATTTCCCTTTTCAATTTTAATTTGAATTTTTTTTTTTTTTTTTTCTGTTTTCCTTGTATTTTCTCTAAATAGGCAACAAATACTTCACTTTCTCCATTTAAATGGTTTGAATAATGGTGGTCTCTCTGCAATCGTGTGGTGTGTGGGCCTCATAATGATGTTCATCGATCCTTAAAAGCTAATTCTCCTGGAATCATCTGTCACTTGGCTCTAAACCAACCATGATTAAAAAAAAAAAAAAAGTGGAAGGATGATGGTGTGGCCCATTGGGATTGGTTTGTGAAGTTCTAATCTTTATTGGCGGAAAAAAAAAATATTAAAATCACTTTTTAGGTTGTTATGTTAACTAAAGGGTCATTATTATAATTTATTTACATCAACGTGTATTAGAGCATCAGATCCGACTTGTTAAAAAATTGAAGAGTAAGAATTTAATTAAAGTAATTAAAGAGTTCAGATCTTATATGTTGTATTTTTAACTACAGCATATAAGCATCCTATAGCATCTCTATTGAGTTCTTTAAATTTGATTTGTTTTAAAAAAAAAAAAATTGAAAAAAGGAAAATGTTAAGTTTACAAACACATTTTACAAAAAACTTTTACAAACTGGTGTAGCACATATGATTGAATTTTTTAAAATTTAAATTATCTCATATCTAATCATACTGTATTACATCAATTTGTAATTATTTTTTTTGTAAAATGTATTTGTAAATCTTGCATTCTTCCTCCAAATGACAAATACCAAAGTGACAAAAAGTAAAAATTATTTAGTTTTTTAATCAGGCCTTCTTTCTCTTATCTACCAAGACCAAAAAATAATTAATAATAATAACCACTGATCATGACATCTTGGTCTTCTATGGTGTAGAGTGAAGATGAAAGAGGTAATCGGTTTGACTTCAAACTTCATACGTTCTTTCATTATTTCTTTCTTTCTTTCTTTTCTTATTTTTTCTTTTCAAGACAAAAGACACTTGAAAATTATTGCCTATTAGAATTCATTTGTTTCGGTGTAAATTCTATTCAGGAAAATGTTTTTTGGCAAAAATACTTTTTTAATTATATTAATATTTTCTATATTTTTATTCAATTATATTAATTTTTTTTTTAAAAAAAGAATCATATTAACTTATAAAAATTAATATTTACTCACAACATAAAAATATTGATGTAATTTTTTTAAAAAAAAAAAAAGAAAAAAAAAATCAAAAAGTTTAAGTTATGGCGGTGGTGTTCTAGGACATTGTCGAGACATCACCGAAACATTACCGAAACCCCGCCATAAACATATACAAGTACATGTCCCAACTAGTTAACGACGGTGTCTCGACATGGTCTTGGTGTAGTCCTAACAATGTCCCAACTAAATTTCAATTAGATCCCGATGATGTTCCAACATAGTCCTAGGAGGATCCCTTTTTTTCTTTTTTCTTATCTCTCTATTTTAGTGATCATTTTTTTTCAAAATACATACATCTACTAATTATACATTTACCCTTAAATCTATATTAGTATTTTCACTAGCGGCTAGTCATAAGAGAATGACCTTTTTTATATATATACATATTCGCACAAAGAAAAAAATAAATTAGAATTAATAATATTTATTTTATAGGGCATCGATTAAAAAAAAATATAACGCACTCATAAATTCACATTATTTGCTGTGGCATTACAAGTTATCCATAAATTATTATTAAATTTTAGATCAAAATATTAAAGAATATACATTTGAAAACGTGAAAATAGAAATGTGAGCAGAGTAGCATGGAAAGGGGTGAAAATGAAATTAGCAAAAGAAGTATTTTTTTTGTCGTCCAAAGGCCAAAAAAAAAAACAGGGGACAGGAGTGTCAGAAATGTCAATAGTACTTACTTTCAGCTCATGTTTTGATGACAAAACAATTATTAAAGTCAATAAATAAATACATGAAAAGACGAGAGAGAGAGAGAGAGAGAGAGAGGGGTAGGGAATCCAATGCTTTCCCCCATAATTGCTCTTCACTGGAAACCAGCAAGGATCACCCTAACCCCACCTCTCCCACGTGGCAACGGTCATATGGTTCCAACGTGGCATGGGTCCAGCGTCAGCATGTTGACCCATTTTATTTTATTTTTTTGTCTAAAGGAGAGCTTTGGTGGGTCCCTGATAATTCCCAAAGCTTCGTTTCTTTTTTTACTTCTCCTCCTGTATCTGTATGTTAGTGAATATGGGTGTTAAAGTGAACGAAGTGTTTCGTGAACAAGTTTTAGTTTGGTTTGTATAAGTTTGACTCGATCTCGATTCGAATATTAAATGAAATGTTTCGCGAACATGAATCTTGACTCGAATATTAAACGAAGCAAGTTTGGTTCAATTCGGTTAAGCTCGTGAGCAGCTCGTATAAAGCTCGAATTGGTAGTTGTTCATATAATTGCTCATATCAATATTAAAAATTGATGATTTTTTTCTTCTAATATGCATCATTTTATAAAATTATGCATATTTTATCTCTTTGAAACCAAATGTCTTGCTATATTGACAAAAACTTCATATTCGGCTAGCCAGACTAAGCAAATGTTCATATGCAAGCTGCCTTCTTAAGCCGTTTAAGAGTATTTAAAGTTTAAATTTATAATAAAAAATTAAATTAATAAAAAATAAATTAAATTAAATATAAGAGCTAGCTTGCAAATAGACTCAGCTCGGCTCGGCTCGACTTATTATGAGCTCGAGCTCAATTTTTTGGCCCATCCTTAATCGTGGCTCGAGCTCGAACTCAAATAAAATTTAAACAAGCCGAATCCAAATAAGAAAAGCTTGCTCAAACTCGACTCTTTTAATAAAAAAAACTCGCTCAAACTCGACTCGTTTACACCCCTATTCGTGGAATAAATAATGAGGTGCTCTGTACAGAGCATGTGATGGGGTCTCATGTAGTAGATAATTCCATTGAACACCGGGGAATGTATGCATGCAGTAGGGAAGTACAATTCACTGCCAAACGTTACATCATGTTGCTGTATTTTGTCGTATCAATTATTTTATTTTTATTAAGAGTATTAATAGCAGTTTATATATATATATATATACAAAGTTTATGTGATATAAAACAAAAGAAATTTTAAATTTTTTTGAGATAAAAGTGAAGAAATAAGGTTGACTGTTTTTAATAGAAATGAGAAGAAATGGATAACAAACAAGCCCAAGAAAAATACATAATAATTTATTATGATTACTTTTGTGTTTTTGCTTCCAAGGAAAATATTTGAGCCTCACATACTACCAAGCTATGATGGCAAGTTAGCTTCTTTGTTAAGTCTTTTTTTGGCATAATTAAAGTCTTGTGCAACACATTTTATCACCTAAAAAAATAAAATAAAACAAAACAAAAAATTGTGCCATACAAGTAAAAAAAGAAACCAAAAGAAAAAAATAATAATAAATACAATTTAGGCTTTCGGCTAAATAATGGTGGTCAACCACCCCACTTTCACTCTAGCAAAGGGGGTGGCTCGGCCACCTTCTATAGTTGGCATGAGTGGCCGAATCACCCGATAGCCATTAGGGGTGGTTGTTGGCCAATGAAATGGTTTGGTCATCTTCATTTAGTTGTACCGAACGTGACTCATTTGGTTAAAGGATGGCTCCAAGTCTCACAATTTTATTTTTTTTTAGTTTTTTTTTTTCTCTCCTTTTTTTAGCTTTATTTTTTGAACACTTTAATCCCGGACCGTATTTGGGACTATAGGGGCTAAAATGTGACATGGCAATCCATTTCATTCAAAAAGACAAAAAAAAAAAAAGCAAACAAATAGGCTAATTTGTCAAAGTTCGGTGGTCAATTGGAGTCAAAAACGCAAAGGTGGTCATGCTTCACCACAGGGGTAAATTGTATTTTACTCATTTATATTAAGAAAATGAAAAGTAAATGAGAGTTGATCTAATGATTTTCAATGACTAAATGTACATATATTATATGCTTGGAGACTTGGCATAATCATAATTTTGATTTACATAATGCAAGATTAAAGTCTACCTGGGACACAAGCTGATTGAAAATTCAACTAAAACTCAATAAAAATATTTTTGTCTTCCATGATCTCATATAACTACAATTATATATATATACACCAAGTAGTTGGGCCTAAACCATGCACCAAAATTGATGGGTCAAAAGAACCTATCAGGCAACTAGGCAAGTGCTTAGATTGCGATGGGAAACACAACACAAAGGATAACAACCCCGTCGCTCCATCCTAATTGTCTCAATCTTCTCGACAATTAATCAACCAACGTCCTTAACCTACCCGTTAGCAAGTAGCACTACACAACATTGAATATATGGTTCTAGTTTGCTAGGAGATAAGGGATTCAGCAGCGTCACTACTTGCCATAATCATACTTCCCCACAGCAAGTTATAGATGGTGAAAGATATGCCACACTAGAGAGCTTAAAATCAAATGCAATGCTTTAAGTAGGGTCATGCCTAATTAATAGACCACATGTAACGAAGGTCGAACAAAGAGAAAATCACTCCGATCATCAGAGGGAAGGCCATTCCAAGTGCATTCATTCAATCATAATACTCGTGCATTCTTTCATTTTCTTAACAAGAACTCTTCGAGATAGATATATTCGTATTAAATTAAGCATCATACTCCCCCGATAACCCTGGTAAATTTTGAAGTCATTTATTATGTGAAAGATGAAGGCATATATTTGTTTATTTTAACGCTTTTAAATTTGTTTTCTTTTTGCAAATGGGTGTTGTGAATTTTAAGTGGGGGCTAATACATCAATTACTTAGGAGATGGGCGTCAAGAGTGAAAAGTATTATTCAAGCATCTAGATTACGGGTGCACTTAGAGAGAAACTCTTCCCACCCAAATCCCAATCATCATTGGTTTATGATTCAAAATAGTCATAACGATGATTAATACCAATAAGATGTCCAAGTGGAGAGTTTTGAGAGTTTTTTCATGACAAGTGGAGAGTTGTACCAATATGTTAATAAACAAGAGAAATAATTTGCTTTAATAGTTTGCTTATATTTTTTTTATAAATTTAATAAATCAATTATTAATAGATTAACCATTAGATTTTTGCAGTCTATCATTAATTTGTGTAAAGTTCATATAAATTTACAAATTTAATGATTACTTTGTAAAATTAAATGAAAACAAATATTGATATTAACAACTCTATAAGAGCATCCCATTAAGCTCTTTAAATTTGGCTTTTCTTTAAAACTCACAAAAAGAGTCATTTAACAAGTTTTTTAATTTATTTAAAATTTAACTTTGATCAACAAGGCCTCCAAATGCAAGTGTTAAAAAGTGAAAGTTATTTAATTTTTTAATCTTATATATTCATTTTTATCTCGTCTACTAAGAACAAAAATAATAATATTTAATTAAAGTATAAGAAGATATAGAAAATTTGATATTTTATTCACTTTAAAAATAACTTTTAATTTTTTTTTTTTAAAATAAAATTATCCTCAGATTTAACTTTTATTTTAATAACAAGATGATTTTTTTTTTTTTTTCTTTTGAACAAAATGATATTCTAATTAGGGACTCGTGGGGGTAAAACCAAACTATATAACTACGCAAGAAAGAGACAGAGAGATGCCATTATATTATAAAGTTGATTTGGATTTCTCCGCTACATAGTAAATACTGGCCAGTTGCTAGCTCAGTCGCTCTCCTTTCCCTCCTTCCTGGCTCTTCTCCCCAGGATCATCTTTGTCAGTTTATGACCACTGTTGTCAGCAGTCCTCACTTCTTCACTCATTCCGGCTAACCGGGCCGTAGAATCCCCGGCATTGTCTTCTGCCTCCTTCCTCCTCTTCCACCTTCCCCCCATCTAAACCACGTCCCCCAACCACCACACTCAACAGTCAACCCAACGAAGCAAACCCAGATGGACCACTGCTATTGGTGCTCCGCCACTCTCAACACTGTCACCCTTCTTCTTCTACTTCTTACCAATAGAGGTAAGAAATTACATAAAGTTACAATTTTGCTTGGTTTTTTCTTGATGGGTTTTCCCTTCTCAGTTCTCTCTTCTGGGATTGTCTCACATTCTCATCTTACTTCACTTTTTTCACAGTTTCACACTCACAAAACTTACTCTGTTTGGGTGCTTGTGTGGACAGGTGTTTCAGGTGCAACATTCACATTTGTGAACAGGTGTGCCTACACCGTGTGGCCAGGCATTCTCGCCAATGCAGGCAGCCCTAGGCTCGACACCACCGGATTCGAGCTCCCCAAGGAAACCTCACGCTCCTTCCAAGCCCCTACGGGCTGGTCTGGTCGGTTCTGGGGCCGGACCGGGTGCAATTTCGACGGATCCGGGTCTGGGTCGTGTCTGACCGCCGACTGCGGGTCCGGCCAAGTCGAGTGCAACGGGCTTGGAGCAGCCCCGCCCGCCACCCTAGCTGAGTTCACACTCGGGTCGGGTGGTCAGGATTTCTATGACGTGAGCCTGGTGGACGGGTATAACCTGCCCATGATCGTGGAAGGCTCGGGCGGGGCGGGTCTCTGCGCCCCCACCGGTTGCATCTCGGACCTGAACCAACAGTGCCCGCCCGAGCTGAAGGTCGGGAACGGAGACGCGTGCAAGAGCGCCTGTGAGGCGTTCGGGAGCCCGGAATACTGTTGCAGCGGCGCTTACGGCTCTCCCGCCACTTGCAGGCCGTCGGTGTACTCCGAGATGTTCAAGGCCGCGTGCCCAAAGTCATATAGCTACGCGTACGATGATGCTACGAGTACGTTCACGTGTACCGCTGCCGATTATACGGTGACGTTTTGCCCTTCCTCTCCAAGGTAAAACACATTCTGTGTCTCTTTCTTTTTCTGTTTTTTTTTGGGGGTTAGTTAATTTCTGTTTTTAGTAAAGAATTTATGAAAGCAGATGTGCGTGTTCTTTTAAGGTGGTGGCAAATGCGCAAGATTTTATTCCTTTTCTTTTGATTAAATCAGCTTTAACTTTCTCCATGTGTGGTTGGTGGGATAGAGCCAATGCCATAATGCCAAAGATTACCCTTTTAATGAGGTTCTTTAATCTTTATTATTATATGTTCAGGATCTTGCGAGCTTCAATATGTATTGAGAATCTGAGATAATCAGGACTTTAAAGGAGGTTGTTGAGTAGCTTTGAATGTGAGCCTGACCCATTTAATTCTATTGCTGCAAGAGTAATTATTGTTTCTCCTAATCTCTGGTGTGCAGTCAGAAATCTTCAAATCCAACGCCAATGACATCAACAGCATCGTCACAGGGGTCCGGGTCAGAATACTCCATTCCTGGGTCAGGTTATTCGGTTCCTGGGTCCGGGTCAGTATCAGGATCAGGATCAGGATCAGGATCAGGATCAGGATCTGGATCTGGAGAAGCCATGTTAGCAGATGGGTCATGGTTAGCTGGTCTAGCCATGGGAGACTCATCCAGAACACTCTCTCCTTCTGCTCTACAGTCTGCATTGATATCCTGGGCTACTGTGTCTCTTTCCCTCTCAATGCTTTACTTGTAAGGCACAGATTCCAGCAATTTTGGTGTTCGGCTTGTTAGCAATTTAATCTATCATCTAGATTGTTAAGATTGTTAGCAATTCGGACAAAAAGCTGGAATTGCGAGAGAGTTTTTACGAGACCCAATTGTCTGGTTAGTTAAATAATTGAACAGATAAATCTTCTCAGAGCTCTCTCATGATTCCTGTATGACAGAAAATTGCTGGAAATTTCAATCTTGCTTGGGTGTGTAGGCCATCCTGCTTGGCCTCATTTCATGGCTTTTGCTTGTGTGAGTGCAACATCTTGGATTTGCAGCCTCAGTGGGTACTGGGGCTTTGGGTCTTTTTCTCAAAAAAGCTGACAGATTCCTCCGGATTGTAAACCATCCACTCCCTAGGCCTAGGGTTCCCCCAAAAAATATGCAGTGTTATGTATAACATTAAAAGTGGTTGTTTTGTTATTTATTTATGGAATATTAGGTGCCCTTTTGTTTCACATTCAAGCTTTTTTTAAGGTTCTGCCATTGTGGAGTTGAAAGCAACGAATCAAAAACCAAGAGCAAATTTCCTGTTTTTTGGGGCTGAATTTTGTACTCTGTTTTCTTTTTTGGGGGTAATGGCCTAATGGGTTTTTGTTGTAAAGAGAGGTTCTTGTTGAAAGACAGTGTAATGTGAATACTTGCTCTGCTTTTTGTCTTGGAGAGGGCACTTTGCGGCCTTGCGGGTGTTGCAAGCAAGTTTTTCTTGCCTTTTTGTCTTTGTGTGCTGTTGAAAGAAGGAATTTCTTGAAGACTAATGCGCCATCTTATCATTTCATTGGGTGGGATTCCAAATGATGTTGAAAATATTGTAGGCTGAATATTAAAGGAGATGACTTTATATCATTTTGTTGAGTTGGGGAGCAATGTCCAATGCAAATTTCGGCTCCGTGTTTTGGGTCATTTGTTAATGTTATAAAAAGAGAAAACAATAGCCGCAGAAAGGGAAAGTGATATCAATCAAATGATAGCTTTCCTCTAATTTGGATATAATCTTTGTTTGTTATTGAAGTTACCAATATTAATTCACAATTTAGCATAAATCATACATCAAATGATAGTTTCAGATGCCCAATCGCATTGCAATCGTAAGTATTAAGTTGAAAGAATAACAAGTTTCATGATGCAAACGCGTTGAGGAGGATTCCTGTGTCTTGTGGGTCCTTTCTCCACAGCCTTAAACTTGATTATATACCAACAACATAAAATGAATAGAAAATCCCTTTAAAGAATAAAGTTTGCTCAATAATTGTTCATTGGACAGCATATAGGACAAGATGGAGTTCACAGGAAAGCCAATTACTGTCTGTGTTAAACAAATGTGAAAGGTATGCTGCATGCTGTAAAACTTTTTGGATGCTGATTGAGTTCCCTACAATTGGCAATTCTTTGTAATTGGCCAGTCAATTGTGAGAAGGCATCGAGCATATCACAATTGCAGGATCCCTGCAATTCAATTCAATCCTTTGTAAAATGAAGATATTGTGTGATGACCGCCAAAGGTGGTAGTTCAATGGTTTTAAGGAAATTTCGATGAAGTTAAGCATACACTAGGGCCTGGGTTCGACTCTCGCAATGGAAATCCCTTAGCCTATTAGTGTTAGCCACCTTAAGTCTCATTGATGTCCTGGTGGTGCGGGCTATGGCTCAGTCGATCTTGAGGGAGCGCCTGCGGTTTTCACCGTTTAGACCCTTTCTGAGTGGCGTCCCGCGGGTTGGTACTACTATGGTCATACCCAAGTAAGATAACTACAATTGGCCTCTCCCTTCAATCTTTTTGCTTAGGGAAAAAAAAAAAATGTGTGATGCTATACGAAGCCTATGAGGAATTGGGAGTCTTGTGTAAGCTTTCTTCGACATGAGATTTCTCTTTTTGAGTTGTGAATCGTCTTTCTTTCGGTAGTGAGATTCTGTCAAACTCCATTATTGGATAGTAATTATAACTCTGATCAACAAGAATTTATCTTTATTTTATGTTATTCCTCTTTCGTCCCGCATCACTCGATCCATTGGAGTATCATAAAAAAAAATTTTAAAAAAAAGTATTAAAGTTAAAAGTTGCAGAAGATGTGAGATATAAGCTGCATATTGAAAGGCCAAGTAGCTAATATGCTCCACTTATAGTGGATTGTTGATTGAACACATTGAAAGGTCACCATTCTACCCTCTATACAATAATAGAAGACTATAGAATACTTGGAATTATTTCTGAATTACACCCTCTCCTCTCCTCCCTCCCCAAATCCTTTGTTTTTTTTTTTTTTTTGAACCAATCTCTATTGTGAACACCCTAAGAGTGCATGAATTGCGTATACAATAGTTTTAGTATGACACGTTACAACTGAATATTATAATGTCTGGTTTCATCACCTTGACTGAGGGACATGGTTGAAACTGCAGTTCTATTGGCATAATGGACACTTATTTTGTATTCTCCTAAGAAGCCATAAAAGCTGTAAGAACCATGCTCTTCTGTCTCACCCTTTACCTCCCCAGTTTGCCATTCTTTCAGGAGCTTGTCGACCACATCTCCGGCCGGGAGGTTTCGAAAATTGTTGTCGGTCAGGCACATTCGGTAACACCCATTTGGATGGAGTGCAGTCCAGAGCATTATCCCGTTCACTGAAGGGTGTGAAAAGCCTTCTCTCAATACTTCTTCTAAGTAAGTAGACTGCATTAGAAAAGATAAATCCCAAGTCAATGAGTGAAACATTCTTTGACGTTCCCAAAAATTTGTTTCCAAGAGCAATAAGATTTGAGGTCTAGGCTGTTAGGACTGATAAAGGATCTCTAGCAATTTAGGCATTACATTGTGAGAGAGCTCACATGAAATTCATCTGTTTAAATAAATTTTGAGCTGTTCAGCCACTTACTCGGACGGGTAAGTACCATGTGGGGTTCTCTTACATTTGCTGCTTAAATTGCCAAAGATGAATACAGACCGTTAAAGTATTAATTAAGTGAAGTTTTTAGGATAACTTGTGATTTAAACATAGGTAAAATCTAACCAAAATTAACATAAATATCCTGCAAAACTGACATGGCAGGGTCTACTAGCCCTTAGATCAAATTTTGTTAAAAGAGAAAGTAATAATAATATAATAATTCATTGACCGTAAGACCTTACCGCCATGTCTACTAGCCCTTAGATCAAATTTTGTTAAAAGAGAAAGTAATAATAATATAATAATTCATTGACCGTAAGACCTTACCACATTAGTTTTGTAAGATATTTGTAAAATGTTTGGGTGATGAGTAGTATTTTTTATAATTTTATATAAAAGTATAATGGGTAAAGTTCTAAAAAATAGTGTTGGGTACCGTGCGTAGTATTGAAAGTGTTAGTACTTGACATCGTAAGTGTCACATGGTCGGAAACTGATGTGTTAAATGTCACATCAGTTTGTAATGGAAGCTATAGAGAAAGAAAGACTTAAGAGTAAGAATTAGAGTTGCTCACCTGTGATACTTTATCAAGTGTATTGCTAATATCCACCTCTGTGAGCCATATGGGAAGCCCTAGTGTGGCCAACTTGTCAATAATGGCTCTCATCAGAGGAGGGTTTGGTATAGTAAAGTGACCCTCAAGCCCAACTCCATCCATTGAAGCACCACCACGCTTGAGTTCTCTCAGCCTTGAGATGAGGGTGTCAACAGTGGAATTCACATCGCTGCAAGTCTCCACTACATTGAATTCATTCATAACCAGGGTTGCCAATGGATCCGACTTGTGTGCTATCTCATAGAAACTCAAAGTGGCATTACTCCCTAGCCGTTGCTCGTAGAAATCAAAGTGAAGCATTTCATTGCTGACATCCCAGTGAATGAATTCTTCTTTGTAATTGCTCATCAAACTTTGTATTCTTGAGTTGACAGCGGATTGTAACTCAGAACCTGCATTAGAATATAAACTAAACAATTAAATTCATTGATTAATTCATATCGACTTAAGCTTTTAGAATAAGTGGTAGTTTAATAACCTGTAAGATCACGAACCCATGGCGGCGTGTACTTGGGGTCCTCCCAGAATATATTGTGTCCTCTGGCAATGATTTGGTTAGCTCGAACAAATTCCAACATTTGGTTTGCTATGGTGTAGTTAACGTTTCCTTGTTCGGGTTCTGTTGCGTACCACTTGAGTTCATTCTCAAAGACTGCTGCATTGAATCGCTTGACAAACCAGTTCTACAACAACACACAGGGATTACTAAATTGACATGTTTTTAGAACATTTGAACGAAGTAAACTTACTTGATAGGGCAAATTTCCGAGAATGGTCTTAGCTATTGCAGATCCAAATGGGAAATCTTTTGAGATTTGCTCTATGCTAATAGCTGCCCCTTGCAACCTTTCGCCTTGTCCATCTGAGACATGGATCGTTACGGCACGTTTTCTTTGCTGGAAGACAAAAGATGTTATCCTTAAATATTGATAACATAACATATAATATCATTATCACAGAAGTGCTTCTTGTACTCACAGTGTTGATTACATATTGCTGATTTGTTCTCCATTGCTGCTCTGTAAATGGCTGTAATGAAGAGCTTGCAAGTGCTATATTGACATTCCCATCGTCCCAATTCTGAGAAACAGAACAAAACAAAAACGTTTATTTCATTAAGTACTAGATTTCATGTTTTAGTTGCTTAATTTACTGAGGTTAAATTCACCTGAAGGTAAAGAATAGAGAAATCAGAGGGTGAAGTTAGGACAAATCCACCCTTGAGAAATGACCAGCATCCACGCTTTGCTATGACAGTCCCTATGCAGTTGTACATGGCATCTTGTGTCTTCAGGCTTGCCCTGATGAGAGTTGATTCTGCACCTTGTATCTTCACCCAACCTGTCAACCACCAAAAGACTATTAATTGTAAAACCCACCATGAAAGCCTACACAATGGTTCGTGAGTAAGGCTACTCTTCATGTCCATTTATCATACCGACTGGCGTGATATATTTTAAGTAGTTTCTTAAAACACGTCACGTCAAATGGGTTCGAAGCAACATTACTATTGCATATTGCTCCTTTTGTGAGACCATTAAATAATGAGTGAATACTGCTTCACAGGCTTAAGCTTAGCCCAGCTTTGAAACGAAATAGCCCACCTTGTAACAGTCCTTCCAAATTATGATCTCATAAAAAAATGGTACCCATTGGGCTTGGGCAGGAAAAAGCAAAAGAGATAATGAGATATGGAAAAGATAGAAATATGGAAAGTATTAAAATAAGTATGGCAAATAAGAGTGTTGCTTCAACAATCCGTTGTAGTCTAGTTGGTCAGGATACTCGGCTCTCACCCGAGAGACCCGGGTTCAAGTCCCGGCAACGGAAATCTTTTTTTTTTTTTTCTCGTTTTATCTCAAAATTACATGAAGAAGAAGAAGAAGAAGAACTTAACTGGAGAAACAGTAAAAGCCCTGGGTGAGATTGTACAAAATGAAAGCCGGAAAATAAGCAGCATTATTTGCAGAATCAACAATGCTGCCATGGGCACTCACAAGCTGCTGACCTCTGAGAATCCCTCCCTTGTAAAGTGCCTCTTCTGGCTTTTTTTTACACTGCCAAACAACCAAACATGTAATTGCAATGAAGAGCTTGAACTTGGGGGGAAATCTCTGCTAATTAATGGCAATTTTCCACTGTTCATCATATACATACCTCAGTGTAAGCAGTATGGTCATACAAAGGCCCATCTGCAGCATACAAGACAGAAAACTCATTATAAAAAGAACCCCCACAAGTCCATAAAAGCCAATGAAAGATGAGTTTTTTTGAGAGAGTTGAAAGAAAGAACCATATGAAGCAGCCAAGAGAGGGCCTATGACAAGTAGAAGGAAACAAGGCAAGAGGGTAAAAGAAAGAGCATCCCTCTGCCTCATACTAATTTTTTGAGCTTAGAATTTTCTGCAGAATGACAATATCTCTCACTCCAAGTAATCAAAGTAGCCTAAATAATGGAGGGCGCCAGAGTATCATTCACAAGAGAAAGGTGGGTTTCACAAGGGAACAGTGGCAGGGTGCGAGTAGAGAGCCCCGTGCCCCGTGCCCCTGCTCACATGTTATATGGGAGCTTCTTGTGAGCATAATTGCGGGACAGTGGTTAAAACTTTTGGCTCATTCTTTCGTGGATGGTAATTGGGCATGTAATGTTACTACGTGTTCATTCAATTCTCATTGACTTGGACTGCCTGCCGCCCAACTGCTCACGAAACGTTCATTCGAATTTATAATATTTGATATTCCTCTTTTTATTTCTCATCAAAATGAATGGTATCTTCTCCATCATTCATTTGGCTTTATCGATCTTTACCTACTCTCTAGTCTCCTTTGCTTTGATGAGTAATTAAGAGAGCAGGTAACTGCTAAATAAGCATTCCCAATTCAAAGATTCGGTATGATTTATGTAAGAATTCATGGGTATTCTAAATTGTCCGTCTAAGAGTAAATTTGAGCACTTCAATCCGACCCATTTCATTTAACGTATTAGACCCTTTAATCATAACTCATTAATTTCATATCGAGTTTGTGAGTCGTGTCAAAATTGTTAGCCCTAAATGTCGATTGTCGGGAATAGGTCATATGGAGACAAGAGTATAAGACTATATTATTCTATATAGGTCGATCATAATCCAACTCATTTAATCGAACGTGTTAGACCCATCAATCATAACTTCTACTAGTTTCATGATGAGTTCACGTCAAGTTTACGAGTGGTGTCAAAAATTATTAGTCCTAGTTCATATTAAACTTTTACAAATCTAATGGTATATACATTGCAATTGCAAAGCGTATTATTATTGTATTATGGAGACAGGACAGTGGCCCTCAAGGAAGGAGGATGGGGGTGGACACTTTCGTAAGGGGGAAAGGATGCTTTGCTTGCAAGTCTCTACTCCTCCATACCCTCTCTGCACTGCTCTTCGGAAGCGTGTCTAAAGAGCTTTCATCACCAAAATTCTCACGCGTGCGGCGTGCATGGGTACATGGGGACCATGGTGAGACTGTCATCCATGAATTTTGTACATCCATCATCCATGCCTATATACATTATTGTTTTTCTAATTATGGCTATGTACATTATATTCGTAGCTAGATGGTGTACCCCAAAATAATTTCCCTACAAAATGGGTTTTCCTGGCCCGAAGTAGGCCCAATTCTGTGCCCGATTAAGCCCAAGAAAATTAGTCTACTGGGTTCAAGGAGGCTTCACCCGCAGAAGAACACGGGCCAAGCCGCTGAAGGCTGGCTGGCTCAACCCCTAGGCGGATTAGGATCCTAATTTGTTTCCACCTATCATCAATATTCTTTCATTAAGGCCCCATAATCCTGGTAAATAAGTAATTTAAAAATGACCCCTAATTCAATTTAATAAGGCCCCCAATTAATTAATCATAATTTTAAAAATTAAAGTCCTAATTGCTGTCCGTCAATATATATGCTTTAATTAAGGCCCCACTACTTAATTTTTTTTAAAAAAAAATGAGTTAATATCATTTGATTCTTCAACATGCCAAAATAAATAAGGCTTAAAAAATTGATAGTTTTTTTTTTTTTTTTGAAAAGTAATATATGTAAGAGAATCAAATAATAATAAAGACATTGTCAAATAAAATCCAATCTTAAACGTTCCATTTTTTTTTTTAAAAGGAAACAATTCAGTCTCATTCATTGATAAACGAGTATAAAGTTTTGAAGCAACTATAGCTAAAGCTATAAGGTTACAAGCATCAAAGATGACATATTACATTCCGAACTCATACAAAATCCGTTAACCTATGACTAATTTTTAATTTAAATAGCAGATCTACACCAAACAGACTCAAACCAATGTATAAGTAGCTCTTATTTCTCGGCATTGAGGGCAAAAAACTCCAAGCCAAAACTCATTCTCCTCGACCCAAAAGCTATGATAACATTCACATCCACAACCTAGAGGTCTGACCCAAAACAACAAACCTGAAGGGCATCAGGCGGGCAAATCGATCAAGAGAGGACCAAGCATTATTACAAGCAAAAACAAAAACTGATTATAGGGAAACAAAAACAAGACAAAAATTACACAAAAAAGAAAAGCCAGCCTAAATTACAAGGAAATAAACAACAAAGAAACACACCAAGTGAATGACAGTAGCCAAAAAGAAGAGCCGATCACGCACTTGCCAAAAACCGAAATCGGAAGGGGTGTTGAAAGCTCATTGCGGTGGGCAGGGGCGGAACTGTGTTATGGGTTGAGGGGACGAATGTCCCCACAAAATTTCTTAAAATTTTAAAAATTACCCTTAAAAGTTATGATTTTTTAAGAAATGTCCCCCTAAAATTAAAATTTTACCCCAAAATTTCTTAAAATTTTAAAATTTACCCCTAAAAGTTAGGATTTTTTTAAGAAATGTCCCCCAAAAATTAAAATTGTACCCCAAAATTTCTTAAAATTTTAAAATTTACCCCTAAAATTTAGGACTTTTTAATAAATGTCCCCCCAAAATTAAAATTTTACCCCTAAATTTTTACTTTTAAAAATTTTGTCCCCTCACCCTTAAAAGTCTGGTTCCGCCCCTGGCGGTAGGGGCACGAGAAAAGGCCCAACAGAGGACGGTGGGTGGCGGAGCACACAGAGGAGATCGGCAGCGCACTCAAATGGAGGGAAAAGTTTGAGTGAAACCCCAAAATCATCACCCACAAAATGTACCTAAACAAGCAAAAGAAACAAACATAAACTCTAACAAGAAAAACAAAGAAACAAGAAACCCAAAACGGAAACTACGTTGAAAGGAAGGTTGCCGGGGGAAAAAGGCTAGAACTAGGGGCATTAGGTAAATAAGCTAACTCATGGGAAAGTAGAAGAGGGAGAGGGGAGGAGGGCCGAAGGGAGAGAACCTTTGTTCTCCCCCTCCGACGGCGCTCTCTACTAGAAAAGAAACCCTAACAAAGAGAATGGGGGTTGAGACATCCTTTTATGGTTATATCACATTTGTTTCTTTTTTCTTTTTCTTAAACGTTCCATTCTTAAAGGTTGTAGGTATTTATTTTTTTGGCCTTGTGGGGAGTATTGAGCAGCCAAAATTCTGGACAGTAATAAATTTTTCATCCTAAAAGCAAAAAGAATGATTTTTAAATTAAAATATAATATTAAAATTAAAATTAATATAAATATTATTTAATTAATATTTAGATATAAGAAAATGCCTCACTTAAACTTTTTCGCCTTATGCCTCAAAATATATTGAGTCAGCCCTAAAGCCACGTGTAACCTCACCGCCCGATATTCTCAAACATGAGAAAATGCTCGCCTAATGAAACAGGCTTGAGATGTTTTCTTTTGTTGAGTTTCTTTTCGGTTTCAACAGAATATTGACTTAAGCAACAGAGTTATTCATTTATTGGCTCATCCAACAAAGTCTTTTGTGCTAACCGATCCTTGGGGAGACTTCGAAAATATAAATATTGATGATTTACCTACCATTGTCAGAATATTGTGGGATCTTGGTAAAAAGTGCTCCGCTTTTTAAAATTATTATGAGACCAGTAGGCATTTGTGGGTATACCTTCCACTTCATATGTTGACATATTATTGTCACTCCCTCATTGGCCAAACAAAAATTTACAAAAATTCTTCCATATCTGCCCAAAATCCTAAGCAAACCGTTGTACACAAAATATAAGCGGCCCAAAATATATATATATATATGTTTTTCTTTATATTTTATTAATGAATAAAATTGTTAAATATATGAGATTATATAGTGACGATTTTCAATGTGAAACATATGTTGGAATATATTTTTAGCATTATTTTCAAGTTTAATAAAAGTTAATTCAAAGATTAGTTGAAAATGTTACTACAATATTATTGAATAAATATTAAATAGAATTATAGTATCTAACATTTTAGTCAAAATTGGCAAGGACAAGGCCCCAACAACTTCTTTTGTATCTCAGGAAAAAAATATTATTTCGGTGCCCAAACTAAATAAAAAAGATGAGGTTTGATACGGACACAACACAAACCCAACTTATGTCCAACTTCTCTCCTACATGGAATTAAAAAATAAAAAATAAATAAAAAATACTATGCTCCGGTGACGACAACGGCTCCGGCGAACTCACCACTCACCTACTCCGACGATGATGATGACGACAAAAACCACCAGCGAACTCACCGATAACGGCTAACCCACAGTTGGGTCATGGTAGACCCAGCCGTGGGTCACCATTTCCGGCGACTCTAAGTCACCATCTCCGGCGACTTTCCTACCAAATTTAGCCTAAAAAATTGATTCTAATGTCTCAAAAATCGATTATAATGCTACAAAACTCGTTTCTAATGCCTCAAAAGTTAATTTTGGATTTAAAACTAAAACCTAGAGGGAAAGGTTAACTCTTTTTGGGATTTTAGCATCCTAAAATCGGAGCCATTTTATCACCCTAAAAGTCGCCAGATCCATGTGAAAAACCAAAGAAAAAACCGGTGAACTCATCGACGAATCGACGAACTCACCAACCGTGGGTGCTGCAAAACCAAGGGCCAACCGTGGGTCTCATTCTTCCTTCTCTTCTTCTCTTTTTTCTCTTTTCTTTCTTCTTTAGTTGAAAATCAATTGCATTAGAGCGTAGGTTTTTTTTGTGCATTTTTTCCCCTTTATGTGAGGTGTTCTTCTCCTATTGGGTGCTGCAAAACCCACATTTTGCCATGTAAAAGTTTGCCGTTTAGGAGAGAAGTTGAACATAAGTTAAATTTTTGTTGTGCCTTTAACATTTTTCAAAAAAGATCTTCCAACTGAGCACACTCTAATTTCAGAATTTGAACCTAATACAATCTCTCTTACATGGAATAATAGGCAGAAATATTGGCTGCCATACAAAACTAGACAAGGAAACCAATGCTTAATGTAGGATATCACTGAGCATATAAAGCTCATCAATCCTATCTAATTCTTGTCCTCCCGATCTTCAGCAATTGTCAATGGCCATTAGATGCTGCTGCTGAGGATCTCTTTGATTTCTTGCTTGTGAAAATCTTGGCATAAACAGCCTTGGATCTAACTGACAACAAAATGTCTAAACCAAACCCAATAATGCATGCAATAGCCATGATCACAAACACTAGCCTGTAGCAATGGGCGCCAACGCAAGTATTGCCACCGCCGGCGGTGGGAGTAGCCTCCATATCGTATAGTAATCCGGCAAGAAGGCCGGAAAAGAGGAAGGACCCTAGGGGAAGGTTGAGGATTAGAATGTTGTAGATGAGACCATAATATTTTAGACCAAATAGTTCGGAGGCGGTCGGGACGGTGATGGCTAGACGGACGCCGTAGCAAATCCCAACAACGATTGAACCAATGTACAGGGAACCAGGCACGGCCAAGGCCATGAGAACATAACCAACAGCCATTACAATCTGAGAAGCTGCATTCCAAAGAGGTCTTGGTGTTCCAGCTTTCCTGTGAGCAAAGGATATGCCAAAAAAAGGGTCATAAAAGTAGAAAAAAAAAATATTTTGTTTATAGTCTATTTTCATATCTACAAC
Source organism: Carpinus fangiana (assembly GCA_006937295.1). NCBI lineage: Eukaryota > Viridiplantae > Streptophyta > Magnoliopsida > Fagales > Betulaceae > Carpinus > Carpinus fangiana. The sequence goes on from CM017322.1 coordinate 9,387,071, forward strand.
AATATCTTTTTGCATGACCAAAACTATTCAAAGCCAGCGAAAACTACGTTTACTAACACATTAACAACTCATTGAAGACTCTGAAAAGTATTATCCAAAATGAATAAGATGGCCCCCAGCATTAACTAGAGCGAAGACTTTGAAGCGCGTTACTATCCAGAAGTAAAGGCTTTAGGGATTGTTTGGGCTTTTCTTCCCTTTTTACCGTTCATGCACACCATTTTCTCAAAAAAAATCAACATTAAAATTCTCTTTTTTTTTTTTTTCACTTTTTATATTACATTATTCATTTTTTATTTCTATTCAAATAAAAAAAAATCAATATCACTTTTTCATTTTTTTATAAAAAACATTATTATTATGATTATTATGAATATTTTATTTTTTACATCAACTACAGTATTTAAGAAAAAGAGTTTAACAAACAAACCCTTTTAGATCCAGCCGTTGAACAAGAAGGAGCTAACCTCGATGCGAACGATAGGCACGTTTGGTATGCTAGAATGATGAGGAACCTTTTCCAATGACGAGTACTTAAAAATACAAGATGCTAAAATGAAATGACCATTCCTATTCTACTGTATCTAAACATGCTATTGTTTCATCCGATGAGACAGAACTGTTGTTTCATCCGATGAGACAGAAGCATATGAATCAACTTTTTCATATTAAGAAGATGCCACCACTATCAAAGAAAAAGATGTTAATATCTTTCCATAGGCAGTAATGGCATAAAGTCAGTTGAGAGGACAGTGAATATCTTTCTATGAATAGTAATGGTATCAACTTGATCATGTTCTACTTTATAGAATAAAAAAAACAAGATAGAGTTCCAATGACAGAAGAAAGGAAACCCCAAGGCCTAGTTGCTACTGGCAGATGCGATAGTTAGGATCAATATGCAAAGTCACAAATCTTTCAATCTCTTAACTCTAAACTATTAAGTCTGGCTTGGCAATTGGTAATTGGCCGAACCGGTCATCCCAACCAAGGCCAACACGGCCACTTTGACTACCGCCAAATCCATAGCGGATAGCACAAGAATAACCAAATTTTTTGACACAGGAATAACACCCGCTTAGTCGGCACCACCACCCACTACCGCCTAGAGGAATACGTATTTCAGGGCTTTTAAGGATGAATAGTTATTCTTCATTTTAGGAGAATAATCTTTAGGAAATGATATTCGATTCTCGAGTCTTCCAGCATACCAAATGCTTCTTAATGTGTGTTTACATGTCTACACTTGAACCCACTATAGAGACAAAACATCAATGGAGGAAGTCCATTACAAAGTCCCACCACAAAATTTAGCATCCAGTGGCACGGAAAGAAAAGCACACACAACAACCCTAAAGGGTGGAGATTTTTGTCATCGTGTGAGACCAAACTACTAACCCTTTGCGTCAAAAATGTAACTACCTAAAAGGTATTTGCTTCCAGAATCAGAGGCCAAATTAAGTTACTTAAAGCTCAAGGAAAAGCAACAGCATTAAAGCTTACAACCAACATTTTCGTCAAAGAGAGATTTATAATCCGAGCTTGGAAAGGGAACCCGTCTGTTCTCAAGTCAAAAATATTAACAAACAACTCAAAAGACCGAACATATTTTCATCAAACCAAAAACAAAACAAAAACAAAAAAACACCATCAAAACAATTTTACAATTTTTTTTTTTTTTTTGGCTGTACAGGACACCTAATGGTAGAGACAAAGGATTTATCTTCGTGGAAAGGATAATATTTCTTGATAATGACTACCGGATCAATAATGGTGAGGAAGAAAGTGAAGCAAGCACTAACAGAAAGTATATAAATAGGGGGAAAAAATTCATGAAAGTCGGTCGAAGCTGACCTAATATTGTACAAAGCAATAACTGGCTCATTTAATTTAACCCACTTGTTTAACTTACCTGCACTGGTTTCCACCTAAAGTTCATGATAATAACCTTTCAAGTTTCAACCCAGAGAAAAGAGTAGACTTAGAAAATAAACAAAGAGAGGGTAATTGAGAAGGAGGAACTAAGCAACAATTATCTGACCCAGTCAAAATTAAACTACCCATACCAACTACATTTTGAGAATATGTATAATCAAAATTTGGAATCTTTAATTATAATGATATCAACTTTGACCTTGTCCAGCTTAGGAAAAAAAAAAAAAAAAAATTAATGTTACTTAACCACGAAGCATCCGTGGTCTCCAGCATAATAAATTCGATTAGACTCTAGTTGAAATATTTTATATTTTCTAAATTAGATTTATTAATATTTTTTTTAATAAGTTATTTCTCTTTTATGTTCTAGTATTATTCTTTATTATTATATTTCTTTGTAAAGTTTATTCTCTTCCATAATTAATTTAGGTCTATTTTAGAGTTTCTTGATCACTATGCATTGTCTCTCTATAAATAGAGAATTATGTAATATTGTTTGATATATTAAAGATACAAAATGTAGCACATAAGTCTCTGCTTCCGCTTCTGCGCTCTTTTTTTTTTTTCTTTCTTATTTTATCGTTTAGTATTTTATATATATATTTTAACAACTCCTATGGGAGTCCGAGTTACTTGTGAAACAATTAAGAAAAATAATTAAACAAAAACCCAAGATTAAAGTAAGAGAGGCAAACTTACTTGATGAAGTACTCCGAGACGGTACCCGAAATGATCCGACCGAAAAATCCCCAAATACTGGTGAGCGAAACAAAGATGGACACGTCAGCGTAGCCAAGCGCCAGGCCTATCTGCCCCATATTGTTCATCACAGCCAAGCCGGTCCCCACCCCGCACAGAAACGATATAAACAAGACCCAGAAATCAACGGTCCTCAGAGCCTCGAAGATCGTGTGCTCCTCTCCAATCAACGGCACCCTCTTCCCCACCTCCCCCTCCATGGCCGCCACGTCCTCAGCCTTCTCCACCGCCACGTCGTCAACCTTATCATGACTCTCCGTCGTTTTTACCTCCTCCACAAGCAAAGGTTCACGTTCCTGCCACAAGAGAAAAGTCGAATGTATGTATATATTTTGTATTTAAAAAATCTTTATTTATAAATTAAAAATGGTTCAATTCTAATTTATTACCTGCCCTTCGATATCCGGGCTGGGTCGGGCTCGGTTTGCGAAGAAAGAGTAAATGGGAATTCCCAGCGGGGAAGCCAAGAGAACGAGAAGTAAGGCGGCGAAGACACGAGAGAAGGTGGTGCTGGGGCTGGGTATGAAGTCGTAGGCCAAGAGATAGAGGGCGACGACCACGGCGACGGCGTTGAAGACCCAGAAGAAGCGGTACTCCTCTTGCTCCTCCGCGTGGGTGTTGGCGGGAGGGGACTCGCGGAGGAAAAAGGCGGCGATGACGCAGACGCCGAGGGGGACGACGGCGAGCATGACGAGGAAGGAGGCAGCGTCGTCGGAGAAGAGCGCGACGCAGAGGTCGGTGAAGATGGCTGTGCTGAGACCCACGTAGCCCTTGAGGATGCCTGCGACTGGGCCTCGATTCTTCCGGAAGTTGCGTATGCAGGTCACCAGCACCGCCGTGTTCATCCACGTCGTGCTGTTCCCTCCCATGCACAGGAATATGCACATCTGTCGCAGTAGTGGAGTGTAAATATCATAATCTCATCAATTTTCATTTGGGTTTTTGTTAATTTTGTTTGGGTTTATTCATCAAACAAAATAATTTTGTTCGGCCTTTTTTTTTTTTTTTTTTAACAGAAATGCAAGAACAATAAAATATTTAATTAAAATAAGTAATAAATTTTAGAGTATTTAATTAAAATACTTAATTAAAATAAGTAATAAACTTTAGAGCATGATAAAAGTAAAGATGAACATGTTAAATCATTATTTTATTCAAAAAGTTTAATTAATATTCTAATGGTTTCAAAATACACACAAATATGTCAAGTCAAATTCATATTCCACAGAAAATTTGTGCTGTTCCTTCCCATACAAGACAACCAAAAAAAAAAAAAACAATAATAGAAATTTGGGTTGTTAAATGGTTGCACCAGGCTCTCTTGAGTAGTTATTTGTAGTGTGAGTGTGTGTGTATATATATATATATACCTGCCAATAAGAAAGAGTAATCTTTTCACTGACAACGAGCCACTGAGCGCCGTACCCGACAAGGCCTTCGACGGACCCAATGAGCAGAATGAGCCAAGTGGGCAGCCTATCGGACGCAAGGCCGGCGAGGAGGCCAAAAGCCTTGCCTACGTCCTTGGCGACGGAAAGATTGTTGAGCTCGACCTGGGTGAGATTCATTAGGGACTTGAGGGAGTCGGAGTAGTTTGAGAAGGTGTAGTTGTTGCCGGAGATGGCTTGGACCCATACCGCCGTGACAAAGCCGAGCCATTTGAGGGCTGTGGAGGGGCTGGGGGAAGAGAGCCGGAAGATGCCCATGAAGAACTAACAGTCTCGGAGATGAGAAAAGACAGCACAATGAAAGGTGGGGGGATGTTTGAAGCTTAGGCCGCAAGACCGGTATTTAAAGTTAGATTTTTGTGAGTATATAATATTATATTATATTTTATATATATATATATATATTGATCTGGAAGTGACACCGACGGTTGTTATTTTGTAGTTGTTCCAAACGAAGCGTAATTGCCAACTATTGATTAGTAAGAATTTTTATAGAGAAATTTAATTTTAAAAAAAGGATTTCTTAAAATTTATTAATCAAATGTGAACGCTATAGAGCACATTGTCATTCCAACCTTTTTTGTATGTTAATTAAAATTTAAAAAATTAAGGGTCAATTGTAGGGGTGAATTGCTAACCACTTTTCTAATCGCTATAACCGCTAACTGTTTTTAAAAGCGGTTATTAAAAATTGCTAATTGTCAGGCAGTTAGCAATCAATGAGTTTTTGAAAACTACTAACTGTTAACCACTAACCGTTTTCTTTAAATATATATATTTTTATTTTATATAATATATGGCAATAAGTCTTTGTAGTAACTAGTATAGTGGTAATGATTTGTATGTTGTATTTAATTCTTTGTTTAAAATATTGGTAAATGTTGCATTTTTTTTAATATTAATTACTTTTGAGCTCTTTCAATATGGGCTCTTTTGTAGCAATTCGATCCAATTTTGTGGTATATAACAATTTTTTATGCTAAAATGGTCCTAAAAAAAATTAAAAAAAAAACTTTTAAAACGAGTCCAAAAATATCCCAATTCTCAAAACTGGTAATAAAAAAAAAAAGCCCAAAACTGGCCAAAAAAAAAAAAAAACAATTAGTAAAAAAAGCAGTTAGTGGGATGCGGTTAACATGCGGTTAACCTCCTAACAGTTAGCAGAGGCGGTTGCAGTTAGCGATTTTAGTCACTAACCGCTAACCACAACCACCTTTTCACCCCTAGTCAATTGTTAAGCTTTGGTTCGACAATTTTTTTATGACATTTTTTTTTTGTACATTAACAAATAACTTTAAATAAAATTTATTTATAAATTATTTTTACTTTTATATCACATCACAAAAAGAAAAAAAAAATTCTCTAAAAACGTCAGGGCTTGTGGTACGAAAATGGCAAGCTACTACGATGAAATATAATATATTAATAAAAAATGGCACATTTTTATAATTAGATGAACCGCTTACAATCTTGTATTTAGACAAATTACCTCTCCATCACGTTTTCTTTATAACCCTTTTTCTATTGGCTTCAAATAGGTTTTTTTTTTAAAGAAAAAGAAAAAGTCTCAAACCAATATCATAAATCACACCCTAAACAATTATAATGAATTATGCATCGCTGCAATTAACTCCTTTTTGGTGGTATTCACACACACAAACTAGACTTAACTTAACGTTTGGTGCGCTGTGAGGTAATCCCAGGTCATCAAATCCTCAATTCCGAGAAAGCTGTTTTCCCGAGAAAGTTAAGAAAAAGAAAAGAAACCGTATACAAAGTAGTGGAAAGAAGGATCGGGGGCCGTTCCGCGTGAGGATGAAAATTCTCTTGCACGTGAAGATCCATTGACGGCACGTTTCCTAGTCGTTAGATTGCATTTTGGTCAAGCTGAGAAGACCCTCGTCCTTTCTCACTTGGGTGGCCTATCCACTCGACTAGTAATGATATTCATACAATTGGTGTGGATGAATAATATTTACGTTGGTTATATTTTAATATTAAAAAAAATATAAACAATAACATTAAAATAAAATAATAAAAAAATACAATCAATATGAATATTGCTTATTTACGTTAGTTGTATGAATATCATTACTCGGTTAAGCCACATCCTTTAGTTTGTTTTTTCTAGTTTAGTTTTTCGTTTTGGTTTTATTTAGGGTTTGCTAAATACAAATTAAGGGGTATTTTAGAAATAAAGACATTTTCATCTATTTTAACCGATGTCATTGACGGAGTGGTCTTTATGATACGGGCTAGTAGCTTTAAGTGCCCAAATGCCTATTTTTAAAAGTTTTTTGTGTGAGTGAAAAAAGTCGTATTAGTTTAGGAGGGTCAAGTGAGAAAACTGTAGAAATTCAAACAATTATTAAAATCGTGAAATGACATCTTGGTCGGCAAGTACGATATCACATATAAAATCAAGACAATTTTCCATCCAAACTTATTATAATTATTGTTTAATAGCCACATTCGCTAAACAATGAGTTGCTATGTTTCCCTCCCTTTTGATATGCCTCACACGCCATGATTGAAGGCTTTTAAGCACCATTTTTGCATCGTTAATCACCTCCCCTTAAGATAGGTACTCCTGTAATCATTCTATCACGCTCCGCCTGATAAAGAAGAACAAAAATTGACCATTAATAAGAACAAAAGAAGTGACCGATCTCAAGCATCATAATTAATTGAATTCACCTCTTTACAAATTGTCAAATACATTCCTCCACATTATTGTCTCTAGGAAATGTCATTTGATGTTACTCATATCAAGTTTTAAAGCCATATGTCCTTCATTCCTCTTCATCTGGGTAGAGCCTCGTATGCCATCAAAATATTATCTATAATCAACCTTCTAGGAATAAAACTAGTCTAATTTTTTGAATTAATTTATACAAAAGTATAATCCCTTCTACGGTGAACTGTTTCAATAGGTTCTCATTAGCATTTTATAGTCCCTCACCCTCATCAGTGGAGATTATTATTTTTCCTTTAAAGATAAAATAATCTTGATGACATCATATGGTTGATTTGCTTTTTCTTTAATTTTGTCATTTATGATATTGCCCCTAACTTGTCCTTGGCTGCACACAAACACAATCCACAAAGATGAGACAAGTTTCTTTCCAACTGTTCTTGCCTGTTTACTTTGTTTTTTTTTGGGGGGGGGGGGNNNTGCAATTGAGTGTACGGTTGAGAAAAATAATATATTTTTAAGAAATGTTTTAGTAAAACTATGATGGAAGCACAAAGTTTTTATGAAATTCAGTATATTAAATTAAATTTTATCCTTTGAGAATATAATTTTTACATGTATTTTAAAAATTCAATGTTTTATTGGAGATATGAGAAGAAAGAAAAACCAACGACGAGAAAACACAGAAGAGCCCCTTCCCTGTTTTTGTTCCTCTTTTCCCTTAGTAGATTTTTGTTTTTTTTAAATCTAGTTATCTAAATCTAATTTTTCAAACTCAGGTATAATCGTCTTCACTAGCCAATGCATGTATTCTCGGGGATGTCTACAATGCCGTGCTTCTTTATTGCTGTTTATATTGAGGATTTTGTTTTTTAAGTTTTTAGATTTGATTTTTTGTTATTTTTATCCTGGTCTTTAGGGCAAGGGCGTGAGCTATTTTCTTGACCTTTTAGGCCGAAGATGAGTAGATTGGTGTAGAGATTATTTCTCACGGCCGAAAAATAAAGTTTGAGAATTTAGCCTACCCATAACTTAGATCTAGTCTATTTGAGCAGATCTGTTTCATAACTATAATTGTACATGAGTTAGCGAAAGCTCATGTCGCATAGATAGTATTTAATTGTAAGAATTTTCTGATTGTATCTATGATTTTGTAACCTCATAATTTTGGTTATGATTTATTCGAGCTTAATGCTCTTGATCTTTTATCAATGAAACCTCTTCAATCCTTTGTTACTGTTCACGCTTCCTTTTTCAAAAAAGAAATCAACATAAAAACATTTTTTTTTTTAATTTTGTTCTCTTATTTATATTACATTAATTACTTTTTATTACTATTCAAATAATTTTTTTATTTTTTTTTTAAAAAAAACTACAATTTTTTTCTTCATTTTTTCAATACAAAAAATTCAAAACTTTATACTATATCAATCCATACGTTGGCTAAAATAACGTAGGCAAAAGAGTTTGTTAAACACTCTCTTTATCTTTAAGAACCAACTTGACCTGTTAGTTTTCAATGTCTTTCGAAAAAATGAGAACTTAGGCACCGTTTGTTAAACTATTTTCCCTCCTCTCAATGCTATTCACTTCATTTCTCTAAAAAAATTAATATCAAAATGTTTTTACTTTTTATATCACATCATTTATTTTTTATTGTTTTTCAAATAAAAAATAATTCTTTTTTTTTTACTTCTTAATTTTAAAAAAAATCAAAACTTTATACTGTATCAATTCAAAAGTCAGCTACAGTAACAAAGGCCAAAAAAACAAAAAAAGTTTTTGCCAAACACTCCCTTATCTTTAAGCATCGACTTGACCCGGCGGTTTTTGGCGTCTTCCTAAAAAACAAGGACTTAGACATCTTCAGTCTTCCTTTCATCATCGTCTCCGGTTACTTTTAATTATTACAATTGATTTTGACTTCGATATTTTCTCAAAAATGAAAAATCACCTCCTCCGCCAATAATATATGTCGGAGATTTGTCTGGCTGTTCTCGGTACGTAGAAGCTAGCCGGAAAAAAGAGTTTTTCTCGATCGGTGCACACTCTCAACTGAGATTCAACCCAGGAGAAACAGACAAAAGAAAACATCGCCATCTCTTTAATAATTTATTTATTAAAGCACATGGCAGCCTCCAACATGAATATTCGTTATAAGCTCAGTGTCTTATCCATGGCAGAAAATGCAAGGCTGGAGTTCTTCCGTACGGTTCCAGACAGCTCAGCCCGGGTTGATTTCCATTATCTATTAATTGTCCACGTGTGTGATGATAAGGTCTTAATATATGACGTTGGGATATGGAAACTTGAATTTCTCCACATTTATCATTCAACAATCAATGGAGCTTATCCTTCTCATCACGAGTAGTTATTTTCGGCAGCCAAGGGTCATTTTCGGGTCTGCCAAAAATTTGATGTGATTTCTTATAAAAAAATAGGGTTAAATACTTAATACCTTCTTAGGGTTTCACAATTTTATTTTTTCTCTCTTAGGGTTTGATTTTTATCATTGAAGGTCCTTATGGTTTTGATAAAGGACCAAATTAATCCATCCGTTAGTTGACCGTTAGTTAACTTAACGGAAGTCCAGTTACTGACACGTGAACCAATTAGATAAGATGTCACATGACATAACTTGACACGTCATTAGTGTTGACTGTATATTAAGCTGCTACATAATTTATTTTTATTTTTTTAAAAAAAAAAACAGATTACAAATTAAAATAAAACTGAGTTTTATTTTGTTAACCAGGATTTAAAACAAACAGATTACAAATTAAAATAAAAGTTTAGGATTTTATTTTGTTAATCAGGGTTTAAAACAAGGTGCAGATTTTATACTCCAATTAAAATTTGGGAATAATAGTGAATTGTCAGAGCAAGCGGATGAAGAAGAGGAAGAAGATGAGAAAGAAGCAGTGAAGGTCTCTGTGTGTAATTCTTCTTCGCCACCAAAGAACGCTTTGTTGTTGACTAGGTGTAGATCTGCTCCTTACACATCTTCGTCTTTAGCCAGTATATAAATTCATACCAGTTAATAGTTAGGCATCCATCCAGTTGAGGCATAAACTTGAATCTCTTATCACTAAACATGAACTAAGCTTCTTCCGTTAGGAGCGGTGAACCAAATGCAAATAGGATTTCCATGTTAGGGTGGGGATGACGAGACTGTACCGCTTTCATATGCAGATAGGTGCCCCTTTGGCTGCTCCTCTTGTTCCATTGCCGATTGCTTCTAGCGGCGGATAATAGGAAAATGGGGGTTGGGGTGGGGTTTGTGGTTTAGAAGTTCAATTCTCTTCTTTTAGATTTGATTTTGGATTGAAACTTCTTAACCCAATGATTTTATGTTTAAATGTTAAATTTATTTGTTTGTTTGTTTTAAACCATGATTAACAAAATAAAACCTAGTTCTATTTTAATTTGTAATCTGTTTGTTTTAAACTTTGATTAACAAAATAAAATTCAGTTCTATTTTAATTTGTAATCTTTTTTTTTTAAAAAAAATAAAAATTAATTAGGTGGCAGCTTAATATACAATCAGCTCTGATGATGTGTTAAGTTATGCCACGTGTCAACTTCTAATTAGTCCACGTGTCAGTGACTGAACTTCCGTTAAGTCAACTAATGGTCAACTAACAGATGAACTAATTTGGTATTTTATCAAAACCACAAAGACTTCCTGTGATAAAAATCAAACCCTAAGAGGGAAAAAATAAAGTTGTGAAACCCCAAGGGAGTATTAGGTATTTAACCCTAAAAAATAATAAAATAAAAAAATAACTCTCTTTCCGTAACCGAAACCTGTTTCTTCTTCTCCATTTTCCTCTTCTCTCATTTCTTGTTCTACCATTAATTAGTAGGTGCAGCATAATTATGTGAATTTTTAATTGAAGATAAAATAGGTTACAAGGGAGAGCCTGTCAAATTTAAAATCGAAAATTATTGATAAAAAATTGATTAAATTATATATTAAATTGATTGACCTCCATGAATTACTAATCAGAAATTGGTATCAGCAAAAGTATATAAAACCGATATAGCGTTTTGAGGCATTAGCACTAAATTTAGGATGATCGAATATCTTTAGAGTGATACCATCTCTAAAAGGTTAACTTTTAGGGTTTAGGGCTAAATGGTTAACTTTTCACTCATAGGTTTTAGTCTTGAATCCAGAAACAAGTTTTGAGGCATTAACACCAAATTTAGGATGACTGAATCCCTTTAGGATGATATCATCCCTAAATGGTTAACCTTTCACTCTCATGTTTTAGTTTTGAATCTATAAATGAGTTTTGAGGCATTAAAACCTAAATATTAGCTCATGAAAATTTAGATAATATCACTCAAATATCTCAAAATATAATCCAAAACATTTTCTCTTTCTCATGGAAATTTCGTTAAACATATAGAATGCAAAAACATAAAAATCTGTTTTTTTTTTTTTTAAAAAAAAAAAAAAATGATCTACGCTGGTCTCCAAAAAAAAAAAAAAAAAAAATCCTATGCTGGGCTGTCGAAATTTGGCATCCGCATAGCAGGACTCTCTCATCACATATACTTATATTACTTTTATATATATATATAATTATTGCGTGTGTTTAGCAAAGAATTTTGAGTGAAAACAATTTAAACAATAAAATTAACATGTAAATTTAATTATTTTAAAATTAAAGACTTATTTAGGATTGTGTTTGAGGGGCTTAAAAACACGTTTAACACTCAAAAAGTTTGTTTACCAAATGTTCGTTTGAGATTACAGTTTCAATAAGTACGATTTCAAAATTGTATTTGATAAAAAATATTAAAAAATAATATATTTTTTTAAAAATCAAATATTTGTTACACAAAATTATGATGATGAATAAAATGTAGTTAGGATGCTAATAATTCTCTAACACGACAAGTAACTCGTTGACCGACATGTACCCACATGTGACACTTGGACCTTTTTTATTCTCAACATGTGGAATCAAGATGTGATTATATAACCCAATTGAAAAAAAAAAACTTGAGCTTGTTAGATCTAACCACTACATTGGTGCACATGAGCACGGCTCATAAGAGTATTTTTCTTCATTGTTTTTTCTTTCTTTCCGACAAGATGCCGAATAAGGTGCGGTAGTTACGGCGATTGTACACCTGTCATACCTGTCATAATAAATATACGACAAAGCTTGTTCGAAAAGAATTCCAAAACGTGCAGATATCACAGGAGACCTGTTTCTTTGAAAAGTACATGGGGATCGATATGGACCATGTGGTTATCGCTTTGGGAATATTTCTACGATGTATAAAGATTCATTATTATTATTATTATTATTAATAAATATAAAATTAGTCTTTATAGTTGATTTAAATTATAAATCATTTTTTGTGGTATTAAGAGAACTCAAAGCTCTTTGGAGTATGATAAAAAAATAATTTACTCCTTAGGATCAAATTCCGTTAAAATATTTAACGGATTCCGTTAAGTGTCACGTTAAGAGTTAATAAAATAATGATGCATGTCACTTTTAATAACAAAAATACATATATTAAAATATAAAATATATAAACTAAAAAATATATTATTTATTGGTTAAAAAAAATAGAAAAGTTGTGGCTGCCGATTGAGTAGCCACCCCTCGAGGATGAGCCAAGTCAGTGAGGTCGACGTCAAGTTTAGGTTGCAGCCTTTGGGGGTGGTTGCCCAATCCCTTTCTTGTTGTTTTAATTTTGGTTTAATATATTTATATTTTTTTAATTAAGGGTGACATATATTATTATTTTATTGGCACTATGTGGCACTTAACAGAATCTATCAAATATTTTTGACAAAATTTGACTTCAATGACTAATTATTTTTTTAGCATACCCTAAAAAGCTTTGAGTTCATTTTGACAATACATAAAGCAATTTATAACTTAAACCACCCATATTAATTAATTTTACATTGATACTTTATTATTAAATAATATAATTATAAAATTACCGTGCGATTGAATATTCAACCATGATTTCTCGGAATAATCATAAAAGTCACCCAAAAAAAAAGGTGATCATTTTTTCAAGATTAGCTTACAAGTCTTGGAGGTGGGACCAACGATGGTCGGAAAATTGATATGGCATCGTAGAAGATTAGGGCCTTTTAGCGAGAAGATCTTGCTGCCGACAAATGGGAAATTGAGGCCAACCAACTTGGCCTCATTTTTTGATGTGGGTGAATTTGAATAGAAAAGTTTTTAAAAAAATAAAAATAAAAAAATGATTATTTAAATTTAGATTAAATTTTAGGAAAATCATTATGAGTCTCTTAAGCTTAACACTACTCTAATCACATAATATTTTTTTTATTTATTATTTTTTTAAAAAAAGAGAAAACAAAAAAAAGTTGTATGAATAAAATATGTAAAATTATTATGTGCAGGTGCTTATCACTCTAAAATATCAGATGCCCTGCAACTTCTCATCTATGACAGCGTGTATCTGCACGTGTTCCGTACCTGTCCTCTGATTGGACAGCTGTGAAATCTTCAATGGATTTATCGTATATATTTGAGGTTTAAAATCGGTCGCGTAATAGTTTAAATCTATTAATTCAAATGAGAAACACTGTTTATATTTCATTAATATATTGTTAATTCAATCTACTAGAGTATTAAAATTATTATTTATTTGTGATTTATGTCATATCTCAAATGTGATTCGAGAATTGCTGGGCTCAGGACTTCTCAAAAAAAAAGAAAAATGAGACGCTTTTCAAATTAAAAAAAAAAAGAAGAAAGAAGGTGATTTGAGAACTATACATGTTAATTCATAAATCAAAAAAATTACAAATTCAAAATCAATCTAAAACCAATTCTCTCACTAATAGATGAGTCAAATAGTATTTTTATTTAAAATAGATGATCAAATAAAAAATGTTACATATAGCGGTACTATTTACTTGAGTCATTTTATTTTCTCTTACTATTTATCTTGAGTAATGCTACAAGTTTTTTTTATGTCCTTCTAATAATGATTATGACTCTTAAAATTATTATTAAACTTGTGATTGATTGTTATTGAAATTTTATCAAATTATGATTTTAAAAACCACATTACAGTTAGAAAAACATCATAAAAATACTAAAAAAATATATAGAATTTGGGTTTTGATTAGCCATTTTATATAAAAATATACATAAACGACTATAAATGCTCTAAGGCTTCCATAAAAAAATTACAAATACAAAACATAAAACACCATGACAATTTTAAAAGTGGAAGTTGATGACAGTATATATCTACGACACACCACGACAATATTAATGGATCTACAGCTACAAAACTACGGTTTTAAAGAAATTTTATCAAAAATTTAATATATATTATATAATAAAAAATTTGGTACCCAACCAAAATTATAAATGTCTATGAGGAATACCACAACTGGTCTAAGCGATTATTCATTTAGCAATTTTATGTGGTTTTTTAGTGATTAGTAACTACCCTACTTATACATCCCTAATAAATATCAAAGCGTGACTTGTTGAATTGATTCATTTCACACCCACTAATTTGTAGCCAGTGCCACATAGAAAGATAATGAAGAAGCCGATCAGGAGCAAATTTTTGAACATTTTAGTTAGACTTTTTTCTTTTAAATTTATTTTCTTTACTGCTTTTTAAAGCACTTATATTTCACTTTATTTTAAATATTCAATTTTATTATTTTTTTGTTCTTTTTAAATGTATATATCTTATATATCAAGAATCAAAAAGCTACAATGCTCATTACTCACCAATTTTTGAGCTAAAATAGCTACTTTGTTGGACATCACATTCCACTCTCTGACCAGCCACGCCCGCACCTACGCGTGGTGTACACTCACCGGCGCGTGCATTTTATGCGCTTCACATAAACCTTCATCTACCCTTCAACTGTGTTGCGGTTTTGAGTGATTGCACCTTTGTTTTTTTTTTAAAAATGTTTTTCTGTATTATCTGTTTATGTTGTGTTTTGTTTTACTTTATGTTTTTTGTGGTTATTGTTTCCTTGATTCCAAGTGGTTTGATCTTGTTGAAGAAACTTTTGTTGGAACCAGTAGCTTCTATTTAACACCAGTAGAGGTCAAGTAGACGGGAGCAGGGTGAGGGGAACGATTAGGTTGTGGTGGTGTAGGGGCAACGCCCCCGCAGTAGGGTACGGGGTATTTTGGAGATTTTCCAAATTCGTCAGTACAATTAGGGTTTAGGATTTTTCATATATATATATATATATGTTATGATGTAACTCTGAATCATTAATAGCAAAATACAACCATCTATTTGCGGACGTATGCACATTCTCTTAATGTCTCTCTTTTCAATTCTATATTGTTCATCATTATTGTGCGCAGTAACGACACTTTTGTAGCCGATGTTTGTCCTTCAACGGCTCCTATCTGGTTCCTATGGGATCGTGAATGCCATTGCCTATACTTTGTTATCGTCTTTGTACTGTATTTTTATATATATATATAAGTGTTTGTGCTTTATTAATTATGTAATTACAAGAAAGTTGATAAATCTTAACATAAAAAAAAACTTGTAACGGACAATTAACCGACCATTTATTAACTAACCAATCTATTAATTGAAAAAATCAAAATATGAAGTAAATTAATTAATCAACTTAACCGACGTCCATGATTTAGTAGGCAAAAATACTCTACCTAGGAGGCCAACGAGGGAACCGATTCCAACCCTTAAATGCATAAATAATTTCTGTCTACAATATGTATACATCAACTTTTTATCTTCAACTGTAAATATTATTTTGTTGGTATTCAGACTTTTCCTTTTTTTTTTTTTTTTTTTGTGGCAGATGCGTGACTGGTGGGTGGGTGCCATGTTTTTTTTCCAGAAAGGTTTCCAGAAAGGGTTGGTGAGCCTTCAAGTCATATGCCCCACCGACCTTTGTCAATTTCTTTTGGGTGTCGCGTTTGCATGAGAGTGGGCAGAGGAGGACGACATGTACGATATCGTTTTCTTCTTCATAATTAACGAAGGTCGTTTTCACACACAAGAAGACAACACTCCACTTGTATATCTCACCTCACGTGATGCTGATAAAAGTCCCAACAAAAATAAAATAATAATAAAAAATCTTTATCAATATCAAGCCTACTCTTATTTCTTTATCAATATCACATCAAAAACTGTTCACTTTGATTAAATTTGTTGTCCAATAGGTGGGGACATATATATATATTTTCCTAATTTAAAAGGTGGGAAAAGACAATATATGTAATTTTTTCTTTTGAGCGTTACCATTGAGGTTTTCATTCACCGTAAAAAGTTCAGTGGGGGCATATGATTTATTTATGCATTTATCTCTCTTTTTTATCTCTGTTTTTTTTTTTTTTTGGTCTCTCATCTCATGAATGAAAAAGAAATTCTAAAACGTCATTGTAGAAAGAAAAGGCAAAAAATTTTGGTAACTTATAGTGTCGGAGCAAAGGCGGAGGCAGTGGCTTTCGACAGAGGTGAGGGTGGAGTCATTTGCGTTCTCTTAAACGGGGAAATGGGATGGAGTTTAGACGACAATTGTAAAAAAGAACAACAAATAATATGGTATTTTTGTGTTCCTCGCTAATGTGACAAGTTCTTATTGAAAGGCAAAAAAAAAAAAAAAAAAAACTAAACTAAACTAAACTAAATTTGCACCAAATCTTAATATTTTTTTTAGAGAAACAAGTCTTAATATTTATTCTCCTGGAATTGTCAATGCTGTAGAATTTAACCACATGGATTGACTTGATCCTTATTCGATAGAATGTCAACATATTAGACCATGAGAAAATAGAGGACCACTAAATTGTACATTGCATATTCGGAGAAAAGTTGGGTACCTAAACCATACATGGTTCATCCCAACCATTAAAATAAATTGAGAGATTGAGAGAAATGTCAAATCATAGAATAATTGTAGCACTTCTAATATAATGATGAAATTAGATTTGCGTAGAATGATTTTATTTTTCTTATTTTGGGTGTTTGATGTAACATAAAATAAGGATGAAATAAAATATTTTCGATTTGACCGAAAAAAGCCTTTTTAATTTATAAAAAATTGTTTATATTTTTGAAAATCGTAAATCATTTTTTGATTTTGAGCATTTAATTCTCAAATCGACAGACAAAGTTAGAACGTCATTGAGACCTTGTCAGGACCTGACTGGGACACTGCCAGGACCTGACTGAGACATCGGCAGGACCCCATCGGGACTCGTCCTAGACACCGCAGGGACCTGAACGGGACACCGTTGGCACCCAATTAGGACCCGGTCTGTTCGGAACCTTATTGGGACTCGATATGAACCCACTGAGACTCAACCGGGACTTGATTGAGACACCGTTGGGTCCTGGTTAGGACACCTTCGGAACTCAGTTGGGAATCGGGCAGGACCTATTGGGACATTGCAGGACTCAGTTAGGACAATTTTAGGACTCGGTCGAGACCTACCGAGACTTAGAAAAGGACATCGCTAAGACTTGATTAGGACATTTTTGTAATTAAAAATTTAACATGATTTGAAATATATATAAAACAAACAAAACTCTAACTTTTTGTATGCACAAAACACCGAAAAATATTTTTCAGGCGCTAAAAATATATTTAGATGAAAAACATTTTACATCGAAACAAGCGGAACCTTAAGTAAGATTTATTATATTTTTATAAGTATTTATGCAATGTAAATCAAAGTCATCTCTCGGACCCAAAAAATAATTTAAAGGCGTACCCATGCAAAGGGATTATTTAGGCCACCTACCAAAAATAAAAAATAAAAAATTAGGTCGGCATGCTTTAATTACCTTCCTACCCTCTATTCGTCCCTTTCGAAACGAAAATCTGAGTCGATTGGATCCGATAAGACGAAGAGTGCTGCTGCCATACGGTCATGGCGTAAAGGGAGGGATTTTTGCACACCACCCACAAGTTGACATCTCATTATTTCAAGAAAAATGCAAAAACTTAAAATGAAAATAAAACACCCAATCAAGCAACCAAATAAAGGACCATTGCCCAGACGCCGCCACCACCCACCGCCTACCTCCGGCTACTTTTTCAGCGAACAAAAAAAAAAAAAAGAGAGAGATCCTGCCACTGGGGGTGGCCACGATCCACCCAACGCCTCCTCTCTCTGTTGCCATTTTTGTCTCTCTCTCTCAGCAAGATTCAGCCATTTCTGTCACCATCTCCGCTACTCTGGGTCATCATCTCCGGCGATTTTTCTACCAAACTTAGCCTAAAAATCGATTCTAATGCCTAAAAAATTAATTCTAATGCCTTAAAACTTAATTTTTGATTCAAATCTAAAACCTAGAAGTGGAAGGTTAACCCTTAGAGGATTAAATCACCCTAATGCCGGAGAATATGATTGTCGGCGTCGAAAAACCAGACCCACACCTTCAATTTTTGTAAAGGACGATCGATCTGAGGCGGATCTATGGCGGTGAAGGGACGGCGGAGGCGGAGCAACGAGATGGGGCGGTGATGGTGCTGAACGAATATGATAGAGGAGCAGGGGAGGAGAAGAAAAAGAGAAAAAAGAAAAACCAGAGAGAAACCAGGAGAATAGGGAACAGGGAGAAAGGGAGAAAGGGGGAAACAGATAGAGAGAGGAGCGTGGGTGTTGCTGAGAGAGAAGAGCGTCGACAAATATTAAGAGGAATTATGTGGTGTTTTGTTCTAATTTTGATTTTTTGCAATAAGTTGAGGTGTCAGCTGTTGAGTGGTTGGCAGTAAACCCATGTTTTTTGCCACCTCCGTATTGAAGTTATTCCCTAAGACGAATAGAGGATATCTTTTATTCGGTCATGGCATAAAACTCATGTTTTCTGCCACCCAATAGAAATAAGACACTTCATCTAAAGTAAAAAAATTGCACACAAATTTCCTAGAACAAAAACACTAGATTTTGAGTTTCACGGTGAGAGGGAGAGAGAAAAGGTGAGAGTTAAAGAGAAAAATAAGAGCTTCACCGGACCACTATCCCGGCCTAAGACCCGTAGTGGGTCTGCAGACCCACGTCGTTCACGGCCTGAGGCGAGCCTGGGTCACCAGACCCACTATCCCGGCCTTTTCACAGCCCAAGCAGGTCTCAGGCTAGCATGGGGGAGGAAAGGCCACTATTTCCATGTAAAAGGGTATGGGGCGACAATCCCTTGTTGCTGCATTTTACTTTCTTCATTCAATTGAGAGAGAGTCTGTTGAAGATCCCTCCACCCTATTAGTAAAGCTACTTGATCATCTTCAAATTGGTGTATCTCCTTGTTCTTCCTTGTCTTTTTGACCTAGTGTGGGTCTGCAGTCCCACGCAGGTCTCAGGCCAGCGTGGGTCAGCAGACCCACGCGGGTCACGGCCATGTGACCCAGCATGGCCGCGACCCAACTGCCAACTTCGGTTACGCCACTGCCCACACCACCGCCGCTCCACCGGAAATCTCTCTCCGACTGATTTATCTGCTGCGATTAGATGAATTTTTTTTATTCGGTGAGTTAAATAATATGTTTTATATGGTGTTTTGATCTTATTTTAGAGAGGTGTAATAAATAAGTGAGATAGTAGCATTTTAATGGATGTTTTCTGCCTTGACTATATGGCAGCACCTCTCAAACAAATATCCTTTCGAAAATGAAACATCACCGTCTCTTTCTTATCTGACCAAAAAAGACATACGTTTCCGAATGTACGTACTTCTTGTATATGTTTCAAAGGTATATTAATACGAGGAACATTAAAGTCACAACATAGATTTAATAAAGACCTTTTTTTTTTTTACATGTCATTTAAAAAATAAAAATTTAAAATTTGGTGTTTTGAATTTAACTTTGTTCTTTTTTTTTTATTTTTTTAAATGACGCGTAAAAAAAAAATTAAATTTTTGTTGGGTCTATGTTATGCTTGTATCACATCTCTATTAATATATAATAAATTAGAATTTCCATCTTTTATTTTTTATTATTATTTTCTGTCCCCCCCCCCTCCTTTTGGTCTTCAGGTTTTCAAAGCCCATTCATTCGTGTAGTTGGGCCTCCTTCGCTGACTCCACGTAAATTTGCTATTACGACAGAACAACATGCTAAAAAGAATAAAATTAATTAAGTCCAATTAAGCCCAACACCCAAAAGACTCGAATTTTTTTAAAAGCAGTTATGCGGTGCAGGAATAACTTTAAAGTTTAAATAACCGTAACTACCAGCCGGCAGTTATTTTATAATTGTTAACCGCCTAATGCAGAGCAGATGCAGTTATAAAAATAGAATAACTATCTAACTGCTAACTGTAGCTGTTTTTTCACCCTTATAAGATTTGTCCTAAAAATTTTTTTTCCAATTTTTTTTTTTTTTAACACAAAAAAATAACATTCATATTTGTTGTTTCCCAGCTGTCACTACTCGATCTCGCCCCCTTCGACGGTCGGTCAGCCCAGCCCAGCCCACTGGGAACATATACATAATATTATCATTGAATTGGTTTAAAAAAATAAAAATTATCATTGAATTCATTATACCTAATATAATACTAAAAAGGGAAAACTTCACTAACTCTCAGAACTTTCGCGATTTTTGCAGACACCCTCTTAACGTTCAAAATTTTTCACTTTGGTGTATCGAACTTTGATTTTATTTCACTTTCCCCATTATGTTAGGATTTTCTGTTAAATTTAACGAAAATGTGTGAAATTACTAAAATAACCTTAGTCATTTTTTTTCACTTTTCTATTTAATTTAACTGCAATATTTAATGACGGGGGATATTTGAAGCAAAACGAAAGTTCGATACACCAAAGTGAGTTTTTGAACTTTGGGGGGTGTCTGCAAAAATCGTGAAAGTTAATGAGGGGTTAGTGAAGTTTCCTCTACTAAAAACTAAGATTCGGTTATTTGTTTTTTATGTAATAAAAACCAATTCTTAATCCTGCTCAATGCTCATATTTAGGGTTGTAATCGAACCAAGCCGAGTCGAGATTTAGAATTTCAAGACTGGCACATTTATGAAGGTGCTTATTCGAGCCGAGCTCAAGTTCGAATTGAGCTATGAAATGTATGTTCAAGCTCGGCTTGTTTAAAATTTGGGCGAGAGCTTGAGTTTGTTAGAATGCTATTTGAGTTAAGCCGGGCTCAACTTAAGCTCGAGCTAATCTATTAATCTTTAATGTATGACCTGAGTAGAGTTCAAGTCCAAATTTTAAAACAACCTCTAGACATTTATCTATAGTATAAATATAAATATTAAGTAATTTATATTATATATATTACTTAATTACTAACATATATACTTAAATTTATATATCTAATTTTAATAATAAATTAATATATATTTGTATATATATACAAAATATATGAATGTGCTAACGAGTTAAGCAAACGAACTAGTTGAGCTTTAAATGACCTGAGCTCACGATTCTTTATCGAGTTTTCTCGAGCGAGTCGGACATGAATCATTTACTAATTGAGTAGGTTTGTATAGTATTGAGCTCGAGTTTCGAGTTAAACAGCGCAAGTATCGAGTGAGTTGTGGACTGGTTTATTTACCGCCCTCATATTATAAAAATTAATTTTTAATTAAAAAAAAAATCTCTTTTGCCGGGCGGATCGACCGGCAAAATCCCAGCATTTTGCACCCTCTCCGAGACTGAGAGTCCACTGACACTGGTGCATTTCGGTCCTTTCAAGGTAGAGAAAGGTGAAACTCTCTGTTATATTCATGGAGGACCACGAAACCAATAGATATAGTTGTTGATCGGAGAAACAGAGAGTACCAAAACGATGCGTCGAGCGATATCGCTATTAGTCCAGCCTCGCTGCCTCCTCCTCTTCCTGGTCCTCTTAATTTTCCTCGTCTTCGCGTTCTCCAACCACAAAACGGTACGTTTTCTTTTTCTCTCTTTTAATTTTCAAACCCATTTCGTTTATGTGTGCGCGGATCTGAATGTAGAAGTGGGATTGAGTTTTGAGCTGTTTCTAATGGCAAATTTGGTCTGGGTTTTGATTTTTTATGATGGGTTTTTTGTTTGGTTTTGGTTTATGTGATCTGAATGCCGTGGAGGAAGTGGTTTTTGATATGGGTTTGGTGTTTAACTGGGTCTTTGTGATGTGATAGCATTGGAAATTGAGATTGCAGCTTTAATTACAATTGAATTCTGTCTAATTGGGCGCAAGCGAAAAAAAAAAATCATTGTTCATATTTCGAATCTCATATGTGGTAACATTTTCATTATGCTTGACGGTTGAAAGAGGAATTACAAAGTGATGGTTAAGGTGGAATAGTTGGGATTTGGATTTCATTACTTGGATTTGGTAAAAATGAGTAGCATCGGCTTTAAGTTGATTAACGAAAGGATTGAGAGGTAGTAGGGGAAAATTGTTGGGAGGATTATCAAAAGTAGAAGTAATTTCCCCTTGCAACTGGACAATTTCCTCTCCTTTTCCCATTGTTTTCAAGGCTTTAGAGAATGCTGGAGTTTGTCATATAACTTCGATTTGTTGCTGTGGCATGTGGTGTATTGCCATACTGCATGTAAAGTTGAAATCAGGGCTACCAAGCTTCTGTTGCATTTTTTTTTTTAGATTTGTGCCGGGGGGGTGTGGGTTTTGCACACTCATCCCAACAATATCGTTGCGGTGGATCAAGATCTTCTAGATTTCTTAGAGTAGCTCTATGGTAGATTTCTTAAAATCCTAGTCATTATTTTTAAACAAATTGTTCAGATTTTTATTTATTTTTTAATCTCGTCATATAACTTAGAGAGATACAATAAGTTATGCTAAAATTAAAGATTCTTTAGAAGTGGTAAATGTTGAAACGGAAAATTTTGAACCATTTAATTATAAGTAACTGTTAGGATTTTAAGAATTCCACCAGGGAATAACCCTAAGAAATCTAAAGGATCTTAACATGCTTGTGGCAATACACTTAGATAGAGAAGATGCATTGCTAAGGCATTTGATGATGTTAGTATCTGTTGGGACAGTTTTTGGGTAAGGACAAGCTACTACAACAGTTATTGCACAGTTGAGCTGAGATGAGGACAACCCCCCCCCCGCGCGCGCGGGGTGTGGGAATGGTATGCCTGCAAAATAGAGAAGGTGTTAGAGGCTCTTCGATTGGAGCCGAAAACACTTTGATGCTTAAGTCTGCATGGTTGTTTTGGACAGTAAAAATGGTTTGGGTTCCTAAGGGCTAACAGAACCGAGAGAAAGAGAGAGTTTTTGGGAGAGGGGGAGACCTTTTTCTTTTGGAGAGGAAAAGTTCCCTCCCTTATACCTGGCATTCCCCTTTTATCGGGTATTTAACCTTTACTGTACAATACAAAAAAAGAAAAAAAAAAAGAGTGGGTGCTGGCATTTTGCCAACACGTGTCAAAATAGAGTGGGTGTTACATGTAGTTTTTATCTCCAACAGTATCAAAATTGACATTAGTGGGATAATTACTATATTCATTGGAGCTGTGTTTCTTTTCTTTCAAGGATTTGGAAAATATATGATTCTATACGACCATGATAGTGTGAAATATGGTTCCAAGTTCTCCTTGTACGTGAGATGGGAATCAGGTTTAACAAATAAGGGTGAGTGGGAAAAAATATGGCCCACTAGATACAAAGGGATTTTAGATTCCAGTTTTACTTCTTGCTCTAGTTATGTAGCTACCACCTAATGATGAAATCCCAAGAGTCTGCTACTTTTGGAAATACCATCACAACTCATTTCTTTTGATAAGTAATAACCAGTTTTATTGAAAAATACCATCACAACTCATGAGTCTGCTATGTAGCATATCTGTATGCTTGAGAATCAAAATTTCTTTTTAGTACTCTTTTGCCATTATTTGCTTATACATTGACTTACCTTTTCATATATTAATTTTCATTTGGTATATATTTTTATCCTCAACTATGTATCATTAGCTCTAATCTAATGGCAATATTCTAATATGTAGGTTGAGGAGAAAGCAGAAGAAGTGCCTGAAATCACCCACAGAGTTTACTTGGATGTTGATATTGATGAACAGCGTCAAGGTACAGCTTTCATATTAAAACTGCGACTTAAACTTTTTTGTTTTTAATAATTATTTACTGTAATAATATTATAATATAGACTTGGCTACTCTGAGTGGCACATATGCTAACGGATAAGAATTACTGTCTTATCGTTAGTTATTAATTGAAGCAATATCAATTTCTTGTTGTAAAAGTTCTCTCCCAACTCCCACCCTTACTTATCAAAAAAAACTACTTGTGTTACTTTTGCAAAACACAGCACGCTATAATTCTCAATGATTATGGTGAGGAAGACGTTTCATTATGGAGCCTACCCTGTTATTGTGTGATTGGATCTTCATGTTCTTTTCTTTGTAATTTTATGATCAATAATATGGCAATACGGTCTGCTTTATGTGGAATGTGGATCAAAATATATATTGGTTTATGATTGATTTTTAGATACTTTCTAAGTGGTGGTTCCAAGGCCATGGTTTATTTTATTCAGTGGTGGATACCATAAAAGGATATAAGTATATTAATTCTTTCGAGTGGACTGCAGTGCAACTCTATTTGGGCATATAATGAAGTCATTAATGGCCAGGGCTACCATTATTCATTGTCCAACCCTAGCTATTTACTCAAGCTCGGGTCTGTTAAAACTGGCACTTGCTGCTTAGATCAGAAAAGCATAAATCTTGGCCTGGTTTGATTGAAAATATAACAATGTTTGCATTTTTTGATAACAATCCAGGTTCTGACAATAAGCCAGAAAAGATCATTGGTCTAAACTCTAGAATATACTGTGTTGGGATTCATATAATAGCTCAACTTTTAATATTTTTTTCCCATGTTTATCTATTCAACTGCCAATTTACACCTTTACCTGTGCAGGTAGAATCGTGATTGGATTATATGGCCAAGTTGTACCAAAAACTGTTGGTATGCCCTCGAGCTTGTGTGTGTAATCATTTCAACTAGTGGCCCATTGGTGAATCATATTGATTTTTTGTTACCCTTTACCTGGCAAGACATGTCTATTTGAATTCAAGCTGTTGAGTTCATAGCAAACTGAAATGAAGTCATATCATTTCAACTTGTATAATTTTTTTTTTTTTGGTTGAAATACTGGTTGTATTTGTTCTTATGCCAAATAGTTGCCTAATGCTCAAGTTTTTTTTTTTGTTTGCAGAAAATTTTAGGGCTTTGTGCACAGGTACTGGGGTTCTTTTTACTCATGTCATGCGTTAGTTAACCTGATGGCTGCGTTTATTGACAATATGCTGATTATAACTTGCTCACCTTAAACTCAGGGGAGAAAGGCAAGGGTCCCAGTGGGAAAAAACTCCACTATAAAGGAACACCATTTCATCGTATAGTATCTGGGTTCATGATTCAAGGTGGAGATATTGTTTACGGCCATGGTAGGGGGTTTGAATCTATATATGGCGGCACCTTTCCAGATGAGAATTTCAAGATAAAAAATGCACATGCAGGTCTTTAACTTCAAATCCTTTAGTGGTTGAGCAGTGCGTTATATAATTCATGGATTCCTAAAGCTCAATCTTTTATCGAGTCTCGTTACAGTTCATTTTCTCTACCCCTTCCCTGAAACTATGCTTTGAATGTTGCAGGAGTTGTTTCCATGGTGAATTCAGGACCTGATTCTAATGGCTCACAGTTTTTTATCACTACAGTCAAAGCCAGCTGGTAAGCTATCTCTAGGGTGATATTATTGAATATTAAGACATAAAAAGCCTACATTAAAAATTTCAGGTCCATAAACCTGATAAGTCCTAATTGATATGTTTGGATCTAGTTTTGAATTCTTCTGCCCACTACTTCAACAATACTCATCCGTCTATGTTTTCTAGGACCATCTGAAATTATTATCTTTCTTTTTTTTTTTGGATGAATAGAGTTACCGTCTGATTGTTATTGTGTAATTTGTTCTTATCTGAAGAAAATGGGGACAGCTTTTGTTGACAAAAGTGGATTTTCATATTAGATGGACAATCTTCTTAAAGTATCAACTTCAGCTCGTATAAAATTTCATTGTTTAAAACTTTATACTCTGGGTCTGTTGCTCATATGCACATTGTGCCACCAAAGTAGATATACGTAAATGATGTGTGCTATGATATACACGTGTCCAGGTTGGATGGGGAGCATGTTGTCTTTGGCAAGGTTATTCAAGGCATGGATACTGTGTTTGCAATTGAAGGAGGGGCTGGAACCTACAGCGGAAAGCCTAGAAAAAAGGTTGTTATTGCTGACTCTGGAGAGATACCCAAGAGCCAGTGGGATGAAGAAAGATAAGCTCCTTTATACATGAACGTTAGCAAGTTTTTCTGTTTCAGGTTTGCGTNTTTTTGGATGAATAGAGTTACCATCTGATTGTTATTGTGTAATTTGTTCTTATCTGAACAAAATGGGGACAGCTTTTGTTGACAAAAGTGGATTTTCATATTAGATGGACAATCTTCTTAATGTATCAACTTCAGCTCGTATAAAATTTCATTGTTTAAAACTTTATACTCTGGGTCTGTTGCTCAAATGCACATTGTGCCACCAAAGTAGATATACGTAAATGATGTGTGCTATGATATACACGTGTCCAGGTTGGATGGGGAGCATGTTGTCTTTGGCAAGGTTATTCAAGGCATGGATACTGTGTTTGCAATTGAAGGAGGGGCTGGAACCTACAGCGGAAAGCCTAGAAAAAAGGTTGTTATTGCTGACTCTGGAGAGATACCCAAGAGCCAGTGGGATGAAGAAAGATAAGCTCCTTTATACATGAACGTTAGCAAGCTTTTCTGTTTCAGGTTTGCGAGTTTTGTTCGGATAATTGACTCACATTCTCTTAACTTTGTAACACATCCATGAATTTTAGCAGTCAAGATTTCTCAG
The DNA here is from genome assembly GCA_006937295.1 of Carpinus fangiana. Classification (NCBI taxonomy): domain Eukaryota; kingdom Viridiplantae; phylum Streptophyta; class Magnoliopsida; order Fagales; family Betulaceae; genus Carpinus; species Carpinus fangiana. The sequence continues at coordinate 9,413,817 of CM017322.1, forward strand.
AATCTTAGGTCTTCTTGGAAAATATAGTAGTTTGTCTTTTGTATTTTTCATTAACACAAACATGTTTGTTGTAGAGGAATCAAGAGGAAATGAACCTCCTGTTTCTTGCATTTTAGTGTCCATTCTGTACATGAGACTGCTTTTATGAGTGAGCTTGAAAGCAACTTTATAGAGAAATGTTTCACTTACTTATTAGAAAGAGAAGCAAAAAGAAAGTTAAGAGGGCTCATTTGGGGCAGAGCCGACAGCATTTGGTCATATGCTGCTACAAAGGGCCCACTTTTGTGAATCGTATGGCTGTGCCGCTTCCTCACAATTAAATGTTTAGTATAAATAATAGGTGGCTGCCGATTAGAAGAACAGTCATATAATTGCATATGAAAATCATCTGATGGGTCCAAAGAGATAACTTAATTGGTTGAGATTACGCCTAATAAAGTGGAGGTCACTAGTTCGAATCTCTTTTTCCTCTCTTATACGGACATGTAAAAAAAAAACATATGATGAAAAATTAGGTGAGGATTAAAAATACATGTGAGAATTTTATGCATTTTAAATATGTGTCAGTTTAATAAACTAATTTGAAAAAATTTCTTCCAACCCAATTTGAAGATGATGCTTAATGTTAGAATTGTCACCGCCCAATTTTTTGAAGGTGACGCTTAATGTTAGAATTTGTCAAGCGTATATGCTGACCAACGTACCAATGTAATCTCCTCATAATGTTTATTATAAAAATGCCCAATTGCCACGACAAGCCTGATGCTGATGTTATATGATAAGCTTTTGAATTAGTTGTCATGAGATTGGAACGTGCGTCTGAGTTGGGTTTTGACTTCTCCTATTGTTTGCTGCATATTCTGAGGGGGCATTATGCACCACCCTCTTTTTTATTCAATTGGGTACGATATTATTTGGGAAAACTACGTTTAACCCCCATGATCTATCAAATGTGATATCCAACCCCATCAAACTACCTAACCCTAACCAACAACCCCCTTTCGTTAGTCAGTTCTGTTGAAATAGACGGTCAACGGTACATGTGCCGATCACGTACCAACCCGGATAGTTAAAATAAAATGTTGTATAAACACTGAAATCATTATTTTTCAATAACCAACAAATAAATTGGGATTAACAAGACTTGTTGGGCCAATGTAATCCCCTCCCCCCAAAAAAAGGAAAAAGGAAAAAAAAAAGAAAAAAGAAAAAAAAAGAGAGGAACCCTTCTAATAGGATGAGCTTCTGCTGCAGTCCTCCTACAAGCCAAATTTGCATTTTGTTGTTTAATACAGCAAAAAAGTTCATTCACCGAAACTTTTGCACAATCCCTCAATTGACATGACATATAATTTTCACACACCAAAAGCAATAATTAATAATCCTTTTTCTTTTTCTTTATTTTCCTTTTGTTTTAATCTCCTTTTTTGCATTTTCAAGGGAAACAAATTACAAAAACAAAGATAAGTATAAGACAAACCTAACAAAAATTCCCTTTTCAATAGACAACAGCCTTTCTCATCTCTTCTAGTTCGGTAGTTCCTGCCCAGTGCCCAGCTAAACAGTCAAACATACAACAGTTCGTCCATACTCCTCTGTGCGTGTTTCTCTGCGTGTGCGATGGGTAGCACAGAGGAACCCGACAGACCCATATCCTTGTATGACCCCTCCTCCTCCCCCAGCCATCCACTCCTCTCCAAGCCACCCGACGACCCACAACCAGAAACTGAACCCGACCCGACCCAGTTCCTCCAGATCTCCTACAACTACGGCCCGAGGCCATTCAAGGACCTTCCTTTCCTCGTCCTATTCCTCCTCATCGTCCTCTGCACCTTCGGCTTCGGCCTCTTCTCCGTCTTCAACCGCAACACCTACTACTCCGACCTCTCCTCTTTCTCTTACAGCTCCAACTCCTCCTCGTGCGTCGAAAGCTCGGTCTCAGAGCTCTCGCCTACCACCTGGTTTAGCTTCTATTCGTTTTCTTCTTCTTCTTCCAGTTTTTTGGACAGTTTGCTATGGGTTTTTGTGATTACTTTCGTTTTGAGTGTACCCATTTGCTTGCTCTTGCTCCTCGCCCTCAAGCATTATACCAAACAAATCGTCTACGTCTCCCTTCCCTTCTTCGTTGTCATCCCCATCTTCTTCAATGTCTACTGGTTCGTCGCCTGCACCCTCAGCTCCTCTTGCAGCGACGCTTTCCCTTTGGTTTACCGGATTCTTGTCCTCGTCTTCGTGTTTTTGGTAATCGCCGTTATCGTCTGGATCTTCGTGGTCAATTGGCACCGAATCGAGCTCACTGTGAGCATAATTGGGGTCGCTTCTGACGCGTTGTCGAGGAACTTGGGTTTGTTCCTAGTGCTACCGTGTATGTCGCTCGGGTTGGTTATCTACTACGCGCCGATTGTGGTGTTTTTGGTGTTTGCGAGCCATAACGGAGAGATTGTGCCGAAGGAAACGGACGGAGAGTATACTTGTGTGTGGAAGCAAGATGGGTGGGTGCCCGCGTACTATGCGCTGGCAATTCTGACGATGCTGTGGTCTTTGGCGGCTATGGTGGAAGCGCAGGTTTATGTGATCAGTGGGACTATTGCGCAGTGGCATTTCTCCAAGGAGGGTCAGACTCCTAGGCGGAGTATAAGAAGTTCTTTGAGGTGAATTCCATTGCTATGTCTTGCTTTGTGGTCTAATTTATCATTATTTTCTTATATATGTCTTTTTTTTGGTTTTTGAAGAGTAATTGCAATTGCATATGATATAGATTTTCGTGGGATTATTATATGTATCTATAGATTGGGCTGTATTTTATAAGAGCGTAGTGAAATTTAGAGGATAATTAGTTTGAGATTGAGATGAAGTTTATGATACATTGTCTTTAAACTTAAATAATGCGTGGTGATGATGATGGTTGCTATGAGTAAATTTCAATTTTTTTTTATTGGTAAGTTATATGCACCCGGTGAGACTTGAACCCACGACCTCACTCTCCATCTTGCTACAAAGGGAGGAGTAGCAAGATGGAAGTGCCATTTGAGCTAAAGCTCATTGGTACTATGAAGAAATTTCATATGATTAGTAGATAATGGCAATGCATACCTTGTCCATCGATGGCTACCTCATCATTGGAGAATGTGATGAAATTTAGGATATAGTGTCATTAAACAGAAATCATGCGTGGTGGTGATATAAAGAACTGATGAGTTGCCATGAACAAGTTCCATATGGAGAGCATTTCCTCATGGAGGTATATTTAATATCAATGTGTGCCGTGTCCATTGATGGCTACTTGTTTGTTGCCATGGGGTACCAAGAGTACAGGATCTAGTTGAAGATCCCTACCTGAGTGAGATGTACATCCCTTGTAGTTGCCCTTACAGTATCTGCCTTTTGTGCAGGGTTTCCATTGTAGAACAGGTTGTGTAGCTCTAAAAATTGATATTGTGTGGTCCGAGGAGGACCAAATTTGTTTTGAAGCTTAAGTCGGAGAGCAGCATATGTGGGATTTCCTGTCACATACATGTGGGGTGCTGTCTATTGACCCCTTCTATTGGGGTTTGCAGCCTCCATATGAGATTCTGTTAGGCTAACCTATGGAGCATTCTAAACATCATCTAATGAGGATAAATGGATGATATATCTGCCAGGAATCCTTTATTTAATTCAGTCGCTTATGTCATGGGATTAAAAAAATGTAATGTACTACTATTATGTATTTTCGGTAACTTTTTTTGGGGTTCTGGCACTGTATGTTTATTTTCAATATTAATGGCAGCATGTGTTCACGGATATTGGTCCACTCTTTTGCACAGCTTCACCCCAGGATAGATGTCCAGCTCAGGCCTTTGAGATGAAAAATATTGGAATTTTATTGTATCTGTTGAAGTTTAAGTTATCAACTTTTTTTTGTAATTATGTACTTTTGGTGCAATCAGTATCAAACTTTTACGGTTTCAGTTATCCTGTTGTCAATATTTGCTCATGAACAAATATTTGTCAATATTTGTCAATATCCTGTTGTCAATATTTGCTCAAATGTTTGTGTATACAATAATAAGGTTATGTAATCACTTGCCAAAAGACAGGCATTGTTTCACATGTCTTTCAATGTTTTTCTTGTTTAGTCTTTCCATCTATTTGTATGGCCAAAACTTTCAGCACATTTTCTCGCTTGCTAGTGAAAAAAAAAAATACCCAGACCTAGATGAATGCTTTTCAGATCATAGAAATGGCAACAGTGATCATCATATAGTTTCTTTCTCATATTTTTATTATAAATACTTGCAGAAATGCATTTGGTCCCTCCTCCGGCACAATATGTCTGTCTGGCCTCCTTATATGTGCCGTGCGTGTGGTGCGTGCTGCTGTTGATACAGCAACACAAGAAAGCCTTCCAGGGATAGTGAACCTTATGCTACGTTGCTGTGTTAATGTTTTTCTGTCAGCAATTGATTTTCTTAACAAGTTTACTATCAACTTTGTGGCAATAACTGGTGAATCCTACTGCACATCTGCAAGAATGACATACGAGCTTCTAAAACGTAATCTTCTCTCGGCTGTATTTGTGGAGACCATCTCCACACGTTTATTGGCGGGAATTATTTTTGTCCTCTCAGCTATATATGCAATTGCGGTATGTAGTCTTACCAACTCCCTAATCTTTTTGATTGCTATTAGTTACTGGTTCAAGTGGATCTTATCATGAGTTGGCGATTGGAGGAGGCCCCCTGTTTGTTATATGTGGTATTTTTACAGGCCAGATGAACCTGCTTGTCTCCAATTGCAATTGGACGACAATAAGCATTTAAAGCATAACCTGCTTTTTCTTAGTTTTTTTTTGGGTGGGGGGGGGGGGGNGGGTGGGGGGGGGGGGGGGCGTCTAGCCCCAAAAACACAGTAGGGGAGAGAATTTAGTACTGGTTGTAACCTGCTTAACACTTTAGGAACTTGTATGCAGTCTTTGTTAGGAGAAAAGAGAAGAAGAGAGATCGGAAGAAAAGGAAAGAAAGAGGGTGGGGTGGTTGCTGATTGCCGTCTGTTTACAGTTTGATGTTGTTTCTAAACTATGCCTCTTAGATATTAAACTAGAGGATTTTTGTATCAGCAAACTTTTTTCTTTTGCAAGGATATATAGAATATCATCAGAAATATAACACTGTTACACTGCCGACTACTTTATCGAACTTTGGCTAGTTTGAGTTGCCAACCTCTTGCACTAGTCAATTGAGAAGGCTTCTGGTGCCATACAAGGATAACTTGTGTCCTTTTTGATTATTAGATCTTCATTACTTTCTCAACCTTTTTTAGTTTGTTTAAACCTCTCCTTACTGTTTCTAACGCTTCATGTTAATGGATGTGTGCATAAGCAGGCCTGTGCTATACTAAAGGCTGTGAGCAATCTTGGGGTTGATTCATACTATGTGGCTGCTCTGGCGTGGGTGCTGCTGATCATGGTGCTGGGTTTCTTTGTCCATGTGCTGGACAATGCGATTGATACTATTTATGTTTGTTATGCAGTAGACAGGGACAGAGGAGAGGTTTGTAAGCAGGAGGTTCATGAGGTTTTTGTTCACCTACCCATTAGTAGAAACCATAGACCATCTCTTGACTCCAGAACTCTGGGTGTATAAATAATCCTTTGAATTCGAATAATGTGTTGTTGATCAGTCATTCGTTTGTTCTGTGTGTCAAGTTAGACATGCCTGTCGGCAAAATGTGCATATCCTTGTACAATTTTTAGATTTATTCAATAAAGAAGTGGATTTTTTTTTTTCCTGGCAACATTGAGCAGCAGTCCAAAAAAATTATCTGGGCATTCACCTTTCAACCAGATTCTTGAGCTGTGAGATTTGTCTCTTCTAATTTTTTTGCATGGTTGATGTCAATTTTTAGTGGCTTAGCCTGAATTTTTCAAGAGATCTAATGCTTTCCTTATGTTATTCTATGTTTTTACATTTAATTAACATATTTCATATCTTATTCAACATTCTGAATTCATTTATTTGGTTTTTTATTTCAATAAACATTTCTGTTTTTTATTTGGTTTTTCATTTATTTACTTATCAAAAAAAAAAAAAAAAATCTGTATTATCTTAGCAAATAAAATATTTATTAGCATAATGCATAAATTAATGTGCTTTCCAATATGATTATTTTAACATAGTGGATAAACCGTATTAGACAAGTTAATATTATACTAGTCTCAATTATATGACCAGACAAAAACTGACGTTAAATTTAGAGGCTTTTCAAATAGTGTGAAATTAATAATTAAAGGGCACATCAAAACACCATTAATATACAATTAATGTTATTGATTAATGTTTTTCACCTGCATTAAACACTTCAAAACCTGATAAATACTTTTCCCTAACATTTTTGGAAGACTACAGCATCTGATCTATAGGGTTTGTGGCTGTACGAAACTGATCAATGAGATATAAANGATTATTTTAACATGGTGGATAAACCGTATTAGACAAGTTAATATTATACTAGTCTCAATTATATGACCAGACAAAAACTGATGTTAAATTTAGAGGCTTTTCAAATAGTGTGAAATTAATAATTAAAGGGCACATCAAAACACCATTAATATACAATTAATGTTATTGATTAATGTTTTTCACCTGCATTAAACACTTCAAAACCTGATAAATACTTTTCCCTAACATTTTTGGAAGACTACAGCATCTGATCTATAGGGTTTGTGGCTGTACGAAACTGATCAATGAGATATAAAAATATTTGGAATATTCATGGAGTAAGCTATTTGTCATCTAGTGACTAGTCATTTGACTGAAACCGTTAGATGTAGACATGAATTCACATTACAACCAATTACTATATAGCTAATGACTCTTGTTAATTGTTGTCACTGTAAAATTGGGTTCTTACCCACCCCCATCCCCCCCCCCCCAAAACAAAAAACAAAAAAAATTCTAAAAAAAAGATAGGCCACCCCTTACAACCATTTATAATGATCGATTACTTCATGTGAGGGCTGTTCCACACTATATTCTTTATCCGGTGGTAGTCAGTTGCCAATCAATTAGTGAAGAGCAATCTTTTCTCACAAAGGAGTGACCAGTAAGTAACTGCTCCTCCTCACTAAATAAGGGGTAATCCTCATGGGCGGTGATCAATCGTTTCTTATTTATTTATTTTGCTATAATGTTTCTTATTTACTAAGAGGTAGTTGTGAGAAATAATTTTTTTAAAAAATAAAAAATAAAAAACTAAGGATAAAACTATAATATATCAAGAGACGTGAGCATTAGCTATTTAATTAGCAACAAGTCCTCAAAAGATAACTCAATCGACTACGACCATGCCTAATGAAGCAGAAGTCACTAGTTCGAATCCCTCTCTCTCCTCTTGTACGAACATGTCAAAAAAAAAAAAAAATAGCAACAAGCGAATCCACGTATGCATGTAATAAATTAACCCACGAATCTACTTAGAAATCCAATAGATTTCATGGAACAACTTGATGATAGGGACCATTTTGAACAAATGGCGTGGTCCAAGATCTTGAGGATATTTTTTTTGGTAGCGAGAAATCACTGTGGGAGGATTGGACACGATGAGATGGTGACGGAATTGTTTCAATTCATTCTCTTCAANGGTAATCCTCATGGGCGGTGATCAATTGTTTCTTATATATTTATTTTGCTATAATGTTTCTTATTTACTAAGAGGTAGTTGTGAGAAATAATTTTTTAAAAAAATAAAAAATAAAAAACTAAGGATAAAACTATAATATATCAAGGGACGTGAGCATTAGCTATTTAATTAGCAACAAGTCCTCAAAAGATAACTCAATCGACTACGACCATGCCTAATGAAGCAGAAGTCACTAGTTCGAATCCCTCTCTATCCTCTTGTACGAACATGTCCAAAAAAAAAAAAAAATAGCAACAAGCGAATCCACGTATGCATCTAATAAATTAACCCACGAATCTACTTAGACATCCAATAGATTTCATGGAACAACTTGATGATAGGGACCATTTTGAACAAATGGCGTGGTCCAAGATCTTGAGGATATTTTTTTTGGTAGCGAGAAATCACTTTGGGAGGATTGGACACGATGAGATGGTGACGGAATTGTTTCAATTCATTCTCTTCAATCCCCCTACTAGTTTTCTATAATAAGCTTCTCTTCTCTTCTTCATACATATGCAAGCATTGACTTCAGCTTCGATCATCCCATTTTTCTTCTTTCCCTCGCTAAATATGATAGGGACTCAACTGAACTTCATTTAAGACCTAATTTTTACTTATGCGGTACAAAACCACTTAAGAATTGTGTTAGGTTTAAAATTGATTTTTTTTTTTTTTTTTTTTAGAGGGCAAAATTCAAAATATATATCCACAAAAGTGACCTTCGACTCATGAGACATGATTTATAATTAATTGAGCTGTCTCTTGCAGACGACAATTTTTTGACAATTAGGAAACATAGTTGTAAGAAAAATTCTATTTAATAGACTGATATATAAAATTTATTTCATTGATCTTTTTCTTTACAGGTTCTTGATGACATTTCTTATATTACAATCTAAAGTTTGGAACAACAGTTTGAGAGGTAAGGGTATTTATTTCTTTCCAAATAAAATAATAATAATAATAATAAATAAAAAACTTTACCTTAGCCTTGGGTAAACAAAGCCTTTATAAACTCAAAATCCAAAAGCAAATGCTTATTGTTTAGCGCGAGCTTTTTTGCCTCCGACGTCTGACATACTCTCTCTCTCTCTCTCGGTCTCCCGCTTGCACACACACAAATCTTCCAGCCATGGTTCTTGAGGTTAGTCTTGGAAAAATCAGTTCAAACTTCTTAAACCTAAAAGGAAAGATTTTGTTGTTTTCTTTAATCATCATGTATTGCTCATAATTATCGGATTGTTGTTGTTTTAATCTTTTGATTAAACCAGGCAACAATGATATGTATTGATAACTCAGAATGGATGCGAAACGGCGATTACTTACCCTCTCGATTCCAAGCCCAAGCCGACGCCGTTAATCTAATTTGTGGCGCCAAAACCCAGGTCCTAAATACACCCTTTTCTTGATTATATGGTCACATTGTATGTATCTTATTACAATTTTATGATTGATTTTGCTTTTTGTTTTTTTTTTGGAAAATTGATAGTCTAATCCGGAGAACACAGTTGGGATTTTGACAATGGCGGGTAAAGGGGTTCGCGTATTGGCCACTCCGACCTCTGATCTCGGCAAGATTTTGGGTTGCATGCATGGTATGCTAATCCAACGTACTCTGTGATTGATTTTTTCATGTGGGTTTCGGTTAATTTTTTGGGATATTTTATACCCACTGGAGATATCTTGTGTACCAATTACAGAAATTGTGATTGAAAAAATTGTGACATTTATTCGGAATTGGCCTCTTGGGGTCACGTTAAGAACTTCGGAATTGTTAAATGTAAGTAACGAGTGATTACTTTTAGTTTAGTGTGAGGTTGATTTGGCTTAACATGCATGGTATTCTAATAAACTTATTCTATATTTTATTTTTTATTTAGTTTTTGGTTTTTTTTATTTTTTATTTTGAGATATTTGTACTAATTACAGAATTTGTTTGATTGAAATAAAACGTGACATTACTTGGGTATTGCCTCTTTGGTCAACTTAAGAACTTGAAATTGTTAAATGTGTGTAATCAATGATTAGTTTTTCAGTGTGATGTTGATTTCAAGCATGGAAATATGATGGTGTTTGCTATTCATAGTTCAGAAGGATTGTGGAGAGTGAGGTCATGAAATTGAGTGAAGAAAGATTCATTCTTTGGTATTAGATGGCATTGCTAAAATGAGTTGTGGAGATTCAAAAGGTTGCTATTATGTTTAAACAATATAAAGTTAGATGGGAAAACAGTTGTCCTTTGTAGGTTATATACTTGTTTGTTTCATTTCCCCTCTTTTTTCTTTTGGATGAGTACCTGGGTGATATTGGATTCCTATGGAACTTTCTGACAAGGAAATATGTGTTAAATTGGACATTTGAATAACTTTCAGGTGTTTCCTTATCATGTTGCTGTGCTTCTTTTTTTTTTTTTTTTTTGATTTTCTGATTCCCTTTTGATAGGTCTTGAAATGGGGGGTGAGATAAACATAGCGGCTGCATTACAGGTTGCGCAGTTGGCTCTTAAGCATCGCCAAAACAAACATCAGCAGCAAAGGATTATTGTATTTGCTGGAAGGTAAATAATTTGAGCTTTGAGTTGCTCATTCATTTTTGTTTACATCTAACCTTTTCATTTCTTCCCTGTATTCAGTCCTGTAAATTTTGACAAGAAAGTGTTGGAGATGATTGGCAAGAAATTGAAAAAGAACAGTGTAGCTCTTGATATTATTGACTTCGGTGAAGAGGATGATGGGAAGCCCGAGAAGTTGGAAGCCCTGCTTGCGGCTGTTAATAATAATGGCCACAGTCATATGGTTCATGTTTCTCCCGGTCCAAATGCTCTCTCTGATGTGCTTCTCAGGTGTGATATTGTTTTATTTTGTATTATATTGTTTTCTTTTTTTGCTTTTATTTTTTAATTTGCATTTATATTTTGAAATTTCCCTTTTTAGTATTAAAAAAAGAAAAAGAAAAAAGAAAAAGAATTGTGACTAAAATGCTTTGGAATTTAAAACTTAGATTTGACTGTCATCATATATTAGTAAAAATCTATTTGAAAAACGTAAAAGTTTGGGAGACCAAAAGCAATGCATATTTGAACAAAGAAAGTTCTCAAATTCATTGAGGTTTTATTACCAGTTACTTTGAAAGTGATAGAAGAAATGTTCAAAATATATAATTCTTATGATGAGAAGCAACCGAATTACATGCTGAAGCAGACTTTACTTAATGGTAAAGGTGGTGTAACATCTCTATTACAATTAAAGAGAATGCTGTGTAAATTCTGATAATGGCCTACGTGATGTTTATTCATAAAAACACCTTGGATGTCTATATTTCTATCATGAAAAGAATACCGACTACAGAACGTTTTTAGATAAAGCAGTTGTACTATACTACACCATAACCACCCTTGTCGCAACTGTTTGTATTGCTTCCTGTACTTTCTCCACATCCTTTCCCTTCTTTTTTTTTCACCAAAACCCATGACAGACTGCCTGCCTGTTTATGTCTCTTTTTTCACAACTCTTCACAGTCTTCATCTCTTCTACACAGAAAATTTAATACTTCAGCTTTCACCTTCTGAGAAGCCTAATATAACATCATGCCCCAAATCTCAACTGAAAGGAAAGGACAAAGAAGAAAGAACGAGAAAGTAGAGGGGTAGTAGGAGAAAGAACAATCTGGCCAACAATATGCATGTTCAATGTGAGACTTTATTTACCTCAACCAATATTACTAGGCGAATTATACGAACTAGGGTATAAGTTTGCTGTTGTTCCTTTGCACACTTGTTGTTTCTTCAACTTGGCTAATATTACTCAAAAGAACAGAATGGTGCATTTATCTCAATGTTTCACATAAGGGATTTAATTGTTTATTGTAATGGCAGTTCTCCTGTTTTTACTGGAGATGGGGAAGGAGGAAGTGACTTTGCAGTGGCAGCAGCAGCTGGTAGTGCTTCTGGCTTTGATTTTGGCGTAGACCCCAACTTAGATCCTGAGCTGGCTCTTGCCCTTAGAGTTTCTTTAGAAGAGGAGAGGGCAAGGCAAGAAGCTGCTGCAAGAAGGGCTGCTGAGGAAGCTTCTAGACAAGAAAAAGGAGAGGAACCATTGTCCAATACAGAAGATGCAACTACGTCAGAGCATGTGAACATTGCAGATCCTGAAGAAAACAATAATGCCAGTGATGAGATGGTCGGTGTCTTCTTTTTAACTTCTATCTTGACATTTGTGTGAGTGCGCTTGAGCATTCGTGCATGTGTGTGAACACAGAAAATTACCGATGCAATGGTTGGTGTCACATTCAATTTCAATTGAGACACGTAGGTGTGTGTTGAAGACACTTGTTGAATATTGCGTGTACTGCTCACATTTTATGGAGTTGTTTGCTTGGATGTCATTATCTGTTACCATTAGATAATACAAAGAACTACTTTATTTTGAATTGGCCTTGACAATTGACATGGTTATAGGATGATGAGAATCCCGAGGAGGCTCAAGCTATGTCCATCGATATCTCTGGGTCTGATCTCTCTGTTGGTGATGCTGAGATGACATTGGAAATTACTGAGGATCGGGAGCTGATCTTAGGCAAGTTCTGTGTGTTATTTCATTCATTTAGGGGCTGGATGATACTTTGACACCATACCACCCCCCCCCCCCCCCCCACACNAATCATTTCTGTGTATTCTATGTTGAGTCACTAATTTGAAATGAGCTTAATACCAATATCAAATTCAAATTCTCTAATGGATTTTTCAAGATTTGTTCTGCCCGCCATGAAAGGACTTTGGAGGAGATTAAGTTTTTATTTTTCAACACATTGTATTTTTGGACTGCTGGATTTGTTTCTCTTTTGGTGTTATCATGATTTTTTTTCCCTACTAGCTAGGTGGCTTCTCCTCTTATATACTTCAGGTGTACGTGGGGTGCCTTTCGCTTTTAATGATATTTTGATTACTTATATATGAAAAAAAAAATGTTCTCTACATTTATGTGTGCATGCGATTGACTGTGAAGACATGAAGGATTCAATGGTCCATCTTAGGACATTTAGCTGAACCCAAACAATATGCAGCACCTTTCTGTATTTCTTTCTTCTTTTCTGGTTGTATGCTTGCAGATGTTTAGAGGTGCATTTATGGTCTTGCTTGCTGTTGTAAGTCCTATATCTTCAACTTGGGACTGAATCACTGTCAAGCTGATGTTAATATTTACCAAGTTTGGCGAAGTAGCATTTCAGATTGGAACACTTGTCGATATAGAGCTTTCTTTGTCATCTGGTTAATGTGGCATTTGATTTTTTAAGATTTTGAACCTCAACAGAGATCCAGTCATGGTTTGTTTTTTTTTTTTTACTATGGACTTATTAACATGTGTTGATCCATTACCCTAATTTTGCTGCATGCAGCTCTTGAAATGTCCATGCAGGAAGGCGAAGAAGATCATCAATCGGCCGCCGAGTCACTTGTAAGCAAGGTGTTGAAGGATCAGTCCGTTGTGTCATCTATCCTTGCATCAGTATGTGTACTTGAACCTGCACTGATTAACTTCTAAAATAGTCAGTTTTGCAAATGCGCCATTGTCCTGACATGTAATGTCTCTCCCAGCTTCCAGGAGTTGACCCCGATGATCCTTCAGTACAAGAGATTCTTGCATCTCTGCGAAGTCATTTTGATGTGAGTATTTAGAACATAGAGTAATGCTATATACCCCTCCTTTTGTCCTCCCAAAGCTTTCCAATAGTGATTTTAAAAGTTACATTAGCTTTGGGGGATAAAATGATAGTATATAACATTACTCTTAGAATATATCCGATAAGACCTGCATGGGTGACTAAATATACCTTCTTTTTTCCTTTCATCATCGCATTTGTATCCGTGTTTACCGTACCAACATCTTATTGTGTATTTTCTGCAACTCCCCTTTTCTATTTTTATCTTTCTTACACACAACAGAAGAAGAATGAAGATGACCCACCAAGTGAGGACGATTGAACATGCTATTACCCTACTGCTGAATCTTCTTTGAGGTGGGAGCTTCAATTTCAGATCCCAATTCTATTCAGAACCCAATTATACGTTTTAAAAGTGGATGATGCCTTAGTTGTTTTGACATTGATAATCTATCTTACGAGCATTCTGTTCTCCTCCTGCAGGCAATGGGTTCTTTATACCCGAGGAAGGCTTCTATGTCTTTTGGGAAGGACAGTACAAGAAATAGATACAGGAGGAGCTCTTAGTCATGGAAATAGAAGTCTATTGAATTTTGCATAGAAAATCACAAGCTTGGAGCAGCTTGATTAAATTGCAATTACTTCGTTAGTAACTTCCAAACATTGTGAGCTATGTGATTAGTTGTCTTTAACTCCATGCTTGATCCATAATTGCATCCATCGAAGAAAAAGAAAAAGGAAAAAAATAACAGGGCATAGTGATGAATTTGGATCGGAAAGGGATTAGGTCTAGATGCGCTGAATGGTATCTCCCTCAAAATGGGGGTCTCGTTTTGTTTCTGCTTCGCCTTCCCCAACCCCACCCCTCCTCTTGATTAATGTTTTTTAGTTGAGTAATGTTATTCTTCACATCTATTTTTCACACCTATTTTATATTGACATGGAAAGCTACTCATCATGCGTCACGACGTCATATCAGTTACGTCATATCAGTTGGTGTGAAATGGGCGTGAATGTGTGAAAAGGGTGTGAATGGTAGCATTACTCTTTTTAGTTGCATTCCCCCCTTCCCAATCCATTAATGGCTGAGGAATGCTGGGCAAGGCCTTCCAATTGGAGCCTTTTCCTCTCCTTTTCCTTTTCCCCTTCCTGTGGCTGATGCTGAATAGTTGAGGTACCAAAGAAAATGTGATTCCCCCCCCAAAAAGAAGTGATTCTTAATCAATGCTGCAATTTGCGGTGCTCAGAAATGCATCTTTTCGACTTTTATTTGGGTGAATGTGCACCACCAAATTGAGTGCTTCCATAAGGAAGAAGCTGGGAGCTACCGGCGGAATTCCTGGGTGTCAATCCCAGAGCAGGTACGTGTCATGCTTGACAGCATTTCTTCTCATAGTTTTTGTGAGGATATGAGACTCAGAATTTAGAAAACAAATGAACCATGCCAACAAAGTCGTGGGCCTAAATGAGGATTTTGTCAAGGGGGGCGGGCCACCCACATGAGGGACATGCCTCCCCATGCTCTCTCTCTCTCTCTCTCTCTCTCTCTCTCTATTGCCTTCTCTTGCATTGCTATTATGATGGATTTTAGTGTTTGTGATCTCTCTCTCTCTCACTTTCATACACAACCACTCATCTTTATCTTCAACAATGGTGAGCTATTTACCAGTTTATTTTATTGAATGGTTGTTGGGATGTTCCTAGACAAACTTGTGGAAAAGCTCAACCTTAGAAGTATGAAGTCTAGAAAGTTATTTATGTACAGAAAACCAAAAAGATATCGATAACCAAGATGGCAGAAGAGGCTGATCAATGGAAGAAAGGGTAATTGGAGATAGATACAGTGACTCGTTTCTACCGAGAAAAAGCTTTAACTAGTTCCCCATCCTCCTTTTCTCCTTTGCTTTCACGCCAAGACTTTTTGAGGAACACAAAGATAGAGAGATGTGGGTGTGCGATCCAAGATGGGACCACTGTCTCAGTTTTACACTGCTTTGCTTGTATGCACGTCAAAATGAATTTAACATGCTCTCTGTGCCCTTGTTTTGGTCCCCTTTCTTCACTATGCTGTATTTTGCTGGACTGTGCCATGCCTATTTACTGGTGTCCTTGTCATGCAGTCATTGAAGATGGATCAAAGCGTGTTGGTAGCTACGCCTTTTACTATAAGTTTCTTAAACGTTTATGTCACTTATCACGCCAGTTACTAACATGTGTACTACCATTAAATGATTAGGAACAAATGTCTTATCAACTTAATTAGTGGCTGGCTTATCAACCATATACTTTTAATTATTTCACCAATTATGAATTGTCATGTCAGTTTACAAGGAGTTATAGTAAAATTGTATTACCTTATGCATTTTTCCCTTTTATCTAATATGGGTTGGCAAGATAAATCCTAAAACTCTAAACCCTTAACACCATGAACAGATATCGCGCGGGGTAAATTGGGCCACTTATATGTTGATGGAATGATTTGGCATTGGCCTTGGATGAGTTCAAATGTCATATCTTAACAAGATTGGAATCAATGTATCATACAAAGTTGCAATAATGAATGCCAAGGGCTGCTTTAACTTATCCCCGTATGATTGTGATGAGTTCATAAGTAATCGGCATGTTGGGAAGGCATTATCTACATAGAGTGGATTAGATTCCATGAAAAATGATTGTGTTACTACAATTTCTTTTACAAACTAACGAGGTAGTCCACATGAATGACACGTGCCGCAACATGGATGATAAAATTAAGGGACAAAATTTGACAGATAAATTTAATTGTTTAGTGACTGGCGTGACAGTTCACATGAGTGTCACGTGGACTGACACGTCAATTTGTAATTTCAATACCTCTAACATCACTCTGAATTCTATCTCTTTTGATTAATTAGAAGTAATTAAGATAAATTATTAAGTTGGATCGGCATTCATTTGATGCAATAGAATACACATTAAGCTAATTCAGACCTAGTTGCCATTCAGACTTTGGTAAATCCACGGCACACCTGCAATTACTAAATCAAGGGCAACTTGGTCAATGACATCAACTATATATATAATATATACAGCTTTAGTTAGATCTAGTATATGGACAAAGTTGTAATATGAATGAATATTAATGGCATTTCAATGGCCAAATCTTTATATAAGATCAAGTGGCACTCTCTCAAATTCAGACCACTTTAATCACATCAGAACAACCATGGCTATGGCATTCAAGATGGTAATATTTTCTTCCAAACACTTTTCTTTTGATCTTTTTTTTCCAAATAAAGTACGTTTTTTATTTTATTTTGATTTGGTGTTGCTGGGTATATGGCAATTCAGGCAACCACAGGAATGTGGGTGACAGATGAGTGCAAGAACTCGTTCATGGAGATGAAGTGGAAGAAGGTGCATAGGTACATAGTGTTCAAGATCGACGAGGGGTCGAGGCTGGTCACCGTAGATAAGGTCGGCGGCCCCGGTGAAGGCTACGACGACCTCACCGCATCGTTGCCGGATGATGACTGCCGATATGCTGTGTTTGATTTCGATTTTGTCACAGTTGATAATTGTCGGAAGAGCAAGATCTTCTTCATTGCATGGTCTGTCACCCTAATTTCTTATATATTATATATCATGCTCTAGATCATAGCATTTGTTATAATATTTTAGCTATGTTAGGTGACTGTTTTGACCATATGGTAAGGAAATGCAGGCATCGAATCTCCTTTGCCACTCATGTAAGCAACATGGTGCAACCACCCCACCATCCAAGTAATCTAGTAGGATTATATGGTCATTTTAGAATCCTAGGTATTGTACTAGGGCCTAATGACGGGATCCTGTGCATGTAATGGGCAGCCTCATTGCACGTGATCGTCATCCTGATTTTAGATTATTAGACCAAATTGCTAATGAATGACGTTTCAGGTCTCCGACGGCATCAAGAATAAGAGCAAAAATACTGTATGCAACCTCCAAAGCTGGGCTGAGGAGAGTGCTGGACGGCATCCACTATGAAGTCCAGGCAACCGACCCGGATGAGATGGGAATGGATGTGATCAAGGACAGGGCCAAATAGATGTTGGGGCATCTTACTTTTATTTAATAACTCCAACCATATGTGCTTTTCTTCTTGTTGCTTTCTCTTTTTTCTAGATAATTAGCACTAATGTAAGCTAATCTTCCAATTTGTAATAATAAATTATGTCTTCGTGTGTGATAATTTAATGACAAAAGGGCTTTTTGATGTAATCCCTTTCATCATGGAAAGGTAAAAAGGTGAATTAGTGTGATATTTGATTGCCAATTACCCTTTTGCTTTTACCGCCACTAGTAGTAGGATTCCCTGTCATCGTCACGATGGTGATAGGACAACCTTATCCAGGATAAGTATGCCTCTGGCTTTGGCTTGGTTTAACATGGATCAAACTCAAAGAGCTAAGAAGAGGAGAAGATAGAAAATAACAGAGGATATGATATTGGATACTTCCTTAAAAAGGTCCGGACACGGCCCGTTCTAACATATTGTGAGCATAAAGTTAACACTTCTATAAACCTTTCTTGTCTTTCAAGACAAAACAGAAAAGGAGGCAAGTATGTATGAAATGATCGGGGCAATCTTCCAGTCCACGGTGAGATCCGAATGATTGAGAGCTAATGTCATAATTAATGAATCGAATCACCCTCCCAAGATGAAGTTTTTTTTAGATTTTAAAAAACTGCTAGGTGAACGGCGAGTAGGGCAGCAAGAGCTTCTGCAAAATTTGGCTCACAAGGTGTATCATGTTCATTTACAAATGATATTAATGTTTCTACAGATAGAATGGTTGGGATAATTGCGTGGATAATAAAAGGATTAAGAGAAAATAAGCTGTTCATACCACCTAGCTAGCATGATTTGGACATATCTGCAGACCCAATTGCCCACGATTTGACTCCCACATAAATTATATTTGATGGCTTCACCTAAGCTTATCGGATATGATTTGAGGTATAATTTATGAGCCCTATTTTGACTTGAGTCATTGGCAGTGTACTAATGAAAGTAACAAGGATGTCATGAAGTGCTTAGGCTGTTATTTATTTTGTCTAGCCAATGATATCAAAAAAATAGGCTACTGCTAATTTAGAGCTTTAAATCTTTCCCTTTCCCAAATTCACCAACCCTGATCTCATCTCTAATGAAGATTTTCTAACTTGTTCTTTTAAACTACATGAATGAGGAGGCCCTTCACTCTCAAATCCATGAACAAACTTACAGAAACTTGGTAGTTTTGCAGGTGAAGTTGTTAACTTTCATTTTGGGTAGAAAATGCTAGCCATACGTGTGATATACGCACGGCTGATTTATACAATGACATGGCAATATAATGTGGCATTACCACGTTAGACTCTCAAAAACTTTATTGGTAGCACAATCAAAATCTGCCCATTAGGATAGTCGGCCACCTCAACCGATCCTTCAAAGGTGGTGTGACCACTTCCGAAAGCCATCCGGAGACCGATCTGGTGGTCACGGTCACTAGATCTCTCTGATTGGGTAGTCCCAACTACCCTTGCATGGTGGTTGAAAGTAGGTCGACTAGGTGAGAAGTAAAAATTATTTTTGCTGATGTGACATTACTATATCAGCACATAAAACACATGTACCAATAACATTACTCTCATGGGAATCAAACAGCATGAGAAAATAAAGAGTAATGCTACAATCAAAAGGGCCTAAAAGGATGTTAAAAGAGCATGGTGTAGCTATATATGAGGGGAAAGCAACACAGACAACAAAGATGGGCATTCATTATCATGGGCCACCATCTACAAGAATTGAATCATGTTTCAGCACCTAACTCTCACACACAAACATCATCCCTCTCAGAGGTTGTCCTGTCTGAAATTCTGGGTCGATCCCTGTACTTCGTACTGATAATCATGTCTAAGCTGCAGTAATTCAATGATAAATTATATAAACACCCTTCTTTTAACCACTTGTGCAGCAAAAACCCATATCGATCTCTTCTCTTTTCAGGGTTGAGGAAAAGAATAGTTACCAACCACCATTGCCATGATAATTGATAACACACCAAAGTCAAAATAACCACAGAGACATGCCTTACAGTTGCCCTCAATGATGCACTCCACATGCAATTTGCATCTGAATGCAGGAGAGTAGTAAATGGTGTAGCATTGTAAATTGCACTTATGAACAGAAAATCATCTGTAGGCTGTCACAACATCAGCGTAATGTCAATTTTTGTCAAACGCCTAACTGAGTTTTTAAAAATGATATTTTTAAATCGTACTTTTTGAAATCACAAATTCAAACGAACCCTTAGCCGAGAAGAGAATTGGAATAAGCGGTGGAACCTGAATTGGTATTGGCAATGGTAAATGTTCATTGCTGATTAGCTAGTTTTTTTTTTTTTTTTTTCAATCAAAGTGGGAGAGGGGAAAAAAGGGAAATGTTCATTGCTGATTAGCTATTTTGGTTAAAGACAATTAGGGACTCTAGCTTTGTAGCAAGGATTGGTCTAGCCCAGGTCAAGTTACCCACTCCATGCCTTCAAAATATTTGCCTTCAAGGCCCTTTGGCCCCTTTATTATTAGTTGCTGTGGGGGAAAGAACAAAAAAAAAATAAAAAAAAAAAGTAACGGGCCTGGTAGCCCATTCTTGTTTTCAATACAATGGCCCAGTCAGCAGACCACTTGGTTTTGGGCTTTGGTCTTGTCCATGAAACACATTCTGTTTTTTGTTTTGTTGTCTATGACCAAGACCAATTGACCACCTAACTCAATTCAAACTTTTTCTTTTTCTTTTCAGGTACCACCTAATTCACTCATCTCTGCTGCAATCACGCAAATTAGTTTGACTTGACAGAATTACTGTCCCAACACAAAAGAGCCTGATTGGAATGGCTTTCTGAAAAGAGACTGGTAGTGTGATCAAGATGAAGACGGGAAAACTCCAATTAACTAACTAACAAAGTAACTAGCTTAACTAACTTGAATACACGTGTTGATAATCTAGTTAGCATTACTAATTAAACAGTTGATACGCTGTTACTCTCCTCCAGATGAAATATATCGAGTATATTCATCTTGGATATAAGACTATGAAACTGTGCAGAACCAAATCATTTAGTGAAGATGTCAACCAGTGAGAGAGAAAGTAGATGGAACATGAAAATGTTAAGTCAAGTTGAATCTTTTCTTGTACCAAATGACAGTCTATTTCAATATGTTTTGTAATTTGCTGCAACAATCTCGGATTCTTTCTCTATCTCATATGAAAATACTATGAATGTTTACACTATTTTAGTATTTTTCAACGTTTTAACAAAGTCAATAACGTATGGTACAAGAGACAGGTAGGACTTGCAGTGGCAACAACCACATTTTCAGCGTAAAGAGGTTTCTGAGTGAGTGAGTCGAGTGGGCAAAGCCGTACATCTCCAACCTCAGACAACTTTCCAGCTCAGAAAAAAGGTCAGATGATGTCACCACAGAGAACGGTGGGATCCAGCGGAGTCTATAGATGACTGAAATGATCACATGTCCGCCACGCGACAATGTAGATGCACGGGTGACAAATCTGCACCGTTCAATCCGCCGAATGGTGGCCCATACAGTATGATGTCCTGCACGTTCAATATGTGATCTCTGCCGTCGGTTTGGGTGGGAATTTGGCAATGTCTATCTGGCCCCTGGCCCCACCCAGGCCTCTACAGAAGCTCCTCGATTAGGCTGATTCTCACCGCCCTGTCAGGTTCCCGGCTTTTGGTAAAAGAAAAGGAAGGTGGGGGGAGGTGATACTCCACGCGCCTTCGTCGCACGTGCTCAACCTCCTTCTCGTCAATCTCTTTGACCATTTTTCACCTTATCTTGTCAAACAAGTTTTGATAACGTTGGACAGTACCCAATGAACGAGGGAAACGACGCCGTCTTTTCTTTAAACAGCAAATGACTTGTTCATATATAATTTTATATTCTAATTTGATTTTTTTTCTAAGCAAGTATAAGAAAAAGCAAAAGAAAATTGAGACTAAGTTTGATGATAATGTATAATATTTAAACTACGTAGATAACCAAGAAACTTCCCATATAACAAATGGATTAGATTGAATCAAATAACACAACCCCTAATATATATGAAATTAATTTAACCAAACTATTTCATACTAATATTTGGACCCAAAATCGAACCATACTAATACAAAAACTGAATCAAATCAACCCAAATAATCCGAAGAACAATTAAGTTGCTCCCCTGTTTGCCATATCACTAAGAACAACATACACCAAACAAAAATCACAAAGAAAACTGTAATATTAATCTTTACATTTATTTATTTTTATACCAGTTGACGTAAAGTATTTTGAATAAATTTTATGTTGATTACTTCAAACACGTCACGTCAATAAAGTTGGTGCAAATGATAACATTGCTCCGGTATAAGGTAACTGCAATTTTGAGCCGGGGTACATGAGAGACACGTAAGAAAAGAATAGAGAGAGATGGGATTTGTGTGAGGCTTTGGGTAATTGGATGATACTCGAGATTTGCATGAAATATCTACATCTACATGAGCCATGAGCCATTGATAAAGTAGGCAGGTGTCTCTCACAATCAGCATGTGCAGACGTATGAAATGAATGAATTTTGAATTGTGATGGGGAGAGGAATGGAATGCATGCATAAAACGAGGAGATTAATTAAGACTTGTTTATTAAAGACTCATAATGGAGAGCAAAAGTTTGACGTGAAATGCAATTCATCAAAAACTTTGTAAAATAAATCTGAAACCATTGCTTTCAATAATGGAACACAGTTTTGTTCATTCAAATAAAATAATGATAATAATAAGGCGTGTCGTGCACATTGCTCATTTGATTTTACACTGAGATTGTTTGAATTTTAGAAAGAGAAATATTACGGTTTCTCTTGGTGTTATTCTAGTTTTTTCATAATTCTATATTAATATTGTTTTTTTTTTTTAAAAAAAAAAAATGAAGGATTGGTGTGATAAATTTTTTTTTTCTTTTTACATTTTTTAAAAAACAATATTCACATAAGATTAAAAAAAACAACATAAAAAACCGTAGTATTTATCTTCCAAAAAAGTTGAACGAATAATGATAATGAAAATGTGTATATTGAGGTGTCCAAGTAAGTGACCTTTAGACTCTAAACAACGCAAAAACTTGCCCAAACGGTCTAAAATCTACACTATATTCTTTTCGAATTTAGATTTAATGAGAGAGAATTCTTATAAGTGTGACAGATTGTTTGAGATCTGTTAAAATGCATGGACATGGACCTCGTAAAAAAATCTTTAGTGTTTAGTATATATCCAAAGTAGAAGCAATCAAAACAATAACAAAATTATGTGCGCGTGATCTATAGCTTTTGCAAGCCTGGTGAAGATAGAGCTAGAGCCTAGAGAATATAAATTATAAAGCCTGCCTAGATTTACTTTGATCTGCTTCAATTATTTACACTGCACTTTGCAGCGTCAATCCAACGGCCATCATTTCTCTTTACTTTTTACAGACAAACCTGACGTTGACGAGGAAATCTCTAGCCAAACCAAGATAGAGACGAAGTCTTTTTTACCCTGCAAAATTCCAAGCAACTACGTCGTTTTACAAGTACAGGAAAAGGTCCCGCAGACACAGGGCTGACTCATCAACCCCCCTGTCGCGACTCACAAACAAAATCCGCACACTTTCTTATGGATTAGTTGTTTAAATTAAACTAATTAATATTTAATTAAGTGGCCGTTAATTAAGATTAAAATAATAAAAAAAAAAAAGAAAAAAAAAAGAGACAAAAATCCCTCTTATTATATCATCAACTCACTCTCGTCTCTGTCGGTCACAACCACTCACACTCACACTCCCCTCACTCTCACACTGTGACTCTCTCTCTCATGGCCTTCTATTCCATCTTCTTCTTCTTTCTCTTTCTATGCGGTTTTGCATCTCATGTTTTTACAGATTCAACCGAAAAAACGGTTAAGACCTTCATCTTCCGAGTGGATTCTAACACCAAGCCCTCCATTTTCCCCACCCACTACCACTGGTACGCCTCCGAGTTTGCCGATCCACTCGCTATTCTACACGTGTACGACACCGTTTTCCATGGCTTCTCTGCCAGTCTCTCACCGGAGCAAGTGTCCTCAATAAGCCAACACCCCTCGGTGCTTGCTGTCTTCGAGGACCGCCGGCGGGAGCTCCACACCACGCGCTCTCCTCAGTTCCTTGGCCTCCGGAACCAGCGTGGCCTGTGGTCAGATTCCGACTATGGATCCGATGTTATCGTCGGTGTATTCGACACTGGAATCTGGCCCGAACGGCGTAGCTTCTCGGACAAGAATCTCGGCCCCGTTCCGAAACGGTGGAAAGGGACTTGCGAGGCCGGCGAGAAGTTCTCGGCGATTAATTGCAACCGGAAGCTTATCGGAGCGAGGTTTTTCATTAAAGGTCACGAAGCCTCTGGTGCGAGCTCCGGCGTGCCGCCGATTACATTGATGAACGATACGGTGGAGTACCGATCTCCGAGGGACGCTGACGGCCATGGTACCCACACGGCGTCCACTGCCGCAGGACGGTACTCTTTCCAAGCGAGCATGGCCGGTTACGCTGCCGGAGTTGCAAAAGGCGTGGCTCCGAAAGCGAGACTAGCGGTCTACAAGGTCTGCTGGAAGGAATCTGGATGCTTCGATTCCGACATCCTTGCCGCCTTCGACTCCGCAGTCTCTGACGGTGTCGACGTCATCTCAATCTCCATCGGAGGCGGCGACGGCGTATCTTCCCCGTACTATCTCGATCCGATCGCAATCGGAGCATACGGCGCTGTTTCCAGGGGAGTTTTTGTCTCGTCCTCCGCTGGAAACGAAGGCCCCAGCGCAATGACGGTGACAAACCTCGCTCCCTGGCTTACGACCGTCGGCGCAGGCACCATCGACCGTAGCTTCCCAGCGGTCGTCATCCTCGGAGACGGGCGGAAACTCTCCGGCGTGTCGCTCTACGCCGGAGCGCCACTCAACGGCAAAATGTACCCTCTGATTTATCCAGGCAAGTCGGGGGTATTCTCTGCCTCGCTGTGCATGGAGAATTCCCTAGACCCCAATATTGTAAGGGGCAAGATCGTAATTTGTGAAAGAGGAAACAGTCCAAGAGTGGCTAAAGGCCTGGTGGTGAAGAAGGCCGGTGGCGTCGGAATGATTCTCGCCAACGGGGCCTACAACGGCGAAGGACTCGTCGGCGACGCTCATCTCCTCCCCGCTTGCGCAGTCGGCGCCGACGCGGGCAATCTCCTCAAGAAATACATCTCATCGGCCTCCAATCCCACCGTCACCATCGATTTCCGTGGCACTCAACTCGGAATCAAACCCGCACCGGTGGTTGCCTCATTCTCGGGTCGGGGCCCCAACGGGATGAATCCCGAAATTCTCAAGCCTGACCTGATCGCGCCTGGGGTGAACATCTTGGCCGCTTGGACCGACGCGGTCGGGCCCACTGGGTTGGATTCGGATACCCGAAAGACCGAATTCAACATCTTATCGGGTACTTCAATGGCGTGTCCTCACGTGAGTGGCGCAGCGGCTTTGCTCAAGTCGGCCCACCCGGATTGGAGCCCCGCGGCGATCCGGTCGGCGATGATGACCACGGCTAGTGTCATCGACAACCGGGCTCGTCCCATGACAGAGGAATCGACTGGAAAACCAGCCACGGCGTACGATTTCGGCGCAGGCCATCTCAATCTGGAACGTGCGATGGACCCTGGGTT
The DNA here is from genome assembly GCA_006937295.1 of Carpinus fangiana. Taxonomy (NCBI): domain Eukaryota; kingdom Viridiplantae; phylum Streptophyta; class Magnoliopsida; order Fagales; family Betulaceae; genus Carpinus; species Carpinus fangiana. Next base: position 9,438,913 of record CM017322.1, read on the forward strand.
GGTCTTCGATATCACCAACGATGATTATGTGAACTTTCTCTGCGCGATTGATTACAGCCCGAAGGTGATCCAGGTAGTTACGCGAATTCCGGCGAAATGCCCAGCGAGGAAGCCAGCCCCGGAGAATCTGAACTACCCGTCAATCGCGGCGTTGTTCGCGGCCACGTCCAAGGGGGGGCCATCGAGTAAGACATTTGTCAGAACGGTGACGAATGTGGGGCCGAAGAGGTCGGTGTACGTGGCAAGAGTTGAGGCTCCCAAGGGAGTGACGGTGACGGTGAAGCCTGCCACGCTGGCGTTCGCGGATGGGGTGACGAAACGGAGCTTCGTGGTGACGGTGACGGCGGACACCCGGTTCCTGGTGCTGGACGACTCGGGGGCTGTGTTCGGGTCGCTCTCTTGGTCCGATGGGACCCACGTGGTTCGGAGCCCCATTGTGGTGACCCAGTTGAACCCTCTGTGAGTGCGAGCTTCGGAATCGGGATTCGATCACGTCGTTTTGATCGATGGCCGAGGACTCGACAACTAGTAGCTGTAGTGTAGCCGTGTAGAACTCGCTCGCTACATGAACTCGAAGTAGAGGTTTTTTTTTGGTTCTGTGTGATTTTAGTCTCTGTTTTCCTTTTTTTAATTTTCCTAGTAGTATTATTATTATTTTATTTTTCGTTTCAGATGTGTTTATAGACTTTGAGGCGTCTATATATACTCAAATGTCATCAGCTTTATCTATATAATAATATAAGGAATAGTATTATAGCCTTGCAAAATTGGGCATATATTTATTGTTTTTGGAGATAATTTTAGGCTGTCTCTGTCAATGCATAGCTAAGAATATGGTGCTCTGAGATAGATTCTGTTCTTGAAGGAATTTAGAATAATAATTTAATTGCTCTATCTTTGTGTTATGGTGCTCTGGTATAAATTTATTTATAATATGTAAATGTGGCAATCCATTAGATGTTTCTTTGTTTAAATAAAGTTTTAAGATGGCCCATTCCATTTAGGTGTTAAAAACTAAAGCATGTGGGGGAAGCCTCTCTCAATCTTTCCCATTGATTAGATTAAAGAAGATGCACTAGTCGTTTCAACTTCAAATCTTTGTTTTGCCCATTTCAAAGCAAATTGTTATACCTTTTTTTCTTCTTCTTTTTTTGCATAAAGGCATTCAAATATTAAACTATTTGTCTTGTCCTTAAATATTCCTTTCCACCTTTTGATGTTTCCAATTTCTGACCTTTTTTATTTTTAACATTGTTGTAGTTGTCGGTAAATGAAGACTTTTTTTTTTCTTTTCTTTTTTCTTGATCAAAATTACAACTTGGAAGAGATTAAAAAAAAAAAAAGGAAATGAAAGGGAGAAGAGAAGAGAAGAGAAGGAAGGAGCCCATTTTGTTTGAGGAGATATGGAGGAACCTTCATTCTTTAGAAGAGCTTGTAGATTAAAGGGTTTTGAGGGTGTCTGGGCCATTGGGGGGACAAAAACATTTAAAATTGATTGAGATAGTTGAACCCACACAAAAGACCAGTACTCTTTAATTTCCTTTTTAAACAAAATGATGGTGGCCGGAAGGGGGGCTGGGGGTGAAAGACCCACCTTCACTTTGGTTGCTTTTATTCAATCAAAGCATGTGGAGTGGAGGGGGATTGTGATTCATAGAAGAAGATTGGTTTTCCATAAGATATTTAAAAAAGGTGTAAAAGTTGGTATGCTTCTGTGCTCATTATTTAACCAAAGAGGAGACCTTGTGGGTCGGCCACTAATGCTCTGCTAAAATGGACGTATATTCAAATATATATAAATACATATATTTTAATTAAATAAGGAAAGGCTACAGGTATATTCAACTAATTAGGTGTAGGGTAAACCTGTTTGTTTTAATCATATTACAGAAAGTGAACGAGGAAATTGCTCGGGCTGGGTTGCTCTTCCACATCAATCGGGGGGGTGAGTATAGAAATATATAGTCCTCCATTAGATGGGCTGAGGCATAAGATCACCTCTCAGATATCAATCTGAGTGACTGTAAGGCTCTTTTTTTAATGTATTTTTTAGTGCTCTTAAACGCTCACAAAATCCAGCAACTAGGGAAGCCTCATATTCTGCTTTGAATTAGCTTACATCAGTCATAAGAGTTGAGAACCATTTCCTGCTTGCTTTCGGGGCAAGTTTCTGAGTGAGAACACTTATTAGTGGGACTTGTATAATCCCTAGGCAATGGCCAGGGCAAAAAGCAAAGAACCCTTAGAACCTACTTAAAGGTCAGAAACTTCAACAACAATTAATCACATAAATTACACATAGGATAGGCTTAAATAAGGAAACAAAGATGTGTACCACCAAGGGTGGTAGTTCAATGGTCTCAAAAGAATCCCCATAAGGTTGGATATGCACTAGGGCCTGAGTTCCATTCCCGCAATAGGAATCTCTTAACCTATTAGTGTTAGTCACCTTGAGTCCCATTGATGCCCTAGTAGGGCGGGTGTTAAGTTATGGCTTGGTCGGTCTTGAGGGAACGCCTACGGTTCCCACCGTCTAGGCCTCTCTTGATCGGCGCCTTGCGGGTTGGTGCCTCTATGGTCATGCCCAAGTAGGATAGCTATAATTGGCCTCTCCCTCCAACCTTTTTGCTTAGAAAAAAAGAAAAAGAAACAAAGACGTGTATGAATAGAAAATTATTAGAAAAAATACATGTTGGGAGATTAAAGCGATATGAAGTTTTTACTAAGAATACATTAATATACATAATTGAACACAACTCTAGCCCAAAAGCCTAAGCTAATGGGCTAAGGTCCACTTAGGTATATTAAGCACTCTCTTCTTTTATATTTTCTCAATGTGGGACACAACACTCACAAGTGCACTCACAACAATCTCCCCCTCACTTGTGAGTCTCTTCACATTGACCAAACTCCCCCTCGCTTGTGAGTCTTTCTACATTCCAAGAGTGTCTCACGTCAAGAGTTGCGAAAATGGACACAACTCCAAACCCGACGCGTCCAGACACCCATCCCAGGAAAGTAACCGTGGCTCTGATACCATTTGTTGGGAGATTAAAGCGATATGGAGTTTTTACTAAGAATACATTAATATACATAATTGAACACAACTCTAGCCCAAAAGCCTAAGCTAATGGGCTAAGGTCCACTTAGGTATATTAAGCACTCTCTTCTTTTATATTTTCTCAATGTGGGACACAATACTCACAAGTGCACTCACAACAATACACTTTACCTCATGAAGTTTGACTCTCTCTTTTTCTTTTTTTCTTTTTTTAATTCAATCTCCAATGTTAAAAAATTGGCAATGTACCCTCATAAAGTTTAAAAAATTTGCAATGCGAACCATTCGTTAGTTATTGCCGTTTGAGAAGACAGAAAATCTACCATGTGACACGTGATTTTTTTGGGCTTATTCTCCCTAGACTGCCCCAAGCCCACGATTGCTCAATCCCCTCATTGAATGGTGTTGCTTGCCCAAGAAAATTGTCTTCGTAAGTTTTTTTTTTTTTTTTCAAAATTTTGAGGGATTGGAGTATGGTTTTTGATGGAGAGTGAGAATGCAGGTTTGAGGGACTAGATCATGGAGTTGTTATGGCAAAACAGTTAGGTGGTGATGCACAGCCAGAACCAAAGGTTGATGAGAAGATCTCTACCATCCAAGTACAATGATGACGTCGTGATCCCTTTGGAGCAATCGGTGGCCAGGGAGATTCGATCGGAACAAGAACCGACCGCTCACAACCAAAGTCCCCAACTGTTCATGCAAGAAGATGAAATGGCTTCCTCGCTTCACTACCCTTTCATGGACAACGATCTTGCCTTGGACAACACTTTCTGCGCCGACCTTCTCCATCCGAGTAACAATCTTGGCAATTGCAACAGTACTAACCCTACACTCCGTACCAACGGCATTATGAAGCTTCATCAGGCTATGACGTCGGAGATGGGGACCTCTCTACCGTCGATACCACTAGCGAGGAGGATGGAGCTAGCAAAGTCGAAGGTGCAGAACTTCATGCACTTCTCGAGGCACAAGGCGAAGGTTGCTAGAGGAGAAGGGCTCGATCAAAACGCGCTGGTGAGCTCGAGGAGCGTGGCGGTAGTGAGGGAATCGACGGGACCAGGGGTGGATATAGGTATAGCCATGCAGGGGCTAGCGCCCTTGCTTAAGTTTTTTTTTAAAAAAAATTTAGTGTAGCCATTTTTTTTTTTTTTTTTTTTTTAAAAAAAAACCCCAACTCAACCCTTTATCGTTTCTTTCTCTGTAATCTGTCAACGCCGTCAACGGGTTCTTCACTTCTTCTCTTGCTTCTATCAGCTCCACTGCTCTAGCCTCTTGAGGTATGTGGGTTTTCTTAAAGAGTAATGATCAAGTTATGGGGGGTTCAGGCGATAAGTTATGTGGGTTTTCTTCAAGACTTCAAGGCCTACTTGTTAACTGAAATATTAATTTGATATATATTTATGAAGTCTTATAGATATGCTTTTTGTAATATACATACCATGTTATTAATTTATATTTTTAATTATATTTACAATATTATAATAAAAATATAATATATAAAAAAAAACAATAAAAAAATTATCATTATATTTTATTATTTTATTCACACCCCTACATGAATAAATTCCTAGATTCGCTACCAGAAGTGACATTGTTGAATGTCGGCATCAGCCGCCAGGCCTTCCATTATGGTCCTCAGACATTGAACGTAGTAGAATTAGAGGTACGGGGGTTGGTAAACACATGTGAATTTCACAACGTGGGTTGGGGGCAACCTGAGAAGAATATGCCCAAAAATTTTTTGTGATTGTCATGTGGTAGATTTTTTGTCTTCTCGATGGTAATAACTAATAGATGGTTCGAATTGTAAATTTTTTAAATTTTTAAAAGATATATTACAAATTTTTAAATATTAACGTTTGAATTGAAAAAAAAAAAAAAAAATCAAACTTTAGGAATATAAAATGCAATTTTTTCCAAAATTATTTTAAGGAATAATATAAGATAAGATAGTCCAGAGCCTGTGATTAGACCCACAAGTCAAGATGAAGTCCTCTATTTAAGACGATCTTACCTACTACAACCAAATCAGATTCTGAGTCTTAAAAGGAGGACCAAATTGATATGGATAACGATTTAGTTTTTGGATTATTAAAACCATCTACAAGACCACCCATGCTGTCCACTTGAGAAAGTGACTTACCGACAGTGGGTGCACATCTGATTTGTGTTCGGTTATAGTGTATCTCTAAGGACAGTGGTTTTGATTCTTTTTTATTATTTATTTTTAAAACTTAAGTTAATAAAAAGGAGAAAATTATCAGGCATTTCCAGAAAGATCTCATTAAATTTTAAAAATTCTCAATTTAATGTAATGTATCAATTCCGTCAATTTTTAAATGTTTAAAATAATAAAATGAGCATTATATCCCTGACCTTTCTTTTTTTTAAAAAAAAATTCTAAATTTACCCTTAATTTCAAATTATTATTATTATTATTTTAAATGAAGTTACTATTTTTTAAAAAAATCACAAGGTGACCTTTTTTTTTTTTGGGAAAATCTACTTTACCTCTTAAAGTTTCAAGGGTTTTTTTTTATTTGAATCCCAAAGTTAAAAAATTGGCAATGTACCCCCTAATGTTATAAAAATTTTCAATTTAAACCGTTCGTTACTAATTTCCGTCAAATTGGACAAAAATCTATGAAATTGCGTAATTACTATAAGGCTTTTTTAAAAAAAAAAAAATTAAAAATTAAATTAAATTTCCATCCAATTAGACGAAAATTAGTAACGGAAGGTTTGAATTGAAAATTTTTTAAACATTTGGGGATACATTGCCAATTTTAAAACTTTGGGATTCAAATTAAAAAATCCCTTGAAACTTTAAGAGGTAAAGTAGATTTTCCTAAAAAAAAAAAAAAGGTCACCTTGTGATTCTTTTTAAGGTGACCTTTTTTAAAAATAGTAACTTCATTTAAAATAATAATAATTTGAAATTAAAAAATCCCTGAAATTTCAGAGAGGTAAAGTAGATTTTCCCTTTTTCATTTTTTTAAAAAACAAAAACAAAAATCGAAGGGTAATTTGGTCTTTTTGAAGTTTCCGTTAGGGTTTAACGGCAAAAATTGACGTTTTTGACGAAGTGGATAAATTACATCTAATTGAAAGTTCGAGAGGTGAAATTGAAAGTTTTTGAAATTTGGGGAATCTTCTTAAAACGTGTAGTAGTCCCAAGATCCTTTGTGAAGTTTCTCATAATAAAAAAGTTTGAATTTAGTCACTTAATTACTAGTTTTAATAAAATGATTAAATATATGCTTTCTCCTACTCCTGTAGTAATGAACATGTGGAATTTAGTTAATGTGGCCACATTCTTTGGATTTGTTTGGTAAAATTTCTACTTTCAGTCTTTTGTTTTCTTTTTTTCTCAAAACAAAAATATTAACAAGCAACCCAAACACAAAAACAATTTTGAAGTTTGTGTCACGACATAATACCTTTTAAAACCGAACATAAAAAGCACCCCTAAAATGCATTACAAAAAAAAGCCTCTAATTCTTGCTCAGACAAGAGTTCTTACAACATTTGATCAGATCAATTCCTGAGCAGAGGAGCACATGTCATATCTAAACTGCCCATTTTAAACACTGATTAGGTCCGTTATAAAAGAAACATTTTCCTAAATTACCCATATTAGCTATCACAAAGGTATATTGCAGGAGGGTTGTAACATATGAAATTTGAAAGTAAGCAACACTGAAAAGGGTAAAAGGCCTCATACAGCAACCATACTATAATCAACACTGCAATTATACACTACATGAATTCTTTGTAGTCATTGCAAAGAACATGACAATTATGAAAGTTATACCAACAAATGCCTGCACAGCAAGTGTTGCTTCCATTACTGGTCTGCAAGCCAGCACGATGGGCATCGGAATGAAGTATGATTAGCACGTCGATTAGAAGAGCAACAAAAATAAAAACGAAAGAAATGGTTGCAGAAAGCAAAAGGAGGGTGAGGGTAGAGAAGCTTAACAAACCACTAACTTGTAGGGAGTTGAGGAACAAGATAAAGAAAGCCCAGACGTAGTTCCAGTTGGAGGCAAGAATATCTGATATCCTCATGAGGGCCTATACAAAAGAAAGTTTGTTAGATAGAGCAAGGACTTCCCATAGTATATATAGGGAACAAAGACTTAAATGAAGGGTGTATTATTACTGCAAATCGAAGCAGAAACAAAGAGAAGGGTGGGTCTAGAAATTCATGGAATGATCAACTTTGTGAGGCTGATGTAGATGGGGCATAGAGGACTACCTGGATGGCTAAGATGGGCTAAATGAAGACCACTTTCAATGTATTTTGATTTTTGAGCTGAATACACATGAAACCCAAGCATCACCAAAGGGTTAGACCCCAAATCTTTGTGGAAAAGAGATTAGCCATATACCAACGAAAAAGGGAAAATAAAAGAAAGATGAAATTGCTATATAAATCCATTTTCCTAGTAATTCTCCTCTACAAGTGGTGATTTTGTTGTAGTCATTTGGGGATTAGGATGCTCCACAGTGAAAGATTTTCTTTTTAGTTTACTAAGCCATTTCTGTTAAAAAACTTCTTCAGGTATGGTTACCTGATGCTATGGAAGGACCTACTCCTATTTCAGCTCTTATACATGCTGCTACTATGGTAGCCGCATGAATTTTTCTTGTAGCTCGGCTTCTTCCTCTTTTCATAGTTATACCTTACATAATGAATATAATAGCTTTGATAGGTATGATAACATTACTATTAGGAGCTACTTTAGCTCTTGCTCAAAAAGATATTAAGAGAAGTTTAGCCTATTCTACAATGTCTCAATTGGGTTATATGATGTTAGCTCTTGGTATTGGGTCTTATCAAGCTGCTTTATTTCATTTGATTACTCATGCTTAAGAGAGATGAACTTACAGTTGGAGGATTCCTGCAGAGTCTTCACAAGGTTGATGTTAACTTCATGAGAATCATGACTTATCTTCAGAAATGTACAAGAACTTGTAAGAAAGTAGAATAAGTGCATTGCGGGTCCACTTCTGGTTCATTGTATTCTGTACTTCATAGCTCTCTTGTGGATTATATGCATTCATAGCAAGCTCTTCTGTAGCCATAACTAATCAAAGCATTCGCTGATGAATTGACATTGGGCAACCTGCCTGGGTCCACTGCTCAAGATACTCTTATAAAAAATCGTTGAAAAAGCATCACCCTTTGCCACTGATTTCAAGGCCCAATAATTATACCATCAATAGCCATTCGAGTTGTACTGCACTCAAATGCAAGTAGATAAAGATTTCAATGTTCTCAGTTATCTTTGTTTCATCATTGTCACTGTAGTACAGAAAATCCATTGAACTCCATCTTTGTCCCATATCCACACTGCTTTGCCCTAACTTTCTCCAATCAGTATGTAATAGTTCAGCTATCGAGAAAAACTGCTAAATTGCATTACCGAGAAGATCCAAGAGAGACATCCTAAACTTTGATGAATTCCCATCTATAACTGTTCTTGATAAGTATTTAAAGGTTCACAATCATCATCCAAAATCATATGGAATCCCATTAAGTAAGCTGATCCCTGGAATTTTTAACAACCCCTTCTTCTTCAGGCTTGATCTCAATGATTCTGCATCCTGAAACCTACCAACTGATGCATAAACATTTGAAAGAAGCACAACTTGATCATATCCTTCTGGATCCCGTTCACATATTTTGCTTGCTGCAAGTTCTGCAAGCCCAACATTGCCATGAAGCAGACATCCACTCAGCAAAGCTCTCCAAACATTTGGGCCCATCCCTTCCAAAAATTTGCTAGCAAACCCAATCGCATTGGGTAAGCAGCCTGCCCTTGCAAGCAAGTCAACTACACAACCATAATGCTCTTCGCTTGGTTTTATTCTATTCTTTTCCACCATCTGATTGAATATCATCAGACCATCATTCACCAAACCTGCATGGCTGCAAGCACTCAAAATGCACAGGTAGGTCGCGCTATCAGGATCTTCTCCACAACTCCTCATCTCATGGTAGAGGGTGATAGTAGTTTTCCCATGACCATTAATCCCATACCCATTTAAAATCGCATTCCAAGAGACTACGTCTCGAAGATAACCCATCTCCTTAAAAACATTGTGGGCAAGTTCCACCATCCCACACTTCGAGTATGCTGATATGAGACTGTTCTGAACGGGTCTATAATAGGAGAAACCAGCTTCAATAGTAACAGAATGGAGCTGCTGGCAGAGCTCAAAAGCAGCAAGCCCACCAGAAGCAGTTAAAGCACCAATCAACATTGTTGGATCAAGGCAAAATTTTTCCTCTAGTCTTGCTTCAACCAAGAGATTCAAAGCCTCTCTTGGGTGTCCATTCTGTGCACAGCCCAAAATCATTGCCGTCCATGAAACCAAACTCTTCTGGCTTGTTTGATCAAATATAGTTCTCGAAGAATACAAGTCACTGCACTTGGAATACATCGCAATGAGAGAGTTTGCCAGAGAGATTTCAGATCCAAATCCACAAACAACAGCTTGAGCATGGACTTGTCTCCCTCTCTTTAAATCCCTGAGGATTGCACAAGCTGAAATGAGATTTATGATGACCACAGTGTCATGACGGATCCCACTATCCCTCATTTTGCAGAAAAGCTCCAGTGCATTAGAGGCATATTCAAGGCCAATCATCAAACCCATCATTGTTGTCCAACTGATAACATCTTTGCCTTCCATCTCACCAAATATTTTAGCTGCAGCATCTAAATCCGTCAAACTTGAATACATATCAAGAATCGAATTATTGACAGATACATCAAAAACAAGTGCAAATTTAACAATTAATCCGTGGATACATTCACATAGCCTCTGTGACTCCAAAGCAGTGCAACCCCTAATAAGACCTAACACCGTAGCTGCATTAGGTACCAAACCAAACTTCCGGAATTGGTTAAACAGAAAAAGTCCCTCTTCAAAGAGTTTGTTATGTACAAACCCGGCTACCACTGCATTGCACGAAATCAAACCCGGGCTCTTCAGTCCCTTAAATACTTTATAAGAGTCAATCATAGTTCCACACTTGGCATACATGTCTAAGATAGCAGTGACCACTATCGTATCAGACTCTAACCCAGTTTTGACAACCAGTCCATGAACGGATTGTCCAAGCACCGAGCTTCGCAAGCCCGCTGTGCTAACAATAACACCAACCACGGTGAAAGAATTAGGATCCAAACCCGATTTCCGCATATGGGAATACAATCCCATGGATTTTCTATGTAAACCATTTTTGGCATACCCATGAATCATTATGGAATACGAAACAACGTCTTTGTCAGGCATATCGTCGAACAACTTCTCTGCATCTTCGATACTTCCGAATTTGAAGCAATTGCTCAGGCGCTTTGAGGAGTTATACGGGTCAATGATACGACAAGAACGTTGGGATGAAATGGAAAAGTGTTTGAATTGCCAAAATGCAACTGGGATCCCCTTTATCTTCATAAAGATCATAGCCCATAGAAATTGCCGGAGTGTCGAAGTATAATATCTCACGTAGCTTTCGATTTTAGCATGTTGTAGAAATGGGTGCAACGTAACTCTGGTTTTGGGCTTATTTGAGACTTGGGCCTTGTATTTTCTCCAACGTGTGAGGTGGACCAATTTGGAGTCTCAGCCGGTCCAAAGCTCCAAGTGTCCAACCCCATCAATGTACAAAATTTAACCAACTGACACAAATATGAAATGCCATTATTGAATTTACGAGGATATTTGAGATTGCATTTCAGAAATAAAGCTTTTAAATTAGAAAATGTGTTTTTGGTAAAAACTTAATTCTTATTTAAGCTTTTGTCAAAAATGTGTTTTGGCCATTTTAAGTTAAAAAAGCTTTCAATTTTTTTTTTTTTGGTACCAAACAAGTACTTTTTTTTTTCAAATAAACTTTTTAAGTGTTAAGCGCACTTTTGAGCTCATCAAACGCTCACCCAACGAGACTCTAACTCAAGCTCAAGACAAATCTAGGCCATATCTAATTTATATAAGGCCAACAATTGTACTATCATTAATGAAAATTTACTACTTCTTGCACATATATATTTGAGGATTTGAGCCTATTATTTTGTGATAGGGAAAATGGCCACGTTACGTCACTCCAGTAAAATGCATAGAGTGGGATGAAAGTATGACAAATAGCACAACCCTAATAATTTCTTCATTAATAGCTGATTTAAGAGTTAATTTGCAATGCGATATCAATAAAGTGGAATAAAAGTGTGGACTTATAATGTATTGCAATTTTTTCTTGACCAAACATGGCCCATTTTGAGCCAATTAAAAAGGAGAAAGTTTATTACTAATGCATTTTTTTTCTTCTTTCTTTGGATATGTATTTCTTCATGCAAAGATTAGGGAAAGTTTATTACTATTATTATCTTATTTAATTTTAAAAAAAATTAATCATTAGATCTATATGATCCACATAAATGAAGGTCCAACAAATTCAGTAGTTTAATTATTTTTTAAAAAAATTGGATTGACAAAAAACAAAAAAAAAAAAAAAGAAAAAGAAAAAAGAAAAGAGGATGATAAATACTAAAAAATAAAAAGCTCGAATATATATAGATCTTGTCACTTTTGTATATAAGTGAAAAGACGGATGCAGTTAGCGGTTTACAGTTAGTGATTATTGGCTAAAACTGCTAACTACAACCATTTAAGCAATTAGTAAAATTGGATACCCGCCTCTACTAACTGCATAGGTGGTTAGCGGTTATTTAAGGACAAAATTTTCCTCCAAACTGGGTTGGAGGAATTTCCTTCAACCTAGTCCATTTAGCAATCAAGTGTGCTAGGAAATTAGCACATCTAGAGACTTTTGAAGCAGTCCCAAAAAAAAAAAAGAGGGGAGCTGAAAGTGGCAGTCTTTGATGATAGGAGGCGGTCTTATAGCTACGCAAGAATTACTCGATTATTTTTCATGTAGTGAATATGTGAGTATGGCTCATTAATTATTTATATATAACTTAAGAGTAATGCCTTGTCTGAAGTGTTACTCTAAGACAAACATATAACTTAAGACCTCCAAACAGGTATTGAGTTTGTATGTGCTAAAGAATATAATTTCAATCGGAAGCGCATGCGCTCGGAAGCAACTACTTGAGCATTTCCAATGGAAAGCACAGGAAGTTGTGCCTTAAATATGAAAATATGAAACCTTATATGGCCATTCGTCCTCTACCTTTCTCCAAGGAAAGCAGATCCAGAGGGAACCTCAACTCCTTTGTACTAAGGAACCAACTACTGTCCATTGAGCCACGTGGGCAACAGACACTATTGGGCAGTTCCGACACTATTAAGTAATGTTGAGATCACTACACTCTGTTTCTTAAAGAATTTGGAGCATCAATAAACTATATTGAGGTACTTCCTAGTCAAGGATCAGAAGCATATATCACATAGGGATATGGAGAAATCAAGATAAATCATTGCATTTTACCCACTTTCTGATAACTAAGCATCCATGTGTATAGAGGAAAAGGAGACACACTGGTAAATAATGACAAAATAAAAAATTAAAGCATTTAGAGATAGAAAGCTAATCACCATTGTTCTTATGGAATTGCCTGCAAGAAAATGAAACACAGACACATAGGTGGAAGGGTCTGACAGGAACAAACCTTTGGAAATCCCAGTTGGTCCATCAATTTTGCTGCTTATGAGTCACTTTGAAATGCGCTCTCTTGTTGCACATCATCTGGAGCACCCCAAGTGAGTCGTATAGAACTATTATCTGCAGTAGAGAAACATCTCAATCATGTAACACATTCATGTATCAAACAGATAATAAGAAAGAATAGTTAGGAATTGGCTTAGTTGCAAAGCACCGATTACATGGATTAATAATTGGCCAATTAAGCTAGTCAATCCAAACGGTTAACAAATTTTTCTCCTATGTGAGCAGAGTATCAAAAATCTTGGCTGAACTATTATGGCCTTAGGCAAAGTCAAGTCATAAGTTCATGCATGAATGCTTAGCAAATCCGCTTTTGCTTTTGTCGAATCAGGAATAGAGACATCTAGTCTTTGGTCGGAACGTACCTTCTTCTCTTCTTTGATCCATTCACCCCCACCTTGAATTCAAAACTTGCATAACGAGTTGCATCGAAATCTTTGCCCGTGATCGAATGCCCCTTTACCTCGCCATCAATTGACGAATGCTATGAAGGAGTGAATCAACATATGCAACCAACCACAATACAATACACCACCCGAGCGTGAATCGGTCGTAGAATACATGATGAAAAATGGAGAATTTGTTGCTGCTGTACACAAAACACCATGCTATAAATGGACTTCTGTTAGTTATCCATGTTTCATGACATCTAAAATTTATGAACTATTGTTCTAATTTTGCTTCTTCTTGCATATTTCACATGAACTTGAATGCCGTGCAATCCCCCAGCCCATTGCAAGCTTTTGTCGTTCCCTTTTTTCTTCTTCTAAATTTTTTTTTTACTTACTCTTATCTGTATGCTTAAATATATGCTCAAATGCAGTAGTATGGTCCTAGATCAATAATTTTCACCTAGAAAATTTGTGTACCTCATAATCCAAAGAGTCATTTTCTATTTCAAAGTCCCAGACACCCTTTTACAGCATTAATTTAAATCTTCCATCCCAACGTATTCTACCATTTCAAAAGAATCACCTCTTATCTATTCCCTAATTAATCAAACAAGCTTATAATCCGCGCTATGTGTGGTCTTTTTCATTATAATTTTAAATTTTAAAATTTTTTAATCATAGTAATATATCATAGTAAACGGTGATATATAATAGGATCACTAATTTATGATCCTCTTGCAACTTCATAGAAGGTCTCAAATTTACCTCTTTTTCATGTAGCAAAAGCAATGGATAAAACTTCAGACAGAAAAAGTAAATAATAAATAAAGAAAAGCATGTACAATGAATTAGAATATTCAAATCAGCAAAAGAACCATTTATGTCAGCATGAATGGATTTGCTTTAATTTTTTCTTCTTAAAAAAATAGAACCAATCCACCTTTTAATTTGTATCTTATAATTTTCTCCTGAG
>CM017322.1:9464308-9486518 GCA_006937295.1 Carpinus fangiana
TTTTTTTTTCTCACTATCTTTCTCCCAAAATTTTCTCCCCACGTTTTTTTTTTTTTAATTGTTTCTCACTTGTTTTCTCAATTTTCTCCTACTATTTCTCTTTGACATCTCATTTTTTCCAAAATTTTCTTCTATTATTTCTCTTTTCACATCACTTTTTTCTCAAAAGTTGAAAAATAAGATATTTAAGAAAAATACAATCATTATAAAAAATTAAAAATTAAAAATTAAATGATATAGATAAAAGGGGTTTGCTAGAAGTTCTCCCCGTAGTGTTCTCCTGGCGTTCTCCCAGTCTTACGTAGAACATGATTTAAGAAAAAATAAAATTGTAATACCGTTTTTTTTGCTAACAGATTAATTTTTATTAGTTAATAGTTAGGTTCTAATGCTTTAAAACTTGTTTTTGGATTCCAAACTAAAACCTAAAGGTCGAAGGTTAACCCTTTAGAAATGGTATCACCTAAAATGAATTTGATCATCCTAAATTTGACGCTAATGCCTTAATTTTGGTGTCAATGCCTCACAAATTTGGTGTTAATGCCTTAAATTTGGTGCTAATGCCTAAAAAAACGGTGGTGGAGGCCATTACAATTTTATTTTTTATTAAATCATGTTTTACGTATGGCTGGAAAAACACTAGGAGAACCTACGGGGAGAACCCCTAGCATTTTCCTAGATAAAAATATAAATAATCGAATGTAAAAGGTTCTTAAAAAGTTATTAACTAAATTAGATAAATTAAGTTTTGATGAATTATTTTACATAAAAAAAAAATTAACTATTCCGTTGAGAATGCCTCTTAAAGATTTATACATTTTGTATATATTTAAACACCAAAATAACATCGTGCGATTAAAGATTTTTTTGTAACCACCTTAAAAACGGTTGGACCGTAAGCGGTTAATACGAATAGATGGACGATTAGCGGAATTAACTACCCGATACTACAGTCCTGCAGTTTTGCATAAACCAGCCTCCACGGTTATTACGCGGCTTCTTTTCCGCGTGCCACGTAACCTTCCAGCACCTGTAACTGTAAGCCGAACCGACACGCCTTCCGTTTCCTTCAGTTCTACGATTCCGGGTACGTAAAAACTCCGCAGATCTCTATATGCTTTCCTTCATCCAATCGAAAACCCACAAACTCCACCATGTCTGCTTCGAAGCCCTCACAAACCCCAAACCCTCTCTACCCACAAGTCATTCTCTCTAACCCAGAAACCAATTCTCCATTTTCGACCAACCCCACTTCTTCTTCAGCTCAGTCTTCGTCCCTATACCCTCCCGTTGACGTGAACGGCCTCGCCGAGAATCTCTTCCCGGCCGAAGACGACGCCGTTTCTGGGACCTCTTCAAGTTCCTCCGAAGATGTTATTGTCAGGGTTCCAGGCGTGTTGGTTCACCTCATTGAGAAAGACCGTAGTGTGGAGCTCGCGTCCGGTGAGCTCGCCATAGTTGGCCTCAGGCAAGGCGATAACGTCGTCGCAGTTCTTGCTCGTGTAGGCGATGAGGTTCAGTGGCCGTTGGCGAAGGACGAGGCGGCCGTGAAGCTCGATGAGGCGCATTACTTCTTTTCTCTTCGGGTTCCGGTAACTGGATCGGTGGGAAATGGCGAGGATGATGATGGAGATTTTGGGAGTCAAGAGTGCGAGATGTTGAACTATGGGTTGACGATTGCGTCGAAGGGACAAGAGGCTTTGTTGGAGGAATTGGACAGGGTTTTGGAGAAGTATAGCTGTTTTTCGGTGCAGAAGGTTGGGGATCTTGGGGATTGGGAGGTGTTGGATGGCTCGGTGGCGAGGGAGATGACTCCGGAAGAGTTGGATTCGAAGGAGAAGAAGGAGTTGATGGGGGAGAGCTCGGCGGCGTACTGGACGACTCTGGCGCCGAATGTGGAGGACTATAGTAGCCACGTGGCGAAGATGATTGCGGCGGGGTCGGGGCAGCTGATTAGGGGCATTTTGTGGTGCGGTGATGTGACTGTTGATAGGTTGAGGTGGGGAAATGAGTTCTTGAAGAAGAGGATGACTCAGAGGTTCAATTCGGAGATAAGCCCGGAAGTGATGAAGAGGATGGAAAGGTTTGAATTTAATCGTAGTTTGTCTCCAAAGTTTAATAATTTAATTTATATTCCAACATTTTTCTCACGTGTGGGCACCAACTTTCCTTAAATGTTAATGAGGCCGAGCATTTGAAATATTTAATTGAAATAAGAAATGAATAGCTCTAATGCATGTTAAAATCTCTGATAAGTTGTATATCAATGTTTGGTTTTTTGTACTCTCATTACTGATTTGAGTTGGTTAATTTGGATGGTTGGACTCATGCATATTTAATTATCCATTTTTATAAATTTTGGACGTCCAATAAAAACTACGTCTCTTTTTAGTTTATTTGTATTTTCAAGCGTGTGATTTTGAATGTAATTTTTGCTATCTGTGAACCTTACTAAGTTGAGCTGGTTGACATTAAATTATGTTCATTGAGGTTGTGAGGTGCATATGCTGTTATGCTGTTTGGACTGCTTAACATCTTGTTCAAAGAATTTCTAAAATACCTTTCGACTTTGATAAAAAAAGCTGCCATACATTCGTCTGGAATTTTTTTCCATTAGAGAACTAATTATGATTGTGAATGTGAGGGAGTGAGTTCCCATTTTTCTGTCATTAAAATAGTTAGATTGCCTGTTGATTTTGTTCAACAATCCTAGTGATCTTCCACTGCAGAGTGGAAAGCCAGAAAGCCAAGGTTTTATTAGTTGTTCAAAGCATATATGATCTAGTTTTTATTTTTTATTTTTTATGGCTTCAGATGATTAACAGCTTCCTATGTCGTCTTATATTATATTTGAGGCTCCTGTTTTTCTTCTGGATTGTCTATATTGTAATTCACGTCCCTGTTTTTTGTCTGGATTATGTACATTTTGTATGGAATAGAATATTGTGGTTGATCTTTTTAGGGTAAAAAAGTTGACATTGGTTGAATTTTTTGTAGGGTTAAAAAGTTGACAAAGATGTCGGAGAAGGTGGCTTCTGGAGTCCTTTCTGGGGTTGTCAAAGTGTCTGGATTCTTTACAAGCTCAATAGTGAACTCTACAGTGGGCAAGAAATTTTTTAGCCTTCTCCCTGGAGAAATTGTCCTTGCTTCCTTGGATGGATTCAGTAAGTTCCTATCAACTCTGTGTGTGTGTGTGTTTTTTTTTAAAACTATTGCTTAGTCTATGCCTTGGAATGCTGTGTCAATAGAAGTTTCTTTTTTCCCCTCATTCTTTTTTAGTGGTAAAAGGGGAAGGAAGGCGAGGACTTTGCGCCATTATACAATTATCATACTTATGATTTGGTATTGAGTTTTAACCTTGTATATTGGTAGCTATTGGAAGCATACAAAAAACTATAAAGCTGCTCAAACTGCAACTGCACATATTCCTCAGCTCTCAATGCCCTTTTATGTGTGTTACAGCCTAATATTTTCAAGTCCACCAGCATCCTGTGATGGGCGACAATTGTGTTTTGAAAGTTCGTTCTCTATGTTTCCTTGTCTATATATGCCATTTGTTATGGGTTATGCTTCATCTGGATTGACTAGTACTTGGACGCCAAATTCTTTGTTCTTTTGTAATTTAATATTGGGATAACTTCACTAACCCCCCTGAAGTTTGGCCATTTTTTCAAACACCCCCCTAACATTCAAAAATTCTCACTTACCCCCCTAAAACTTTCAAAAATTCTCACTTACCCCCATCCGTACAAATTAGGGCACAAAATTTTTAAAAAAGACCAAAATACCCCTGATTTTCATTTTTAAAAAAAATAAAAAAACATTTTGGAAGTTGACATTTTAAATAGTGAATTTTAAACGGTGACTTTTGTATAGAATTCCAACTTCCAGATATTTTTTTTATTTTTTTAAAAAATAAAAAACAGGGGTATTTTGGTCTTTTTTTTTAAATTAGGGCACAAATGGGTCAACTTGAGAGCAATTGAAAGTTCATGGGGGATAAGTGAGAATTTTTGAATGTTAGGGGGGTGTTTGAAAAAATGGCCAAACTTCAGGGGGGTTAGTGAAGTTATCCCTTTAATATTTTCACTTAGTAGCTACCAAAGCTAGCTGACACTAATTAAGCTGCTTGTTTTTTACTCATAGTATGCTAGTTTGAAGTACAAATTTTCTATTCATAGGCTTTGTTTTCAGACTTCTAAGAAAGAAGATTTATTGATAACTACTTGTTTAGAAAGTCAAGAATTTGAATAGGCAGCCAAGTTTGAAGACAATCTGTCCTGGTTGGAACTTGCTGTGGTACTGTGAAATTCAACTCTTTCTTAGATATAAGACAGTTATAATACATTACATGTATAGGAGCTGAGATATAAAAACAGATCCATAGAGGGTCGAGTTGGGACTGGAAGCTTCATAAGATACAAGGAGGCTCTTGAAAAGGGTAAAGAGGGAGGAATAGCTATATGACCAAAGATTTTGGGATATGACACTTGTGTTTTCATGTCTCTTGTTTTGTCCACTTCTAAAAAACTATGGCGTGCTTTGTGCTTCTGCCACTCAATGTGTGCTCTGAATGTATTTGCAGGCAAGGTCTGTGATGCTGTTGAAGTTGCTGGAAGGAATGTCATGTCAACCACTTCAGTTGTGACTACTGGGCTTGTTTCTCAGAGGTAATTCTTAATCTGAGGGTGAAATTGATGCTGGAATTGCACCATCATCAATGTCATAAATATTGCTATGATCACTATGAATACAATTTTATGGTGTGCTGTTCTGTTTTTAGTGGAATCTTTTATGGTGCCATTAGATGAGGTCTTGTTCCACTAAGGTTGGATCGTGGATGTGCTTGACTTGACAGTAGTGTATATGGAAAACCTTATCTTGAGTCATATGCCATTTGATGCAGTTCAAATTCCTGTAGCTTGGTTTGGACCTGTTTTGTATTTTTTTGGACAGTTTTTCAAAGCAAAACAGATTCAACTTGGGAAAACAGCGGATTAGCTGCCTCTCCCATGTTTGGAAAGGACCTGAACTTGGTTTTAGCCAAGATATAGTAATTGTACCCGGTTTTCTCCCTTTCTCCTAAAATATACTTGGGAGAAACTGAAGCTGTTTTTTGTCATTGCAGGTATGGAGAACGAGCTGCACAAGTGACAAATGAGGGGTTTGACGCTGCGGGGCATGCTATTGGTACAGCTTGGGCTGTGTTCAAGATAAGGAAGGCTATCAACCCCAAGAGTGTACTCAAACCAACAACTCTTGCCAAAGCAGCTGCTGAAGCGAACTCTGCTGAAAGGAAGGCTAAATATAAGAAGTAATGGCAGGGCCGCAGACTTTTTGCACTTTTGTATGAATGGTAGATATAGCTAGCAACAATGTAAGCACTTCAGCTTAGTTCCTTCAATAGCTAGTTCTTGACAGATGTTACCGATTGTATTTGTTCTTTTCTTGTATTTCAGTGGATGGTTCAGTGATAAAGCTTGGAAGAGGTTTTCTGTAATTTGTTTAGTACTCCAAAACTAGGGTCACAGACTCACAATTCGTATTCGCATGTCGGGTTGGAACCGTGTCAATGCATGAATATAAGGCTATATATGTCGACCCTAATTTAACCTATTTGATTAAACATGTTAGACTTTTCAACCTAAATTTATTAATTTCATGTCAGATTTGTAAGTCATGTAAAAAATTGTTAGCCCTAAATGTTACGTGTCGGGTTCAGATTATGTATAACTCTAATTTGACTTATTTAATTTTCTCAATTTTAATGTCGTGTCAAAATTGTTTAGCATTACTCAAAACATATCGTCCGTCTCAACTATACACGATGCTGACCCAAGATTGACGGATGTTACTTTTAGACATTTCGCCTGGCACCTTTGAAAATAAAGTCTACAAGTCTTTTTTTTTTTTTTTTTTTTTCTAAAGTTTCTTGAAAGACCGAGTGGAGTTTGTGCTTAATTTGGCTCAACAAAAATATCAAGGACTTGAGAAGTGATTGAGGATGAAATTATGGCTTAATTTGGCTGAACAAAAATATCAATTTGTGGCTTAATTTGGCTCAACAAAAATATCAAGGACTTGAGAAGTGATTGAGGATGAAAATAATTTCGAAATTTCATAGTGAAGGGTTGATTCGAATTTAGAATCCCAACACTGTAGCCAAGGACCGTGGCCTGGCAACACAGCATATACAAGCAACTTGACAGTAAGTGTACGGTGGGGTTTTGAAAGCTAGTTTTGGTTTTATTCCTTACTAGAAGAACCCCCAAAACAAAAAGCAACCTAATAACTAGTTCTGAATGGCTTGTAAGTCTTGAGATCCAGAGCAACTCCTGCAAAGGAGCCAACTGCAGCGGCTATAGAAATGAGAAGACATGTCATACTGATTATCTGAAGCCCAAGCCACCTGCTTGTCCAAGGTGCAATCTTCTTCTGCGCAATGTACATCTCAATGGGGAAGAAAACTGTCAATGGCCAGAATCCAAAGGCTCCAAGTATTCCAACAACATCATTGAAGAAAGGCATGAGCATGGATATTAGGGTCGTCATGATAACAAAGATTGTCCTCCATACTAGCCGGAAGAAGTTAAGCTGGTAAAGGCCAAAGAAGGGGATTGGTATGTCATATTCTGCTGTCACAAAGTCACTCTTTGGCCACCTTCGTGCACTCCATTTTTCTATAAATGCAAATAAGGGCTGGCAGAAGACCTGCAGTTTTTCATGCATATAAAACCTTGAGACTCAACTCAAATCACAAGTAGAACAATTTGGTTTCTAATTGCTGCTTGAGTGTGCATACCTGATATGCACCGACGAGATGGACAACAATTGCTACATTGGCAATGTCTAGCAGCCAGTAGGGGTTGTAGAATCCGAATCCAGTTAAAAGATTTCCCGGGGACTCATCACCAAAGGCTGCATATCCCATGGCTCCACAGAGCATATAGAATATCGTGGTGACAGCAATGCTGAATAAAGTAGCCTTCTTCATGGTCTTGTGCTCTGCAGGAGGAGATCTTATTGTATCCTGCGGATGCAAACAATTTGCACAGGTTATTCAATATGTTGGAATAGAAGTTGACCACCCTCAAGCAATTTGGCTAGATATACATAATTGAAGAACCTGAATCTCAATGAGGATGATGGAAAAAGAATATGCAAAAGCAATAGCTCCAAGAGCTTGCAAACTTCTCCACAACTTCTGCATAGAAGTGACTGTTCCTGCATGTGTTTCTGTCCCTATACTAATACCCATTAGGCTTCCTTTGAAGCTCCCATTTTCTGCCAATGAAAAAAGCAGCGGTTATTCTAAACATATGTTAGCTAGTGGCTAATTGGTACTATGCAAGTACCAGTCTAATTGGCTCCCTTGATTGAATGATTTCTGAAAAAGAGCTATGTTATGTGAATGTCAAGATATACAGAAATCACATATGATTGGCTCATGCAAGTATAACTAGTAACATAAAAACGAAGTTGCTAAAGTTTTTTGTGTGTGTTTATACCTGCAACTTTGGCTACGCCAAGACTAAGACCCACACTGGAGTATGTGAATGACATAACTGCTGCGACTATAGAGAGCCACCATACTTGATCAAAGTCCGGAATCTGAGAAAATATCACCTCTATGATTCCAAATGTTATCATGTACCCATTGCTTGACATGTGACACGGATCCTTCCCACCACTCTTGTGGAAACAGTTTGATCTCTTTATTGCCCTAAGTTAAACACAAGACATGTTAGAATATTAATTAAATAACGAAATCAACAATTTTCTATCCGCTTAAGTTGTTAGGTTAAGTGGTAATTTCACATGGTATTAGGAGTCGGAGATCATGATTTCAAACCATGACTTCATAATTCACCTCCTTTAGCGCTATCAGCTTAAGCTTTTATAAGTGGTGATTTAACAAGACGAATATAAGAGCAGATGATATTGATAATTTCTTCTATGTGTACAAATCTTTTTTTTTTCCTCCTCTCTGGTAAACATGTGAGCCTTTGTCACAAACTAGTAAAAAAGCTAAAACAGAATGCGAAATACATGAGTCAATATACTAATGAAACTCACATCATGCTGACTGATGCTGCAATTGTATACCCTATGGCGATGCCAAACAGGTTTATGTACTGAATCAGCCCACATAACATGACCTTTCTCCCCCCTGCAACACCATGGACATCAGGTTTAGAATCAAAAGAAAAAAATAATCTTAAAATGACAAACTATCCCTCACCTAAGTTGGCCTTGACAGCATCCATGTAGGTGTAATTTCTCTGTCCAGTAATGGGGTCACCGGCCCTATAGCAATGTGCTAGGAGGCCTGAAGTATAGACGTTGACAAGGGCAAAGAGTACCATGACTGCAGGCCCTGCAACCCAACCAAGCTGAGCTATGGCCCATGCCAATGAGAGCACCCCTGACCCAATAACTGCAGTGATAATGTGAGCAGTTGCAGTCCAGAAAGTCCCTGCATCACCATATTGTTATCATAATCAGTTCCATGTGTACTCAGTTGGATAATGTAAGCTTTTATCATGTAATTATAACCTGTTCCACAGAACAGAACAATTTGTACATAGTGAAAATGAAAATAAAATTCTCACTTTTTACAGGTAAATGATGAGCTTAATTGGTACTCATGAAACTGTTAAGAAATTCAAAAAGGTCATCTTCATGAGCTTCAATAAATTGCAAGCTCAAAGCAAAGATAATTAGTGCACTTATCCTACACTTTCTACTTAATTAAATAACAAGCAATTTCACCATCCCAAGAGAATAATAAGCTATTCAAAATGGTGTTCCCTATGTTAGCTGGCATGTCCATCATGCGCCTCAACCACCAGCTTTGCTGACTGCATTTTCGCTCAACTTTCACCTTTCATGTCTCCCTCTGGAGCATTGATGTGCTAGCTGTCTGTCTAGATTCGGTTTTTATGTTGTTTTTCTTGTTTTTTGTTCTGTAAAGGTTTGTTGGCTGTTGTTTATTTCTTCTGTTGTACCAAAAAAAAAAAAAAGAAAAGAAGAAAAAACGAAAGCTAAATGATGTAAAATTTACCTGTTCTCTTCAAGCGGCCATCATCATCGAAGCACTTGGAGTAGTTGGACTGAGGGTTTATGGCTTCAGTCTCAGCCTGGGCTTTAGGCTGGACCTCCACTTGCAAGTNTCCCTATGTAAGCTGGCATGTCCATCATGCGCCTCAACCACCAGCTTTGCTGACTGCATTTTCGCTCAACTTTCACCTTTCATGTCTCCCTCTGGAGCATTGATGTGCTAGCTATCTGTCTAGATTCGGTTTTTATGTTGTTTTTCTTGTTTTTTGTTCTGTAAAGGTTTGTTGGCTGTAGTTTATTTCTTCTGTTGTACCAAAAAAAAAAAAAAGAAAAGAAGAAAAAACGAAAGCTAAATGATGTAAAATTTACCTGTTCTCTTCAAGCGGCCATCATCATCGAAGCACTTGGAGTAGTTGGACTGAGGGTTTATGGCTTCAGTCTCAGCCTGGGCTTTAGGCTGGACCTCCACTTGCAAGTAATGCCTGATGTCATGCCTCTCTTCCACCTGATGAGACAAAGAAGGACATGTACATACATCAAAGAAGAACAGATGTAAAATTCCAACAAAGAAAGACATGGAAGGATTAGCTTGGTCTTACGGCTCCATGGTGGATTCTTGATGGAAGTGTACGACTCCTTGGCAACATGGTTCTGAAATGGTAGAAATGGTATGCTCCAGAGAGAGAGAAGAGAATAAGAAGAAGAAGGAAGTTGATGGATGCTTAGAAACCATGGCGAGTGTGGTTTTATATACAGTAGAAGATACTTGAATAGAACTACTGTATGGAGTACTTGTGTAACATGTTTGTTAACTATCATGAAACACGCTAGTGCTTTTTCCAAAATCTCCAATCAAATTTTTGTCAAAGTAAAAATCATAACATTATGATTTTTATAATGACTAGCTCAAAATTTATGAGTTCTTAATCCGCACTTGAAGGGAAAGTGGTAACAATATTTAAAGTTACTCCTATATTATGCAGGTAAATTATAAAAGTACTAATAGATACTAAGTTTCACGTTAATTTCTAACTAGGTGATACTCTCTAATTGCAATTTGACAAGTCATTTTGGAATGCCATAAGTGAACGTTGCTCATGGTGTTAAGTCTCACGTTGATTTCTTACTCAACTAGAAAATATCGACTATAACTTGACAACTCTTTTTGAAGTACTAGTGTTTTTTCACGGCGATCACAAAAAAGTAGTATTATATTTTTGTGTGGTTGCCATCGTTTTAGACCTCATAGACATGTTGTACATGACCTAATGCCACTCCTAACCAGATGAAGACATGGCATCATGAAAAAGTTGAACAATATGATCAACTCCTGGAAAATATCTACAACAATTCACAAGATATGGATGTATCATGTATCATGTATGTATATACTCATTAAGTGAAATCTCCTCCAAATAACGAAAGATTTGTAATAATATTGTTTGCTCTTATATAAGGTGCCATTATAGCTATTCCATCTTATTAGTTGTTTCAAAAACTTAAACCGATAGAAAGAGATAAATTTAATTATTTAATCAACACTTTACAACATACTCACAGGATTAATCCACGAGGATCATCATATATTATGTGAGTATGTTAGATGTCGTCTGGAGGTGTGGACTAATTCTAAAGGCCAATTACTCTCCAGCTTGTTAAAATGAATTGGCTGAGTAAAGAATTGCCAATTACACTCCAAGTTTCCAACTTGTTTTATAACTGAGTCCCAACACGTGCAATATTCAATTCACATGGCATTTACTCTAATTTAACATCACTTATCTCCAAAACTTAAACGGCCGACTAAAAAAATAAATTTTATCGTTTTACTAATATTCTATCGATTAATACAAAGCGATAGTTATCATGTTTCTAATTAAAGCAGCTTTTATAAAGACGACGTGATGCATATCGTATCACAGAAGATCACATGTCCTCCTACGTTTAAAATAGAACAAACTATGTAAAAAAAGCCACAGGTTCCATCAGCATCGCTACCTAATAGTTTAATGCAAATGATTTTGCGAGAGAACATATATATCTCCTTGTATAGTTTCCGGGGGGCCGGCCGGAGACTCATGATTGAGAATTTGAGACAGCAACTTGTGAGCAGAAGCATTAGCTAGCCAATGTTTAATTAACACTAATCACTGTAATCAATATAAGATTAAAGCTAATTCGTATTGTAATGATGAGTGTAATCCTTATTCTCAGATGCATAATGGCTTGTGACATCAGCAGGATGATGATGCATATCCGTTTATTTACATATATAGGTCGATCCCACGTTGTACATCTCTGAGCTAGATGTTCCTATGTCAAAAGGGTCTGAAATATTGAACAAGTTACAGCTATCTGCAATCATTTTTTGACGATGTCTTTTTGCAGGGAATGTTGAATATTGGCTTAAATGGTAATTAAGCTAGGAATGGGATAATTAAGTTGCTAGTTAGGTGGGATAGGTCTTAATTAAGTTCAAATTTTCACCAAACAAGAAGAATGATATGTAAACAACTAAATAACAACCTTAGATAAGACATTCTCAATTTTGTTTCATTTTGAATTACTACAGTTAATTTATCACCAAAATTAAAAGCTTGTCGGGATTCCTTACTCTTTTTCTGTCAAAATTATGAATTCTAGAAGTAAATTAAGCAAACACAGATATTATCTCTCTAAGACAACCAAATTCAGAAAATCACTGTACGAAAATATTCCAAAGATTACAGACATATGACACTTCCAACCATTTGTAAGTCCTTGGCTCTATAAAATCGACAAGCCTCCAACTTGGCTCCTAGCTCACAATCTTCTTCACGTGATTTTCCTTTACCAGCCCCTTCCAATAGGCTTCTCAACCTTGGTTTATAGAATACAACTTCACAATAACTATCACTCTAAGAGAGAAACGCTTTCTAGCTCACATACATAAAACCTCTCTTAGCTCAGCATCTCACATACTCTAGGGCAGAATACATAACTTTGTAGTTCTCTAGAGATGAATATATATAGGCTACAAATCCCCTAGAATGCGTCACAAAAAACTTAATCGAATTGGATTGCAATTACACTGGGCATCCGAATAGAACTAAGTTAAACACACTAAGCCCTAGCTCTCTGGCGTGGCGCGTCCAGGCAGCTTGCAGATGAGGCTCTTGGGAAAAACATATTTCTAGGAGCATCCAGATGCCATGCATTGCTGGAAATCTTCTCATTCGGACGGCCTTGCTTCACATTCGGACGGTCCAACATGGGGATGACTTTTGATACTACAATACGAAGAGATTTACATTTTGGTCACTGAATTTAGCCAACAAGAATATTAACATAGACAATTACGAGAGGCTTTCAATGCGTCCACTAACAAATGCTTGTCCGATTGCAAGAACAAGTAATTACAAGAGATTTTAATTGCAAGAAATCTCGGTCTAGAGCTAAGTGTTATTTTTAGGCACATATTGTGATTCTCCCGTTTGCTTGAGTTTTGGATGGATATCCAGCTCCAACCCTAGGCGAGCAGATATCCAAATCCGCTATCCATAGGGTAGCGAGCGGCAAATATTTTTCACTATCCGCTAAAACAACGTCATTTGGAAAGTGGAAGGGTTTCCTTCATTACGCACATTCCCTTAAAATTCCTCTTTTACGTCATCCAAACGTGAAGACTAAAAGGAAATGTGAGAAGATGGTTGTTGGAGTACGTTTCAGCCATTCCCTTCCTCTCTTAGGGTTTTGTATTTATGCTTTCTTGTGCTTTGTTGTAAAATTTATTAACTCTAAAATCTTTTTCCGCAAAGGAAAAAAATATATTAAGCACTCTTTTTAGGCATGTAATGGTGGTCCATGCAATAAATTTAAAAAAAAAAAAAAAAAAGAAAAAAAAAAAAAAAAAGGTCCCTAACAGGTAACTCAATCGGCTGGGACCACGCCTCATGAAGCGGATGTCACTAGTTCGAATTCTCCCTCCCCCCTCTTGTGTGGACATGTAAAAAAAAAAAAAAAAAACACATTGATACCTAGAATGTGGCAGAACCATAACCGCAAAACCCACAACCTAATTGGGAGGTTCTATATGTTAGTCATCTAGAAGAATAGTTAATTGCTTTGTTTATCATAGTGGACGGTGGATATATAGGGTTTGATTAGGGTTTCATTTGATCAAAATCAAGTGGCAGCTTGTCAACTTTCCACTACGGGACATGACATTCAAAACATCCCAAGTTATGATTACATATTTGGTTACCTTCTTTCCCTTTTGAGGACATCGGCATCCATGGTGTGAACAACTAATAGACATTTCAGAGGGATCACTTTAAATCTCTACTTTCCTTTTGTGGAGGCTGGAGCTTATCTGTCCCCCCAAATGTTTGCTGACACTCTCCTACCACAAAAATCACACCTCAAAAGTCAAAAGCCTACCCAAAAAAAGAATAAAAAAATGGTACCATTCCCACCATCCTAAAAAATACTACTTATTCTTTATGTTTGTGTTGGATTTTATTTTTTTTTTTGGTAACCGGCACTAGGGTTTGTTTTAGTTGAAACTTGACTCGTTGGGATGGAGATCATACATAAATCTTATATTTTGTTATGAAATATGTGTAACAATTGTAACAGATTCAATTTCAATTGAGTTGGATATCGGCACGGTCATTGTTGGTATGAACATTTTTGCCTACCAAACCGTAGAAAATCGACTTCATACTGACAATGAATATTTTTTACTTTTTTAGTTAATCGGTTAATAGGCGGTTGGTTAAGTCGATTAATTATGGTAAAAAGTTATATGTTCAGATTTCTTAACTTTTTTGTAACCATGTAATTAGTGAATCATATCATATGCTTTATAAAAGGACAATTCTACTGCTTATCAAACCGAATCGAGCTTGAAACAAGGACCGCTGAAAGTCAGTTATTGATCGATAACGGTTTAGTAGCAGTCGATAAACGTTTAACGATTAATATGTCTACCCCTAAACTAAACGCTGGTTTTGATTATTGTTGATGAAAATTTCAAAAAGAAACTGGTCAGATAATCTGAAAAAGCTGGGAGTTTGACTGAGAAAATGATTGTATGATTGTGTCAAACTTAAGGACCCGTGAAGCACACATGTATGAAGAATATGCTTATGAGTGCTTTGGTGGTGAAGCACGATAATAGTGGCAACAGGAAACTAGCTAGGTGGTAGAGAGAGAGAGAGAGAGAAAGAGGGAGAAATTCATGAATGGAATAATTGGTTTTGTGAAAAGGGATTGAAACAAATTATATATACCTAATTAAAACACTCTCCAATGTTGGATTGGATTTTACCTTAGGATCTGTTTAAAATTACGTTTGAAAAGCCTAAAAGTGCTTTTAATACTTAAAAAGTCAGTGTGAAAAAAAAAGTATTCGTTTGAGAAAAAAAAATTAAAAACATTTTTAAGAGTCCAAAAAACCTAAAAATGGTCAAAACGTACTTTTGACAAAAGCTTAAAAATGAAGTTTTGCCCAAAAACTCTTTTTGACTTAAAAGCTTTATTTCTAAAATGCAATTCGAAACAAGCTTTTATTAATCTCTACCAAAAATCACATTTCTAACCAAAAAAAAAAAAAGAAGCAAAGTAGGGTGAAAAATTCACTTTACCTCATGAAGTTTGAGATGCTTTTTAATTTGAACCTCAATATTTAAAAATTTGCAATGTACCACCTAATATTTCAAAAAATTGCAATTAATACCATCTACTAATTGTTGTCTAAGTACACAAAAATTGCTAACATAGGAGTAAGTGAGAGGCATTTGCTCTTTTTTTTTCACTCCAACAGCCACACGACACCCAAAAGGGGTTGACGAGAAAAAAAATTAAAATAGGCGTTGGATTTTAATGTGGAAAAATTACGTCATTTCTCTAGCAAGGTTGAGTGCAAAATTAAAAAAACATAGTATAAAAGTCACACATGAGACGAACATGATGTCATTTTCGCCTACTTAGATGTCAATTAGTAACGGAGGGTGTTAATTGCAAATTTTTGAAACATTGGGGAGTACATTATAAATTTTTAAGCATTGGAGTTCAATTTTTTTTTTTTTTTTTAAAAAAAAACATTATATCTATTGTTGCACGAGGGCTGACCATGAGGTCTACGCACCCAAAGCCAAAGGTGCACCACCACCCATGCATATGCTCCTCCTTCCACTCACTCTCATTGCTTTCTTTCTTTCTTTCTTTCTCCTAATAAGGAAAAAATCACTATACCTACTACTAGCTACCTACCTAGTCCTTCTCTTCTCTTGGCATCCCTCTTTCTCCTAGTGCCTCGACAGGTCTCTTA
The DNA here is from genome assembly GCA_006937295.1 of Carpinus fangiana. Lineage (NCBI taxonomy): Eukaryota > Viridiplantae > Streptophyta > Magnoliopsida > Fagales > Betulaceae > Carpinus > Carpinus fangiana. The sequence continues at coordinate 9,479,682 of CM017322.1, forward strand.
AGTTCATTCTAGCGGGCTTAGAACTACCGTTTGATTATGTTGAGTTATTCTCCATGTGGCGAGCCTAGCTTTTATATAAAATACGTTCTAAGTTTAGGTCCTATTCTCATTTATATATTGTACCAACTCTTACCCCCGTTCCAATGACCCTTATAATAATTTGATTTAAAAACAGTACTTAGGATTCAAGAATATAGTAACTTCAAAATTTTAAAGAGAAAAATGTTTGGTTTCTATTTTTTGTCTATCTTTTGCATAGGCAAATTTACCATTGAATATGTAGGATCATGTGTAAGTCTCATATATTTAATAGTAAATTTACAAAAGAGATGAACAAGAAATGAGAAAAAGACAGAATGTGTAACATTTCTCAATTTTAAATGATTAGGATCCAACCTGACCTTCCCTAAAGTTAAATTGAAAATCTTCATCCCCAAGTTGGATTAGGCTGAGCTTAAAGTTGGGCTTGGGCTGCCCTTGGACCCAACCCAACTCTCAATTGGGTTGACCCGACTAAACAAACTCTCAAGAGAGCAAACGATGTCGTTCCCCATGAACTCGCTCCCACGGTGCCTTGTCGCAAAAGAAATGGTTTTTATTTCTTCAGAACACTCGCAGAAAGGCTAAAGCCGAAATTTAAAGCAGAATCACTGAATCAGAGAAGCTAAAGAAGAAGAAGAAGATGGCGAGGTACGACCGAGCGATAACGGTTTTCTCGCCGGACGGGCACTTGTTCCAGGTGGAGTACGCCCTCGAAGCTGTTCGGAAAGGCAACGCCGCCGTCGGCGTCCGCGGCTCCGATGTCGTCGTTCTCGGCGTCGAAAAGAAATCCACACCCAAACTCCAAGACTCCAGGTATCCACTCCCATACGCATACATATTATATATATATATATATAGTTTTGCGGCTTTGCCTACGAAAAACTTGCATTCAAAAAGTTTGTGTTTTCGGGTTTTGTCTGGACGGTGAATTTGATTTGGGGTTTAGGCGGGTTTTGTGAATTTGAGGTTTTTCTGTGATGGGAATTTATTTGTTTCAAATCCCAGTTTAATAGGATGGTTTATTGGAATTTGAGAATGTGATAGATTGACAGACTGATATGTTGTCAAACGCTGACAATGTTATGTATAAATTTATAATGAATTTCTAGGAATTTATGAGTTAATTGATTGTCTGCTTATTAATCAAAATAATTCCATTTTATGTATTTCTTTGTTCTTTTTATTTCTATAAAATTATTTTCTTGGCTTAGGCTTGCCTTGCGTTGAGGTCAAATCCACATATGGGTCACCTTTCTATTGCGCATTTCTAAAAATATGCTTCAAATATTTGGTGCTTTTATTTTTGGATTTAATAAGTTTGCTGGTTAGTTTATTTACATCATGTGAAGAGCTAAGTGACATTCTTAGTTCTCTAAAGCTTGATTATTGATTTTTTGTTGTTGGATTCGGGTTCCTGCGGTTAATGTTAACAATTGGACATGTTACTGAAAATCTGTGGCTAATGCTTATGTCTAGCGCACTTGCCATTTCATGTTCACCATGTTTTCTGCTGCTTATGTTCTCAGATCGGTTAAGAAGATCGTGTCCTTGGATGATCACGTTGCGTTGGCCTGTGCCGGTTTGAAAGCAGATGCTCGTGTGCTGATAAACAGGGCACGCATTGAATGTCAGAGCCACAGGCTTACGGTTGAGGATCCTGTAACTGTTGAATATATAACACGTTACATTGCAGGTATGCAGCAGAAATATACGCAAAGTGGGGGTGTAAGACCATTTGGCCTTTCAACTTTGATTGCAGGTTTCGACCCGTACACTTGTGTCCCATCTCTATATCAGACAGATCCATCAGGAACATTTCAAGCGTGGAAAGCCAATGCGACTGGGAGAAATTCAAATTCAATGAGGGAGTTTCTAGAAAAGAATTATAAAGAAACTTCTGGACAAGAAACTGTGAAGTTGGCGATTCGTGCTTTGCTTGAAGTAAGTTACTCCACCTTGTGCATTTGTGCTTATGTGTATGAGTTTGTGAATCGGTGTGTGTGGGGTCAGAGTGTTTTCCTGGACTTATTCCTTTTCATATGTATTAAGACCACCTGAACAGAACTCCTTTTGATTGGTGCTGCATATTTTGAATTGATGTGACATGCTTCCAATAGGATCTCTGAAACCTACATTACTTGGCCTTTTCACTTTAACGTAGCTTAATTTGGCTGTGGATATTACTTGATTAAAAAGGATAAATGTGTTTGGAACTCCATATGAGTTACTTTGCTATATTATCATGAGACTGATTTGAATTTCTTGATGTCTGACAAAGAAATTTTGTTTTTATAAGTAAATGGATTTCATTAAAAACCAAAGGGCGCACCCAAGTAAATTTGCAGTGATTTTGATATCCCTCATCCTGACTAATTGGTTTAATGAATCATATTATCCCATGCTTTTGTATGAAAGGGCTCCTAAAATCAGTATGGCTCATAGCTATATGCATCACAACTTTTGTTTTGCTTCACATCTTTTTTTATGGATATCTTAGTTGTCATTGCATGTACTTCGAGTATTTTTATACTTTCTTTGTACATGCAAACATCTCTTGCAATTGGCAAGAAGTTTTGGTGCATAAAAGTGGTTATTTATTCTCTTACAGAATCAATTTGTTTATTCATTTAAGACAATTTGCACCCAGACGTGTGCTTTTCTATGTTCCCTGAGCTGTTTTTGTATTGATTATGTTGTTGAAGAGGAACAATGAGAATATAAAGGTGGAAGAGGGTTCATATTAAGTTGGAAGAAAGAAGTTGTATAAGGAGAATCACTTAAACAAGTAAATAATGAAACCTGAGCGAAATACAATGATAACTAACCAAGAATAATGAAACCTCCTGGCTATTGGACCTGCCTTCAAATTCAATGATCTGAACATTGATATGAAAGGCTTGAGTATGATCTTTTAGGATTCTAGCACATTAGGTCTGGTTGAGTCTGGTTGATGGTTGTCCTTAAGCCAAGGTCGAATGGGATGCTTGCAATGTAAATCAAATCAGTCTTGGTTTCGAGGACATCAAACTCATTTGACTGTGCTGCTTTGAGTTATTGGGTGGCCATAGAGGAATATGGCATATAGTACATTGCTGGCTAGTAATACATTTCATTCTTTCCTTCGTTTATGTAAACAAATAAAACATTTAATTGGTATCTTCTTTTCCCTTTTGTTTATTTTATCAATTAGGTTGTTGAGAGTGGAGGGAAGAACATAGAAATTGCCGTGATGACAAAAGAGCATGGGCTGCGCCAACTCGAGGAAGCTGAAATCGATGCCATTGTTGCCGATATTGATGCAGAGAAGGCAGCAGCAGAGGCTGCAAAGAAGGGCCCTGCAAGGGAGACCTAGTTCTGTTGCGTTCTCATATTTCACCTGCAGTTTCTAAATACTCATTTTTTCTTGAAACTTCAGCATCTAATTTATGGGTCAATCAGGACCTGAATTTAGTGCTTTTCTTCAAACCAACACCCCTCCCCCCTCCCAAAAAGAAATTCCACACCCCCTAACCCCCTCCATTTTTTAATCTTGTATGGAATTGTTGATGATAATTAAGCACATTTTTTTTATGTGCGGACTGCTACCTATTTTAACGGATACTGCATATGTTCTGTTTGAAAGCTGGGGGATACCTTAAGATTATGCATTCATTGTACGCAATCATTACAAGCCACAAAGTTAAGTTTTTGTCTGCTAGATTTTTCCCCTAATATCCGGCGCTGGTCTTCATCAATGGCCTGCAGTTGTTCTTCACAATCTGCACGGTGGTTGAAGTTGAAGTTGAAGTTGAAGTAGCCAATGATCAGTTTTCCACTAGAAAAAAACGAACTTAATCTTGTGATGAAAAGAAATGCACCCAATAAACCTATTTTAATCTTGTGAGCTTTTGAAATATAAAGTTCAAACTTTGGTGGGATGATGAAAGCAAAAGACAAATTAAAGATTTGCTAAATGTAGAGAAGAGTTTGTTTACATTAAATACTTGTCATCTTCACATAATTACCTAATCCCATCTCTTTGAGACTAAAATAAAGGTGGAGATGTGCTTGTGCCAGTCTATATACGTTAGCTTCTAGAAAATCTTGATCATCTATCGTCACCCAAGATAACAACTTGCTAACTTAAATCAAATATTCAAACAAAGACTATGACGCAAGAAGAAGGAAATGAAAGAAAGACTGGTGAAAATTCCAAGGAATTTTTTTTTTTTCAAATTTGAAACGAAAAATTCAGCATTTCTGAGAGGCCGGCTGCAGCCATGTCAGTCTCCAGGGGTCAGGCGTGTACGTTGTTTGTCGGAAATTGGCCAAATTAAAAGAGCTAGCATGTGCTCTTTTTCCACGTACCCTCCATGGCATCGTTGACTTCATGAATTACAAGTTACAGCAAAGAAATCAAATCTCTTCCGAGTTACTTGTAAAGAAAGAAAAACTCTTTGAAAAATCTCCCTAATTCGCACCTACATGAGCGTGACCGGATATTTAATCCAAAATTACCCTAGCGGGACGATCTACCACCAAGCTTTAGACACCCCGGGCTTGGCTTGGGTCTTGTGTCAATCATCCTCAGTCTTACTCAAAGTTTTCTTTTTTTCACACAGTATTAATAAAAAATTTAAACTCTAAAAACTACTTTTATTTTTAAATCACATCAAAATTCTTTAAAACTACGTGCACAATAAAACAACAACCACCTTCTAAAAGCATAAATAAACATGAGCCAACATTCGTGGAGGTGCAGACCATTTGAGACTGTTTTTTAACCCATATACATGTACCCAATTCTTACATTTGTTGGTTGCTTCAATCATTCTGCACAGAATTGTATGCCCGTGAAATCATTTTGTTGTAAATTATGTAGTTGAAATCTTTGTGCCGCTTATGATTAATAACGTGAATTTTTCTGTGCAGAGAATCTTCAGACACAACCAGTGGACTAAAATGTGTCGTTTGATCTAATATTCTCTGTTATTTCCCCTTTTGAAGTTAACTTTGGCATACAGTGGCTTGCAAAGTCTAATCCATCATGATGAGCATGAATTTACAGTATTTACTATATATATAGTTTTCATAATCAAAATTCCAAAACTCTTAACCCTCTTAATTTCATCTCCCGAGTCCCTCATTTGTTTAATTTGAACTCTTATGTTTTTAAGCGGTCCAAGAAGTCATCTGTCCCCTCTCGCCCCTTGCTCCGCCGTTTATTTTAGTAATATTGCTGAGACATTATATGCAAAATTAAGTGGGTTTTAGGATTGGAGACCCCGAGTTAGGTATGACACTTTGTGTACGTTCAGATGTTGAATTCGAGTTGTGTCGAAGTATGAATATAAAACTATATAAATCAACAAGTAACTTGACCCATTTAATGAAATGGGTTAGACTCTTTAACTCTAATCCGCTAATTTCGTATTGGGTCGTGTCTGTTGTGCCAAAATATTGTCAACCCTTAATATCGCGTGTCAAGTTTGAAACATGTCAGGACATAGGTATAAAATTATATAAGTCAACTATAACCTAACACATTTAATTAAAAATGCCAAACTTATCAACCCTAACTCACTAATTTTGTATTGAATTCATGGATCGTGTCAAAAATTGTTAGCTCTACTCTAAGGTGAAGAAATGTTAAAAACATCCCAATCGAAAAGGAGTAGGTGGTGACGAATTTTTCACGACCGCTATTAGAGTAGATTTGCATGAATTCTCCAAAGTAGTAGCCCGTTAATTATCCTACCTCGCAAATGTAGATTAGGATTCTCTATAATTGGTTTGTCTGAATTGCAAGAAATTTCCTATAATTACCCACCTACTCAAACAATACCCACAAATTTATCTTCCATTTGCAGACACGTCTACAGTAACCTACAAATTTTTCTCTTTTAGTTACAATTGAAAAAGACTTCATCTTTCTATTTTTGTTTAACTTGGTAGAAAAGGCATCCACATCATGTGATGTATATGATCTCTCTTTTTGCCAATTGACTCATACCTTACAAGATAGAACAAAAATCCTGATCGAATTAATTGGAGAAGTAGCACTTGGACGGCTAAGATTTAGTATCAAAATCCCATCATCCACCCCCATTGAAGACATATCTCTCTCTACATGTGTGTGTGTATATATATACTGATATACACATTTATGTGTGTGTATTGGTAGATAATGGTGAAAGGTTTTGGGCAGGTAGGGAATTTAAGAATAAAGTGAAGGACAGCAGGGGTTTTAGTTAGTGAGAGATGATGATAAAGGGCCCAAAATAATCAATTTAGGAAAAGAAGAGTGCGAGGTAAGTGTAATGAAAGGGACAGAGAGTTGACCCCTATGGGGTGAGGACTTTGGGATCCATCACCATCACCCTTAAGCAACCACCACCTAACGACATCAACACCCATCCAAACCCCACTATATCCTCTTCTTCTCTACCCTCTTAATACCTACGTTTTTGCTTTCTTTTTTTCTCTAATTAATCAATGATTTTGTATTACCTCTCCAAACTTTGTTTAACTTTCCCCACCACCTAAACTTTTATGATAGTGACTTTCAGTAATTTTATTATTCGAATTACTAACAATTCAAACAGTAAATGTGAGATAATTTTTATAGAGCTCTCTTCTCTGAGCAAGTAGAAATTCTCATCAATTTTGTTGTTCAGATAGTTAACAATGCGAACAGCAAATAGGAGAGAATTCCTATGAAGTCCATTTGCTTCAGTAAGTCTCAGACAATTTGTTCACCTGGTAAGCAGAGACGGACCTATGGGGGGACCGGCTGGGGCCATGGTCCCCCCCCCC
>CM017322.1:9488706-9524018 GCA_006937295.1 Carpinus fangiana
AAAAAAAAAACATATATTAAGCTTATGTTTTGGGGAATTAGAATGTTTCATATTTTGGCAGACATGTTTGATGGGTTTTTTCTAAAACATTTTAGTGGAAGTTGTTTTTGGAATTTTATGTTTTCTCCTAATTTTGTTGTAGATGGAAAAATCAACTTGATTTTTTCAAACGAAAAAATGCATAAAGTTCAAATGTGCAAAGTTCAAATGTCCAAACTTCAAATGCACAAATTTCAAATGTCATTGTTGGTGATACATCATTATCAGCTTCTGATATCCCAATTTCTGAAAATTCTTCTAAAAATTTTTTCAAACAAAAAAATGCACAAAGTTCAAATGCCCAAACTTCAAATGCACAAACTTCAAATGTCAATGTTGATGATACATCATCACCAGCTTCTGATATCCTAATTTCTGAAAATTCTTCTAAAAGACTTCGGGGAGTTGATAACAATGAATTTAATATTAGTTCATAGAAATATGATCATGGATTGCGTCGTCAGATATAAGAATATAATGTTAATTGTCGAGATGAAATTCGAAGAGCTTACATTAAAGCTGGTCCATACCGACCTACGGTCTCAGACTACCATGGTCCCCTCATCAAATATTCTGGGTCCGTCCCTGCTGGTAAGGCAAGTACACTTCACAAGAGTTAATCTCTCGTACTTTCCACTTGAATATCCAAACTTTCACTACCTTGTGCCCAATGCATTATTGACTCATTGTGGTAATGTATATTAGTGGGTTCTCATTTTTCATTCGAGTAATTTTCCACCGACAATTCTTTTATGATTTGCTAACACGTGTAATCATATATATAGAAGTCGAGTTTTGAAGTAGAGATTGCTTAGAATTGCGAAACGTGTCCATGTTTTTTAATACAAATGTATGAAAATCTATGTTTAGATAGCCTTTTAGTGAGATAATTAAAACATAGGGGTTTTATTTGTAATGTATTGAATTTTCTTAATGAAGAAAACAAAAGGTTTACAAATTATCTCTCTCTTTATTTTTCTTTTAATCTTCTCTTGCTTTCTCTTTATACTATCATATATATATATATATATATATATTTTTTTTCTCTTGCTTTATGCCTAGAATTGCGACATGTGGCATTTTAGGTGTTAGCCTTTTAGTGAGACAATTAAAATAAAAAGGGTTTTATTTGTATGTATTGAATTGTTTTGCTTTGAATTGTCTAAATGAAGAAAATAAAAGCTTTTCAAATTCTCTCTTTCTCCCTCTTTATCTAATTTTCTTTTCATCTTCTCTTGCTTTATGTTTATATATCAATATGAGACAATTAAAACGTATAGGTTTTATTTGTAATATATTTAATTGTTTTAATGAAGAAAACAAAAGGTTTACAAATTTTCTCTTTCTTTATTTTTCTTTTTATATTCTCTTGCTTCATATATATATATAAAAGCTGTGTTTTGGCTTAAAGAGTGCGTAGAATTGCGACATGTGTCCTTAACCGGTCCTATTAGAAAGTAATTACAATGGCGACACATGGCGTTTTAGATTTTAGCCTTTTAGTAAGACAATTAAAACGTAGGGGTTTTATCTATAATGCATTGAATTGTCTAAATGAAGAAAAAAAAATTAAAGGTTTTCAAATTGGAAAATGCTAGGGGTTCTCCCCATAGGTTCTTCTGACGTTCTCCCAGAGCATCAAATTTAGGATGATCAAATCCATTTTTGGTGATATCATCCCTAAAGGGTTAACCTTCCACCCATAGATTTTAGTTTTGAATCCAAAAAAAAGTTTTAAAGCATTAGAACATAACTATTTAACTCATAAAAATTATTCTGTTAGCAAAAAAACAGTACTACAATTTTATTTTTTCTTAAATCATGATCTACGTAAGACTAGGAGAACGCCAGGAGAACACTACAAGGAGAACCCCTAGCAAACCCCTTTCAAATTCCCTCTTTCTCTCTCTCTCTCTATCTAATTTTCTTTTCATCTTCTCTTGCTTTATTTTATTATTTTTTTTTCTCTTGCTTTATGCCTAAAATTGCGACATGTGGCGTTTTAGATGTTAGCCTTTTAGAGAGACAATTAAAACATAAAGGGTTTTATTTGTAATGTATTGAATTGTCTAAATGAAGAAAACAAAAGCCTTCAAATTCTCTCTTTTTCTCTTTTTATCTAATTTTCTTTTCATCTTCTCTTACTTTATTATTATTATTTTTTTTCTCTTGCTTTATGCCTAGAATTACAACATGTGACATTTTATATGTTAGCCTTTTAGTGAGACAATTAAAACGTTGGGGTTTTATTTGTAATGCATTGAATTTTCTTGATGAAAAAAACAAAAGCTTTTCAAATTCTCTCTTTCTCTCTCTTTATCTAATTTTCTTTTCATCTTCTCTTACTTTATGTTTTTTTTTTTTCTCTTGCTTTATGCCTAGTATTGCGACACATGGTGGTTTAGATGTTAGCCTTTTAGTGAGACAATTAAAACATAAGGGTTTTATTTGTAATGCATTGAATTGTAAAAATAAAGAAAACAAAAGCTTTTCAAATTCTCTGTTTCTCCCTTTTTATCTACTCTTGCTTTATATTTATATATCAATATGTATGAAAATATATGTTTAGATAGTCTTTACTGAGACAATTAAAACATAGGAGTTTTATTTGTAATGCATTGAATTTTCTTAATGAAGAAAACAAAAGGTTTTTAAATTGTTTTTTTCTCTCTTTATCTAATTTTCTTTTCATCTTCTTTTGCTTTATGTTTAATTGTCTTAATGAAGAAAACAAAAGATTTACAAATTCTCTCTCTCTCTTTATTTTTCTTTTAATCTTCTCTTTCCTTTTTTTTTTTTTAAAAAACTTTTAATCTTCTCTTACTTTCTCTTTATTCTGTCATATATATATATAAAAGCCGAGTTTTGACATAGAGAGCGCTTAGAATTGTGACACATGTCCATGTTTTTTAATACAAATGTATGAAAGTTGTATGTTTCGATAGCCTTTTAATGAGACAATTAAAACATAGGGATTTTATTTGTAATATATTGAATTGTTTTCCTATATTATTTTTATTCAAATTTACTTATTTTTATTTGATACAAGTTACAAATTTTCTTTTGTAAATTTAATTGACTTTTGTTGTTCATTTTTGTTTTTGGATATTTCAATATTCATGCCGTTGTTTTTTATCTCTTCTTTTTTAAAAGAAAAATTAAACTGCCACCATTCTTTTGTTTACATAATTAGTAAATATAACTATAATCAGATATCAACATGCTCATATATTTTAGAACACTTCTTTATTTTTGCCAATGTAATAGTAAAATTGCTCAAAAAGATTGTTTATAAGGAGAAAGTTCAACTCCTGAAAGACAAAAGTTTGCCATAATTGATTGTATAGTAGATGAGAAGTGGTATTATTGTTGGAATATAATGATTAATCAATCATTTTCTATAACTGATTAATCTAGGTTTTTATTTTGATTTTTTTTTCTTTATATTTCATTTTAAACTACATATAGGGGAACAAATATTTAACATGTTTCAATTTATACGAACTAAAATTTATGAATTTTTAAATTTATTGGATATGTGGATTTATGCTATTAAGTAAAACTACGGTTTAAAATGATCTTATGAATATTTGTCAGTTTTGGTAGCTAATTTGTTAATTTAGAGAAGAAAATAAAATTTGTTGTTGATAATATTTTAAAGACTTTTTGACTTAATTATATATAAAAAAAAACCCAGCGCATAGCGCGGGCTTTAAGCTAATTATATGATTAAAGTCAAGTCAACTCTTATAAATTTTCTTAACATTTTCTAATCACATGCTGACATGTGTCAACAAGTTGAAAAAGATACAAATGTCAAGATTTGAGCAAGGTTGATCATTTTTTTTGGCGTACGTGTGAGCTTTGAGTCAACTATAATTCGACTCCTTTACTCAAATAGGCCAGACATTTCAACTTGAATCCCCCGATTCGCATTGAGTTTATGCCAAATTTTGTAGATTATGAGACTTTCAAAACAGTTGGAAGCATATATCTTAAACCAACGGTCACGTAGTACTAACAAGCTAGGCAAATAATTAGACATCTGATATCAAAGGCTTATACAGTCCCATTTAGTAGGTAGGTCCAAATATGTACGATGGAGGGTAGTGGTCCAATGCTTTCATATTACTTCACAAGGTTTAGAGATTCTTTTGCTACGAGAAAACAAATCCAATTTGTGTACTTGTTGTGAATTAAAATATCAGCTTTGAATTCTCCTCATTTCTTTAACAAAATAAAATAAAAAAATCACCCCTCAAATTTTGATGCAATTTATTCCCTTCCCTTAGGATTTAACGTCAAATCCTAACGGAGAATGAAAAATATCAAAAGACCCGCCAATTTTCATTTTCTAAAAAACATTGGGTAAATTTGAAATTTTATAAAAATTTAGAGGGTATAAAAGTTATTTTATCCTTTTTACCATCTAATATAACGCCCGAGTAAGGAGATTGCATCAAATTAAAAGTTTAAGGAGATGAAATTGAGAGTTTTTGAATTTTGAAAGAGTCATGTTAAAACGCGTATAAATTTAAGAGAGCTTTGTAAATTTTTTATTATTATTATTTATAATATGGTACTAGAACATAGGTTCCACTAATTAAGTTTTTCATGGGAATCACACTCATCCTCGCAGGTAGCAAATTTGACATAATTAATCCAATTATTTGAAAATTTTGTATTAGTGAATAGTGATGGTGCCTCATATTTTCAACGAGGAAGTAACACTTGCTTATAGTACAAATTAAGGCCACATGGGACGGAGTTAAGTGAAGCTTATGTGGCCCATGGTTCGCCAGTATAATAATTAAGGATATTTTGGAAATTTCAATGTATTAGATTAGGGTTTTAACAAGGGGTAGTAACCTTAATCTTTTTTCGACATAGTGATATTAGCCACTTGTTTGTGTCGACATAGGCTCGCATAGTTTCGACAATCTTAAGAGCAATTTCAACATATACTCTAACACTTTCATATTGTATATATTTAGCTAAAACGAGACAAAAATCATGTTTAGCAGCTTGTTTTCTCATTATATAAAACACATATTTTGCTTTTTGATTACTTATGTATTTTATTTAAGGGTTAAATACTTATTCTCTCTGTAGTTTGACTTCTTTATTTTGTGTCCCTTAGGGTTTATTTTTTTATTACAGGAGGTACTTCTGGCTTGCCTAAAGACGGAAATGGTACCTCCATTTAAATTTCGTCCAAAATTTGACGAAATGTCACATCAGCACCAATAACAAATTGACACGTGTCCATATAATTAATTAAAAAAATAAAAACATAAAAAACTATATTTAATTAATTTTTTTTAAGAAAAAAAAAAAGTTACCGCCAACCCCCTCGCTAGCCACCCCCAATTCGGCTAGATGGGGGGTGGTTGTAGCCACCCCCAAACTTTTTTTAAAAAAAATTTAATTAGATATATTTTTTTAATTTAAAAAATATTTTTTAATTAATTATATGGACACGCGTCAATTTGTTATTGGTACTGACATAGCATTCAGTTAAATTTTAAGTGAAATTTAGACAGATGTATCAATATTATCTCCGTCTTTAGGTAAACCAAATGTACCCTCTTGTAATAAAAAGTAAACCATAGGGAAAAAAAAAAAAAAAAAAAAGTTAAACCACAAGAGGAATAAGACATAAGGTATTTAACTCTTTTCTTAATTATTTCGCTTTCTCATTTTTTTCTTTAATTTTTTTCAAATTTTTGATTGGTTGCAAAGATGATTCTAATGTTTAGGTTTATGATCCGTATGTTAGTACTGTATAATCCTATTATTAGATAGAGGAAACATATAAAAATTAAAAATTAACAAAAAAATCTCTTTATTAACCCAAAAAGGAAAGGCTAGTAATCTTTGTTTAGGCAAATTAACCAAGACCCAAACACAACGATAAAAGAAAGGAAAGCCAAAAGAAGAAGGTGGCGTAGGACAAAACGTCAGCGTTAGGATAAACAAAGAAAAAGAAAGGTGTATAATTAAGTTAATTTAGAGCCTAGAGGGGTCCAATTGGCTGCTGGAGGGTGACATTTGAGGGCCCCACCGCCGCAACCGAGCACATGAGCCTACGTCGGACGGCTGCCAACTACCGCCCAAAAAGAGAGGAGTAGGTAGCGCGTGTGATGCCGACGTTTGTGAGTGTGCAACCCTCTATTATATAGGGTCCCCCCCCACCACTTTATCTCATTCTAACACCCCCTATCATTTTCTCTCTTAATTGTTATCTCTTCGGGTGTTAGATTTGGATGATGTTAAAATATATGTATAAGATTATATAAATTAATAATAATTTGATGTACACCTTTTAATTTTTGTATTAAATTTGTGTCGAGTTTACGAGTCATGTAAAAAATTATTTGTCATTACATCGTGTGTCGGGTTTATATCTATATCAATCATAACTCAACTCATTTAATTAAATAGGTTAAACTCCTCAACCTTAACTACTTAGAGTTGGTTTGGGATTGTGGTTTCAATAAATGAAAATTTCAAAATTGAGTTTTTTTTTAAAAAAAAAACAAAAAAAGCAAAATTGAGTTTTTAAAATCACTACTTTTGATTTTTTTTTTTAATTGACAGAAATTTCATTCAAACCAGTTTAGAAGAAAATTTCTTTTAATTTATTTAAAATACTACAAAGTGTCTATAAACCACATTAAATTCTTAAGGTCATTAATAACAGTTTACTAACTTAGACTAACGTTTTAAATGTTTATAGACATGCATTTTGCAGTATTTTAAATAGGTTGAAGAATATTTCCTCCGGTCTAATTTAGTGGAAATTTTTGTCCCTATTAAGAAAATTTCAAACACAAGAGTGGCCTTCCTTCCATTGTTGTGTGACTCGTGTGTCTTGATCAATAAGTCAGATACTCGGGCCTGTCTCTTAGAGTTTTAAACTTACTTTGCAATCTCTTTATTTCAAAAATGTCATCAGATTTGTTAAGTACTTGGGACCTAAATTAATGGGTTAATTGCCCTAAAAGAGAGGAAGAAAGGGAGATCATAACTTAGGTTCTTCCTATGTTACTTCCGAAAAGAAGGTATACCTACCTTTCGGGATATATACTAGTAGTAGCATCTTAACTCAGCCAAAAAAAAGAAAAACAAAAACAAAAGCTAGAAGAAATACACGTCATTCTATATATTTATAAATAATTTTAGATAATTAAATACACAAAAAAAATATCTTCATTTTTGCATGCCAGGTATATTAGCAAATNTTTTTTTTTTTTTTTTTTAAGTTATTTATATATTTGGCTGTAAGTTTATAAATTTCAGGGACTAAAATCAAACCTTATCTGTTCTTCGAGGCTTTAATATATAGTTTCCAATCATATTGACATTTGACAGATATGATGAATATACAATGAACACGTATCCAATGATAGTTCGGATAAAACTTCAATTTATATATAAATAATAAAACACAGATATATATATATATATATTAGCCTATTAGGAGGTGAATATACGTTTTCACAGCCATCCTAAGAATCACAATTAAATTCAAATTTAGTAAGCCAGTTTGAAATTATGTTTGAAGAGTTTAAAAATGTTTTTAATATTCAAAATGTTCGTTTGAAGAAAAAAGAGTACCCGTTTTTAGCAAAAGCTTAAAAATGAAGCGTTTGTCCAAAAGTTCATTTTGACTTAAAAGCTCTATTTCTTAAATGCAATTTCAAACAAACTCATAATGTCTTTAAAATCTAGCAAAACATAAAATAAATTAGGCATAGAAATTTGGTAACGAAGATTAAAACAAAAAAAAAAATGATTCTCCAATCAAACCTTTCACTTCTTTTCAGTTATCTCTACCATTAAATAAACAAACAAAAAAAAAATGTTTGCACATAAAATTATCTAGTTTTAATTATTTTAAGTATCTGTCATTCTAAGAACCCTAATGACTTTTAGGGAGATATTTAAAAAGGCAGGGGGGATCTCTTTGATTACGTCTTGCAAACTACTACATCCTGATCCCTCAGAATGTGGCATAAATTAATGTTATTTTTACAATTTTTATATTTTCCCTACCAAACAAAATATAAAAATTAACATAATAATTTAGTTGAAGAGAATTAAGTATTCAAAGTATAATTGGATATTCTAGCCTCTAAGGTCCCTAATTGGATCCGGAGAAAACCTAGAGGACCCACCTTGAGGATCATGCATGTGATGTTGGTGGAAGTTGAACCTATTAACAGTATTTAAGGTAGAACAATAATTTACCCCGTTGATGGGGAAAGAAGCAACAATTTTTAAAAAATAAAATAATAATAATAATAAAATAAACAAATAATTATCTTTTAGAACAAGATAGGAAAATATCCTATAGAAGCTTCTAATGTTTCTACCTAACACCTTTGAAAAAGGGGGAAAGGTTGAAAAGTACTTCCTTTTTATGTGGGTGAAGGGCCATGGGTTTTTAGGGATTTTATTTATTTATTTTTCCACCCATGTGTCCTTTTGCTCATGCCCATCTATGTCTTGGATTGCTTTATGGGCATTGAATTCATCTCTTTCTTCTAGATCTTTGGGAGATTCTCTTTCACTCACCCCTTTCATCTTCTTCTTGATTTGCATATAAATTTCTTCAATATTGTTTTAGTGAAAGGACTTTTAACATTTTGCACTTTGTCTCTTACCCCACTGACATTAACATTAATCCATATACTTTGGTAGCTCGAATTTCGATTAATTCATTCACTGATGGGTACTATCACGTCAGCTTAATGGAATTGGAGTGTAGTATGCATCGTTACTCTTTATTACGAGACAATTGTTGTGAGAGTGTAACGTACCTTGAACAAATTGTCTTCTCTTTTCTAATCAATAGCAATATGCATGTTTGATAATGCATGTGTTTTGTCGGTTTTGTATCTTGATGATCGGAGCTTTTTGTATTTTGAGCCGTTTAGAACATAAAACATATAAAACAAAACAAAAACATTGGGCTTAGTCTTTCCAAGACTACCTTGAAATAATTCCACTCTCATTTGAAATGTATTAATATTATATAAACTTCCAATTCCTAATTACCTAATCTAATTTCTTGAATTAATTAATTTATATACAAAAATGTGGGCATATGGAGTCCTCTTTCAGATCCATTGTTTGTATATATAACTTATCTTGCAAGTTGCAAGCGGCCGTTAACAAGTGGACGCGTGATGAAGATAGTCGGATTTATTATTTTTCTCTTCATCCTATGAAATACACCTATTAATTATATATTTATCTATTTATATATAACCTGAAATAATTAATCACGGGCTTCCCATGTTCAATAATTGTTTTCCATCCTTTTCTTATCATATATATAGTTGGTTCGTATTATAGCAAGTTAACATAAATTAAGGAAAAAGTTCAATTAACGTTTAAAACCTTAATTAGTCAAAAACTATAACTTAAAACTTATAATTAATACGTCCTCAAGGGTAGCTCAATCGGCTGCGCCTCATGAAGCGAAAGTCACTAATTCGAATCCCCCCTTCTCATTCCCTTGTGTGGACATGTCAAAAAAAAAAACTTATAATTAATACTTAGAAACAAACTTAAAAGAAATGGAGTTTAATTGGCTTAATTGCCTTTTTCACTTGAGATCTCTAGCATGTGAAAAAAATAAACGGTGAAGATGAGAAATGGTTAAAAGAGAATTCAAAAAATATATATATATATTATTAAAAACAATCTCCGTTGTTTATTTTGTCACGGAAGGTAAGCCAATAGTAAAAATTATTTGAATTGGGGTAAGCCAATCTCCGCCATTTATTTTATGGTGCTGTTTTAGTTTTATTGCAATTGTATTACTAAATAGCATTAAGAATGGGGTAGTAAAAATTAACTGTTGAATCAGTACTCGTATTGATTGTGGCTTATTAAATTCCTTCGAAGCAGTTTCCTCATTAAATGTTGAAATGTGGCTTATTTTAGATGTCTAATTGAGATGAATGACTAAAATTTATAAATCTGATCATCTCAAATTTTAAAAAAAAATTAGGATATCTCAATCCGATTGTAACTATCATGTCGTCTCATTTGTACGGCAATCGTGTAATATTCTATTAAAAGGCATGTTGCTCTAAGAAAGAAAGCACCAAAGCTAGTTAGGGTTTTCCTCTGGGGTTGTGTGTACTAAATAGAGGAAGATATGTTGGGTGATGGGTTAGAGAACAAATGCTGGGGGCCAAGAGGTTGGTAGAAGGATGGTACTACGGAGGGAGTTGTTAGTTTCTTCACACTTCTCATATAGTGTTAGTGGAAACGATAGGTTACCCACCACTCCATCTTTTCTTTATTTCTCCTCCTCTCACAGCTTATCCATACTACCCTCCAAATTAAGATCCAGCCCTCTTCCCAAAAAGACAAAACCAAAAGAATCTGAGAAACAAAAGGAAAAAAGGGAAGAAAATAAGGGTGGGGGGGGTAGGGGAGGTGGGGGGGGGGGGGAGAGGAAATAAAAGAGGCTGTGGAATCCTGTGGATCACATGAATAATTCCATAACTATTCATCTAAAGAAAATTAAAAAAAATTAAAAAATTCTAGCAAAAAGATGCATGATATCAAAGGAAAAACATGCTTTTTGGACTCTCTTTAAAGAGAGGATAAGAGGGTCCTGATCAGTTCATGCAAATGAATCACTATATATGTTTCAAAGTAATAATTTGCATTGGGAAAATAAAAATGAATATCTAACCCCACACCCAATAGAGAGAGAGAGAGACAGAGAGAGAGAGCACAATATCAACAACAACTACATAGCCCTTTGAAGATCTGGTAGGGGCCTGAGAGAGCCCCAACTTTTTCCTGGAAGAAAAGGTAAAACAGAGAGATTTTTTTTTTGAAAAAAAAAAAAAAGAGAGAGAGAAAGAAATCAAAACAGAAAACAATGAATACAGCAATAGAGGGAAAACAATGAGCAATAATGATCAACTGTACTGGTACTATATCACTATTCATTACCAATAATACAAATTAGAGAAAATTAGAGAGATTTTCTAACTAATATTAATCTCCTTTTTTCATTTCTCTCCCATTCTGTTCAGTTACACATGCAAATCAACCCAGTTTCAATTCTCATTTCATTTTCACTGCTACTCACCAATACTAGCAGCCCTGCAGCTACAATCCTTGCTATTCTGCAATCCCAAGCTGCAAGCAAAACATAAACTCTTCCCACCAGCTGTACTGATGATCTTCAATGGCTGATGATGATCATGAGGCTGGTTTTGGCAAGGAGGGCTAATCTTAAGCTCAAGGTTCAAGTCAGGGATTTTGGTGTCTTTTGATCCCCCAAATATTCCAATTGTGGGTTTTTCTTCTTTCACATCAGAAGCAGCAAAAGATATGGTGGTAGCATCCTGAGCTGCAGCCTCGTTGATTGGCCTGTGAGTTGCAGGGTCAATCCCTCTGTTCAAAAGCTTTCTTCTTATATGAGTGTTCCAGTAGTTCTTTATCTCATTATCCGTTCTTCCTGGTAATCTCCCGGCTATCAGAGACCACCTACACCAAAATCCAAGAAACCCCATTGCATGATGTTAATTTAAGGAACCACAAAAGGAGTTTTTTTTTTTTTTTTTTGTTTTTCTTTCTTTCTCTATGGTTGGTATTAGCACTATCCTATATATAGACTTACTTGTTTCCAAGAAGACTATGGAGTTTGATGATGAGCTCGTCTTCTTCTTCGGTGAAGTTGCCGCGTTTGAGGTCGGGGCGGAGATAGTTGATCCAGCGGAGGCGGCAACTCTTGCCGCAACGTAGAAGGCCGGCGGCTTTCGGGAGCGATCGCCAGCAGCCTTCGCCGTGTGCTCGGATATAAGAGATAAGACGATCATCTTCTTCTTTGGTCCATGCTCCTTTGTTTGTGTGAGCTTTCTCACAGCAAGGAGACCTTCCCATTTGAGTGGAATTACAAGTAGCTAGGAACTATAGTTGCGCCTATAGCTGCTGTTGCAAATGGTTTTTGTTTTCTTGTTTGTTTACAAGTACATTAAGGCCGGCCCTTGCAAAAACTTGGTGAGTTTGGTTTTATATGTAGCCTTTTGACTCTCTCTCTCTCTCTCTCTTTCTCTCCCTGTCTCTCTGTGAGAGAGATAGAATGGGAGAGAGAGAGAGAAGGAAAGAGAGAGATAGATAGAGAGAGAGAGAGAGAGAGAGAGAGAGAGACTAATTGCTTCTAGATGTGAGTTGGTGAGACAGGTTAGAGAGGAGTGGCTGGTGGCCTCTCTCTTGATGATATTGGCATCATCATACAATAAGTTCAAGGAACATTAACTATGGCTTACCTTCAGGTAGGTGTAAAGTAAGATATACTATAAAGTATGGTGTGATCTCTGCATTTTTTTAATTTTTATTTTTTCTATCTGTCCAAACTTTACACTAATTATGTTTTGTTAACCCTCAAAATCTTCTCCAAACTCACTACACGTACAACATGCACCAGAATACATGTACAACTTATATTTTATGGTGTTGTTGGAACTAACACCATTAAACTTTTGTTAAATTAAAGGTCTACTCTATTCTTTCTTTGTATAAATAATATATACTAGGGAGATTAATTAATAATAATATTAAAGACAGTCTTCAAGTAAGGCATTGAAACAATACATTGGAAAATCATTTTGATTCAAAGCCTCAACTCTATATATGAATTTGGTTAGGTCTATTAATATTATATTATATCAACTCTACATTCTTGTCACTACCACTTGATAAAGGACTAAATGGCGCATGAATATTTTCAACGTTAACCCTTGGTAATTTTAATTTTAATTAACTGCCCACTTTTTGTAATTAAGTATTAAGATGACCCCTTTTTTACACTCGCCGATGTCATTTTTGGTTTACTGCTACAAATCATTGACTGTACCTTAATCCTCTTCTGAATCTTTATAGTTGGTGTCCTCATTTTCTAAATTTAGTGTAATCATTATCAGAGTTATCGTCCCTGTTATGGCTATCAAGTTCTCTTGTCGTCATAGTAGTCGTTTCTCCAATCAACCTATCTATTGAACTGCCTCAATAATCGTAGTTTTCCATGGCCCCTTTCTTGGACCTTGTGCCAAGAAATTATTGAGTAAGGCCATTTATTTGGTTCATTCCGCGACATCGTTAATTAGATTTTATCTTGTGCAGTAATGTTTGTACTTTGTTGGGTTCCCCCATCCCCTCTTTTTGTATTCTCTTTTCTTTTATTGACCAATCTCACTTGTCAAAAAAAAAACAAAACAAAACAAAAACCATTGATATTATGTTTCTAAACCTATTGTTTTTAGCAGTATTTTATGCTAAAGGTGAGATAGTGTTGTAGATGGCTTAGTGCTTAAATTAAATTTTATGGAAATTTAATTACTTTGCATATAGCACGCTCAAAATTACACTACATGTAGGAACAATTCAAGACTCAAATGGTACTGAGTTGGGTTCATATTATAATGAAGAAATACAAAAATCTAGTCAGTTTTTGCAAATAATTAATTAATTAGTTGGAGTACTGGGCATTGAGAGGATAGGATTGTACAAATGGTTTTGCTATTTTTAAGCATATGTATGGAAATGGTAGTTGTGGATCTTTATTCTATTGGGTACACTATCATGCATGAGAGAGAGAGAGAGAGAGAGAGGGTTTCTAGAAGAGTTGGAGGTTGGGTTAAGGGAGGATGCATGATGAAAGAAAAGGAGAGAATAGGAAAAGGAGATAATGAGTGTGGTTGTGGTTGCATGTGGGCTAGCTTTGGTTCACCTTCCACTTTTTTTTTTGTTTTTTTTTTAATTTTTAATTTGCTTTCCCCTCCCCCCAACCCTTGTGCTGCAAGTTTAGGCCACATAAAGGGTAGGGTTAGGGGTGGGGAGGTAAGGTTGATTCATCTTTTTGTTGTTATCTCCCCCACAATTTGCCTACTGTTTGTTACCCACCACCACCACACATGGACTCTCTCTCACTCTCTCTCTCTCTCTCCCATCATGAAAATCAAGTGGATGGTAATAGCTTGGGAGGATCATGGCAAAAGTTGTTTTCAAAGAGAAATATGTGTCCACTTGTGGTTATCGGGGGTGTATTAATTTCACCTACCTTTTCACCCCTTTCTGACTGTCCTTGCACCCCCAGTTCAACTTTGGCCTCACTTTGATGTTGAACTAATCTACCAAGTACTTAAAATAAAAACCTTTTTCTTTTTTTCTTTTTCTTTTTTTTCTCATTTCTCAAAAACCCATCTAATCTTATCCACATTTTTTTTTTCTTTTTCTTTTGTTTAACCAAACAGAGATCAACCCCAATCCCTATTGGGTGATGTTTAAATAATTAACCACCCAGATGAATTAATCGCATGCCCCACCTGTTTGTCCTCTTTCAATCGGACGGCAGCCGTCATGGCCATCAGTTAGGTGGCATTTTAACTCTAGTTGTTAGCACAGTGGTCACTCTCCCAATGGGTTTTCCCTGCAAGATATATATATATATATATATATATATGAACACAGAGAGACCCACTTGAGAAAAAAATCCGGACGGGGAGAAACCAAAAAAGCGACAGAGAGAATGAAAATGTAAATGAAATTTAGGTGATTGGTTAAGGAACTCCTCCATCGGCAATTTTCTGGATTTATGGTGACAGCCAGCAGAGCAAAACGTGAACGTCATGTGCTTTGGTACCGCACCGAGGAATGAGGATTAGGAAAAGTCTCTCGTACCGTCGGGGGGCATAAACTCAAACTCTTTACCTACCTCTTTGGCTGCCTTCCCCATGTGGGGGTGTGCCTTGGGGACCATTACTCGGACTTCCCTTCCCCCACATTATTATTTTCATAGATAGATATAGAGCTTCAAAATTGGTATTTTCTCTCTACTCTAAATATTATATTATATTATTTACTCTCTCCTAAAAATGGTTTAATCAGGTCTTTAATTTGTCACAAGGCAGGATAGGATGATTGCCCCCCATTCTAATTGTGACATCCTTCTCGCTTTCGTCTGTCCAAAGCTTCTGCGCCCACAATGTAGCAAAATGGGGGTAAAGTAGCCAAAGCATTATTATATACTTAGATTAATAACCGGAGGTCAATGAAAGCGCATTGCTTAGAGAAAAAGATTGTTGGAAGTTTCTTAGAGATCTGGTAGAAAACATCAAGTGCACGAATCTTTGGAGCGAACGAAGCCCACCTAATTCAGAACATAATTACTGGAGCTGACATCTCCACCATACTTCCTCCAAGACATGTGATTAGCCATTTTTCAGACGCTTGTTCAACAACCACATGGCTGATATGATATGATAATTACTAGAGAGATAATGGATTCCATTGCTCAATTATATTCTTCCCCATCAGAGGTGCTCAAGCCCCACATGCCTGCATGTCAGAAATGTTACAGTTGTGCAAGCCTTTACAGAGATTACCATTAACTTAAGAATTGAGGGACACCATTCAATAGGAAGAGAAGAGAAGAGAAGAGTACCTAAATATCTATAAAGACTCATATGTCAGCATGTATTAATATTCACTAATCATTGGCGAGAAAGTTCACTTGTATCTTTCTACCAGTTTATCTAGTAGCCAAGGTTTTAGAAAGGCCCTGGCCCATGTTATTAGCAGACAAAAGAGAAGAACGATATAGCTGTTCTGCTGCAAAAATGAACCCAGTGCCACATAATCATAGGGATAATATTTGCGACATTTGAGAGAGAGAGAGAGAGCCATGTTCATTTCATTTTTCGGCGAACTTCATAGAAGTAGCTCAAGATCACCACAGCAGCAGCAACCGCAACTCCAACCGCACTCTGTGCCAGAATGGTGCCATCCTTTACAATTACCTTAGAGCCAGGGGATCTAGGAGCAAACCCTAGCTCTGAGAGCTTCTTATGTGATTCTGCATAATCTCTAAAGAATGCATCTTCATCCTGCATTAGGTCAAATTGAGCAGAAGGTAAGAGAAACACCATATCACATTAAAAAGGCTACTGAAAGGGGGTCCCGAAGGTTTAAATTGGCAAGGACAGCTTCTTTAAAGAAACCACAGAAGCTAGTACCATACAATTTACTGAAACAAAATCATAAATACAATTATGCAGACTTGGAAGTTGGGTCTTCCAAGAACTATCACAAACAGAAATTACCCATACAATGTCTCAGCTTAATTTCCTGATGAGCTACTGATTACAGCGTGCAAGCTCGCAATCAGCCAGGTTTGACCCATTTGGGATCTAAAGATTAGATCAGGGTCAAGTTTAAACAAATTGGTTATTTGAAAAACAACCCAAAATCAACCTCTGGATCTCACAAAATGAGAGACACTCACAGATACCTCTAAATATTTTCTTGCCAAGAAAAAAGTAATTAGAATGGGCTCAGTATCATGTCTGCCATATCAGATTTTTTTTCCAAACCCTACCAGTTGGTAAAAGGTTTGTTACAACGGATTAAGAGAAGAGACAATTTTAATTTTTTTTAACTCATTTCGCCTCTACTTGATCCAAGTTAGTTGGCAGGTCAGAATTGGTCAGAGTTGGCCATCTCTACTACTAGGGTCAGCCATATTTGATTACCGGATAAAGGCAGTCAGCCAAGTATTATATCGAACACTAATATAAGATTATGTTGGGAAGAACAGGCGACGATAAATTCCATTACATTTTTAAGCAGCGAGATAGAACCGTGACAAAGCTGACCACCTGTCTATAGGTTATGTATATTTCTGAATCATGGAGTATAACCTGGGTTACAAATGAATATTGGTCATTTTGCTGAATAAGCACATGTTACCTTTGCATACAGCTCAACATAATGACCGAACTTGGGATCATCCAATAAAGCCTTGTCTGTTGGAAGTTGCAAAAGGCCCTCTGATTCCCCTTTCAAAAGTTCCCTGGTATCAAGAGTATCTATGAATGGGCGACTGAAAATCAAAGGCTCTAAAAAGCACCTGTAAGAAAGTAAAGACATAACAATTTGCAAGATCTAGTTTGAGTCTTACACAAAGTATGAATTATCAAACTTCAGAGGTTCCATAGTCCAAGGACCATCAAAACCTGATCTTTCTGGGTGTGCCCTTCCCTGTAACAAAAGAATACATGAAATGGTGTAGACATGTGCTTCTGTTAACGAAGAAAACCATTTACAGATGAAAACATTAAGAACAAATTACCAGTGTATGGCCCCCTGACAGTGCAACAATATCCTTATCAGACAGACCCATCCGATAAAAGATGTCCCTGAGATGTGGAGCACCTACCACCAAAATTCACAGGAAAGTTAACACCATATAGTATTTGATGTGACCTCTTCAAATCATACACAAGCACCACACAAGAAGCACTTCTCATAAGGCTCAGCCATAACAAAATAACTTATCAAACTAGGGAGGGAAAAGACAGAGTGGGGGAGGGTCCGGAGGGAGAGTAATGGCAGTTTATGACCATTTTATGACTTAAAAGAGTGAAAATATGAAATATCCCTTCTGAACTTTTGCATTCTACTTCCACATAACATCTTCGATGTTGAAAAGTTCTACCTGCTGCAAGATTATAATCATAAACAAGTTTAACAGACCTCGATTGTCTATGTAGTACAAACAGCTGCATACTAACCTCCGCACAAATAGTGGGATTTGCATAGATACATATGAAAATGAAATTTGATTTGCATTTCAGGGAATTGTAGCACATATCTCCTATATTGTGCTTAGCCAAAAACAAACCATTGGATCCCTAAGTATACTTTAACAGGTCTCTGTATCTTCACGCAGAAGAGATGAACCTAAAAACTGAACTAGGACAGCAAAAAAAAGTTTCATAAAGCTAGAAGCATATTCATTACAACCAAGTGCAAACATTTGTTCTGACATGTATGAATAAGCTTCTTCTTTAAGGATGTGGGTATTTCACCTAAGAGAGTAATCTGTAGCTATAGTAAAATCATGGCCAAGAAAGCTCTCTCTTTGCTATCCTAGCCTAGTATTTAACCACTATGCCTAAAGAAATTCCCCCTGATGCATTTTCTACACTATTCAGCTAGCTCAGCCACCAGAAGTTTATTTTCAACCACACACAATACAACAGAATGCTTAAATACAGCAGATAAAATTAGTAGAAGCAATATATGATCATCTGGTCTACTCCTAGACCTTCACATGAAAAATGTTTACAATTTATAAGCCACTCAAGAATACCTATAAAGAAAAAAGAAATTCATAGTGTATTTTTTTTTTCCTTCATATAAAAGCTTTGTGATTAGAGACATTAAAAGTACTATTTAAAGTATTGGGCACACCTTGTTTAGCATCTGGAAGTCGCCCTTCCTTGGGAGAAACGATTGAATCCTAAAAAGAAGGATAAATAATAAACAAAAATGAATGATGTGATCATAAGCTATATTCTAAAAATATGCAACACCACCATACCTTTCTGCCAGGAACAAAGTCAATGGTTGGGCCTCCAGTGACCTCAACTGCAACAACACCAGCAAGCTGAAAACACAAGTAATTGATTATGAATCAGTTCACTCGTGAGACTTACAAACCTCCAATTCGTTATGATTTATCAAAGCAACATATTTCTTGCTCCTCTCTTTCTAGCCTGTTGTTTGATATCTTCACCACAGAAGACATGCTATATCAAATAAATTCTACGTGAAGAAATACTGATACTTAAACCCTGTTGATTTCCAAACAGATCAACGAAAAATCATAGATTAGAGGCACTATAACTTTTTCAACGCGATAATCACCTGGTATAGGTCTGCATATGTGATCTTTGGACGTTTAGACTTCACTTCCTCTGACATCAGAAAGACAAGACCAGTCAAATAAAATGTAAAGAACAACCCAATTTCAAATCAATTTAATGGATAACCATCTATAAAAATTTACCCGTGGAAAGGATTATGTTAAAATGTTTTTTTCATAAGCTGACAAATAAAAATGACCAAAGTTATAACAAATTTCAAGTCTATGTTAATCGTGTGCAACCATTCATAATTTCCCTCATAAACAAACAATAATTACAATGTCCACCCAATTTATCAAAGTTTTGGAAATTATATAAATCATGCAATTCCTGTAACCATTTTCCCCATTGTATGATATGCAACCATTGCCATTCCAATTTGTTCAGCTAACTTTCTTCCTTTTAACGTGTTTGTCTTAAGGACCCCAACAAAATAGAAACATAATTAAAAAGCTCAATCTCAGAACTCGAAACCTTTATCCCAACCTGCGCTTGTCAATGAGAACTACCACTGAGGGATCGTTTGGTTCGCAGATTGGGTATTCCGTCAGGAAAATGAATAGCTATTGCTAGAAATAGAGGAAGGCGGAATGGAATAATTATTCCTATTCCTTAGTTTGGTAACAACTTATATATTCTAATGGTAGTTGAACCAAAATTACCAAAAACCCCACCCTAAAAAAAAAACCAAAAACAAAAAACAAAAAATTAAAAAACCTAAAATTACAGGGGTGGCTGGCCACCTGTAATTTTAGGTTTTTAAAATTTTTTTTTTAAGAAAAAAAATTAAAAATTGATTTTTTTTGGAAAAAGTTGTCAATTCCTTCAAGAATAGCTATTCCTCTCATTTTTTAGAGGAATAGCTATTTCTATGTGTAAAGGATTAATGATTTCCACGGAAATAACTATTCCTAGGAACAAACCCTTACCAAACAAAATAATGACTATTACATAGGAATAGCCATTTCATTCCAGGGGTCTATTCCGCAAACCAAACGGGCCCTAAATGATGAGGAAACACCAACTTCTTATGATTAAGACACCCCTATAAAGTAGATAAAGCCTTAATGGCATGGTTATTAAAAAAGCAAAGGGCACCCAACATCCAAGTCTCTCAAATTATATCAGGCTCAAGAGAGAAATGCCTCAATGAGTAATGTCACATGAGATTTTCAACCGGCAACATGAGGCTTACTTTTTAATATGCTCTCTATCAGTCTATCAAATACATGGATCTCGGAACAACATGCAGTATTTACGTGAAGCTGAAAAACCTTACCACACCAATCAATGGCTTTCTTCAAGCCACTGTTAGAACCATGACTATACTCTTCCTCGCTCCTAATTGACCCATTAGGTCCACCTGTTTTCGTATTCACATCATATGTCCCCGCATCGTGCCACCTACAAATCAAAGAAGAAGAAAAAAACGCATATAAAATTTTAAAAAATAAAAATAAAAATCCTCACAAAATACAATTATTTGCAAAAAAATTACAAGCATTTGCATCATCCAAATCAAAGACAAAATAATTCAAATAACTACCAGAGACCATGAGAAATCAATTGAAATAAACACGTCTGCTTACAAAATATGACAAATGAAAAAGAATCTCACGAAATACAATTTTTTGCAGAAAATCACAAGCATTTGCATCATCCGAATTAAAGAAAACAATTGAATACAAATAATGACAAGAATTAAAACCATATGAAATCAACGGAATATATATATATATATATATATAAGTTGTTTAATTCTAATATACCAAAATCGTAATTCTTTTCTGCTTTTCTACTCATCTATTGCCATACAAAAAAAATTCATGAACACATGAACTGTTGATACAATCAGTGAACCACAAGTGCTTGGTTGCTGAGAAAACAATACGATATACCAAAGTAAAACTAAAAAGACACAAATGCATATAGACTCCATTTTCCTTCGTTTTCATTTCTCGCAATTTCTACAGAAACAAACAGAGAGAGAGAGAGAAGGTACGCTAAGCGGAGCATGATGGGAGCGCAGTTTCTAGACGCGATGAGGGCACGGAGATCGCGGCGAGCCTTGTCGACCTCCTTCACGTACTCCGTGTCAACAACCGGTAACGCCATCTAAAAGCTCTTCACCAACGACTCGCCGACTCACACACACCTCAGGCTGAGAGAGAGAGTGAGGCTTTGGTTTTGGAGAGAAACGAAGAAATAGATTTTGATTAGTTTGGATTAGGAACGAGCCCCGAGGCGCTGAGCTTTTTGAGCCAACCGAAGAAGAGAAGACCATGAGTCATGACTGCTTAAAGGTAACACTCTTGCGCGCTCGTTCTCATCTTACCAAGAATGAGACCCCTACGTGTCCATACCACAAAGCTACCAGATTCCAAAAGTCAACCTACCATTTTCTTTGACCCCCAATACAGACACAGATAAGGATCTCAATAACTTTATCTATATATAGTAATTTGACTTTGAATCCACGGTTAGGGTAGGTGGCCGGCAATCTAAAATTAAATGCGCCGTTCAAAATCGTTAGCAATTTGAGTAGAAAATTGTTAGAAATATCATTCCGTTGTATGAGACTAAGATCCCAATCAATTTCCTTAATTGGGCAAAGAAAGTGAAGGGGCCCAATGGGATTCTCTTCTGTACGGCAAAAAATTTTGGTTCCAACAAGAGGCCCATTATTTCCAAGCAACTTGCTTAAATAGTGAGTTGAATCCGGATCAAGATCCTCGACAATTTTCCAAAATTGTCAGTCCATTTTTTTTTGAGAATCTCAGCCATTAAAGAGATCTAATGGCTTAAAATAAACACCCATTTTTTTAGTGGATGGCATATACTCTGACACTAGCAAATTATAACCCCTTTCCCTCGAAAGTGAGAAAGGGGAAAATTAATTAAAATGCTTCTTCTGTTTTTTCATCTCTTTCTCAACGAAAAAAGAAAAAAAACCCACTACAAAGCTTCAACATTTTGCAGATGTTTTCGGACGGCAACTGGTATTTCTAAGGGAGAATCTAAGAAAAACTACCAAGCAGAATAACACTATTGAATTAGTATTTCTCTTTTGAGCAATTTGTCCATTTTCACTATTTATTTTAATCTCCCTCGACGGCTCATGTGCGACCCTGAAGGTCCTGGAGAAGAGAGTGAGACGTGAGCTCCAGAGTTTGGCTACCATTTTGACTGGATATGTTGCTGGAGAAGATGGTGAGAGAGAGTTGATGAGGGCTTGCTTCACATAAAGATGGTGAGACGTGAGCTCCAGGCTGAACGAGAGAGGGAGAAAGAGAGAGAAAGGTAAAGATAGGAGAGAATAAACTTAAATTTTAAATCTTGAAATTCAACCTCGGAAATATAAGCTATTCACTAAAAAATAGGTGTTTTATTTTGAGCCATTAGATCTCATCAGTGGCTGAGATTCTAAAAAAAATTTGGTTGGCAATTTTGGGAGAATAGCCGGAGATCTTGATCCGTTGAATCCACCGGTTAGGTCGTTGGGCAATTTGAGTAATTGCCCAAATGTGCCATTCAAATCGTTAGTAATTTGAGTAAAAAATTGTTGAAAATCTCATTCCGTTGTATGAGACCAAGATCCCAACCAATTTCCTTAATTGGGCAGGGAAAGTGAAGGTGCCCAATGGCTCTTCTGTTCGGGCAAGAATTTTTTGTTCGAACAAGAGCCCCATTATTCCCAAGCAACTTGCTTAGATAGTGAGCTTCTTGCCTAGGCAAGTAGCCCTCTCTCGCATGGAGTTTGCAATTCTCCTTCTACTTTTTGTGTAGGTGGCTTCAAAGAAATGAAAGGGGCATGACTCACTTGGCCAAGTTAATTATATCATGTAATAATGAGCAATGATGTAATACGGGAAATTTTAAAGAAAGGACGCTTGTGAAACCTATTTGCCCTAATGAGTCACCCGTATTATATGGCAGTGCAACAAAAAGAGCAGGTACAAGAATCCATCTGTCTCAGGCAAGTGAACCTCACACTTCAAGCTGCGAAGAGCAAGTGAACTTTGCACTTATTTTATACGTGAAACTGCTTGTATTACATGCAATATACGAGCAACTAATTGCCCGACGAGGAGATCTTGGTTCAAGTTTTTACAAGGACAAAAAAATATTGTGAGTTTTGAGGTTGAGGAACCAACTTACCAACATGGGTGATAACCCATAATGGTAGTATCGTTAACATATGAAAAACACATAATTTTTTAATTAGCATGGGAGAAACACGTGATTTTTTAATAGAACTACCAAAAATAAAAGACTTGTCCTATCTTCGTGGCCCAATAGAAAAACCCAAACAATAACCTTACATTAATCAAAAGAATGCCACTCCAAGAAAATAACAAGCATTTGACACGTTGGGTTATGATAATGTTTTAAAAAAGCAAATCAATGTCTCAATGAAACTGATAATCGAAATCGTTGTTATTATTACAATCATGTACATGAAAAACAAACAAATTGACATAGTATAAAGATGACAAAAAAAAAAGTCTTCCCTGTCATGTGCTATTCAAACTCAGCAAAGTGAAAACCAAAACAAAAAGTACGCTCATGAAGTCCTCCATTGTAACTCAACCTGGATACGTCCATTCTTGGAGTCTATAAGATGGTACTTCTCATTGATTCTTTTGTTGGCAACAACATCTGAAAGATTGATAGTAACATATCCCAGAGATTCCTAATTCAGAAAAGGAAAAAGGCACGGTTTCAATCACGTCGAAAAATGATACTATGATAACTACTTTAAAGCCACTGGGAAAATAATAATATTGGCATTCACTAGGAAATTTCATCAACCAACCATGATAACTGCAGTCAACAAGTAAATTATTGTACCTTTGGATGCAGCAGGCCAATTCTTGATGAGCTGCTGAGAACCTCCACATGCAATTTGTCATTAATGGGAGGCTCATCCAGCATAAACGAGAACTCCTCTTCCCATCTTGGATCTCTGTTCTTCTTAATATGCTGCACAAGAAAAAGGGGGCAAAAAAAAAAAAAAGATTTGTTATCCATAGACCATGAAGCAACCTATATCATTACCTAATGAAACCTTGAAACAACCCATCTCAAAGGTATGGCCTATTTTAAAGGATATAAAATTTTGGCAACTGGTAATGCTATCTCCATACCTTAGTCTTTCTCTCTTCCCCTCTGAAAAGAATCCGTACGAATGGATTAGTGTGGTGCTTCCCTTCAACATCTTGAGCTTCATGAACTAAAACTACCAGCAGACCTCCGGTGGCAGGCGTTCCATCCGGAGCCTTCTGTAGTGTGTTTGATTCTTCAAAACCTTTTGGTATGTCTTCCTCTTTGAAAGGTTTGTATGTTAATTCTACTACAAGCTGCCCCCGTGACTTCTCATTTTGAACATCATTCAAATCCATATTTTTAAGGAGGTCTAAAGTCATAACTTTTGGCTCGTTAGGGGGGAGATCCTTCAAAGGGACTACATGCATACCCATCTTCTCATGTTTGCCAACCTAAGAAAAAGGGGGTGGGGAGGAAGGTTCAGACACTGGACATAAAACAGGGAAAATAACAAATTATGACCAGATATTTGGAATAAAATACCTGCTCCCAATCATAAACACGAAACTCTAAAGCCTGTGTTTCTGGATCTTTAACGACTACAGTGAACTCCTCATTCCATTCAGGGTTCAAGTTTTTGTGTTTCACAGTGGTCTTCTTTGCAGGAAGCTTATCCTCAGTGAGCTTTAGTTTCACATAAGGGTCTGATGCACCTAGAATATCTTTCTTTTTTAGTTTCATGGCCTTCACAACCTTGACGTGGAGAATTCCAACCGGCCTCTTGAAAGCTCTACAAATTCCAATTAGCTTTGTTAGCCAAATCATAGAATTGACTACCCAATGATATATAAATGTAGAAAACCATGCAAGAACATACTTTGTTGGATCCAAAATAGGCACTTCCAGGGTTTGGGGCCATAGATACATTTTGGCAACCTGATCCTTTATAAGCTCCTGAAAAAAAAACGCTTCAAGAAACAGTTAAAACTGTGGAAATTAATAATAGAATTGATAATAATATCTGGCATCAATGAGCAAATATTTGTTAGGCAAACACAATGCCCAAACATCCATTTACCACATAAAACACAACTTCTCCATGCAATTCAGGGACATACCCCTTCTTAAGTGAATGGAACTAGAAAAATTCAACAAAACCTTTTATCCCAATCTCTAGGATAGCAGAAAGGATAAGAAGAGGTCACGGGAAGGAGTAAATGAGACATATAACATAAGGTGGTGTACCTGGACAAACCGGTAGAGGCCAGGTATTGACATAAGATCAGCCCCAAGAAGCTTCAGGCCAAAGTCAACATGTGGCTGCAAAATGAAAAATGAAAAAATAAAAAATAAAAAAATTATGTATATATAATATATAATCAAGAGAGAAGAATTCCACATTAAAAGGATACATTCTATAGTGAATTATCCCATGTCAGTTTAAGAACAAAATATCAAATGAGTTGGACCAAGATGATTCCAAATGAAAGACCATCCTGGAAAATTAGTGGAAATTCAATGTCAGAATTTTTCTGAACATACTGAATAGATAATTATCGTTAGCTACAGTTACATTGCCATAGCCGCTAACTATAGGGTACCAACACTGGCAAATTATGCAGAAATAAAGTAGAAAAAATAAATTGTTTATCCAAACCCACAACCAAATTGACCACTCAAATCATTAAGAGATAAATAATTTGGAATGAGAACTTGGAGCACCTAATGTTTGAAGTTATTTTTTGATTGGTAAGTTGAATGCACCTGATGGGTTTAAAAACCAAACAGCCACACCCTTCACCCTGTTCTTAAAGGAGCAGAATGTGCCATTTAAGCTGAAGCTCAGTGGCTTAATGTTTGGAATTACTGCAAACCTCAAAATGTGGCACACAATTTTTAAAGTATTAACGGTATATTCAAAAAGTGGCTTATATACCTCCAACGATGATAGGACTTTAGTTCCAAAAATAAGCATATTGGTGATGGAACTTGAGGAGGACCTAATTTTTTAAGAAGAAATGGCAGCGGTGATTTAGTAAAGTCTTCAGACCAACCAACACTATTGAAAATCTATGTTCAATGAACTCCAGTGCATGAAAACTATAAGATGGGTTATGGTTATACTTTTCAGACCCATCAAACACCTAAAGATGTCCAAATGCTAGGACAACAAGACACGACTAAATTCTCAAAGCTTTCCATAGTACCTCAAGATCCTGGTGTCAAATTAGCGTTTCAAATCAGTAATCAGGAATGGATTACAAAAAAAAAAAGAGTTATCCAAGGAACTTCAACCAGAAGATCAATTTTCAACTCTTCCTCTTGTTGGACATGCCAGTTAGATACAGACTCAAGAACACCTTTCTACACCCAATCTAACAAGTATACTTCAAACATATTTAAGTATCCATGCGACATGGACCTAAGCAATATAAGCTGAATGATAAATAAATATACCCATAATCACAAACCTTGTCCATGAGAGACACAGAGATATTGGCAAAACAAGGAAAGCTTGGAACCAAGGGCTTCAGAGTAATACGTGGTGCAGCAAAGATTTGCAAATCTATAACCTGAAATCATCCCAACTAAACAGTATTAAAAAGCAGCTTGTGTGCAGGTGTGTGTGCGTTTGGGGGGGGAGGTCATAAGTACCCTTCCTCATAAAACAAATGAATTACCTGGACAGTTGCTTTCAACCCAAATGCTTTAACAGAAATAGTGACATTAGGATTTCCAGCCCATTTTATAGATGGTTCCATAATCAACTCCTTCTCATCAGTGACATAGACTTTCATGCCTGAAATAATAAAAGTTGCAGCAAAAAGGGCAAAGCTGTGTGCATAATAAATAATGAAGATATACAACAAATCTACCAAAAACATAAACACTGCTAAAAGCATTTTCCACTTTATCTATGAGTAATGAAGTGAAATATATTCAATCACAGGGAAAAATGGTAATTGAAAGGTGCTCCTGATATAATAATAAGCATGAAGGATGTCATAGTAAAAAGAGAACTCCCTAAATTTATCTAGAATGCAGGTAGACAGTGGAAAACTAATTCAAAATTTTGGTTGCATAAACTATACAGTTAATATTATCAATAGACAGCAATGCTGAGGGCATTTGACAAACCAACCAGCATTACAAGCCACTCATACAAACCCTCTATGTTCTTAAAAGCTATTGGTGCAGTGCAGTTACATCAGACGCACAAAGTAAGACTAGCTTCTCAAGTCATAAAAAAGATCTCAAAACCAGATTCTGATTATATTATACATCAACTATGTGTTTGTAAAATCCTAATAAACATGACATATACTACCAACAACCAGGAAAAAGAAAAGAGTTCAAAGAACATTCCTTTAACTATCTGCAATAGTTTCGCAAACCAAAGATATAACTGAACAGTAAATGTCACATATATTAGCCTCAAGTTGGCCATGACAACTTGAGGCTAATCATCTGAAAGGGTAATAGAGATGAATCCAGAAAATTTATCCCATAAGATCTGATATTTAACAAGTTACAAAAGCATTTAATGACAAAATGGCATCCCAACGTGAAAGATGCGAGTATAGATGAAGGCATCTTTAATATCCTTTCTAAAAGCTGCAGATGTCCCAATCAAGCTTTAACTAATTTTTCCATCACAAAAGCTAGAGAGATCTCACATGTAAGTTTCTATAAAATAGAAAAACTATAAAACAAGTATTTCATGTCTACAAACCTTGAAAAGTTGGTGGTAGGGACCCTAATGTAAGTGCTTCAAACTCAACGGCCTCAATCTTATATTTTGGAATTTGCTCAGCAATTATTGGCTTTGCTATGTTCTTTGCAGTCTTGCAAATTGCCTATGCAAGGGGAAAAAAGAAAGCACCTCAAATACTCAACACGAACAGACATATAGAAGCAATGAGGTACCAAAAAACATTAAATGAATAAAATTCAAGAATGGTCAGACCTTGTCGAGATACGGCCACATATATCCAATAAACTTGTTCAGCCAGTCAACCTAAACAAACAAAAACATAAGAATAAAATGCAATTGTCAAAACAACATGCAATCAAGACAGAGAAAATATGGTAGCATAGTAATGAATTTACAAATCCTATTTACATACTCGATCATAGTCTGGATTTTTCACCCAAAGGGGTATCTCTGGAAGCATCCGCTGCAAAGCTTCTGAGTCTTGCTCAACCAGGGGACGAATTACTGGATCCTGACCAAGCCAACAGGAAACAGATTAAACCAATTAAAATTTACCTCATATGTTATGGTGAGGTAGATTCAAAATTTTGGGCATGGTTATATCCAAAATAGCCACATTTCTTCTTTTCTTTCTTCTAAATGAATTGTTATTCATATATTAGAGAAGCATCTTGGCAGTTGGCGAAGCCAAATATTGCCAGAAGTGCTACATATTGAATTCAAAATTTGCAAGACAATGTTCAGTCAGAACCCCCAGATAATTGCTTTAACCATTAGAGTCAACCCTAAAAACCTAAGGCATCATCCTGGTCAATGTATTGTTGCCAGTGCCAATATGCAAGAAAGGTTATAAGGAGACAATGCAAACAATAGAGCAGCAGCGGTAGGACCTCTCACGAGGTGTGTGTTAGTAGTCATTAAGAATCCAACTAGTCTACAAAGTCAAAGACTGCTCTTCATGCAGAAAACAGTGCCATACCATTCACAACAGGGGAACAAGAAAATTCAAATTCACCAAGGACAAACTTTTAAAAGACATATCTACTGCAGGAGGCCAATGATAATCAAAACTTTTCCTTTATAAAATCCTGACAATATTATATTCTTCTTTTTCTCTTTTTTCTAAGCATGGTCTAACCAACCAAAAACAAGCTGACCAAATTGAATTACCTGCATTGACAAATAACCAACTCAATTTACAGCATGTTTGGTTCACGTGTAGGAACAACTTTTTCTTATCTTATCTTTTCCTCTCCAACCAAACAGAGCATTACAAAAGCTATAACTCCAATTCCAAATCAATATATACACATAAGACAACATAAAGCAATATATACACGAAATGTGTGTACCGTGTACGTGTATATACATAGAGAGACAGAGAGAAAGAGAGAGAGAGACCTGGACATCGCTGGGTTGGAAATATATGAAGAGGAAATACCCAGCAACAACACCAATAGAAATTCCAAATCCAAATCCACAAAAACCCAAAATGGTACTGAAGAAACCCATCTCAAATCTCCTTCCAAAAAGCCAAACAAAAACTTTCTCACGAACCAAACAACCCCAGATCACAATTTTCTCGCCTTCTCTCGTCTACTCAGAAGAATTCCAGAAAACAAGAAAACCCCATTTCCAATCCCCTCGAGTTCTCCTCAGATCACTGATCCACCGCCCGAATAAACCAATATAAAATAGAATAATATATTGCAATCAACTAAAATAACATAATAAAATAACAAATATATAATAAAATAGAATGCCTCGTTTGTCCTTGTCGACTGAGATTTAAATGCAGAGTACAGAGCAAGAGGAAGGTTAACAGGTGGTGGCAAACTGGCAAAGCAGAGACGGACAGACAACGCAAAGCACACTATCTTATTCTTAATATCTTAACATCTTATCTCTTAATTATAATTAAAAAAAATATTAAATAAGTTTAGTTTTGTAAATTTCAAACCAGGACACGAATTCTTTGGCGAGTTGCTACGGGCTAGTGGAGAGGCAATCCGATGGCGTCAGGTCCAGTGAGATTGTACACGTGTAAGAATATAATTTGGTGGAGCATAAAAAAGGTCAAAGTGAGATACGTTTATCTTTTTGAGATTGTCAAGGGTTAAAGTCAAAAGTGGCCTCATAAAAAAGCCACTTGGCTAATGGCTAGGGTGCTTTCGTGGACTGGGTAAATGATTTGGTGGGTTCAAGGTCTATGTTTGCAGGAGCTAAAGCCTTCGACACGTGTTGGACGTTAAGCGGGTTGGGGGCCCTTCTGGATATGGCCAGTGCCGTGCCGGTTAACCGAACTAATATACCGGATAGCGACACCGCCGGACGTGACATCGATACGGCTTCATAATAACAAAAAGTGTAAATTTTCACTTTTAAGTACTTTTTATTACAAGCTAAACTTAATCTAAATATCATTTTTTTTCTATTTTAAATATTTTTAAAATAATTACATTCAGCTAAGTAAATTATCACTTTTTTCTATTTGTTTTTATTATTCCATTTAAATATTTTTCTTTCAACAATCATATTTTTTAAACTTTATCATTTTCTAACGGTCATATATTTTTTTAATTTTTTTTTTTAATGATCATATTTTTTAAAAATTTTTTTTTTTTCTAAATGGCCATATTTTTAAAAAAAAAAATTGCATTTTTTTTTTCTAATTGTCATATTTAAGAAAAAAAATGAAGCATTTAATAACAAGTTTTTTTATTAACCATCATATTGTTCTAAAATAAAGCATTCAATAGCAAGTTATTAACAATAGAGGTTATTAAATAAGAATAATGATAAAGTCACAATATAAAATCAACAAATACCAAATTTCTCTCTTACGTGTCATTTTAAAAATAAAAAAATTGAGTGTTTCAATTTTTCCTTTTTCTTTTTCTTTTTTTTTTCAATTTTTTATAATTTAAAAAAAATGACATGTAAGAGAAAAGTTGGGTATTTGTTGGTCTTATGTTGTGATTATATCATAGCTCATTAAATAATGCTAAAAGAGAAAGAGGGAGAAGAAGAAGGCGGGTTTTTCATTTTAGAATCCGGCTTACATGTTGTTATTAAAATAACATGTATGCTGTAGTTTAAATAATGGTTAAGATTTAATCTCAAAGTTACCTTACATTTAAAAGCTTTTAATAGGAGAGAGAAAATGAAGAGAGATTTTAAAATATTCAATCTTGACCGTTACTTAAACTACATCATACATGTTATTAAAATAACAGTATGCAAGCCGGATCCTTCGTTTTGTAGAAGAGAGATAATAAAATAGTTTTTTATTAAAGGGGTGATAAAATAATTAAGTTTTTATTAATATATGATATACACCGTTGAGTTACAATGCTCAGTAAACTTGTTGAGCATTGTAGCTATTCAACATTTTGATGGCTATTTTGTTGAGTCGGATGGAATGCGTTTTTTTGTATTTGACTCAACGAAATAGCAAAAATGCTATTTTGTTGACCCGGATGTGAATGCTCTAATGTTTCCAAATGAGATTAGTCTTAATTATCTTTTTGGCTCCGTATGCACAATACAAGCTCAAACTATTCAAACATTTGCTTGGACATGTAGACTTCACAATGACACTTTTTATAGTATTGTATGCTCAACTTGCAAATTATATTTAATATGGACCGACAGTTGCACTAGAGCTTAATCTCATACGGCAGTCGTTATCGGCTGAAGTCATTGTTGGCCAGTATATGTATATTTAAAATTCAACTTTAGGGAGGAGTTTTCAATCATTTGTGTCGAGACTTTGAGAGGACAAAAGATAAGATTTTTGGGGGAAATAAAGGTCAACATGCTGAATATCAACACCTGATTCGAGACCAATTAAAATAAATAAATAAATGCTTGAGATATCTAACATCTAACACGTGCTATAGTGAGGTGGCACGAGCTGAACAATACATTTATGCTGAATTGGTTTCTACTTTGTTGTTTGTGCTTTGGTTTTGGATTTTTCATGGGCGGAGTTTTTCTTTTAATTAGGTTAGACTAATTTTTTTCAATTAAATTTATAAAATTATTATGTGTTTTTTAGTACGTGAAAAGCACATGTTTTTAATATAAACATGTGCTCAAGGAACAAGACAATTTCATAGATTTGATCGGATAAAATCTTTCAACTCAATTTGAAAAAATTAAACTTTGACATTTTTTATGGGTTGATTTTGAGTTGTAGAGTTTTTTTACTAAGCACCCATCACTTGTACAATAATATGGGTGAGAGCCAAAGCCCGCTTAAAAAATTAAGGCTCTATTTGATTTACGAGATAGACCCATTGTAATGAAATGTCACAATTCTTTTATTTTATAGTAACATATTTGTAGGAATAGGCGTTACTATTTATTGGGAATAACTACAAGATGAATACTCATTCCCCCGAAAAGAAATTTAGAGGAATATGTATTCCTATAGAAATACACAATGTTTTAAAAAAAAAAAAAAAAAAACTCATTATTTTTTAATTTTTCAAACTTAAAAAAAAAATGCTAAAAATGTTAATTTCAGTGGATGGTCGGCCACCCATTGTAGGGTTACACCTTGGTACATTTGGGGGTTGCCAAGGCTACTCCCGAGGTTAGGGCTGGCAATTTAACCCGTGACACGCGAACCCGACATGAACACGACACGCGAAAATTGGGTTAGGGTTTGGCATAATCGGGTTCGAGTCATAAATGGGTCAACCCATTTATGACACGTTTATAATCGTGTCGGGTCGCGTCAACCCGTCAGGTCTCGGGTTGACACATTTTAGTCATGCCGGGTGGGGTCAGCCCGTGACCCGGCGGGTTGACACGTTTATTTTTTTTAAAAAAAAATTATTGTTTTTTAAACAAAAATTTAATTTTTTTTTTCTCCATGCTAGTGGTTATTAACTTATTATATCACTTTGAAATCTCCAAATACATCTCCACTTGTAAATTCCTCAAATGTTTGTGTAAATATTAATTATTTTGTTGAAGTATAAAGTTTTATTTGAAATTAAATTAAAATTTCTTCTTCTGATTTAATATATTAAAGTGGTTGGTAGTGTTTAAAATTGATATGATTTATATATGTATTTTTAGTGGAACATGTACCAAATATTTTTTAAAAATATAAACGAGAATCACATGTACTTTAAATACATATCAATTTGATAGACGGAATTGAAAACAATTATCACATGTTTATCACAAATATCTTTAAGAGTGAGATAATAATATAATCCTTTTGGTAAATAAATATCCACCAAGCTCTTCTTATTCCTAAACCACAAATAAATGGATCAAGATCTTTTATATTTTTTGTATTATATTTGTAACTGCTTTCATCTATTAGAATGTGTTATTAGATAAAAGAACATTGTATTTGTCATTTTGTTCCTTTGGTTGCTAAAATTTTGCTATTAAAATTTTTTTTTTTTTTTTAATAAAAAAAGAACTAAAGATAAATTTATATTCGAGTCGTGTCGGTTTCGGGTTCGCATGTCGTGACACGACACATTTATACAAACGGGTTCGTGTTGTGTCACCCGTTTATGGAGCGTGTCGTGTTCGGGTCGGAGGGTTCGACACGATTAATTAATCGTGTTGTGTCGTGTCGAACATAATCATGTCGGGTCATAATCGGGTCGGACTCGAACCAGACACGCCGACCCGAATTGCCACCCCTACCTGAGGCTCCGAGTGTTGTCTTGGCCACCCCGAATGTCAACAGGAATGGTGTGCATTAGGGGGTAGTCGGTTACCCATTGAATACATAGGTTTATATGTTTTTTTTTTTTTTATATATATAATTTTAGTTCAATTCCAATTAGATAATATGTATTTTTACCAAATTAAATCATACAAATAACTATTATATTACACCTTCCTCTATTCCCAATAATAACTATTATTCTCGTGGCTGAGTATTTATTATGCATACCAAACGATGCCTAATGAGTTAATTACACTATAGTCACTTACTTTATCAATTACCACCCATTTACACATTTGCCCCATGAACTACTACTTGTCACACTTAATGCCCTTAAACTACATCTAGAGAGAGGTTTTTACCTTCTCACTATAAATTCACCTCCTCTAAGAGGTTTCCAACCTCCTCACGAGGGTTTTCCACTTTCTCATGAGGGTTTCTAAGGGAGGAGGAATTGATCTTTTTCCTCTCTTTCTTCTTTTCTTCTTTTTTTTTTTTTGGTCAAGTTCTTTGCCTTTTTTTTTTTTTTTGTTTAGTTCTTCCCAAGTTAAATCCCGACAAGACCATAAGCTCCGGTCATTTCCATTCCCTTTGCTCAACCTCCGTCGCTCCATCACCATCAACCATGCTCACTGCCGCACCGCTCGTCCTCTTCCAGGAGTTGTTGGTGTCTTTAGATCTAGTGTTTTTTTTTTTTTTTTTCAAAAAATAGATCTATGCTATCCACCAACTTCTTAAACCCACGTGCTTGTCCATTATGCTTGCCTTCATCTCAGCTTCCCAGTCACCGATCTCCTTGCACCGTTTCATCCACCATGCGCCGGCACATGGGCCCCACTCACCAGAGCGTGGATTGCACTCGCCAGAGTGTCTCCCACGCGCCGTCCAGTGAGCTTCGTCTTCCGTGCCCCAGCTACTGCTAATTCTTGCTAGTTATTTTGTTGTGTTTTGTTTATTTCTTTTGTATTTTTTTTTTTATATGGATTATTGTCTCCTTGTGCTGTATTCGTGTTAGTACATCTCTCTTCTACAGTCCTTGATTTGGATTTTGACAATGGATCTTCGGCTTCATCCTTCTTCCAATGGATGTTGGTTCCAAGTGGAGCTCAAATAGGTTTGCCTTAATATGTGCCTATTTTGCTTCTATAACTACTTTGTGCGGCCCTTTAATAGGACCAGGTCACTTGTTTGACACATTTCCTACAATTTGTAATTATTTCACCATTGTTTTAGTTTGTTTTTGGTCTGTTGTTGGAGAGCTCATCTCATTTTCTTTTTGAGGTGTTGATGCACAGTTTTTCGATTGATGACGTGGCACGCTTATTGGACTCCTGGTTCGAGTGCTTTAAATGTAGATCTGCCTGCACAATGAGAGAGACAATAGGATCGAGGAGACCGGGGGTAAGCCGGCGGGGCCACTCCGATGCCTAAGTCAGTGTTTGCTGTAGAGAGTAATAATAGAGAGCAACAAAAGCATAAGGGTGCAAAAGTTGCCTTACCATAATGTGTGGGAGTGACTTGTATTATAAGGCGTGGAGTGGTAGTCCCATAACCAGTGACTGACTCTTCCCTAATGTTTTGCGAGCAGTTTGTTATCGAGAGATTTGAGTAGTTATCCGTCTCAAGATCTGATGAGATCAAGATAGGATTTGATTGTTATGGCATTTTAAATTTCGAATTATTGCAGATAGTGTATTTGATTCCGTGGTTCTAGGTGCTTGGCATTTGAATTGGATAGATAAGATCGGGTCTTATGAATTCAAATTCCTGATCTCTAAATTCCAAGGCTTCGGAGGCCTCGGACTCGGAAGTCTCGAAGGTCTCGGACTTCTCGAATCAAGAATCCTGGGTCTCGGATGTTCGAGGCCTGAGACGCTCTCGGATGCTCGAGGCCTGAGGCGCTCTCGAATAGTCGAGGCCTGAGGCGCTCTCGGGCTCTGTCGCAAGTGGGCTTTCACTTGGCCCAGTGAACTGTTGGGCATGTTCTGTAGATTTGATCCATGACCTAACATGAGGAATGCTAGGCTTACAAACACATTTTACAAAAAAAAAAAAAAAAAAA
>CM017322.1:9524094-9604141 GCA_006937295.1 Carpinus fangiana
GAATACATAGGTTTATATGTTTTTTTTTTTTTTATATATATAATTTTAGTTCAATTCCAATTAGATAATATGTATTTTTACCAAATTAAATCATACAAATAACTATTATATTACACCTTCCTCTATTCCCAATAATAACTATTATTCTCGTGGCTGAGTATTTATTATGCATACCAAACGATGCCTAATGAGTTAATTACACTATAGTCACTTACTTTATCAATTACCACCCATTTACACATTTGCCCCATGAACTACTACTTGTCACACTTAATGCCCTTAAACTACATCTAGAGAGA
The DNA here is from genome assembly GCA_006937295.1 of Carpinus fangiana. NCBI lineage: Eukaryota > Viridiplantae > Streptophyta > Magnoliopsida > Fagales > Betulaceae > Carpinus > Carpinus fangiana. The sequence continues at coordinate 9,524,394 of CM017322.1, forward strand.
GGTTTTTACCTTCTCACTATAAATTCACCTCCTCTAAGAGGTTTCCAACCTCCTCACGAGGGTTTTCCACTTTCTCATGAGGGTTTCTAAGGGAGGAGGAATTGATCTTTTTCCGCTCTTTCTTCTTTTCTTCTTTTTTTTTTTTTGGTCAAGTTCTTTGCCTTTTTTTTTTTTTTGTTTAGTTCTTCCCGAGTTAAATCCCGACAAGACCATAAGCTCCGGTCATTTCCATTCCCTTTGCTTAGCCTCCGTCGCTCCATCACCATCAACCATGCTCACTGCCGCACCGCTCGTCCTCTTCCAGGAGTTGTTGGTGTTTTTAGATCTAGTTTTTTTTTTTTTTTCAAAAAATAGATCTATGCTATCCACCAACTTCTTAAACCCACGTGCTTGTCCGTTATGCTTGCCTTCATCTCAGCTTCCCAGACACCGTCCTCCTTGCACCGTTTCGTCCACCATGCGCCGGCACATGGGCCCCACTCACCAGAGCGTGGATTGCACTCGCCCGAGTGTCTCCCACGCGCCGTCCAGTGAGCTTCGTCTTCTGTGCCCCAGCTACTGCTAATTCTTGCTAGTTGTTTTGTTGTGTTTTGTTTATTTCTTTTGTATTTTTTTTTTATATGGATTATTGTCTCCTTGTGCTGTATTCGTGTTAGTACATCTCTCTTCTACAGTCCTTGATTTGGATTTTGACAATGGATCTTCGGCTTCATCCTTCTTCCAATGGATGTTGGTTCCAAGTGGAGCTCAAATAGATTTGCCTTAATATGTGCCTATTTTGCTTCTATAACTACTTTGTGCAGCCCTTTAATAGGACCAGGTCACTTGTTTGACACATTTCCTACAATTTGTAATTATTTCACCATTGTTTTAGTTTGTTTTTGATCTGTTGTTAGAGAGCTCATCTCATTTTCTTTTTGAGGTGTTAATGCACAGTTTTTCGATTGATGACGTGGCACGCTTATTGGACTCCTGGTTCGAGTGCTTTAAATGTAGATCGGCCTGCACAATGAGAGAGACAATAGGATCGAGGAGACCGGGGGTAAGCCGGCGGGGCCACTCCGATGCCTAAGTCAGTGTTTGCTGTAGAGAGTAATAATAGAGAGCAACAAAAGCATAAGGGTGCAAAAGTTGACTTACCAGAATGTGTGGGAGTGACTTGTATTATAAGGCGTGGAGTGGTAGTCCCATAACCAGTGACTGACTCTTCCCTAATGTTCTGCGAGGCAGTTTGTTATCGAGAGATTTGAGTAGTTATCAGTCTCAAGATCTGATGAGATCAAGATAGGATTTGATTGTTATGGCATTTTAAATTTCGAATTATCGCAGATAGTGTATCTGATTCCGTGGTTCCAGGTGCTTGGCATTTGAATTGGATAGATAAGATCGGGTCTTATGAATTCAAATTCCTGATCCCTAAATTCTAGGGCTTCGGAGGCCTCGGAAGTCTCGAAGGTCTCGGACTTCTCGAATCAAGAATCCTGGGTCTCAGATGTTCGAGGCCTGAGACGCTCTCGGATGCTCGAGGCCTGAGGCGCTCTTGGATGCTCGAGGCCTGAGGCGCTCTCGAATAGTCGAGACCTGAGGCGCTCTCGGGCTCTGTCGCAAGTGGGCTTTCACTTGGCCCAGTGAACTGTTGGGCCTGTTTTGTAGATTTGATCCATGACCTAACATGAGGAATGCTAGGCTTACAAACACAATTTACAAAAAAAAAAAAAAAAAAAACTTTTACAAACTGATGTGCCATAACATGATTGGATATAAGATAAATTTAAATTTTGAGAAACTAAATTATATTATGCCACATCAATTTATAAATTTGTTTGTTATAAAATGTATTTGTAAACCTAGCATTTTCCTTTCTTTTTTAGAGTTGCACATTCTCTCTTCCTTTGGGATCAAGAATGGGAAGGATCCTCCTCTATAACATTTTTCTTTATTCAATTAGAAAAAAAAAAAGAAAAACATTTTGTTAGGACTTCGGCCAACTCATCAAATCAGACAGGAAAAAGAAGATGTGAGATTCATGTAATCTTTTCCTACGAAATCGCGAAAATACACTCAACTAACAAAATTAAAAACTGTTGAAAAAACTCAAAAGAAATACAGGTGATCATGGGGTGCACTGCAGATCAACCTTCATACAATCAGCAAATGACCCAACTACCACTTGGTGTTATATGATGGCTGATCACCTCATTTTTATTTTATTTTAGTTTAGTTCTTGAATTTAGGATTTATTTTATATTGCCTTTTTTTTTTTAAAAAAAAAAAAAAAAACTATGAGGGTATTTATGTAAATTTAGTTTTTAAATGAAGGNTTTATATTGCCTTTTTTTAAATAAAAAAAAAAAAAAAACTATGAGGGTATTTATGTAAATTTAGTTTTTAAATGAAGGTTATTTTCATCATTTTACATTAAAAAGGAGCATGCGAGTGTCATGCATGCGTTTTTCTGTCTTATTTAACACATTAAACTGCCAAAATAGCTTTTTTCACCAACAATTGATAATTGAAGGGGTTGAGTTTGACGAGTGGTAGTTTGTGAGGACAAACATGTAAATGAATGGTAGGTTGAATATTTAAAAGCCTATATGATTGGTAATTAAGGAGGGTTAAGCGCAAATAACCCAAAACTAATTTTAGGCACTCAATCACACTTTAAACTTTTAGAACAATTGATGATTTAAATACAATATGCAATATAGAGATCGTTTGAATTTTGTCTTCACCATTCATCTATCATTTCAGTTAAATATTACATTTGTTTAGGTTTAAGTATTGAATGAGACTGTTAAAATATTTAATTAAATGCTATAATATACCATTTTTCTATTTCTTCCCCCATGATAAAAAAAGTCGTAATTTAACATACCCAATTAGTCCAAACAATGCACAAATGGACTCCACCTAGCCTACTTAGGCTTTGTTTGGTTGTCATTTTATGCACCAAGTTAGCAATCGTTCAAGGCATATTATACATCTTATGGTATTGATTATGCACCAAAGTTGGACAAATCCCTATTCTATCAATCTTTAAGAGAAGGAAAAGTAGCTATTATTAGTCAACAAGCTATTGAGTATGACCAGCTAACTTTCACCAACAAAAATATCAACATGAGTATCTAGCTAGCCTCAATACTGTCCTCTTCCTTCACAATCCAGCAACACTAAAACCCAAAACTCAAAATCCTTTGGTTGGCGTGTCTGCAATAGTTTTATGTCATTGGAAAATATATATATATATATATATTATGCTTTATGTGTAATAATTGCAACTAGCAAACAGTAATCATTTCACTTAAAATTTAAGAAGTACCATTTACATTACACACATTTCTATTGCGTTTAGAATGTCATTGGATGTTAATCCAATTCTTAACATACATTTGAAAGCAACTAGTTATTGGTTTGTTGAAAGGTTGGGACGGCTCACCTGTTATAGACCTATATGCTTAGAACATATGAGCTATGCAATCCTCTTTTAGATTGTTCAAAGTCTAATAACAGAAGATCTCAATCCCGAATTCGCAAGTCATATAACATAAAGCCATATATACATATATATATATATATATATACACACGTACGTATGTATGTATGTGATAAAGGTGGAATTGGGGGGTCACAAAATTCTAATTTATAGGGCCGAAAGCGGACGAGGCAGAGGCCCAAAAGTACCTAGAAAAGGAAATGGGTTAGGATTTTGGCCCTTTTGGTATCAGAAAAGCTCAAAAGGGGAGTCGACTGTCGAGCCTTCGCAAGGAGTAGAGCCCTGACCCAGTGACCCCTATTGGAATACGTGGCGACCCCTTTAAGTCATTTCATCCTAGAAGAGACGCACAATGCAGAGAAGCATTCACCGCCATGGGAAGCTCCCCATCGCATCCCATCCCATCCCATCCCACATGACAAAAAAATCTATTTATTTTACTTTTAGTCTTTTACACATACACACATACCAAATAAATATATAAAATTAAAAAAGAAAAATTTTAAAAAATATATAAATGGTCGTCCATTCCTTTATTCGTTCGTCACTTTAGGGTTTTCATTGTGGAAAGACTCTCTTTCTCTCTCTCTCTTGCTCTGTAATTCAACCCTAAATTCGCAAGCCTTTTGAAAGAATTGGTTGATGCAGTCCGTAATTGTATAGATTATAAGCGGTATTTTCTCATCAATCGTTTCGTTTCTTTGGTTCTTGTGTGGCTGATTGGAATTCCAATTCCATTTTCCATTTCGAAGAAGAAGAAGAAGAAGAAGAAGAAGAATATAGGGTTTGCTCCAGCTGATTCGATAGCAGAGCTTCGATCGTTTCGAGAATCCGGTTCGGGCAGATGCAGCGTGGGAGCGGATCTCGGAGTGAGTCGTGATCGCCCCGCCCGCCCAGGGGTGGCCGGAGCGAGCGTCGAACCCTAAGGTTTGGTCGCTTTTGTATGGAAACTCGAAGCCGGAAGCGGGCGGAGGCCACGTCAGCAGCGCCCTCTTCTTCCTCCTCCGGTCCCACCACCCGTTCCTCCAAGCGCGCACGCCTCCTCTCATCCGCCGCCACGTCATCTGCCTCCTCTGCCGCTCTCTCATTGATCTCCACTCGCTCCCGCTCTGCAGCCTCTGTCAAAGCTAACGACCACCCTATGGACCCCACCACCGAGTCCTCTGGGTCCCGCCGCCGTGGCCGAAACTCGGATAACAGAGACAATTCCGATAAAGGGAAGGAAAAGGAGCACGAGATTAGGGTTAGGGATAGGGATAGGGATAGGGAAAGGGAGAGGGAAAGGGAAAGGGATAGAGAAAGGGATAGGGATAACGAGCGGAGCTTGGGTTTGAACGTTGATGCGGGCTGCGACGACGATGACAACGATAGCGAGGGCGGTGGAGTTGGAATTCTGCACCAGAATCTTACCTCGGCTAGCAGCGCCCTCCAGGGGCTGCTGCGGAAGCTCGGGGCGGGGCTTGACGATCTTTTGCCATCATCGGCAATGGGCTCGTCCTCGGCCTCGCACCAGAGCGGGCGGCTGAAGAAGATTCTGTCTGGGCTGAGGGCCGACGGGGAGGAAGGACGGCAGGTCGAGGCACTGACGCAGCTCTGTGAGATGCTTTCGATTGGAACCGAGGAGTCGCTGAGCACGTTTTCCGTCGATTCGTTCGTACCTGTGCTCGTTGGGTTATTGAATCACGAGAGCAATCCTGATATAATGCTCCTAGCCGCGAGGGCGCTCACACATCTGTGCGATGTGCTCCCTTCGTCCTGCGCCGCAGTCGTGCATTACGGCGCGGTTTCGTGCTTTTGCGCGAGGTTGCTTACAATTGAATATATGGACTTGGCTGAACAGGTTAGGTTGGTTTTTTTTTTTTTTTTTCCTCTCTTCTATGAAATGATTTGGATTAGTAGGGAATTTGATAATTTCACCTGCTTTGTTGTATATAGTTATAACCGTTATTGCTTTAGAGTGGAAGCTAAAAAATTTGTGACCTTAGAATCATGTATGTGAAACTTATGAAGCATTGCTCAAGTAATGCATTATAAAATTGAAATTTTATATTAAGGAGCATGGGCATTCTGCTTTATTAGATTTGGTTGTGACTATGTCAGTTTAGAGTGGAAGTGAACAAGCTATGCCCTTAAAATTGTGTATGTGAAGCTAATGGAGCATTGCTAAGGTGCTGCATTATGATATTTATGCTTGTTATGATGTTTAACAGTCTCTACAAGCCTTGAAGAAGATATCTCAGGAACACCCGACTGCCTGTTTGCGAGCTGGTGCTCTTATGGCTGTCCTTTCGTATCTAGATTTCTTTTCCACAGGAGTTCAGGTAACTTAATTAGTGGAATTTGAAACCAATAAGTTGGTTCCTTCGGTTGAGAGAGAAGGACACATTTTGCATTTTGGATCTCAATTGAGTAATTCTCATTTTTCTTGTACTTTTGTCCCAGCGAGTGGCATTATCTACGGCTGCAAATATGTGCAAGAAACTCCCTTCAGATGCAGCTGACTTCGTGATGGAAGCTGTTCCCCTGTTGACTAACCTTCTTCAGTATCACGATTCAAAGGTAATGATAGTTATTTAATAGTTTGTGAATTGAGGATTTCCCTTCTGGGTATAATTCCTGCTTATCGTGTTGCATTGTGTTATGTTTGTAGGTGTTGGAGCATGCTTCTGTTTGTTTGACTCGAATTGCTGAAGCATTTGCATCATCTCCGGATAAATTAGATGAACTTTGCAATCACGGTCTGGTTACTCAAGCTGCCTCGCTTATTTCCACCAGCAATTCTGGAGGTGGACAGGCATCTCTCAGTGCTCCTACATACACGGTAAATGCAATTTAAACCTTGCAATTTGATGCTCATATATATTGGAATGCCATCATTGGTAGTTGGAATTAAGACTTTAGCTAAATTGAGATGAGTTTATGTATATTCGAGGGTTTCGATTTTGACTTATTTGGCATGCAGGGTTTAATACGACTTCTTTCCACTTGTGCAAGTGGGTCTCCTTTGGGATCCAAAACTTTGCTTCTCCTGGGTATCAGTGGTATCCTTAAAGATATTTTAGCGGGGTCAGGCATATCAACTAATGCTTCGGTTTCACCTGCTTTAAGTAGACCAGCGGAACAGGTATTGCTGTTATTTAGTGGCTTTTATTATAGCTGGAAAGGGTTGTTTTCATTGCTATATTGGTATATAAAAAGGATTTCTCAGCCGTTTTTTTATGCTTTGTAGAAATTCTATTTGACTTACTCATTACGATTTAAATTGAGTAACAGAACTTGTCTTTATTATTTTTCTGTCTGATATTAATGTTTTTTATATGCTCTGTGGTATTCTTTATTTTAGTTGTCATAAATATACTGACGGGTTATATCAGAGTCTTTGAACCTTGCAATTACCTTTTTAACATTGAGATTTTGAATTTTTCTGATTTTCAATCAACTATGTAGATTTTTGAGATTGTCAACCTTGCAAATGAGCTTCTCCCTCCATTGCCGCAAGGAACCATCTCCCTCCCATCTAGCTCCAATTTATTTGTGAAAGGATCCGTTGTTAAGAAGTCTTCTGCTGGCAGTTCTGGGAAACAGGAAGACGCAAATGGAAGTGTTCCTGAGGTTTCAGCACGTGAGAAATTATTAAATGATCAGCCTGAACTTCTTCAGCAATTTGGAATGGATCTCCTTCCCGTTCTAATACAGGTAAGTTTTTGGTGCGCCTAACTAGTTTCTGATTTATACTTGGTTTAGTTGGTGAATAGTGTTTTTTTCTTTTTTTGGACAAATGGTTTAGTTAGTGAATAATAGTGTTTGTTTATTTTTGAACCAGATCTATGGTTCTAGTGTGAATGGCCCTGTTCGTCACAAATGTCTTTCAGTGATTGGAAAATTGATGTACTTCAGTACTGCAGAGATGATCCAGTCTTTATTAAGTGTGACAAACATATCAAGGTATCCAACTTTAAATGATTAAGATTTCTTCATATGCTCACAGTATACTGTGTGCAAAAAATGCTTATTCTCACTTCATCATTTTGCTTTGCTCTCAAAGTTTCTTAGCAGGTGTTCTAGCATGGAAAGATCCACATGTCTTGATTCCTGCCCTTCAAATTGCTGAGATTCTGATGGAAAAGCTTCCTGGGACTTTCTCCAAGATGTTTGTTAGAGAAGGTGTGGTACATGCTGTGGACCAACTTATTTTAGCTGGTAATCCAAATCCTGCGCAGTCATCTTCTGCTGAGAAGGAAACTGAGTCTGGCCCTGGAACATCATCACGCTCTAGGCGTTATAGAAGACGGAGTGGAAGCACGAATCTAGATGGAGGTGCTTCAGAAGAATCTAAGAATCCTGGTTCTGTAAATATTGGATCACCTCCAAGTTCGGTGGAAATTCCTTCTGTCAATTCCAATCTTCGTATGGCAGTCAGTTCATGTGCTAAAGCTTTTAAAGACAAGTACTTCCCTTCAGAGCCTGGTTCTGTTGAAGTTGGAGTTACAGATGATCTTCTACATTTAAAGAATCTTTGCATGAAATTGAATGCCGGTGTTGATGACCAAAAGACTAAAGCCAAGGGGAAATCTAAAGCTTCTGGGTCTCGCCTGGGTGATAACTCTGTGAATAAGGAAGAGTATTTGGTTGGGGTTATATTTGAGATGCTATCAGAACTAAGCAAAGGAGATGGTGTATCCACTTTTGAGTTTATTGGTAGTGGTGTGATTGCTGCTTTGCTAAACTACTTCTCTTGTGGCTACTTTTCTAAGGAGAAAATATCAGAAGCTAACCTGCCCAAACTTCGCCAACAAGCACTTAGAAGATTCAAGTCATTTATTGCTGTTGCACTTCCTTCCAGTATTGATGAAGCAAGTGTAGCTCCTATGACTATCTTGGTTCAGAAGCTTCAAAATGCTTTGTCCTCCTTGGAGCGTTTCCCTGTTGTGCTGAGCCACTCATCTAGGTCATCTAGTGGAAGTGCACGTCTCTCCTCCGGACTGAGTGCATTGTCTCAGCCTTTTAAGTTGCGTCTCTCTAGAGCCCAAGGTGAAAAATCTCTCCGCGACTATTCATCTAATGTTGTACTGATTGATCCATTGGCAAGTTTGGCAGCTGTTGAAGAATTCCTTTGGCCCCGAGTTCAGAGAGGTGAATCTGGTCAGAAGTCCACGCCGTCTGCAGGGAACTCTGAGTCTGGAACTACACCTACAGGAGCTGGTGCTTCTTCTCCATCTACTTCTACTCCTGCTTCCACTACTCGTCGTCATTCTACTAGATCCAGAGCATCTGTTAATATAGGCGATGCATCTAAAAAGGATCCATCACAAGAGAAAAGCACAAGTTCATCGAAGGGAAAGGGTAAAGCTGTTTTGAGACCTGCTCAAGAGGAGGCTAGAGGGCCTCAAACAAGAAATGCTGCCCGTAGAAGGGCAGCGCTGGATAAAGATGCTCAGATGAAACCTGTAAATGGGGACTCTACTTCTGAGGTATGCTGCTAGTATTCTAGGACTAGAAATTGCGAAAACCATGTTGATCTGACTTAGTAGGAGAATAAATAGAAGACACTTAAGTTTAAAATACTGCCTTTTGATTTGTTTAGCCTATGTTAACTTGATTCTTATTACTGTTTCCTATTTTCTTCCTTGTGTGCCTAGGATTAGTTTGCAAGTGTGACCTCTGTGTTTGTGCATCATAATATATAATTGAAAAATTAAAATAAGTTGAATTGAATGCAAGGACTTTGAATAAAAGTTGAAAAAGTAGAAACATAAAAGGCCAAAATTATCTTACACAAGACATTGATGAAAAGTGCCTTGATGTATCACTGTGACAGTCCTGATACTCGAAATCAAAGTACGCTCTATCATTGCTATATTATGAGAAGTTTGTCTTCCTACTTGAAATGATTTATATTGCTATGATTGTATTTATGGATAGAGATTATGGATGTAATCTTTTTCTTTCTTTAATTTCAAACTTCCAGATTTGGGACCTATTTTTGCATTTCCCACTAATCTCTCCTCCCTTAATGTTAGCTCACGTTTTATTGTCTGGTTATCCCAAATTTTTTGTCTGTCAAATATTCAATTAATGTTTTTTGCACTTTCCAGTAATTCCTTGTATCTCGTGTATTTTTCCCCTTGTTCAATTTAAAAGTAAAGGTATTATTCCAAAATTAATAGTGAAAATGGGTGAGAAAGCATTTAACGTTAGTTTTTAGAATTATGTAAATCGAGATCTTTTAAATATGGAGGGTATAGGTGAGAAAGCATTTAACGCTAGTTTTTTAGAATGATGTAAATCATTTAAATATTTTTTTGATAAGGAGGTTGTATCATTTTGAACAGTTGCTTTTGTGTATATTTGCATTATATTTGTTTCAAGTCAAAACCTTTTAAATATGGATGGTGTGTCATTTTCTCCGGTACCTTTTGGTTGTTTTTAAAAGGTTCTGCATTTAGTCTTCCTCTAGTGCATGATTGTAAGTTAGTGGCATCTTGTTTCAAGAACTCTAATAACATATTTTATCTATTGCTATAAGATTCTGATGTCCTATGAAACATAGGATGTGGATATGGGAGTGTTTCAATATGCTGCTTCCTTTGGTTGGTTGAAACAAATGTGATATGCAAGGTTAGGAAATGGTCCTTGCCTCTTTTTTGGGGTAAGTACAATGATACTTGCTTTAGGATTTGAGTAAAGCCAGAGACCAATCGATAGATATTTTGAAGCTTATGAGGGATAGTGAACAAATAAAATGTCTATGAGGTCTACTCTCTCTCTCACACGCGCATGTGGGCCTTTTGTTCAGGTTGCAGTGTTGGGTACTAATTTTATCGAACTGAATGTTTTCAGGGACTAATTCCATCAGTAATGTTTTGGTAATAAGGCTGACTTAGTACTTGTGGATGCATTGTGCCTCTTGAAAGCTGTTCATAATATTCTATATTTCTTTCTGTTTTCTTTATAATATGTTTCCTGTAATTGGCAATTTCTTCTGTGACATTCTTAACCATCTCATGCAGGATGAGGAATTGGATATATCTCCTGTTGAGATTGATGATGCATTGGTGATTGAAGATGATGATATCTCAGATGACGAGGACGATGACCATGAAGATGTATGTGGCTCTTCTAACCTTTTTTTTTTCCTAGTTGCATTTATGCTTCTCACTGTCTCATATGATTGCAGCTGTCTTTTCTTTCTTTTTCTTTTTTTTTGGGGGGGGGGATATGGTAGTCTTCTATTGTACGTGATATTGTCCATCATTGAGATCACTTGCAAAATGTTTTCTGATGGAATCATCTTTGTTTTCTTCCAGGTGCTAAGAGATGATTCCCTTCCTGTTTGCATGCCTGACAAAGTACACGATGTGAAATTGGGTGACTCAGCTGAGGATAGTTTTGTTGCTCCAGCAGCAAGTGATAGCCAGACTAATCCAGTTTCTGGTTCTAGTAGCAGAGCTGCTACAGTTAAGGGCTCTGATTCTGCTGATTTTAGAAGTGGAAATTCTTATGGTTCAAGGGGTGCAATGTCATTTGCTGCTGCTGCCATGGCTGGTCTTGGATCTGCTAATAGTAGAGGTTTTAGGGGAGGCAGAGATAGGCAAGGGCGCCCTCTATATGGAAGTTTGAATGATCCTCCAAAATTAATCTTTACTGCTGGTGGGAAACAGCTTAATAAGCATTTGACTATCTATCAGGCCGTTCAGCGGCAGCTTGTACTGGATGAGGATGATGATGAGAGGTACGCCGGTAATGATCTCATATCTAGTGATGGAAGCAGGCTGTGGAGTGATATTTACACTATTACATACCAGCGGGCAGAAAGCCAAGCTGATAGGGCTTCTGTTGGGGGGTCAAGTTCTAATACTACATCAAAATCTACCAAACCTGGTTCTTCAGGTTCTAACTCTGATGCCCAGTTGAATCGATTATCACTTCTAGATAGTATCTTGCAGGGAGAGCTTCCTTGTGATCTGGAAAAATCTAATCCTACTTTCAACATACTGGCACTTTTGCGTGTATTAGAGGGTTTGAACCAGCTTGCACCTCGTTTGAGAGCCCAAATAGTTTCTGAGAATTTTGCTGAGGGAAAAATCTTGAGTCTGGATGAGCTGAGCACAACTGGTGCCAGGGTTCTTTCTGAGGAATTTATTAACAGCAAACTTACTCCCAAATTAGCACGGCAAATTCAAGATGCGCTTGCACTCTGCAGTGGTAGTCTTCCTTCATGGTGCTACCAGTTGACGAAAGCATGCCCCTTCTTGTTTCCCTTTGAGACCCGGCGACAGTACTTTTATTCAACTGCTTTTGGGTTATCTCGTGCTTTATATCGTCTTCAGCAGCAGCAGGGTGCTGATGGCCATGGATCATCAAATGAAAGAGAGGTGAGGGTTGGGAGATTGCAGCGCCAGAAGGTCCGTGTCTCTAGAAACCGCATTTTGGATTCTGCTGCAAAAGTAATGGAGATGTATTCTAGCCAGAAGGCTGTGCTTGAGGTAGAATATTTTGGTGAAGTTGGCACTGGATTAGGTCCCACCCTTGAATTCTACACACTTCTAAGTCACGATTTGCAAAAGGTTGGACTTGGAATGTGGAGAACAAATTCTTCCTCAGGGAAGCCTCCAATGGAAATTGATGGAGATCAACATAAAAATGGAAAACCCAATGATGCTGATGGGGACCTTGTCCAAGCCCCTCTTGGGTTGTTCCCTTGCCCCTGGCCTCCAAGTGCTGATACTTCTGATGGTAGCCAGTTCTCTAAAGTGATTGAGTACTTCCGGTTGGTAGGGCGTGTGATGGCCAAAGCTCTTCAAGATGGACGGCTATTGGACCTCCCACTGTCAACAGCATTTTATAAGCTTGTGCTTGGTCAAGTAAGCTTATTAGATCAAGAAAAAACTAACCCCTTTTTTTGGTTAAAATTTTGATGTTGCTATGTTACTGTGTCTATACCTCTATTTTGATCAAGACATTCAATCTTTTGCAGGAGCTTGATTTGCATGATATTCTTACTTACGATGCCGAGTTAGGGAAGACTTTGCAAGAATTGCAAGTCCTTGTTTGCCGGAAACAATATCTAGAATCAACTAGTGCTGATAGTAGTGATGCAGTTGCGGATTTACGTTTTCGTGGAGCTCCAATTGAAGATCTCTGCTTTGATTTTACACTTCCTGGTTATCCAGAATACATTTTGAAACCTGGAGATGAAAATGTATACAACTTACATACCTCGAACATATCTATGTTTATTTTGTCATTCATGATTTTTTTTTTTTTTTTAATTTTTCTTTTTAAATTCAAGATATGCCTGACAAATGCCAATTTATAGGTTGATATTTATAACTTGGAAGAGTATATATCCTTGGTAGTTGAGGCGACTGTCAAGACTGGAATAATGCGGCAAATGGAAGCATTTAGAGCAGGGTTTAATCAGGTTAATTTCTATTCTGATTTTCTTTGGTAGTAATCCGAAGATTGCTATGTCATGTTTCAAAGAAACTGTGAGGGTAGTTTGTGATTGGAGTTATCATTTGTTCTCTCTTCCTTGGCTGATAACAAGTTGAGCCTTCTTTCTACTTCCCGCTTCCACCCCCTTCTCCATGTTCTCCTTTTCTTTTCTGCATTTTGCATGAAATTTGAGTTGTAAAGCTTATTCCTGTGCTAACAAAACTTTTTCTTATGCCCTATGACAATCAGGTCTTTGACGTAACATCTTTACTTATATTTACTCCGCATGAATTGGATTACTTGCTTTGTGGCCGCAGAGAGTTATGGGAGGTAATTTTTTCTTATTTCTGCATTACGAAACATGATTGGAACCTTTTTTGTAGAATGTTATGGTTATACATTATTTTCTAACTTTTGCAGGCTGATACACTTGCTGATCATATAAAATTTGATCATGGATACACTGCCAAGAGTCCAGCAGTAGTTAATGTATGCTTCTCATCCTAGATTTGGTCCAAGTCAGTACTCTGGAAATGAATTTTTACTAAATTATTACATGGTCCTTATTGTGTCTTTTGTGATGTAGTTGCTAGAGATTTTGGGAGAGTTCACACCAGAGCAGCAGCGGGCCTTCTGCCAGTTTGTCACTGGTGCACCTAGGCTTCCACCTGGTGGTCTGGCAGTACTGAATCCAAAACTTACGATTGTGAGAAAGGTATCAGCATAGTGGATTAGATTTAAATGATGTCTGTTGAAATTGTAATTCTGATGCATTTGAATATTTGTCTTAGATTGTTGGCTGTCGCATATATCCACGTTGCTTACTCATATTAATAGTATTCATGCTTGCATATCTTTTGTCCAGCATTCTTCGGCCGTAAGTAACGCAGCGTCAAACGGGACAGGGCTTTCAGAACCAGCAGATGATGACTTGCCAAGTGTCATGACATGTGCAAACTACCTGAAGCTTCCTCCTTACTCTACAAAGGTATTATTATTGATGAAATAGGCCAATACAATACATTAAAATTGTACATAATGATATATCTTTCATTCTTATCCAGTTGTTAATACATTTTTATTACTTCTTAAACAGGAGATTATGTTCAAGAAACTACTTTATGCGATCAGTGAAGGGCAGGGATCTTTTGATTTGTCATGAGTTTTTGGGACTAACCAAGCGACTTTATGTATATTGTATCTCAGCATTGATTTCTCTTGCCTGCGATAATTTTGATGTTGAAGGTCAAATAATGGCTTCTTTTTAGGCGCCTTTCTACAGTAGCTGCATGATCGAGGTCAGTTCCTATCTTCTCATGGTGGCTGTTGTCTCCAATTTTGTTGTCAGGGCCTGTGGTTAGGTCAACCATTTAGACTCTCTTGCCGTCTGCTGCTTGCATTTTTCTTCCGGGATCCTCCATTCTTTCTGCAATACTGCCGCATCAATGCTTTCCTCTATTAATTTTTTTTCCTATTTTTTACTTCGCCATAAGTTTGTATTGGTATCATAAACAATAGCAGTAAACTGTTTTCAGGTTGGATCGCCAAATTTTCAGGAAGCTGTAAAGGGAATTTGGAGAGCACCTTTTCAGCTGCTAGGGCCTGTAAATAAATAGGAAATTGTTCTTTTTTTTAAAAAAAAAATGTTCAACTCATTGATGGTAGGATATACATGTATGGTATGAAATGTTAAAAGGAAAAATAAATAATTTTGAAGTATTATTATGTCTTTTAATTCTATTGAATTTCTTGTTCACATTTTTCCTGCACAAAATACCTAGGTGGGTGTTGCTAGTTTTGGGGAACTTAACCATGTCTTGTGGATTCTAATTTCTATCATCATGGTGAAATCCAACCAAGGCTTCAATTTTTTTTTTGTTGAAATAGAAAAGAATCAAGAAGTGCTCTATGTCGTGCCATTTTTCAGTAATTTAATAAAGGTTGCTGAACAATTTTTCCATCAAAACAACTGGTCTCTAAATTTAAACCTTCAATATTGGTTGGGAGCGGATGTATATTACCTCTGTAGAATACCTACCTCTTTTTTGGGGCAAAGAGGGTACAAATTGGGGTTGGGGAAGGATCTACGCGTTTAGATTGCAACTTTCTATTAAAAACCTCCCCTAGAGAGCAAAAAGCTCTCCTCTCTCGTCTTGTAATCCCTACCCTTTCTCCCAAGCAGCTATGGGGGGAGAGTATCCCTACTCCCTCCCCTCTAATTCCTACTTCTCTCTTCATTTTTTTTTTCTTGTTTGACTAAACTGCCTTCTTGGAGATACCAGTTGCCTTATTGGAGGCCTTGTCCATCTTGACTCTGGTGATTTATTCTACATCAACAATTCTGTTGTCTCCTTCTCCTCAAAAGATGGTCTGGTCATTGCCTCCTCCAACCGCCTGCAACCTCGATTCTGCTTCCTTCTTGAAATCTTTGGATTTGGTTTAAAATCAAATCTATCCATTTCAAGAAGCCACTTGCTTACACGCACCACCCCACATGCTCCTGCACGTCTGTGCCACCCGCTACTGCCAACATCGTTCTTATTTGGCCAACATGCGCCTGCGAGTAGATCTTACTTGCAGGCGCATGGCCCATACGAACTAACTTGTGTGTGTAGCATCCCTTTGCGAGTGAGGGTGGATCTCTTCTACTCTGCCACCTTCCCAGCCCCGTAGTAGGTTTCTTGAAGCCATATTCTAGCTTCTGGTGTCCACTGTTGGTGTGTGGTTTATACGTGCCAATTTCCTCTTGCCTCTCTACTGCCCTCCGTTGCCCCGCTGTCCACCGATACTACTGTTTTTGTGTATTTTTTTAGTTTTGTTGTTGTCTTGTTGTATTTGTGCTCAGATTCAATCTGTTTTTGTACTGGTTTTGTTGCTGTATTTTGTTGTTGTACCTAAGAGAGGTCTCTCAATAATGGTAAAATTATCCACACTGCCATCACGTGTCTCTTGTCTTCTACTGTCTCTGGTGAAGTCCCTGTTGTGCTGCTAGCATCTCTAGACTGGATTGGTTTTTTCTATTTCTATTGTTATTTCCTTTATTTGTAGTGCATTTTATTGTGCACTTTGTATAGTTCAATGGACTGCTTCCAACTTTATGTTCAAAAGCATTTTCGATTGGTCTTTTATTCTCTCTTCCATTTGGATCAAGAATGAGAATGACCCTCAATGGAACATTTTTCTTATTTGCTTAGAAAAAAAAAAAAGAAAAAGAAGAAACTACGCTTTTGGCAATGAGGTTAGACGCGGCTCATCTAGTAAAAATAATATTGTGCCGATGATGCATGAATTTTGTTGAGGAAGAGAAGAATCCCTTGAACTCAATTTGTCAATCTCGACTGTATTGCTATTTGCTAGTTCGGGATGACATAGATAATCACAAGCGATTATATTTGGATCAACAAGGGCATACTAAAAAGAAAATTTTCACTTAACTGTACTTTCGTCAATTTTGCAATTACTTTATCAGAGTATAACATATCTCAATTATGAGTATCAAATTTTTATTTTTTTGTAATGTCATCTCTTTGTTTGGTTTTTCCGTTAAATTTTAACAGATGAATGTCAAAATTATCAAAATACCATACATTGATTTTTGTTCAAAAAATAAAAAATTGCAAAGATTCAAGTTTTGGTAAAGATTTAACGAAATTTGTAAAAATACCCATGCCTGAATCTTTGCATTTAATGACTGATTTTCATTGTTATGTTATCTTAATTGTATAATAATCGTATAGAGTCTCTTAAATATAATTTCTCAATATTCAATTAATTGCCTACAATTCTATTGAGTTAACTTCGAATAATTCTTTGATAGCTAAGGTGGCTTTGGCTGCTACTTTTGAACCTTATTCCTAACTGATCTTCTTGCAAGCTCATCACATGGCTAAATGGGTTAGTGCACAATTTAGCTAAATAGGCTGTTTCTACCCGTCAAAGTGGAAGCATTCTTGTATTCTTTTCCACCCATAGGTGTTCCTAATACTAATAGTGACTTAAATTCCTCCTAGATTTATTTATTTATTTATTTTTATTATTATTTACATGCTTCCGAAAAAAAAGAAGGAGCAATCTATTTACTTATTTACAAGACTAGCAAACTTTAGATTAGTCATTGTTAATAATAATAATAATAAATCTAAAAGTAGATTAACAATGTCACATCAGCATAGTGAGATAGTGGTGTAGTATATAACATTACTCTAAACAAAATGTTCGAGATGCTGTTATGTATTTCCTTCGTTTTATTATATTTAACGGTATACATGATACCACGTCATTTAAAATTTTTAGATAATTGTGAAAATATAGTCATCATGTAGCAACATATACACCATTAAATATATGAATTAATCTAATGTGTACCATGGGTTATGGCCTCCTTTGACTCTGCTATTTTATTTTGGATATATTCAATAAGTGAATTGGAAATTTTCTTTTTTGATTAATGTTTTATAAAATTTGTTCTTTTTAATAAATACCTTTTTTCCCACAATTATTTTTCATCCGGTCGAAAGGATATTATGAATGTTTTGATATTTCGAGTGCACTAAGGTGCTTTATTCTGCTCCATTGTGGTGGATTTAATTCAGTCTTTCTTTTGCTTCTTGTTTACAAAAACTTTTTGATATGTAAATTAGGCAAGTGAAATCTAATGGAACCTAGAAGTTTTTATTTGGTTTTGCTTCCAAAAATACATTCTTAAACATCCAACTCTTTCCCGAGTTCATCATCCCGAAAGGACGTAATACAAATTTTGGGTACATACCTTTGAAAACTTGCTTACAAAAAGAGGGCGTCCAAAAACTTATATACATATGGTTAAATTGTACTTACACCATGTAAGATACTTAGGGTCGTAAGTCGTAACAGGATACAAAGACGAAAGAACTACATGCTTGAAAAAACATGGAGTGTTTCAAGACAACATGACAAGATTGCTTGGAGAGGAAACTTGCACCTCCAATGGATGAGTTTTCAGTTAGTATATTTGTGAGTGGATAACACAAAAAATGTTGAATATAAGCACGAATTTAAGTACTCATATACTACTTAAAAAAATATATTTGAATCTCAATAACTCTCAAGTCGACTTTTCCATTGAAACTACCATAAACTTGACATCACTGTTCAAAGTTCAAACCAGTGATTGCAAACACTCGTTCAACTCCATTTGATTTATTCTCTAATTCTTCTTGCGCTCACACTTCACTTGTATGGCAAGTGTCTTTTTGATATCTGGACATGCATCATTGTTCTTGATGAAAAGCTCTCTCTCAATTGGAACTGAACAGCTAGATTTTCCCTTGCAATGCTGCTCAGAGCCAAAACAACAGAATAATTAGCATTGAATTGAATAAGATTTATGTAACAAGGTAATTACATGTTGGAAACAAGCATGCATGATGTTTTACCTGTTCAACAACCTCCTTGGCAACGGGAGCATTGCATTTTCCCATAAAGTAGTTTCCACAAACGCCATAAGGATCACCAAAGCTAGCAAACTGCACAGCAACGATTTCCTTGTTGTGTGGACATTTGAGATGAGCTGCTGGCTTCACAACATCCAAAACAGGTCTGATTTTGCTGTCCTTCCTTTGCCATGACCTCACATGGGGTGGATAGTACTCGGTTATGAAGCTACAGATGGTGTCTCTATTGACAAGAAGGATGTCCATTTCTTTGGGGTTCCCTTTCTCCTCCTCCAATACAACAATGAGATTTTCTGATGGCTTTATGAAGGATCTTGGGATATGGTACCTAATGAAAAATATTCCAAATTTAGATTGCTTTTCATCCCTATGTGTAGTTTTACCAGCAGCAACTTAATTTACTTACTCTGATTGAGAAGGCTTTCCAAGAGGAGAGAGGAAGGACATCCAGTGACGGCCAATGCTTTTACCATTCACCCAAATCATTCCCTTGCCCATACCTCTCATCCTGATTGCAATTGGGTCTTTCCCTTCAGGAGCATCCAAATATGCCTGCAAACAGGAATATATATATATATATATCCATAAAAATGCTTTTCCAAATGAAGTTTCTTTCAACAATTTACACCCTTTTCAGTTAGTTCTACTGCTGACTGCTGAATAAGAACTTCAGTGGAAAATATTTATCATAGCATTACCTTGTACCATGTAAGAGCAGGTCCTTGTCCCTTGGCTTTCTTCCAGTCTACCCTGTGTGATCCTGACTGAGTGAACACTTTAAGCTTTTCTCCTGTTAGGCCAACCTGCAAAATGGGCATTTCAATATTACATCACCTGTCAGCTATTTTTGAGGTTTTTTTTTTTTTTTTTTGGGAGCAATTATGAGTTTGTTGGCACCTGATGCCCCCAACCATTCATTGTCAGATCGAGAGTTCCGGTGTTCAAACCTAGGATGGTTATAGCACGAGGACCGGCAAACCTGTGCTCCATGTAGGCTCCACTATCCTTCACAGGTAAAGAACAATTTGTAAGAATATAAATTAAATGATTAAATGAATCTTTTCTTATCGGTTTAAGTTTAACACAGCTTGTAAGCGTCTTTTCTAAAATCCATCAAAGTTGAACAATGAAAAGGTGTAGGAGCTACTTACTGGGAGTCCCACTGTCATGGCAAGCAGTGATATATGATTAACACCAGGCTTGAAGTTCACGGCATGCTCAAAGACAAAGCTCTTCTCGTCATGGCTCCCATGTGCCGATCCTGAAAACCACAAGCACAATTTAGTTATAAATGAAAATTTTTATATTTAACAAGAATGTGTGTCCTGAATTATGTGTTCTCACCAACATATTCGCCATTCACAAATGCCTGCAAGGCATGGCCGAGACTTGAAACACGTAGCACTGGGAGAATATCAGGCCGCATTGGCAAATCATGGGGGTCCAATTCTATGCTGCAGTAATTATATGCAGAAAAAGTCAGATTTTTATATATATATAGCTGAATCCTTCAAGAGAATTGACTAAAACTGTGGCAAGAATCATTTTTTAGTAAAACGTGCATTTAGTATTTATTTTTGGCTAAGAGCATGTTTGGAATTGTGCTTGAGAAATAGAGCTTTTAAGTCAAAAAGCATTTTTAGCCATTTATAGAGTAAAAAAGTAAAAAAAAAAGTGTTTTCGAGATTTTTTACCAAACATGCCAGCTTTTGTTTGACACAATTTTTTAGATACTAAAAATACTTTTAAGCTCTCTAACGCATCCCAAACGAGCACTAGGTATTTATGAAGAACGTTTTCTATTAAAATTTGTATTGTTATAATAGTTATGAACTGCTCACAAGGTGTTACTTACCTAGTGGTGTACCATGCATAGTCTGTGGTATCCTTCAGCAGGCTATAGAGCTCCTTTGGTTCCCTGGAATCAATTGGCAATTGCTCGACAGTTGGGATGACTTCTGGGGACATCTTCCATTCAAGGTTCTTTGCAACCTTTGATCTCTTAAGGTTTCTTGCATTATGTTGAGCTACAATCTGTTTTTATATAAGAGAAGAATCCCTATCTTAGACATTGCCAGACATCCAAATATGAGGTAATCAGCTCCTTTTTCTTCTATGCTATAGATAGAGACATGTTAGAGATCAGGAGTTACTGTTAGAGTATTGAAGACCACAGTCTTGCAATCAGGGAGAATGCTAATGGAACGCGGTGGCAGGTAATAATCCACACCCCTGAAACTAGCAGTTGCTGCCTCTTTTGAGTTGTTGTTGGCCAAAAATGCAGCACAGACATTTGTTCCAGGCGTCTCATAGAGTCGAGCCTGCATAGTAGAACACCTTAAACATATTAGTGGATGGTGATCGATGTTAGAATATAAATTAAATGATTAAATTCATCCATATGTAAGGTAACATGTTAGAATATAAATTAAATGATTCAATTCCTCCATTCTTATCAACTTAAACTTTTGGGATAAATTCACTTTATATTTAGAGACCTACCTCAATATCCCTGCCCAACCTTTGGACACTAGGAACACCCCAAAGCAGAGCCTTTTTGCAGAGATTTAGAGCCCTGTGCAAGTCCTTAAGGTGACCCCATTTAGGTTCCCTCTGCAAACCTGCATTAAACGTGTGAAGTTTCTTTATGCTTGAGCAACCTTAGGTTTTTTTTGAGTCATAAAGATACTTGAAATGATCATTACCATATTCGTCAAGAGGAGCTTCGTCATAGTAGCGAGTTGTTGTGAAGACAGCACTTGTTCTACCAAAGTTTGTACCACCATGGTACTGCAAATCATGAAGGAAGGTGATTTGTGATGAAGAACAAAAGCCATTCAGGTAAATTAACAGATTCTCTTAAGAAAAATTGGAAGAAGGCCCAGTAATCTTCCAACCATATAGTAGTTGATCAGAGTTCCGTTCTTTGAGAAGAAGCGGGCAACTGAGTAGGCAATATCTTCTGCTGCTCTTTGGGATGGAGGGTCTCCAAATACTCTATACCTGTAATTACACAACAGCAATTGGAAAATGTTAAATCATCACTTACCCCACTTATCCGACATTTGCTCTGATAACATGTTAAATCACCAATTATTCCAAATGTTAAGCGGATAAAAAATGATAAATTTTCTAACAAAAAGCATTAACAATATCGCTAAGAAGCCAACAAACAGTTACTTAATTTAGCATAGAAATCAAACCTAGAACCTTTTAAGCTTGATTTATCTCTCTATTGTGTGTGTTGATGCGAGTTTGTTTATGATGCTCTCTTCCTTTCTTGTCGAGTGGTAATATGGTGCTTTAAATGGCCCCATATTAAGTGGCTACATTTTATGGCCACTAACACTAAGAATCTGTTTGGAATTTCGTTGAGAAATATAACTTTTGTTTATAGAAAAATTCTGAAAATGCTTTTTAGAATCATTTCTCAAGCCCTTTAACACGATCTCATACAGACTCTAAGTAGTGGTTCAATGACAATCACTGAGGGGTATACTCACTGAGCAGTCCAGTTTTCAGTCCATAAAGAAGGCTTGGAGGGTTTGTTTGGCCCTGTGAAAGTATCGCCGCAGTGCCTTCCATTGCAAGTATTGATCTGCACGTCAAAGAGTGTGCTTTTAGTCCTAAGATGATCAGAAAGACTCATAAGACCTTCTTCTTTGGTTTCTTTTCTTGCTGCTCATTTCTTGACATGCACTTTCCAGAGATAATTTAATTAAAGTGTCTCTTGGGAACTCAAAGGTTAATTAGCGCATGAAAGATTTTGCAATACTCACCACTGGATCAGGAGCATCCTTCTGCTTGCACATGATCCATGGAACTCCAGTTTTCAACCCGACTGCCATGTTTGCTGCCCACTGAACATATCTTCTTCCCAAATCTCTATATGCAAGTTGGATATGGTTGTATTCATTTTCAATCTGCGCCATAAGATAATGAAGAATCAAAATTAATAAGATCATAACATCTCCTATGATTATATAAATAGCCAAAATTAATTAGAACACAACCAAACCTGTGATAAAATGATAGGGCCTCCTTGTGAAGCAAATAGTTTCTCGTCTTTCATCTTCTTTATAATCATCTTCACATATTTTTTCATGTGGTTCTGCAAATGGGAAAAATCAAGTCAGCACATCTTACAAGTGTGGTCATCCCCACACCTAATCATCTCCATGAAATGAGGTAACTTCCATAGAGGTTGTAAAGGAGAAATAACGCAGCTCTTGGTGAAGAGTCGCATTGCATTCTATAAATACATATGGGGTTAGACAGATTTCACACAATTTATTTTGACTATTATCTTTCTCTTTGTCCTCATGAATTCCCACCCCAATAGGAAGATCTTTCCAACTTATCTCTATTCTATTTTCTTATAATTCCTACAATGATGATATCAGAGCATTGGGTTATATAGAAGACAAAGATAAACATAGAGAGTCAAAAATCATCTTGCAAGAAGGATCATCAACATGCAAGTTTTAGTTTCGTATCCATAGATTGCCAAACCTAGAAAAGCCATTAACAATCACTTTGGATGGTCTAAAAACATTGACACACTAAAAAGAAGGTACCAATATATAGGAACAAGATTATTGGAAAAAGTTGTTTTGTTCTTCAATATAAAAACAGAGCATTTTTTCAATATTGGGACTAATGGTGATTTAACACGTCGTTAATTAAGTACCTTGAATGGCGTGTTAGCGGTACGGAATACAATGCCAGGGATCTCTCTTAGCCAATATGGAAGCCCTCTGAAGTATACATTTCAAAACAACTGAATTTTAGAGAGAGTTAAAGTAACATAGCACTGATAGCAGCTAGAAAATCATGCAAGAGGAAAAAAAGAAAGAAAGAAAGAGAGAGAAATCAAAACATTAAAACACACCCATGGTTCCATTCAGCTTGGATGAATGGTCCAACCCTTAGGGTCACATACAGTCCTTGCTCCCCGACCAGCTTGATGAATTTCACCAAATCGTAATTTCCATGAAAGTCGTACTGCCAAAAATTCAGAACATCATTGAAGAGTTGGACTAACAAATAGAGGTAAATATTCTGACAACGAATTCAAGAACAGTTTCTGTCTGCAACACTTTGTTTTACCTGTCCTTGCACAGGCTCATGAATGTTCCAAAACACATAGGTTTGAATGTTATTTAAACCTCCATGTTTAGCCTTTGAGATAAGGTCCGGCCACATCTAAAACAACCCAATTCCACCATTGAAACTCAACCATATATCAAGAAAAATATTAATTTAAAAGGCCGAAAAATAAACAATATATATGTTATTTTTTAGATTGTTATACGAATTTCATACAATTGAGAGAACATGAAAGTATTGATCAAAAAGTTGATTTTAGTTATATAACATTCGTATAACAATCTATGTTAATAGGAGAATTAATTAAGTTTGATTACTTAACATCCAAGTTACCTCCGGGGTACTACGAGGGTAATGGATAGAACCCGAAAAAAGAAGCTCTCGTTTTCCATTGATGATCAAAGACCTCCCGTCGTAGGTCACGCCCTGAGAGTTATTCCCGTCATGGCCAACCGCGGCGGAGACCGTAAGGGAAAGAATGGTGATCAGCAAAAGCACGCGGCTTGGCACCGCCATTGTAAGCTCTTTCAAAACTATAAACCCTAGACCAGTTGTTGGTATTAGTAGAACGATATAAATTCTAAGGAAAATGAAAAAAAGAACAAAGAAAAAAAGAAGAAGAAAGAATAAGCAATTTTGGAGCCAATACGGGAACCCTCCTTCTTACGTGGAGGAGGTACCCGGAAGCTGAAACAGAAACTCCATGAAAAGGCAAAGATATAGGACGATGAAAGGGTCAAAATATAAAGGGCTTGGAGGAAACCTCGGACTTGCCATTTTGGATGTCTGTTTTGATCTCTTGGTAGTCATTTGCTTTGTAGAGTTGTGTGCATGTGTTTCTTTTTATTAAGTAAATATATATATATATATATTTTTTCAATCTTTGTTAATTACTTCACTGTCGTCGTTGCTATTCTTGGGAGACTTTCATGGAGGTTTGAACGAGAAACCAGACTCCATAACCATAACAAGAACTCGGAATTTTGGCGCGCACATCAAGGAAATAAGTTTTATTACTCTTGCGTATGTTACCTCTAATATATGTCGATTAAAGCGGCAGTCGACAGAGCTATGATTTTCTTTTAGACGAGTCAAAATTAAACAAAAATTGATTTAAAATACTAACGAAAGTTGTAATATTCTAACCAATCCGTTTATTCTTTGACCCATGTTGGATTAAAATGATTCAATATTTTTTCAATTTGTGTTTTTGGACAATCATGGTTACTGAGTTGAAAATGTCCTTTTTTAGATATATTCGCCAAATTTTGTTTTCTTAAGCAATAATCTATTCGTTAAATCTACTTCGACATGAGTTGGTTTACAATTGATTAGAGCTCAATGGAATCATGGTTGTTTTCTATACTTTCTGGTAACTACAAGTATATATTTCATACTCTTCTCAATTGTTGAACCGCTTGAAAAAGAGAAATTTGACTAATTCTAATAACTTTCGCAAATTGTAAATTGCAATGGACTGTGGTATATTGTCGAACTTGCTTCAAACTTTAACAAATTTGAAATCAGTTAGCAAATCCCAACACAAAATTGCAAGTTTTTGTTTTGTTTTAATGGTTAATTTAGTTATGGTTGACTTATATAGTCTTATATTTACTCTTCAACTTGAACCTGATACGTGACATTTGTGGTTGACAATTTTTAATACGGTCCACGAACTCAACACATAATTAGCGGATTATTATTTAGGAGTCTTACCTATTTAATTAATTAATTAAAGGGGTCAGGTTAAAATCGACACATATAATCTTATATTCATGCCTCAATATAACTTAAACTTGACATGTGAACACAAATGGTCACTCCTAATGTTGGTCCTCTTTGCTATATATACAACCAATAAGAAGTGCAATCCTTCTCATCGTGGGGGTTTTATGATGGTTTATGAAAAAATTAAGATATTATGAAATTGACAAGACATTGATCAAGAATGAAGCCCTTGTGATTATTTATAGGGAGTTCACAAGAAGTTGATTATGTGAGCAATTCTAGAGAATAATGTCCCTAAGAGGTAGCTCAATCGGTTGTGATTACGCCTAATGAAGCGAATGTTACTACTTCGAATCCCTCCTCCCCCTTTTGTGCGGACCTGTCAAAAAAAAAAAAAATCTAGAGAATAATATGCAAATTAATTCAAGATTTACTTTGATTAATCAATCCCATAATTTACTCATAATGATCATCATAATAAGTGTGCCCTCCTTCGTTATGCCAAGATTTTTTCTAAATTAATTTGGATTTGAACCCTATTGTTAATCGGAAAGGATCCTTTCTATTTACCTATTGTTAATTGAGGGATTTTGAAATAGAGAGGATCCTTTTATTGTAATCACATTATTTTTAATGCAAAATTACATTTAAGTCAATATTTATTTTTTATTTTTTACATTTAAGTCAATATAAGTCATGATTATATATATAAGTTACATTTTTCTTTTTGGGTCAGTAAGTACTATGTCTATATTTATATCCATAAAATATATAAAGACGCAAATAGTTTTTTTTTTTTTTTTTTGCTTTGCTTTACGAAAAATATCAATATATCTAAACTAATAGACAATATTTATTTATCGGACATAGTTTTCCTTCAAACTAAATTGAAGGAAGGAACTTCCTTCAACTCAGTTTATAAAAATGACATGTATCTATTTTTTTAACGGTTTTTTTAGGCATTAGCATCAAATTTGAAGCATTAGCACCAAATTTATGAGGCATTAGCACCAAATTTAGGATGATCAAATCCATTTTGAGTGATATCATCCCTAAAGGGTTAACCTTCTACCCTTAGATTTTAGTTTTGAATCCAAAAACAAGTTTTAAAGCATTAAAACCTAACTATTAACTCATAAAAATTAATCGGTTGGCAAAAAAACGGTACTACAATTTTATTTTTTCTTAAATCATGTTCTATGTAAGACTAGGAGAACGTCAGGAGAACACTATGGGGAGAACCCCTAGCAAACCCCTTATCTAATAAAGTCTACCTAAAGGCTTTGGAAGGTTTTTGTAATTCCACAAGAAAGTGCTTTATAAAAAAAGAAAAAGAAAAAAGAAAACCCTAGACCTAGGATTAGCATTTTGTTGGTATTGATTATTGAATCCCTTTAAACGACGCCGTCAGGGTGTTTTCGTTTTTGTTTCCCTCCGCTAAGTTCATCTTTCCCTCCACAAAACTAAACAAATCTCTCTCTCCGGGGATTCATCATTTATCGACGCATAGCAGTCTCACTGAGGCGCAGAGAGAGAGAGAGCCACCAATGTTGAACCACCAAGACGACCTGGACCTCCTTCTCTCCCTCCAAGAGAGAGTTTTGGAAACCCCTCCTGGTTCTCCTTCACCTCATTCGCCAGGCATGTTTTTGTATTCTTTTTTTTTTTTAGCATTTCAGCACCGAAGTTTGTAAATTTTCTCATGCAATTGTAATTTTCCACTCTGTTCGACCAAAATTAGATCTGGGTGTCCCTCAGTTTTCTCTAATACGCACTGTATATGTGTCTGTGGGTGTGTTAGGTCTCTGTTTTTTGGAAAACAATTTATGGGTGTGTGGCAAATGGCCTTGAATTTTCAGGGTACCTTTCGGATGATGGATCGCAGAGGCGAGCTGGGGAGGTGGACATGTCTGTCTTCAAAAATGCTGTGCAAGACTGCCTTGATTACGAGCCCAAGCCGGTTCAGAAAGCTGGAAAATTGAAGGAATCCAAGGCCTCCAATGATGCTGAGGTTGAGAAATTCTCGGGCTTGCGGATAAGGTCAGTGATACTATTCTTATCGAAGGAAAAAGAAAGATATTAAGCATCACTTTTGGGTGGGGAGGGTAGTGCTGTTGAGGTTAAAGACCTTTCATTTTCGTTGTTTGGGATTGTATAGCCTAATACAGTGTTTTTACTTGGGTAAGGTAGTTATTCGGATTAGCTTAGGCAATTCTTTTGTTTTCTTTTGGAATCTAAGAGAATTACATTTTAATTTTATTTGCAGTTCTCTGAGCAACTTCCAAAGTGGAAAATTAAATGTATAGCAATTTGGAGGTTTTCAAAATAGTTTAATGTTTATTTATTTTTATTTTTTCAGGAAACAATTGGTCAGCCCGGCAGAGCTCAGGGAGCGGTTTTCAGACATTCGATTTGTTCGGTTACCAACTATAAAGTATTAAATTTCGCTTCACATTGTATACACATGCATTGATGATTAAGATTTCTGAAGTGATTCTCTTGCTTTAGAAGATAATTTTTCTTTGGTGTTGCTTTTATAGGCAAGAAAAGTACAAAATGTTGCTTGAAGCTTAATTTGATTTGAATTGAATGTTGGTAGTGATTTTAGATGTTGGGTATGCTGTAGGAATTTGTTGGTAGGGGACACTCTATCGGGCTGTTGGGCAACTGTTGGAGTGTTGACCGAGAAGGGGGCTCCAAAAACCAGTTCTACGGGGAAGAACTATTGTATATGGAAGGTTGGGTGTCTGAATGAAAATACTGTTTCCCTTTTCTTGTTTGGTGATGCTTATCAGAAGAACTGGAAGGAGCAGGCTGGAACAGTCTTTGCATTGTTCAATTGTGCTGTACGCAAGGATGCAATGGTATCAGCTTTTCATTACCAAGAGTGTTGTGTTTGTTAAGGTTCACCAATATGTTACAATTGTCCGTTTGTTTTTGCAGGGTACGGGGTTTTCTGTGAGTGTGTATTCTCCTAGTCAAATTTTAAAGATTGGCACTTCAGCCGATTATGGAGTTTGCAAGGGAAAAAGGAAGGATGGGATGCTGTGCACGCTAGTCATAAATAAGTATGTTAGGGGAACTCCTTACATCTCCTTGTATTATAGACTAAAATGGTCATAACAATTGCTTTTGGGTGTTGTGCTCAAAATACACTGAGTTTTCTGAAATCATCTGTATTTGTTAATAATGGTCGGGGAAATATTTGTGTTGTTGCTTGTGGTCTAAGTTCAATAATTGTTTCATTATATGGCTCCAGCTCATTTGTTTCGTGTATTAGTATGCACACAGGTTGATGGCCTTCCCTCACACATTAAATTGTGTATTTTATTTTTAATTTTTTGTTTGTTTGTTGTGAAACAATGATGATGGTTCTGCTTTATTGTTCTCATTCAATAGTTGTTAAAATTTTGCCTTATATTCTCATCCTTGATTATATTTGATAAACTTATAAAGCATACCTAAACATCAGAATCAGGGGTTATAAGTTCATCACAATCTGGAGCAGAACTCAATCATGTGCAAGATATTTGGTTGGCTTGGTTTACCAAAGGTTGTTTGCCAAGTCAATTGATTGGTTCTTCAGGATAGCAGTTACATGGATATGTATGCAATCTTAGGACTGAGTTGGCCTTATACTCTTATTTTTCACTAAATTACTGGTGTGTTCCTTCAATTCATAGTGGTTTCAGGATAAACAAGAAAAATGTGGGACATGGGAAGTTTCCGAGGTACTTGAATGGAATTGATTTCTTAGGTCAGCTCATTAAACATGGTGCACTGGCAAGTCAGATATTGTCAAAGTTTCAGACTGACAATCTCTCTTTCCATGGAAATAAACTTAGCCAGGCAATATATGCAGCCTGAAATGTGTCATTTGCCATGATGAGTTGGTTCTAGAATAGCTTCTCTTAACTACTTTTCACCAATAAAACATATAGAGAATATTATGAGTTGAATGATCTTTCCATCAAAAAACACTGTAGATATGTTGAATAGATAGCACTAAAAATGGAATCTCCTATCTCTGGAGAGGAGAATTTCTCATGGTCTCTTGGGATGATTATGTATGCTTTCTCTGGTTACTTTTCATAGAGCCATAAGTCAGATTAAAAGAAAAGGATTTCTGGTTTGCAGTTTCTTTGAATATTTTGGGAAAATTGCAAAATAATAAAATGGTATTCTGCAACATTAGTACAACTACTTTTACTTGATAAATTCAAGTCACAGGAATAAGTTTGTGAGAAGCATCTTATAGTGCATTAGAGAATCATGTTATGTTTTTATTAGTGAAAGATGAACAAAAGCAAGAGATTACTTCTTTTAACTTACATCAGAGGTCTTTGGTTGAAATGTCATGAATTTATTCATGGAATTTTTATAATGTGCATCCTATCTGGCAAATTCACTATCTTAGTATATTGCAACTTGGCCAATTGTCTTCCCATTGGTAGCTGCATCCATATTCCATTTTTCAATGTGGTTCTGTATTCTTTTCTTGAAATATTTATCTAATATAATATTTTGTACCATTGATCTCTTCATATCTCCTTACCCACGGAATTTTCTAATATCTTGAGTCTTTGTGTTAAATCAGACGCAGTGGGATATATTGTAAATATCATAAATCGGTAAGCAGAACTGTTCAATGCCTCAATCTATTTGACCAATTTATTTTTAAAGCTAACCATCTTTTTTCTTTTTATCTCTTGTCATGGAAGTACTTACCATCTGTTTTATTTTCCATAGAAAGCATCAGAGAAATATTTCACAACACGAACTGAGCTCAAGGGAGGGTAGGTGATTAATGTCTAACAGTATTCAACTTTGTTGGATAGGACATACCAGTTGAATATGCTTGCATCATTTGTCTTTAGTTTCTTTTAATGGGTGCCTTCAACTTGTTTGTTACTTTAACAGGAATCTAGGAACTGCATTTAGGGATTCTCTCAACTCGGAAGGGATTTACATGGTTGATCCTTTAGCTGACAGGACAAACTTCAAAAAGTCCGCGCGGCCAGTAAAATTACTGTCTGTAGAAGGACTTAAAAAGGCATTAAGGTTTGTCATAGATAGGATTTATTGATCTAATGTGAAAAAAGCACATGCTGTTATAACGGATGTCTGATGGGTTTGCTTATTGTACTTGTATAAACAGTAATGCAGGTAAAGTGACTACAAATGCAAACTCACAAGGGATAAGGTTTCTCACTGAAATTACAGGTTTAAGATCGCAGGAATTGTATCTTATGCTCATTGGGATTCCATGAGATTTCCTTCTGAGATACTCTTTTAACTTTTATCTTTTAATTGCAGGGAAAATGGGTTCAAAAAATACAAATAAAGAATCAATATTGCCAAAGCAACCCATCAACAATACAGAGAAAAGGTGAATCATGCATTGGATATTTTATCAATCGTTGTGATATTCAAGCCATTGGTGCTTGCTTTCTATGTTATTGAAGGTTCATCTATCATTGCCCAGGAAATCATCTACCATAAAAGCAGAATCATCTGTAATGAGGAATCAGCAACTGGACGCCAAAAGAAAGAAAACTGAGCAGCAGGGGCTAGGTGTGGTAGACAAAATTAAGCAGAATACAGGAAAGTTGATTGAATTAGATTTTGTCAGTTCAGATGAAGAATTGTGAGTGTCCTTTGTTAAGATCTAACTCCTTGGTGGTTGCAATTCCATTTATGGGAGGTAGCATCTCAGAACCATGGATTTATATTTGATGGTTGTGAACTGCAGCTCTTAAAAGATGCAATTTGGTGGAAATATCTATCCTGAGGACTCAATCAGAAGATCCATTATTTTTCTAGAATGGAGTCTGATTAGAAAATGGATATCCCTTATATATACAACAAACGCTTAGTCCTGTGAGGGAAAGAATTGAGAAAGTTGCAGTCTCCTGTAAGATTCTTATTGTCCTATTATTTCCTGTAAGGAATTCACATTCCTTTAATGTATGAATCAAATTTAATGCTTGGAGTATGTTGTAAGATCAAAGACTTTGCAACTTGTTACATACATGTATCAAAGACTTTAGTGGAGAGCCCCTCTTTTTTTTTCTTTTTCTTTGTTCCCAAGTAAAGGACTTGTAAACCTTTGCCTACGAAAGAACTTGTGCAACTTGCCTCCACAACTCTTTTAGTGTAATGACCTCACTCTTATGGAAAGAAAACCTATATCTAACATAGATTTGGATTGGGTGCAATTAATTGCCCGAATTGCATACAATAAAAGCTCTCTCACATCATGCAATACATGCAATTAATTGCACCCGATCTCCTTCATCTAACATGATAATCATGAGGTTCCTGGTGGTAGGCTGTCATAGATGATGACATGCTGGTAGTGACATGACATCCCATCCCACCAAAGTAGGGAGTAGTGAGGACACATGTTTAGACAAATAAATCAAATTATCCGCTAGTCAATGGGTGGTGGTGCAGTAGGAACAAAGGTTGTCTTGTGGGCATTTTCCCATATAATCAATCAAAAAAGAGTTTGATTATGGCTTATTAACTGCTTGAATTGTTGTGCCATATACAAAGATAGGGGGAATCCAGAGGCAGTAGGAGGAGGGTTGGTCATCCATGCACATGGAGTTGGTATTGACCTCTACCTTTTGTTTATGCTTTTATTCAACACATTAGTTGTCTCTATTGTTGGCATGATCAGAAGATTAGGGTCGTTAAAAATTATTAATCTTTTTTTCCACAAAGTATCAATGACAGCGTGTTTCTTACTAAATCATAGGTAAGCTTCAAAAACCTTAGCAGTTTGTTACTGCATGCATGATGTCTTATTAGGTACTTAACATAATACAATAATCAGATCTGGACAAGGTGTTCGGTCATGGTTGTTAGTCATGAAAGTGACTTTAAATGGTAAATTTATGTGATTAAGCAATGGAAACGTAGTCACTACGTTTGCATTTGAATGTGCTGGCAGTTGACTCTTATAAAAAGTTCTAGGTTTAGAATAGTTAATACGACAATAATATAAGCAATTTATTCCGGACAATTTTTTTTCAAACTGGGTTAGAACAAATATCTCTAATCCAGTCTATTAGATTAACATATGTAAGAATCGTGTGCTCGAAGAATGAATGATAGTTAATAGATTTGGAAGAAAACTTTATCCACCCTAGAATTCCATGCAATATCTTTTTGACTTTTGCTTCTTACCCATGTTCATTTCTTTGGAGGTTTGTTCACAGATTAGATTTTCTTTTCCTTTCTGGTTTTTGCTTAATTATGAGTTGGGATGAGGAGGTCCATACCCAATCACACTAGCAGAACACATCATTCATTCAATCACTCTGATTTCCTTGAGTGGATGGACCAATTAACCACTCTTAACGACCACCCTTTTCATAAAAGGATTTTTAGGTGGTTCAAGAGTCGATTTGAATGTGATGGGTCAAGAAACTCAATAAAACAAGGGCCATCCCAACCAAATCAGCTTGCTCATTCAATCATGTATTTTGTCTCATTGGTGGCTGGGTTTGCTATACATTATTGGGTCCCCATGAAAGCTAAGGATTCCCAACCATCACCACTAATGGATCTGCTTATCTTTGCTTCTTGATGAAGCCAACTCATAACAATACGTACTTTTACTGATCCGATATAGACATTAAATAAAGCATGGTTTGTGTTCTGTGTCATGTTGCGAATACCACATCAATATAATTGGAGACGCGTGAGCTTGCGTCTTACACACACAAGTACATAACACGAACCAAAGCCCATTAAATGTGCATTTTGGATCCGATATAAGCATCGAAAACGTCCTACATATAACCAAAGAAAACATGCATTGATTGACTTCGCATAAAGAAATCAAGAAAGGCGGTGACAATGGAGATTTAAGGAAGAGTAATTGGCTAGAGAACTAGGGTTCTTACTTCTCTTCAGTATTAATTTTCTGTATTTGTTTTCTTATTTTCCTGTAATTTTTCTTGTTCTGTTAGTCTGTTCTTATTTCATCTCATTTATTAAAAAATAATAATAATAATAAAATTAGAGACGATTAAAATCACCTCCCAGAAGTCTTTCATGTCACAATCAAAGCTACATAATCTTAGTTGTCAACCACTTTTTGTAACTGTATTTTAACATATTATCAAATTTGGACCACAATATTTGTGAACATTTTTCCTTTTCTCTACTGAAAATTTGATGTATATTCAAATATAAAAATATTGGGATATGTGGAAATAAATGAATCTTCTATTAATTAATACTCTTGGTATGCTTAAATTCATTCACTAATTAATTAATGAAAAATACACAAAACGTAATTTCTCTCAACTCTCAAGACTAATAGTTTGAATAACTCCATAAATTAAAAAAAAAAAAAAATTAATATCCTCAAATTAGATTCTGTTTAGGATTGCGTTCGACAAATAAAACTTTTAAGCAAAAAAAACTTTTAGACAAAAGCTTTATTTTTAAATTTTTGCCAAAAAATGTGTTTAGGTAATTTTTATGTTTTTTGGACACTTAAAAGAGCTTTTAATTTTTTTACTAAATGAATACTTTTTTTCAAACCGATTTTTTAATATTAAAAACACTTTTAGACTACTCAAACCCATCCCAATTAGGCCCTCACTTGTGAGTACAAATGAATTTCTAAATTCTGTAGGTTATATTTTTAGAGTAAAATTTGTCCTTAGTTTATTAAAAATAAAATCATTAAAAAGAAGCTTCAATTTCTTCTTTCTTTTATTGGGAAAAGAAAAAGAAATTGGTGTTGGTGTTGGTGGGGGCATTTCTTAGTTAAGAAAGGTAGGAACTTGTGGGGCCTTGGGATTGGTAATTGAGGTCCCATAAAAGCATAGCTGGCAAGAGCTGGCTTTTTATGCCCAGCTTCCCATACCCCTCTCTTTCTCTCTCTCTCTCTCATCTCTCTCCCTGTAGGCTGTACCTGCATCTCTCCAAGTGAACGTGCGTTTGAGGGCAATAACATGTTAATCTGAAAATAGGGTCTTGTAGCTACTGAAGAAACGAGGCTAAGGGCTGAAAAAGAGAGAAAAAAAAATGAGTGCTTCAAGGTTCATAAAGTGCGTCACAGTCGGTGACGGTGCGGTCGGCAAGACTTGCATGCTCATCTCCTACACCAGCAACACTTTCCCTACGGTTAGTCTCAGTTTCGTTTCTGTTTGGTCCTGAGAAAATGTGGGAAACTTGAAAAAAAGAACAAAATCTTTACTTTTGCAGTATCTTTTTGGTTCGTTGGTGCTTGGGTTCTGGTAATTTGGCGCTAGATTCTTGTCTAAAAATGCTTGCTTCACTTGGGTTTTTATTGGCTCTTTTTGGCATTTATAGTGTTTTCTTGCCTCTGTTCTTTAGACTTTCATTTGGGTTTTGAGGAACTTGGGAACTTTGATGCTAATTTTGTGTTCTGAATGAGTGATTTAGGCTTTGTTTGGTCGGTCAATTTGTTTTCGTATATGATTCTTGGAGAAATAAAGTTTGCTGTAATGGGCTTTTAAGGTGCTTTCTGAACTGAGTGGAGAACTAGAAGATATTTTGGCTTATGGGGTTTCGTTTGTTAACTCTCTCTGGTCGTTGAGGGTTGAGAGAAAATGAGGGAGAGAAAGGGATGTGAAACTTTGAAATCTTTGTGTTGAGTTAAATTGGGTTCTTTGATACTATCTTTCTGTTTGAATTGCGCAACCAAAAGCTTAATGGTGAAGTGAGATGCTTTTGCATATTGAGTCTTATAGTTATTACTGAGAAAACCGTGTTTTAGGACTAGTACTTTTGTTATCTTCCCTTAACCCCTATTTTTGTTGCTCTCTAGGAATACAAGAAACAGAAACGAAAGTGTAATTCTGAATCGCATATAATCTTTGATTCCGTTTCTTAATCTTTTCGATTTCTGTTTGAACTGACTAGGGTGGGCTTTAGCTTGTTTAATTTGGCAATTCGACTGTTCATTCTCAAAGAAAGCTGTTTTGCTTTCATAGGATGGGTTTTTGTGGGTTTTATTTTTCTCGGGTCTGTTCATTCCTTTATTGGTTTCTCATTCCGGGGTAGAGGAAACCTTAACGAAGCCACATAGTTGTATGATCTGTGATATTAAGATGTGTAGATGCATAACTTTTTGCTTTCCCTTAG
Organism: Carpinus fangiana; assembly: GCA_006937295.1. Lineage (NCBI taxonomy): Eukaryota > Viridiplantae > Streptophyta > Magnoliopsida > Fagales > Betulaceae > Carpinus > Carpinus fangiana. The sequence continues at coordinate 9,559,728 of CM017322.1, forward strand.
AACTTTTCTTATATAAAGGTCAAGTTGTCATCGTGATATAAAGATTTGCGATATAATGATTCTCCATCTATACCCTTCTTTTTTCTGTTCTTTTTTAACGTTATTCTGTTGGTAAATGAGAATGGTTTTCAAGTGGGTTGATTGTAACTTTCTGCTTTCATGTACGATGTGATGGGGAACAGGATTATGTGCCAACTGTTTTTGACAATTTCAGCGCCAATGTGGTTGTGGATGGAAGCACTGTAAATTTAGGTTTGTGGGATACTGCCGGTAAGTTCAAGACCTATAGTTTTTCCTCGTATTTCCGTGAGTTTCTTGTCATGGCTCTGATGTTTTAGATTTGTGGGACAGGCCAGGAAGATTATAATAGATTAAGACCCTTGAGCTATCGTGGGGCAGATGTCTTCCTGCTTGCATTCTCTCTCATAAGCAAGGCCAGTTATGAAAATATTGCAAAGAAAGTAAGAGTGGTGTTAACTGCATGGATTTTTTTTCTCCCCCCTTTTCTTTCTAGTGATCTCTGATAAATTCTTTGTGCTTTTTCCTTTTGCTGTTCAGTGGATTCCTGAATTGAGGCATTATGCACCTGGTGTTCCAATTGTACTTGTTGGAACGAAACTTGGTCAGATTCTTTACTCTCCATTTTCGTGTTTGTTATTATATGTATTTATTTGTACGTGCTGCTTATAAATTTTGAAGTTGGGGTTTCTTCTTTATCTCCACTCTCTTTTATACATTTTTTGGAAGGGTGACTCTCCAAATGCATTTTTATTTTCATCCTTGTGTTGGGGCTCATTCCTGTTGCTTCTGTTGGAGATTGAAATCCTCTCCTTGTACAGCTTACGTAACAACCAATTCTAACCACCCCCCCCTCATTTAGAAAGTTATGATACATCCTTGGCTCAAAGATTTGTAGTTAACATTGAGCTAATCTTTGGGCCAAAGCAAGTGCCTAATAGGGGTTACTGCTTGGTTCTGGTTCTTGTTGGGGTTCCCTAGTGTTTTCTAAATGCTTATATTACAGAACAGAAGATTACCATGATTAAATGGAACTTCTGAAGGTTATAGTTTCCCAATCTTTTCCAATGTGTTACCTGCAAAATCTCCAGAAAATCCTGTATGTTTTCAGCTGGTAACCTATTTTCCTCCTGATATAAGGATTCAAGATATGATTCAACCAGTTCTTGATAAGCCATAGTTAACTAGCTTGCTTCAACTTATAGATAATTAACTCCCACTATCTCTCTATTTCATACACACGTGCATGCATGGATACCAGATTTTGTCTTATGGACAAAATGGTCTGTTTTACTGGCACTGAATGTTGGTCAACTAAGATGCCTGTTGTGGAAAACTTGCCAGTTATCATATCTATTTTGTTTGATTACCACTTCTTTATTGTTTCTACATAGAAGTTTTGGGCATATAATTTTTCATAACAACTAAATTTGCTTTTTGCAGATCTTCGGGATGATAAACAGTTCGTTACAGATCACCCTGGTGCGGTTCCCATCACAACAGCCCAGGTATATGCTTCTGATTTCCTGTGTTTGTGACTACTATGTTTGAGTTACCATTTACCATTTATCTTTCCCATGTTATTGTTTGTATTTGGTATCATGATCATGGCATCAGCCCATGTGGTATAAAGATGTAATTTTTTTTCCATCTTTTTGAAGGGAGAGGAACTTAGAAAGCTTATTGGGGCCCCGGTTTACATTGAATGTAGTTCAAAAACGCAGCAGGTATGTAATTTTTCATGTCATTTTAAACTTGAGACGGAAATTATGTCGTAGCCTCATTATTGACAGGATCTGTTTTCTTTTGATTACAGAATGTGAAAGCTGTTTTTGATGCGGCCATAAAGGTGGTTCTCCAGCCACCAAATCAGAAGAAGAAGAAAAAGAGAAGCAGACAAAGGGGCTGCTCCATATTGTGATTGTGAAAAGAATCATTCCTGGAGGATATCGTCACCGATTAGCCATATAGGCCATTAGTCTCTTACTTATAGTCGATATATCTCTTACAATTGCCTTAAAGGAAGAAGCAAGCTTTGGTTTAGTCTCAACTGACAGAACTAGGGAGAGCTCATTTTAAGCATCAAGCTGTCTGTGTTGTCACTTTCTTGGCTGTATGCTGATCCGTATATTGATGATTCACATTTCTTGGTGAAAATGCCCAAGTCTTCTGTTTCTCTGGGCTAGATTTAGCTTTCTTGTGGACTCTATAAAAAGCTACACTGTTTCCTCGTGTACACATGCTATTATCCATTTTCCGTGACCTCATTTACACTTCTAAGAAGCTTTTTGTACGTATCTTCTTTTGCATTGAATTGCATATTAGATATAACCATTTCAACGGCTGAGTTAGCCTGAACCTTGCTGGTTTTCATCTGGAGGAGCGTTCATATATTAATAAAACAGGGTTAAGTATATTAAAGTTAACCCTCTATATATATTGAACTCCTATCTTTTGAAGTGACCCTTGAGGAGAAAAAATAAATAAATAAACCCAAGAATATGACGGGGGGCTATCAACATCTTCATGGTGGACAGAATATTTCCTTTCTGTAGGATTTGTAAAACAAAACTTGTGGTGATTTGTCAACTTCAATACGGCCTCCGATTCTCATAAACGAACTGTTTGAGCTAAGCACGAATATCTTTTCTTTTGGGAAGTCGGTTGTATTTGACTGGCTAGCTGCAAATAGCAGCAACTTTCTAAGAAACATGATTGAGATGCGAGTCCCCAAGGATCTTTCACCGAAATTTCAGCCATCGAATAAAAGTGAGTCTTTCATAGTTGCCTTTCCAATTAGAATCCATGGTTTCTTTATTTGTCAAAGTGGTTGATAAGACTCCTGATTGATTTCCTATTAGGTGACAGCAAGCAATTTAAAGCAAAATGGGAAATCAAATCAATATTAACAAGTTCGATTTTTCTTCTTTCTTCTAGAGCTCCCAGGATTCTTTGCTTGCAACTTTTGTTTTTTCTGGAATTGATACTGTGCCCACTTTCATCAGCCCAAAAAGATTCATGGACATCTTCATTTCCACCTCTCCCCCATTAAATACACCCTCTCACCTTCCCTTTAGCAGTGTGCTCATAGATAGTTTTCCTTCTTTTGCAGACCTATTCTCTTTCTTGAATACTTTCAATACTCCAATATAAGAAATTATAATTCTGAAATTGCTTGAATGGCATCAAAGAGAATACTGAAGGAGCTCAAGGACTTGCAGAGAGATCCACCAACTTCATGCAGTGCAGGTTAGAGAAACTAATGAAACTGGAAATGAGATTTAATCACAACAGCTAGTTTTATTCTTGAATAAAAAATTGTGATTGCTGATGGTTCATATTAACCCCAAGTTTGTGATTACCCCATGGCTCAAGTAGTAAGGGCCATGGTCTTGGTGGAACTTCCATTAAGCAAACAATTTTTTGGGGTCAAGCCATAGGCAAAGTTGGAGTATTATGCTCTCTGTGTAGAGGAGGTGCTTTACACGAATCCCAAGTTTATCCGACAGGAATGGGTACATGAAGTGGTCATGGGGTTCCTCGTCATAAAATAATAATAAATAAATAAATAAAAGATTGTGATCGCTGATGGTTCATTTTCAGGTCCTGTGGCTGAGGATATGTTCCACTGGCAAGCAACCATCATTGGTCCAAATGACAGTCCCTATGCTGGTGGAGTTTTCCTTGTGACAATCCATTTCCCACCTGATTATCCTTTCAAACCCCCAAAGGTATACAGCAAAGTTCACTAATATCATATTTTGCATCTACTTGCTGCATTTCAAGGTTGATATGTTCCTCTAAAAGCCATTGCTTTCTACTATGGTTACAATTCTTAAAATCTTAATCATAGCTTTTAAAAAGAAAAAAGATTGTGATATTCTCCTGTATAAATATGCTTTGCAGGTTGCCTTCAGAACCAAGGTGTTCCATCCAAATATAAACAGTAATGGGAATATATGCTTGGACATACTCAAGGAACAATGGAGCCCTGCACTCACCATATCCAAGGTGATGTATTGACTCTTAAAAAAAACTGAAATCCATCTATTTTGATTTTTGATAGCATTTGATGGCAAGGGTCCATCCTAAGAAGTGCATCACAAACAACAGAAATAACAATCCAATTTTCTCTCAATATGTCCCTCAAAAAATCCGTTTCGTGCGGATTCTTCCCCCTTTTTTTCTGTCTAAACATGATATTGAAATACTCAACTAACCTTATTTTGTATAGATCCTATGGAATGGAAAATTGAACTCATGCTAGCAAAATGCTAAGCAATTATTGATGTGTTCTCTTATGGTGTACTTAGCTCAATTTCTTCTTCATCTAAAATTGCTTGAACCAACAAGATTTAAAAGTATACTGATATATAGAGGAATGATTCTTGCAGGTTTTACTCTCCATATGTTCATTGCTTACTGACCCAAATCCTGATGATCCACTTGTTCCTGAGATTGCTCACATGTGCAAGGCTGATAAAATCAAATATGAGTCAACCGCTCGGAGCTGGACCCAAAAGTATGCAATGGGCTAGATCCTATATATGTCTATTATAAACCTTCAATTCTCTATTCTTCCCGATATTAAACCTTCCATTTTACTTTAAAATAAATAAATCAATAAGCCTGCCTTTTTGTCTGTCATGATGCCTTGTTGAGGTATAGGAATGGCTGGAGTTAGGCTTTAACTTTGTAATTTGAGCATCTCTTTGCTTGGAATAAATGGGTGGGCACTTTTGAGCTTATCTTTCAATCTCAATGATGTTCTCTTGCTTAAGATTATTGTAATAAATACTTATCAAAGAAAATATTATTGTAATAAACAGACTTCAAATTCACCTTCAACCTTGTTCATCTTGGGCAATGTAGCACCACTATTGCAATAAAATAGTAGATGCATAATAGTTCTAAGTTTTTTTTTTGTTTTTTTTTGGGGGGGGCAAGGTAAGAATTAACAAGGGCCAAGGAGTATACCTTAGCAAACTTAACGCACTCAAGAGAGTGAAGACAAGCAATCCCCTCACACTTTGGGAGAATTTACACCAAACAATTACAAAAAGAACAAAATTTTCATCCAAATTGGATTGGAATATTAAACTCGGGAAAATTACATCCAATAATAGCCTAGACCCTTGTATTCCTTTCTAGCCCCAGATCAAGCATGGAAAATATGAGGTTGTTGATAAGTTCTGCACTAGCTCAAATAGGTTTTGATAAGTTCTGCACTAGTTCAAAAAGTGGCTTGCAAGCCACTTGAGTGGCCAAACAACCCCTTTTGCCATGAGAGTGGTATGCAAGCCACTTGGACTTGGGATGATCCCTGGGGTGGCCAAATCACTCATTTGGTAAAAAGGGAGGGTTTGGTCACCCCATTAGCCAATTTGGAAGTGGCTGAATCACCATTACCATGGCCAAAGGAAGTGGTTGGGTCACTCCCAAAGGTTGGCTTGGGGGCATCCGAACAACCCCTTTGGCCAACCCCAATGGCCAAAGGGGTTGTTCGGCCACTCAAGTGGCTTGTAAGCCACTTTTTGTTTTTTTGGCTCTCTTATACTTTTGCGATTAATTGTGCATGGCAATAAGTAGCGTGCAAGTTACTGGGATAATAATTAGGGTGGCCAAACCACTCCTATAGTCAAAGGGAATGGTTCAGCCATCCCAATGATTGGTTTGAGAATGGCCGAACCACCACTACCATAGCCAAAAGGGGTGGTTGGACTATTCTAAAATGTTAATTTCAGGACAGCCGAATTATCTCAATGGTCAGAGGAGTTGTTTGGCCACTTCGGTGGCTTGCAACTTGCAAGCCCTCTTTTTTTGTTTTTTTTTCCTCTCCTATGTAACGATGGAGGTTTAGATCAGAGCTATTGCACCCAGTGCCTATCTAAATATGACATACTCAACTCGCCTTTGGTACTTAGATCTTCCGTGATTGACATGTCTCTAATCTCACTCTTGAAATCTCAAGTTTGCCATGGCACGTCTCTATGCCCTTTTCAATGCCATGCTATCAATGACGTCTAATTGAGGTTGATATCATCATCAAGGTGACAGATTTTAGTTTTGCAATGAAGATTGCTGTTTCGGACATTGAAGTGCTTCATTTGATCTTTGGTTATCACTAAGCACCTTAATATAATATTGGGAGCTTGATTTTCATTTTCGTGTTTTTTTAAGAGTGTTTTTGTGTTCGGGATTGTCTATTAATATTTTTGTTTTACGAATAGAAAACAAATTTTTTTAACAAACGAATCTATTTTCGGATTACCTACCGAATCATAGAAGCGGATTTTTTTCCAATATATAACACATAATGGGATTGTTGTATGGGCCTCAATGACGTACCAAATAATATTCAAAAGTCAAGTGATGCCATTTTCAGTGGGACTGCCTATATCTCTAATTTATGTATTTGTACATATCTACCAAAGTTGATGCTCTATGCATATGGTTGGCATTATTATTGATTACTTTACCAGAAAAAGATGTTTGCATTGAGAAAGAGAGAGGTAGGGCATACTTGACCCAACCTATGTTCTCCTAACAAATAATTTCTACACATGCCTCCAGAATACATCTCATTTGCCATTAACATCCTTCTGAGTTTTATAGTGATCATAGAAGATACGTTTTAAGCTCAAAAAACGTCACTATTGATGTAGTGGCGTTTGAATAATGACTATTGGCAAAATACTCTAAATATAGGGTCTGGATTCAGAAGTAGAGTCATTTCTACAATGAAAGCAACACTAAATGGTGCCTCTTTGAGCCAAGCGTAACCATTTGGACTTGTCTCCAACATGCTCTAGTGCCCCAATTAACCTGTCTCCAACCTGCTTTGGCGCCGCAATTTCACAATTCAAATGTACGTTTTTTAAACAAAATCGCCAAATGTACATACGCGACACCATTACTCTTCGAGAGTTAATTGTTTAACTTATCAAATTTTAACTGGGTGTTGTACCGGAGGTAGGCATGACCCTTACATGTGACTTCTATATGTCTAACCATTTAAGGACGGAACTAGGGTTTTTCATGAGGGTTAAGCATGAACAAAATTAGGTTATTCTTAATTTTGATAGAGGTCAAGCCTAATTTTAAAACCGAAAGACCGCCATGAGCGGGTCCATCCCTGGCGGTGTCCTTCCATAATGCTAGAAGATGGTCAGGGCTGATCGGTAAAGTAAATATAATGATCATAGGTACACCAAGTTTTATGGCAATGAGTGTTCCACATGAACCATTTTAATTATTTTTAGATTCGAAATATAGGCACACACCCTTTGTTTATAGTACAAAGCAGCATCTTATAAATTCTTAAAGGTATTGGTGGAGGTATGTTTGTCTGTTTTTTTTTTTTTTTGTTCTAATTCGTCTGATTATTATATCACTGCTCATGATTTTTGAAGGGTTTTATTAAGATTTCATTTGTTCCAACAAGTCACCCCCATGAAAATCATATATCATATATATATATATATATATATATAACCGAATCACTCTCAGAAGTGTCTTAATATTGCAACATGTGACGTAAACCCATTTTTTTAAAAGTTAAACCGGTTTTTTAAAGTATAATTTTTTAACCAATTTTTTAAGAGTGAACCAGTTTTTTTCTTAAAAAAAGGGTCATTAATTAGCATCATTAATTGCGTTAATTATATTTCAATAGTTTTCATATTTAAATTATTCAATAAATCAAATCTTATTAATGTCTGAATCAAATAAGGAAACAAATAATATAAATCAAATTATTATGCAATAATATGTTTAAGATTCTCAAAAAAAAAAGGACGTCACATATATATAAAACCGGGTTTTTCTTAAAAAATTAGTTATTAATTAGCGTCATTAATTGTGTTAATTATATTTTACTATAATTAATTGCGTTAATTATATTTATATATCTATATGATGTCATTAATTACGTTAAATATATTTAACGTAATTAATTATATTTCAATATAATTCATATGTCATTAGTTGCGTTAATTATATTATAATCCATATATTCTTCTTACTAATTTTTTTTATACTATTTGTTTTAAATCATATATACTTATAGGAACAAAGATTTATTTATTTTTTTATTTCAATAGATAAGATATATTTTTATATGTCTTTTTAACTTATAATGAAAAATGATGTTTTTAAATTTTTAAATTAAATTATAATGAACAATCCTACACATTGCAAGGGTTATAAACTCGTTATAATAATAGTAGTTGAAAGCACTGCTCCATGCAATGGGTTTTTTAATCATCATTTTCAATGAATATATATTTAAGTTGTAACTTTCTAACTTGGTTTCGAATGCTACACCAGTAATTTTATATAGGTTTTTTTTTTTTTTTTTTAATTTCTTTTTCTTTCTTTTTTTCTTTTTCTTTTTCTTTTTCTTTTTCTTTTGGGGCATGTCCACATAAGAGAGGAAGATGATTCGAACCAGTGACCTCCGCTTCATTAGATGTGATCACAGCCGATTGAACTACCTCTTAGGGACAATTTTCTATAGGTTTAATTAGCTGTTTGGGTAGTTCTCCTTACCACCCTCCCCCCAAAAAAAAGTAAATAGAATCTAAAGAAGAAAGAGATTGAGTTTGTCTGAAAAAATTTTATTGGAAATTTAGAGAATTCGAGTAAGAAATGAAAGAGGGGAGCTCGGTTTGCCCGAACAAGTATAACCCATGCACTAAACTACCCTAAGAACCTGTATATGCACCTCGAATCCTATGCCACCTCTTTCATTCATTGCCAAAACTTCTTGAAATTTAGGCAAGAAATTTGAAAGAGTCGGGTTCCCGATGAAAGGACCCGAGAGGGTCTTTCCCACTATCTAACCTAAGGTTGAAAATGTCCAAAATTTAAGGAGAATTTGCCAATAGGTGGTGAATTCTCTTGGAGAGCCAAAACAATGATAAAAGAGTCTCCTTCTAATTTTTTAATTTTTTTTTAAGCTTCTATTCCGATCTACTTGTAGCAGTAGATAGTTTTTTGGTCAATAATAACGCTATACATACTTTCATTTCTTTGCTTTCATTTTTACACTTTTTTAAGTATTTTAAAACTATTATTAGATTTGGGATAAATCTTTATAGGAGTTTAATCACAGTCATATCTCAACCTTAGTTTAAAAATAAAATAAAAAATGCCCAAAGTGTACGTTTGCAGTCATGAAAATATTGTGCTGGTCAAAATTTCAAATGATGTATTAGGCAAGTAATTGACCATTCTTTGCATGTGTCATGGTCACATGCAGTGGTCGATACGTCTCAGTTTTATTGCACGCTTTCGGCCATTAAAAGAAAGATGCCTGCGACCACTTGGACTTGGACCAACCCCATTGAGGGGGGGGGCCAAACACAGTCAAATCAAGTGAAAAGATTTTCCACAAAATTCATATTTTGTATGGGTGTAGCGTGTTTGATTATTAGCACAAATTATTGACACGACTCACGATCCTATGCACTATTTGTACATACGCTAAGAAAAATAGCCGACCTAGTTGGCAGTTTAAGGCAAGAGAAATGACGCAAACCACAATCGATTTCTCAACCTTTGCAAGAGGCAAGAACTGCTAAAGGTCTCTTAACTCATCTTAAAATTCTATTGTAAAGCTATTTCCATGGCACACTTGAAGGAGAACCACAAAAGATCATGGGGTGGTTTGATCGCTTCTAAGCTGACTAGAAGGGGTTGTTGAGCCACTCCTAGGCCATGGGGTGGTTCAATCACCTCTCATTTGACTAAATGGGGTGGCCAAGCAACCCGCTAATTTGGCTAATAAGGTGGCTCGACCACACTTTCATCTAGTTTTTTTCTTTTTTTTTTATACATATTTATAGTTTTTTTTTTATATTTTTTTAATGATGGGTGAGTGTTGTTATATAATTATATCTGGCTTGATAGACTATTATAATCCATCAAGATTTTTGGACGTTGATAATAACTTATTTATTATTTTTGCATACTAACGTAACATTTTTATACCATTGGGATTAAATGAGATTGGCTTGCAATAATTATAACATTTACTTTATTTGTTCAAGGAAAAAGAAAAAGAAAAAGAAATGTGAGATAATGTTTCAATAATAATATAATGCGAGATATGTATTAGATGAAATTGAATTATACTAATAATTATAATTATAATTATAATTTCTCCTTTTATTATATTATACATATTTGATTAACCTTTTATTAAGTCATGATAAGGTCTCTGAGTTTGAAACTGATTGTTCGAGTCAACGTGTATCACAAGGCACTTTTATTTCTTCTTTCTTTTTTTTAAAAAAAAAAATTAATAATAATAATTTCTCTCTTTTTCGGGTCTCAAACCTTGTCCTTGCTTGCGGCATGTGGCACGGCCTCGTGTTCGTCAACCCGGAACAGCCGGTCGAGAGCTCCAACCCCCTGTTTTCGGTGCACGGAATATGACCGGATATCATGAGTTTCCCGCGAAACCCGCCGGTGTTATCAACGGACTTAAATAAAACATTACTCCTCGTTTTACTCTCTCTTTATACGCACACCATTATTTTTCCCCACTCTTCATGGAAATTCACTCACTTGCCGACACTTTCTTCTCCATAAGTCCAAACCCCATCACCTTTTTTTATTTTTTGAATTTTTTAGAGTAAACCCATTCGCATAAATAAGCTTGATCGTCACCAAAGCACTCATCTTTCAAAAATATTCCTTTTAAATTCAGAGTCTTCTTGTAATTTTAGTAGTTTTTTCTGGGTCTTGATTTTTAGCTGCATTAGGTAGCTAGGCTGATGCTGTTTGGCGGTTTTTTCATATTTAAAACATGCTTGGCTCCAACAACATGTGGCCACAACACATGCACCTTTTAGGTACAATTTTATTGTCGAGTCATGTTTATCGTTTGCTATAACTTTTTTTTTTTTTTTTTGGGTAAATTTTTAATCTTTAGTGCAAGATCATGTGGGTTATTTCATGTAGTATGACCCATGGATAGAATACTTAAAAGTTTTTGTTGGGAATTTTTTATTAATAGGGATTTGGTTTATTTACTGGTAATCTGTTGATTGGCACCATTTATAATAGTCTAATGGGGGCATTAGAGTTGTTATTCTAGCTTTGAGTGAAAATGGTGGCTTTTTATTGCAGGGATTGAAATGATCCGTTCAAGAACTGGCAAGATTAGTGATCAGCACAGTTCAAGAAGGAACATAATTTATAGATGTTTTGAGAATTTGAAAGAGATTGATTAGAGGGAAAGAAAATACAATGACAGTTGAGGAGGAACAGAAGGCTGTTGTGAAGAAAAATGTATTGGTTGGCATTCAAATGGACAGCCATAGCAGAGAGCTGCTCAGCTGGGCTCTTGTGAAAGTAGCTGAGCCTGGAGATTGCGTGGTTGCAGTTCATGTTTGTCGAAGCTCTGGTAATGCCCTTTGAAAAATTTTGTTTCTTTACAGCAATATGATCTTAATTTGCATATGCTTTCTCAATTCAAATTCTTATTTCTTTCCTGTAATATGATTTATCATCAACACAGATCAGGCTTCAAAAAACAAGAACTTGTTGGATGGTTATTTAGAAGTTTATGAAGGCCTATGTAGTGTAAAGAAGGTTAGTAATTCTTCCAGTTTCATTGTTTTTTTCTTCTCGTTTGTTGCAATATCAATGATTGATTACCATGTTTCAGGTTGATCTCAGCCGTCAGATATTCACAGGAAGTTCAGTGAGAAAGGTTCTGGTGAGAGAAGCAAAGAGCCATGCTGCTGTGGCTGTAGTTGTAGGGATAAGCAAGCAAAGTGCTCTCGGGTAGGAAGAGATCTAGCTAGAAGAGCCTAGAACCTCAACTTTTCATTGGGTTTAGTTTGTTTGATTCTTTTCTGATGACTCTAAACAGATATCGTTTTCAGGGGTTGGGCTTCCTTGGCGAAATATTGCACCAAGAGATTGCCTTCAACAACCGATGTTTTGGCTATCCACAATGGGAAAATTGTCTTCAGAAGGTTCACCGATAGCCAACTACCAGGTTTGATATTTGTTCCCTGGTTAATCAAACACCCATCTTGTAGATTATTCAGATATATCATATAATGAATTTGTTTTCGATTATTTCAGGTCTTAAAGGAGATCCAAAACCAAATTTTAGTGTAATACAAGTTCCTACTTCCAAAGAATGCCAATCTGAATTTGGTGACTCTGAGGCAGAGTCAGAGATATCCCCTTCTAAAGCGATTCAAAACTCAATTGATGAAGACTTGAAGGATGAAGTTTGCAACCATGCCTGCAAAAGCAACCAACTTTCTTTGAGATCGACTTCTTTATATGCAGGAGACCCTTCGGAGCAAAGGCAGCTTGGTTGGCCGTTACTCCGCAGAGCTAGTTCATCAATTCCACAAGCCCCACATGGAAGGAACATGTCTGTGGTGCAGTGGGTAATGAGCTTACCAGATCGTTCCCCACAGCTAAGTCCTCAATGTTCAACTATTGAAGAGAGCCCATTTGAAGGAGATATCAATGACATTTTGGACGAGAGTACTAAAACAGGTGTATCTGCATTGTTTGAGCTACCAAAAGGTTTGGAGCATCTCCTCAAAACAGACTCATCAGTTTGCAAATGGTTCAGTCATGAGGTTCTGAAAACTTCAACTTCTCATTTCTCCTCAGGTGACTACCTTTCATCCTCAGATTACTCATTGATATTGTCTTTTCCACTTTGTAGAAATTTGTAATAAAATGGAAAATAGTGAAAGAAAGAGAGAAAATGAGACATAATAATTTGGGGGTGGCTCAGAATTATACACCTACGTTCACCACTAGGAATTGCCCTAGAGGATTATTTATTTATTTATTTTTGAGGTGAATTGTGATCTTACTTTTTGATGATGTTTACATTACTAATTTTCCCTATTTATAAGGAAATTGGGGTAGGTGAAGAGAATAAAAATAGGTAATTGATTTGATTACAATCAACTAACTATGGAAAATATATAGATAAGGAAATTATCAAACCTATAAAGAAACCCTATATTCTAACACCCTTCAGACTAATTTTCTATTTAAAATTTTCCTTTTGAAACAGAAAATATGATTGGGAAAGGAGGTTGTAACCGTGTATACAAGGGGATTCTCCCAGATGGCAAGCCAGTGGCAGTAAAGATTCTGCAATCAAGCAAAGAAGCATGGATGGATTTCGCACGTGAAGTTGATATCATCTCCTCATTGAAGCACAAACACATCACGGCCTTACTTGGGGCCTGTATGGAAGATAATGCTCTAATCTCGGTTTATGACTTCTTTCCTAGAGGAAGCTTAGAGGAAAACCTGCACGGTAAAGCTTGAATGAGAATTTTTTTTTTATTTTTTTTATTTTTTTTTATTTTTTCACTTGCTAGTCAAAAACCATACTATATCAGCTAATATACAATGCAGGTAAAAGCAAAGATAAATCCATCTTATCATGGGAAGTGAGATTTAGCATAGCTGTTGGGATTGCTGAAGCTCTAAATTTCCTGCATAATGAATGTTCTCGGCCTGTTATTCATAGAGACGTCAAGTCTTCGAACATTCTTCTCTCCAATGGACTTGAACCACAGGTACTGCTCCACCAGACTAATGCAGATGGTAATTGAAAATAATACATTGTCATCAGATATGTGACGTGACAAATTGTTATTGTTGTGTGACAGTTATCTGACTTTGGGCTTGCGATTTGGGGACCGACAAATTCTTCATTTGTGACTCAACACGATGTATTAGGAACATTTGGTTACCTTGCTCCTGAATATTTCATGTATGGGAAAGTAAGTGACAAGATTGATGTCTATGCCTTTGGTGTAGTGCTTCTTGAATTGATTTCAGGAAGAAAACCAATTAGCTTCGAGACTCCCAAAGGACAAGAGAGCTTGGTTATGTGGGTAAGAGCCTCCTCCATATATAGAATTTCTGCTTGTATTAGTTATGTGGATGAATAACATTTAACACAATGAATGCAGGCAAAGCCAATAATTGAGAGTGAAGATGTAAAAGGCATATTGGATCCAAACTTGGATGGAAAATATGATGAGGTTCAGCTGCAGAGAATGGTTCTTGCAGCAACCCTCTGCATCACACGGGCAGCTAGGCTTCGGCCTAAAATGAGCCAGGTAATTACATTGCAATTTTGGAGATGCCATACTCTTAGTTAGATGTCATACATTAAGCAATACTCCAAATATAAGTTCTCTTTACTACTAGAGTGAAAGCTACTTTGAATTTTTATTTATTTGTTAGTTAAAGTATTAACTAAATGATTAAATTCATCATTTCCTATCCGTTTCTTTTGGGACAATATATGATTTAACATTTTAATTTTCTTTTCTAGATACTAAAGCTCCTAAAAGGAGATAATTATGTCGAAGGTGATCCAAAGGATTTGGAAAGCCAGGACAATAATGACGATGAGGTTTATCCAAATTCTAGTGCAGAGTTACATTTGAGTCTTGCATTGCTTGATGTTGACGATGATTCCACGTCATATAGTAGTCTGGAGCAAAGAAACAGTCTTTCTTCAGAAGAATACTTGAAAGGAAGATGGAGCAGATCATCCAGCTTTGATTAGCTTTAGTTGTAATTTCCAAAATACTTCTTTTGTTGCAAACAATAAAGAGGGCTAAAACTAAACGTTGTCAGATGAGTAGTTTTTAATGTACAGTTGAGGAAAAAAAATGTTGGCACCCGACTGTGAGGTGGTTTATAGATGTAAAATGGTAAAATGTAAAAGTCCCATTTAATGTGATATTATGATAGGATCAACCCTTTACTTATCAACAGCTAATGTCACAGAATCTTGAGACAAACTTCAGAATTTTGTAAAAATTGGATATGCTAGAGCTTGTGTTTGATTGCCAACTAGATCTTGCTGAAAAATGGTGAAATAATTGTCTGCAAATTTGAATAAGCATCATTATCTAGTTCATGTTTCCAATCTAAAGAAACAATGCTCTAATGGTTTAAGTTCATGAGAAGTAAGAGTTACTAAGAACCATAAAGGGGAAAGGAAAAAAAAAAAAGGTTCATCAGAGATTGAGACACTTATCATTACAGAAGCCTGGGACTAGACTAAACTAAAACTGAGATGTGATTTATCTTAATTAGTTGAAGGGATTTCAATAACAATGAGTCTAAGTTCTCCAATAAGTTTAAGTCTCCAATAGAACAGGATGAACAGAAAGAAATAGCATGGAGACTTGTGATTTAGAGGGAATGTGGCCCTGCAGAGGGCTGAATTGCAAAAGACAATGCAGCCCATTCTGAAATCACTCAGAGTCAAAATTTATCAATTCCCCTTGATTAAATGCAACAATGAAATCAGGATATAAAGGCTCATGAACAACTCTACATTAAAATAGATTGTAGACAACCTTTTATGTTAGTGCATAACATAAAGAAAACATGCATTTATATATATATAAAATAAATAAATAAAAACTATTATAAATTTGGAAATAATGTTACAAAAAGCACGTCTAGCATCACTTTGATATCAATTGACACTGCAATGAATGATGGAACTGTTCTATCAACTACCAAAACAAGCAGCATACAAAATTTTATTTCATTTTTTTTAAAGTTAAATATATATATAATTTAGGCTTAAAAATTAAGCTTGACCCTTATCAAAATTAAATTTGACCCATCATTTGTATTTTGGCATTTCCAAATGAGAAATCCCGGTTCCGTTCCTAGGTATGTCGACTTTACCCTTTACTTCATTATTCTTACCCCTCATCTCATGTATCTCATATCTACCACACAATTTAATTCAAATCGGTATAGAAACAGACAAAAAATTGTAATAACATTTTGGGAATAATGTAAAATGCATAAAGCACTCTTAGTTCACCCCCAAAAAAATTTACCATCAAGGGCTCATTTTATTTTATTTTTTTAAAGTTTTTACATATTACACATATATAACCCTCTTGTATTTCATATATGTCAAACAATTTAGAGTTGTTTTGCCCTAGTGTGAGAGCCTAAAACACAAAGTCAATCTGCAGAAGAAAAGCAAACACATTGGGCTATTACTTTTAAGGTGGAGGCATCCAATTTGGATTGACATTGGCATTAGAATCATGTTCCCCTGAGATTGGAATTAAAAAAGGGGCAGGACTAAGATCTTGTAAGTTGTAAGATCTGGCTATCACCAGAGTCTTCCTCCAACTTGAGTCAAAATTCAAATTCGTAGACCTTTTTGTGCATGGGTTTGGCTCATCTATTTTCATCATGGCATCTCCAAAAAATGAAAAAAGAAAAAGAAAAATAGGAGGTCAGAGAGGCCCATACATGAGCAGTTGAGGATGAGGGGAACAGTGGAAGTAAAGAGAAAGAAAAGATATAAGAAATTTTTTGAGGTGTTTGAAATCTACGTCTACCACTTTTAATTGCCGTAAAGATTACATCTGGCTCTTATTGACTTGATTCTTCTTTATAATTGAAATGGCCATATTTATAGGAAAATTGTGGTAAATGAGGGGTTTTAAGTCTAATTTTAACAAGGATTAAGTTTAATTTTTAGGCCAAAAAATATATATTTAACTATAAATAAATATGTTAACGAAAAATTTCAAAATCAAAAGACCATCACTATCCGACCCTCCTTCGTTCCGCACCTAACCGAAGCCCGAAGTGAAACTTTTATTTATTATTATTATTTTTTGCTTAGAAAAAAAAATGAAATGATTTTAAATTCACAAGATTTTAGGCCATTAAAACACTCACCTTTATCAGTAGAGTACATTTGTCCACTACAAGTGGCTTGACCAAAGAGCCATGTGACAAGTGGCAGATTGAGGTCTTCGTGAGTTTTCTTCGAGTGGAAATTCTTTCTCCATTGTTGAGCTGCAAGTACATGAATATAATACATTGTTTAGGGTCCCCTCAACTGAAAGGAATATATTCCATTTATGGGCGGCAAAATGATGCACTTGATGAGAAGAAAAACTAAACGAGAACAGTTGTGACCCTAATCTGTGTATCAATTCTTCCACTGCCTATAAATAGAAACTCCAAGACTTCCCCTTATAGCAGGAATACTTGAGAAGAAGTGAGGTCTAACATGAAGATTAAAGTTTTGTTTGATAGCCAAGAATGACTTGCCTGCTATATATGCTTGCAAGAGGTTAAAGTGTTTGGCACTGTCTAGAACTTAACCTTGCTCGATTCCCACGCAAGTCATTCTGGCTAAACTGACAAGCTTTTTTCTTTCATGTTAGGCCTTCTCTTCTTCACCAACAAGCTTTTGAGATATTATCAACAGGGAGGTTGTTTAGTTCACAACTCGAGCTAATAAGAGGAAGAGAGATCTAACATGAAGATAAGAGTCTTGTTTGATAGCCAAGGATGACTTGCCTGCTACTTACAAGAGGTTAAAATTATTGGTATTGTTTGAAAACCTTTATTTGGTTTCCACGCAAGTCACGTTGGCTAAACTGACAAGCTCTTCTCTTTCATGTTAGGTCTTATCTTCTTTACTAACAAGCTTTAGATGCATTAATAAGTCATAGAGCAAGAGTATTATTTGCACCCTATATTGCAGACTCTTCAATTTTCAATACAACCTTACAAGGAAGTAAGGTCTAACATGAAGAAAAGAGTATTGTTTGGTAGCCAAGAATGACTTGCCTGCTACTTGCAAGAGGTAAAAAAAATTAAAGTGATGAATATTGGGTAGAAACCTTGTTTGGTTCCCACACAAGTCACATTGGCTAAACAGACAGGCTCTTCTCTTTCATGTTAAGCCTTCTCTTCTTCACCAACAAGCTTTTCATACATTATATGTCATGGAGCCAGAATATTATTGCACCCTACATTGGAGACCATTCGATACAAGCTTACAATGAAGTAAGGTCTAACATGAAGACAAGAGTCTTGTTTGGTAGCCAAGAATGACTTGCTTGCTACTTGCAAGAGGTAAAAAAAAAATTAAAGTGATGAATATTGTGTAGAAACCTTGTTTGGTTCCCACGCAAGTCACATTGGCTAAACAGACAGGCTCTTCTCTTTCATGTTAAGCCTTCTCTTCTTCACCAACAAGCTTTTCATACATTATATGTCATGGAGCCAGAGTATTATTGCACCCTACATTGGAGACCATTCGGTACAAGCTTACAATGAAGTAAGGTCTAACATGAAGACAAGAGTCTTGTTTGGTAGCCAAGAATGACTTGCCTGCTACTTGCAAGAGGTAAAAAAATTAAAGTGATGAATATTGTGTAGAAACCTTGTTTGGTTCCCACGCAAGTCACTTTGGCTAAACCGACATGCTCTTCTCTTTCATGTTAAGCCTTCTCTTTTTCACTAACAAGTTTTTCATACATTATATGTCGTGGAGCCAGAGTATTATTACATCCTACATTGGAGATCGTTCAGTACAAGCTTACAATGATGTAAGGCCTAACATGAAGATAAGAGTCTTATTTGGTAGCCAAGAATGACTTGCCTGCTACTTCAAATGCAAGTCACATTGGCTAAACTGACAAGCTCTTCTCTTTCATGTTAAGCCTTCTCTTCTTCACCAGCAAGCTTTTCAGGCATTATATGCCCTAGAGCCAGAGTATTATTGCACCCTACATTGGAGACGGTTCAGTACAAGCTTACACGGAAGTAAGGTCTAACATGAAGACAATTGTCTTGTTTGGTAGCCAAGGATGACTTGCCTGCTACTTGTAAGAGGTTAAAGTTAATGTGACTAATATTGTCTTTCCACGCAAGTCACCTTGGCTATAAACTAATAGGCTCTTCTCTTTCATGCTAGGCCTTGTCTTCTTTTCCAACAAGCTTTAGTTTGACACATTATGTCTTGGATTTGGAGAACTGTTTGAACTCAATATTGGAGATTGTTCAAGTAAACTTCAAAGGAAGAAAGGTTGAACATGAAGATAAAAGTCTTGTGTAGTAGCTAATGATGATTTGCTTGCCCCTTGACTACCATTGTATAGTGTAAAATGTAAGATGTAAAAAAATGTTGGCGCCCGCCTGCGAGGTGGTTTATAAATGTAGAATGTGGTAGTCCCATTTAATATGAACAGCTAAATATCACTGAACCTTGAGACAAACTTAAGAATTTTGTAAAAGTTGGACATGCTTAATAGCCAGCAATATCTTGCAAAAAAAAAATAGGTGAAATAATTGTCTGCAAATTTGAACAGATATTACTGATTACATACCAAGGGTGCAGTCAAAAGATGCATAGCAACAATATATATATACACACACACACAAAAAAGAACAAAAAACAAATGCAACCATAAGCAATCACTTTAGATAACAAAATGCAGGTGAGGCTGTTCTTAATTTAATTGGCAACAGCCGCAGGACTGACAGAAAGAATACAAACCTACCCCAGATGACAAAATTATCTTCCACTCTTAGGTAAATACAATGATTCATTTGCAGTGTCAAAATGATGTTACAAATGGCAAAGCAAATATGTCAGCCTTGGACAAATATTGAGCATAAGGGTATAGGACACTGCTTCCATGACAGTGACAGAAGTCATCATTGTAAGCATTAGTTCTTCGTAACATGTCACTTCTGTGCTGCTTTCTTTGAAAGAGCCATTCTTGATCATCAAACTTAGGGTGCTCAATCTGTAAGGGATGAGGAATCCAATTCACAATTAACGTTCTATATTGTGATTCCATCTGCATTGAGCCACTTCTAGAGAAGGTGAATGCTGGAGCTGTTTCAGCTTTCTCATCAGCGACAACCTGAGTTTGAGAAGAGGGGTGCCACGTCTTTCTGGTAGGTCCAGAAGCCATTTCCTGGGCAATCGTTGTGGACATACCAAGAGTAGAGCAAACTGGTTTGCTGGATTGTCCTGCTTGATCCTTATGCTTTTGCAGCATCAAGTGAAAATCAATAATGCTTCCTGCAGTAAAACATGGAGACAAGCTTTTAAGTATCTGAGAAAAGATGGCAAACCAAAGTAGCATGAACTTCCTAAGAGAAGGACAAATGCAAAGATACATACCATGGTTATGGTAGTCCTTGGGAGACCTTCTGTCGTTTCTCCTCTTAACATTTTGGCTATTGTCAGAAGAGTCATTTACACTGTCAGAGATCATGGGTTTCCCAAGCTCTTCAGAAAGACTGTTGTTCTCCAACCCTGGGACTTCATATTTCCTCTTCTTCTGATTGTCACTTTTTTCCCGACTTCTATTGTTCTTGTCATGCTTGTGCCTACTTTTCTGACTTTGCATATCCCTTCTTTTCTTTTTCTCTTTCTTCCTCCTTTTATCCTTCTTCCTTTCCTTCTCAGCCTTTATCCTTTCTCCGTTGAGCTATAGACAACAACAGAAAAGCCGTCATTTTGAGACAAGCTAAACTAGTATATAAAAGAAAAAAGCAGCACCATGCTAATTCATTAGCTCTCATACTTTAGTAACTCCAAAGATGTAATTAGGAATAGCTTCATATTCCCTAATCTAAAAATAACGACAGATGCTTCCTTTAATAAACATGCAAATTAGATTCATTCTTGAGTTTTCTCCCACTCACCTCTGATATTTCTGCAATAAACTACATAATTTCAAGCAATGCCCCAAGATGAACATTGTCCTAATTTAGAACTAGTCACTATCAATTTAAAGTCAAGAAGATCGATAGTATGATGTGCAACAATTATTCATAGTATGAACAAAAAGCTTAGCAAGCATGGAGGTCATAGTGTATACTTAAACGAAGAACTTGACCTTTTCTTGTTGCATCATATCACTACTCTATGAAAAAGAGTTATCCCTATTTTAGGATGCTCATCCACATTTTGTGAACATATCACCAACTTCAGACAAATCAATACACAAATTACTGAGTTATCTCATCTCTACCATTGCTTTTAATAGAGCTACAATTTACTAGTGAAGTTACCTATAAATGTCACCTAGAGTCTCATCAATAATTATTAATACAATGAATAATGAACAATGCATGTCACTGCACTGAACTCTGAAGAAGTCATCAAATTTCTAAGCTCATCAGTCATGAAATCAGCCTATGGCCCTACGGTATGCCATGGAAGCTTAGAAAGCACAATGAAATCAGGACATAAAGGTTCATGAACAACTCTATATTAAAATAGATTGTAGACAACTTTTTATGTTAGAGCATAACATAAAGAAACCGTGCATTTATAAAGAAATTCTGATAGAGAGCTTCCACGAGTGCAATTCCTTGAATTAATAAAACCATGTTTATCTCTACAATAACATTGTCATGAGTACATTACTTGTCTCTATAAACTAGAATGCTAATAAATTCATTACCCTAGCGGATAAGACTATAGCAAATTGATCCAAGATCTCTAATTGAATTGCTATTTCAGTTAGCATTCTCAGCATTATGCCTTGCAGAGAATTCAAACCTCCAGGCTCTTTAGCACAAGATTTTGAATCTCACGTGTCTACCATGTCACCACCAAGGCATCTTGAAAGAAAAACATATTCTAGAGAGGCACAAGTTGAAAATATTTTCTAAGTTTCCATGAGACTGAAGATCCCAAATACCTTTAAAATATCTTTAAAGTTTCAAAATCAGAACTACCACCAGCTGCAAACCACAGCTAAAAAAGAAAAGTCCTGGCTCCAATTAACACAATGAACTGCACTGAATTTTCTATATTTTTATATCAATGAAAAGCCAACATTTTTCCTGATTCCCGAACCCAATCAAAGAACAAAAGCCATTCAAAAATTAAGAACATTCAGAAAACCCCAAAGAGAACTTTAAACCCCACTAGCACAGAAAAAAAAAAAGAAAAAGACTGCTTTTATATTAAACAGTAACATATTATGCTTTCATTCTATTCCAAATAAGTATCCTTATCTAGTTCATGTTTATAATCTAAAGAAACAATGCTCTAATGGTTTAAGTTCATGAGAAGAAAGAGATACCAAGAACCATAAAGGGGAAAAAAAATTCATCAGAGATTGAGACTCTTAGCATAACAGAAGCCAATGACTAGACTAAACTAAAACTGAAATGTGATTTAACTTAGTTAGTTGAAGGGAGTTGCAATAACAATGAGTTTAAGTTTTCCAATAAGTTTTAAGTCTCCAATAGAACAGGATTGGACAGCAAGAAATAGCATTGTGGCTTGTGGTTTTAGAGAGAATGTGGCCCTACAGAGGGTTGAATTGCAAATGACAGTGCAGCCCGCTCTGATGAAATTCCCTTGATTAAATGCAACTACATTGCTGTGAATGATGAAGTTGTTCTATCAACTACCAAAACAAGCAGCATACAAATACTTTTGCACTCCTCCTATGATCCTATAAAACCAGCTATAGAATAAACTTGAGCATTCTTCCTTCTCCATATAAACGCACAGTCACATGAGCACAACTCACCAGCATGACTTAGGACTATAATCGACTCCACACAAAGAATATGAATCCAATTCCGCTCGTCATTGAAGATGTTGTCATCACCAAATACAAATACCATGAAAGATAACAACAAATTAAATCTATTAAGTTGGCCAAACAAACCTTAATCAGTTCTTTAAGCGCCTCGCCACCCACACCGTTCCACACGTACCCCGGTGGAGGGAATTCTATGCACCGGGACATTAATCTTAAAGACTTAAACCTGAAGGCGTTGGTCAACACCCTTTACCATAACCTGTTCAAATTCGATCTTTTTATCTTCTAAAAGACCAAACTGATCAAACGGTCACCAACTCTCAACAGAAATATCATGAAGAGGAATAGTTAGAGACCCCTCTGCCTTTTTGAAAGCCCACCAATTAAGCTCTTCTCCTTTTTACTAATACGTCTAGATCTTTTCTGGGTGCTTTTGTTTAAACTGTGAACAAGCTCCCTTGACCTAGAAACTCAAAAGGGTTAGAGAGAGTTTCCGTGAAAGTAGGATTTTGTTAATTCTTGACAGATTCCGTACAGTTCAAGCGACAGGAGAGGAGCAACTTGGGATAGTTTGCTTTTCGGCCTATCGTATCTATCTTTCCAAGTTTGTCATACGGTAACGGAATCATCTGTCGGCCCAACATAGGACCCATATGGTTATTATTATTTTTTTTTATCTTATATGATTGAATAGTTTAATTTGTTTTATTTAGTGTCTGAATATTAACTAAATAATAAAATTTTGCATTTTATTATTTAGTTAATTAACATAATCCCCTTTTCACCATAATATGCTTATTCTAAGTTTAAGGATATCATATATAATTATTATCCTAATTAATTTGCACTATCATCACCTTGAAATTTTGGGGTTGAGCTTTATGAAAGAGTACCCATTCATGGACATTCTCTAAGGGATGTTTTTTTTTCAATTCTGACATTTATTTCACATACATTTTTGCTGAGTTTGTATGCTTCGTTCACCCTTAATTTTTTTATTTTTTATTTTAAATGCCAACTCAACGAAAATGTACGTCAAAATGTAAAGAAGCATTTATCTTTTTTTTTTTTAAGTACATTAAACAACAAACAAAAACAAAGCAAACCAAAAACAACTAGAAACTAAATTAGTATAGTATTTCTTGTAATTTAGGATTGAAGAAATCCAACTGACGTATGCTTATCAGTTACCATGTATGCAAGTAAAGATTTAAAAAATAAAATATAAATAGAGAAATAGCAAAAGAAATAAGAAAAAATAGACGGGAGTTTTTGAGTGGTTAGGTGTTAAAGCATCTAAGTCCACCACTAAGAATTACCATAATCGTCATTTGTAGGGGGATTCGGTTAGATAAAGAATATATTGATAGGGAAAGTATGAAACCTAATAATATAGAAACCCTATATTCCAACAAATTAAACAAGTCTTGGTATTATATATATAATTTGGTTGACAAATCGATCATTTTGATACGTGATAAAATGATCCATTAATTCAAGAACAAAAGTGTCATTATCCTATCTCCTACTATGTGGATTTCCAACACCTTCCTGGCAATAAGCATGCATGGTTGAATCATTCAACAATATTGTTGGTCTTTGCCGTTTGGGACAAGCTTTCCATTCATATGTAAGACAACAAATGAAGAAAAAGCTGAGAAATTGTGAGGGCCATTTTCACTCTCATAGCCAGAAACAAAGACAAACACGAGCTAGGGTCTAGGGAGAATATATGTATATATATCTTGAAAAGGATTGGGCGGCCACTAGTTTTTCATTCCAATTAATTGGTGCTATTTATGAACTTTTCTTGCCTTCTAAGATGAGGAGGAAGAATAAGACAGAGGGCATCTCATATATATGTTGGTTTAGTAACTGGTTTTGGTCCACATACCACCAACCGTGGATTGATTTTTCTGCAATAAGTTATCCCCCCGTGGCTACTTTTTCCATCAAAACCACATGGGTACTCTTTTCCATTTCCAAAAGAATAATACACTAAATTTTTACACCAGTCGTTTTGACATATATTTAAATGATTAATAATTTGAATTTTTAAGCAACTAATATAGAAAATTACTTAAAAACCTCATATCAACTAGTGTGAAGCTGGGTGTACGTAAAGCTACTTAAAACACTTCACATCAAATGGAGTAAAATTTGTATAAAGAGTAGCATTACTCTTTCAAAAATACTTGATTCTCTTCCTCTTTCAAGAAAAGCCACGTTTTACCCTACTTTTATTCAACTTTACTAATGTAGTACCGTAAATTAATCATTGTTAAAAGAAAAAAATAATAATAAAAAAAAAAATCTAAGGATTGATCGGTTGTGCCACGTTAATAGAATTAGATTAGCATTACTTTAAAAAAAAAATAGCGTTTATGAAAAGGGTATTAACAATAATAATAATAAGAAGAAGAATATCTAGTATTGTTAGCAATTATGGAAAGGGTATTAATAGTAACTACAAATTATTATTATTTTTCTAATCAACGATAATAATAAGAATATATAGTATTGTATAACTACTTGCAATTATGGATATGCTATTAACAACTTTATATAAGTAATTATGCTAATGCTAAAATTACAAAATTAGTTTTTGGGGTTTGACTTGAGGATATGAAAAATATATTTTTTTTATTTTTTAAAGATAAATGTTGTAATTTGATATCGAACGCATCTTTAAGGAGTAGTTCAATCAGTTGTAGATTACGCCTCATAAAATGGAGGTCACTAATTCGAATCATCCCTCCCCTTCTCATGTCCAGACATGAAAAAATATATATATATTTGACTTCTATACCACATGAAATTGTATATTTTATTTTCATTTTTAATTGAAACAACTACTGGTTTTAATTTTAGACGTCGAAAAGTAACGGCTTCACTTTTTATAGTTTACTTTTTTATTATTTTATTATATTATTAGAGAGAAATATCTTTGAGGGTATATATAAAAGAATCCACATCAAACTCTTTATTTTTAAAATTTTTTAAAAAAATTTAACAAAATCTACAAAAAGTCCCCCACATCAAACTCTCTATCAAATGTTAAATATAATATTTATTAAACCTCCTCTTCAAATTTAAAGAGACCAAAAGCAAATGTTAAAATATTATCATATTATTTTATTGCATTATAGCACCACTTTTCATTTTTCTCCCTCTCCTTTTCTATTTTTTCCCATCCAGAGTTTCATCCCCTCCTTTTTCACTTTTTTTCCCCTTCCATTTTTCTTTTCATCACTCTACTTTTCTCAAATACACAACTGCATTAATTGACGTTCATTAGTTTTTTTTTCCTTCTAATAAATTAAATGCATTCATCAATGAAATCTATTAAATTAAAGATACAATTGTGCACAAAAAATAATTTCATGTATGTGAACATGAAAGTAAGTTTTATGGTAGTTAAAGTAATTTGGTTTCACAATAAAAAAAATAATAATATTTGATAAAAGTAGCAAAAAATTTAAAGAGTTTGATATTTGATAGTCTTTAAAAATGACTAGTTATATTTAAAAAAAGTACAATTTAAAGTTTAAATTTAACTAAATTTTGTATAGCTTGATGTGATGCTCTAAATATTTGTATTATATTTATAGGTTTTGGAATCACCATGGAAATGGTACGATGTAAGCAGCTACACGACGAGCCATATCTCCATAAGAACACTTTTAGCCTAACGGACGGTCGAGATGAAAGGATATGTAACAAAACTGAGCTGATATGAACCCCACACTCCCTCGTCCTTGATTTTTCAATGTTTGCAGCGCCACCGAGGGAATCCCCCAAATACGTATAAATTGGAAGTGTAGGGCTTTGTGGGTTCTTGACTATGCAAAAGCACCTCTGGATTCTCTGAACCAATCGCTCTCTCTTTGTCTCACACACACTCTCTCTCTCTCTCTCTCTCTCTCTGGTACGTCCAATTTTGTTTTTCTTCTATCTAGATATTATCATTAGCAGCCTAGCT
This sequence comes from Carpinus fangiana, assembly GCA_006937295.1. Taxonomy (NCBI): domain Eukaryota; kingdom Viridiplantae; phylum Streptophyta; class Magnoliopsida; order Fagales; family Betulaceae; genus Carpinus; species Carpinus fangiana. The sequence goes on from CM017322.1 coordinate 9,586,116, forward strand.
ACCTAGGGTTTCATATTGAGCCCGGCTACATTCTGAGGCTTCAATTTTCTTTCAAAGCCAGGGTCTTTCTTCGATTTTGTTCGTCTCTTTTTAGTTCCCATAACCTTGCTGGCATTGAATTATTCGACACAGCCTATGATTGGAATCTTCCATGCAGTTCATTCGGTTTAAGAATTAAGGGTGTGATGGTAAGCCTTTACCTACTTGTTAAAAATATGTTATTTTTGGCTTGATCAAGTGGCTTTTAGTGTTTTTGGCGATGAAATCTCATCTGGATTGTGACTGGAATGGTTGAATTCGTCGTGTTCACGTAGTTGGTTCTAGGGTTTTCAGGTTGATTGTGCAAAAGCCCAGCTGGTGCATGTTTTAGTAGTTTGATTTTAGGACTTTGAATCTGTCCAGCACCACAATTTCCCATCCGGGTATTTTTTAATTCTCGCCACTAGGGAGAATTGGGCTCAAGTTTTCATCTGGGTCAACTTCAAAATCATTAATTTGTTTACCTTTTCACTAGGTTTAGCATTTTGTTTGGTGGCGATTTTGATATCCTAATGGAGGACGGGGAGCTTGATTTCTCGAACCAAGAAGTGTTTTCAAGTCCGAAGATGGGGGAGTTTCCGACCAGTTGTTCAATGGAAAGTTTCTTTGATGAACTTCTCAAGGAAACTCATGCATGCACTCACACCCACACTTGTAACCCATCCGGCCCTGATTCTTCGCATACGCACACCTGTTTTCATGTGCACACTCAAATCGTGCCTGTCCCATCTGAGGACAAGGTTTCCACTGATGATACTGCAGAGTCCACTGAAAAGAAAGGGAAGAAACGCCCCTTAGGAAATCGGGAAGCAGTTCGCAAGTACCGTGAGAAGAAGAAGGCCCGAGCTGCATCATTGGAGGATGAAGTTACCAGATTGAGGGCTTTGAATCAGCAGTTGTTGAAGAGGTTGCAGGGTCAATCCGCATTGGAGGCGGAGATTGCAAGGCTGAAGTGCTTGCTTGTGGACATTCGAGGAAGGATTGAAGGGGAAATTGGATCATTCCCATATCAGAAATCAGTCGATCCAAACTTGCCTCATCCTAACATGCCGAGTGCATATGTGATGAACCCGTGTAACATGCAGTGTAGTGATCAGGTCTATTGTCTTAATCCAGTTGTGGATGGAAATAGTGGTGAAGGCACATCATTAAACGGGCAAGACTTTAGTGGCTGTGAATTTGAGAATCTTCAGTGTTTGGTGAATCAGAATTCGGTATCCAAGGAGCTTTCTGGTTGTGGTGTTGGGGATGTAGCAGCCAATATCAATTCAATTGGTACGAATAAGCGGAAAGGTAAAACTTTGGTTATTTTCCCTTTTGGTTTTATTTGGATGGAGTGTAGGCTATTAAAGTTGATTAATTGGGGCTTTATGTCATATTTTTACTCTTTTTTTAGTAAGTATTTGTGATATGGAACTTGTTACTTGTCCCATTAGCAGGCTTGCACTATGCAAATTAACAACTCTAATAGCAATACAGCTTTTGTTTTGTGGGACATACTTCTATGCCTTGTTAGGAGGGTGGAGCTTATTATTGTGGCAATTAACTAATCTAGTTGTACCTGATTTTTTTCTTTTTTGTCTTTGCTACTGTAAAATAAGTTGTATTGTAGGCGGTTTGCTGTGATATGAGCTTGTGATTAGTAGTGGTCTTATATTGTTGCAACTTTATAGTTCATCTTATTGTTTGCTTTTATTGAGTACGGATGTCTTACGGTTGCACTAGGAGTCGTATTCTTAATTTACAAGTCCTTTATTATCTTCTATTATTATGTTCTATTTTAAGTTGGGAACATTTTTCAATGCAAATGCCTGTGTACTTTTTCCTATAGGTCTTTCAAATCCATTTATTAACTAGCATATCTCATAGTGGTGTTTGTTGATATTTAGATGCATATACTTTTTTGTTCTTTGCTATAAATTTTAAAAGAATGTCTATAATATCCTAAAGTGTAGTAGAAAAGTCTTTGTGTGTGTGTGTCTAAGATATACTAATCTTTGCGGTTATTTATCTTCTTATCTCATGCCCACATACTTATCCAGGAAAAAGAAGGGCTATTGTGTGTATAATAGAGGATAAGTAACTGCACAAACTAGTAATAGTACTATTTTTGGACTAGGCTGTCTCCAAGCAGATTGAGTGTGTCCTAAAAGAGTGTGAGGATTTTATTCTCGAGAGTGAGAACTTTCAGACATTGAAGGCCAGTGGGCCATAAGGTACAGGCTGAAGCTGGAGGTGGAAACAGAAGACTCATAACTGCAAAACAAGACTAGATAACATCATGTAGAAGTGTAAAGACTTTAGTGGCTTGACAGGAGTTAAGTAAGAGAAAATATAAAGACCCAAACAACATGCAACCATACAAAGATTTTCTATCCAGGCTGGATTCATGAAAATCTTCTGCCATTTAGCTCTCTCTGGGGTTTGATTCTCTATTTCTCTATATCAAATTATTGGAACTAGAGGACTGAACTCTGTGTTAACCAATTAATAATTTAATTATCTGACCTCACTTGATGTATGCTTCTACTTTATACTTATTGGTATGTTAGTTGCAATGTAGTTCAATTTATTATTTGAGAATCTAGAGGTAGTGGTGGCAAACTTTGGCAAGATTCAAACCTGAAAGAGAATAATTCCGTTAGTTATATAATTTTGGATATATTTTCTCATTTATGCCAACTATACTAGATTCAAGTTACATTTTCCTACTTATCCCTAAAAAAAATTATATTCCCAAATTTATGGCATCTCATGATAATTTTTTTTTTCTTTGTATGAATTCTTTGAATTTTGAGGTTGTCTTTGTTGTATCTTCTATTTAAGGGAAAAATGTTCCAGTTTTACTTTTTATCAGATCACTCTTTAAGATTTGAAAGTTGTCAACTCCCTAAGGGTTGCACCATTATCAAATAATTCCCTGCGTTCCTCTTCCATTAAATTTTTAATGTTGATAAGTGACACATGGCCATCATAATGCATCATGTCCATTAAAAAAAAGACGTGCCTAGACCATCTGGTCAATTAGCTTACATCAGACATATGCCACTCTGAGTTTGTCACATCATTGACACATTAGCCCATAACTTAAAAATTGAACACATCAACTAGGAAAAAAAAATGGAGGGATGGTCGCAAGGCCACCCCTTTGTTGTGGAAGGGTGTGTTCAACAGGGGGGTCAAAGCTTTCATCTCAACATGGTTGTTATTTGTCAGAGAGCCAGTTGTGGGCAAGGCCTAGTATGACCCAAGTGATCTCCAAATGCCGAGGGTCTTGGCCACAATGGTGTAGGTGACCACGACAATGAGCATTACAAACATGATGTGAACTAGGAAGACCAAATCCATAATGGCCACAGCCCTCAGCCTGGAATCCTCGAGCACTTGGTGGGGCCCTCCATGCTAATGACCATGTCAAGCAACTAATGAAATCTCTCAAGGATGAAGGCATCCACAGAGAGTGGAGGCCAATCTAGAGCACCTAGAGCCCCTACACGTACATGGCGGCGTCAAGGTAGACATCGGTGACGAAGAGGCTGGGGCCGCAAGCAAGGAGGAAGAGGAAGAGGGCGACAGTGGACATGGGTGTGGCCTCTGGGGAGAGGAGAGGGGTCGGAGGAGACGAGGAATTGGTGGGCAAAGGCAATGAGGATGTAGAGGATGAGCAGGTAGAACTCAAGGTGCTTGAGGCAATGAAAGGACTCAAGCATCAAGGGAAGGAAGGGCTTTGTGAGGTAGGACTATAGGGATTTCAGGTAGTTGTGGGTGGTGTTGATGAGGTGCTACAGCCTTAATAACACCAAAATTGATGACGTGAATATCTCATACACTAGGCTTGCCATTTTCCATGGGAAACCAAACACGTATTTGATTTCTATACAATACCATCACCCGCTGTTGTCTCCCACAACAGAGATGGTTTTTTTTTTTTTTTTGGCGGCCCGCCCAGAGTGGCATAGGGTAGCTGACTAGATGGTTTGGATACATATATTCTTTTTATTGAACATGACGTGGCTTGATGGCCACGTGTCACCCATCTCCGTTAAAAAGTTAAACGGAATGCAAACCTTAAGGGAGTGATTTGGTAAACTTTTAAACATTAAGGTGCTATTTGATAAAAATGGAAACCCCATGAACTATTGTGTAGCATTTTTCCCTTTATTTAAGAAGTATTCTTCGTGCACCTTAAAAAAGGAAGTATTTACTTCATGTCTCACCCCAATTCAAGAAACCACACAACCTATAATGTGCTCGGCGATCATGGCTGAGGGAGTTGGATTTAGTTGCAAATAGCTTTCTTAACTTCTTTCAGTATTGAGCCTGGGTGAAAACCATTCAACATGCTAGAGTTCAAGGCTTGGAAGAGAAGGCCTACTAGGTAGTTGGTTTCTTCAATTGAAATGAGAAAGAAAAGAGAGTGAGGGGGTAGGGAATCAGGGTTTTACATTATTGTTTCCTGTGGAAAGTGATATGTATGAGATTGCAATGTTTTGAATGATTATATATAAAGTAATTTCAAATATTCAACTCCCATCTCAGTAAGCTGATGTGGTAGTGCCCATCAACCTTTTGAATTTTTTTTTTTTTAAAGGCATATCCAAGGGCTGATAGGCACTGCCAAATCAGCCCAATAGGATGAAAGTTAAGTATGTAGCATTACTCTTCCATCTATATATAGTTTTTCTTGCTTATGATCTTTATTTTTCTCTGTTTATAAAAAAAATAATGTACATGAACACAGGTGTAGGGTTTGTGCTACTTATTGCTTGTTAGCCTTTTATGAGCCTGATTTATATGGTGATTGTTTTACTAGGAGGGGCTCGTGCAGCAAAAGCAAGTTGAAGAGCTGATTAGTTGGCAGTGTCTTTGTCAAGGATACATATGGTCTTCCAAATAGGTAGTTTTGTGGTACTGCAGCATCAGCTTTCCCTCAGGTCATTATGTGGTTATTTATTTCATTTTTTTTCTGCTTTATTTTTAACCCACTGTTGGGTTCTTGGAGTCGCCATGGCTTATATATTTCAAGCACAACTGTTTTTGCCAGTTCATGAAGTTTCTTCTACTTTAGTGTTTGATAAAGCAGAAAGCTTAGTTGATGTGTATAAGTGGAAATTATGGTTGAGGCCAACTTTATGGTTTTCTATGAAGTCAAATGCCTTTGTCTCAGCCTTCTTATTGTATATGCGACGTCTCCCTTCTCCATTATTCTTTTCATTGAGTTAAGTAGGACACTTGCCCTACTTCTAAGGATAGAAAAGGTGGGGGAGGGACTCTTTCTTTTCTCTCCCAAGTCTACTCTTTTTTTTTCCCTCTTTCTGCTGTCCTCTTCAGAAAGACCAGTAAGTGGTTTTGGCATATCTCATGCAATGATTGATTCTATCAGCTTCGTCATTTAGCTTTTTTATTTGTAATTAAGTAGTCCTTTTTCTTTGAGTGGATGTTTTCGAAAATTTCTTCATTTCTAAGCCATCCAAATTCTTGATTGTTGGATTACAGAACTTAGGGAGATGGGATGCCTTACATCTTTCAATGCTATGAGATGTGAACAGGTGAGAACAAAACTCGCTTTTTTTGTGTGATCCAAACTTGTTATTTGTGTGGAGGGATATAATCAGCTTGCGATGTTTCCAGTATATTTTATTCCAATTACTTTGCTGCCATATAATACAAGAAGTTTGCTTCTGCCCTTGGCATTTTCCTGAAAAAGTATGCCAGATTTCCATCAGGAAGAAAGCATTGCCTTCTAACTGAAGTTTTGCAAAGGAATTCATGTCATCCACGAGTTGTGACAGAAAATTGGGTAAATTGCTCAGGATGTTGACCCTAATTGACCCAACTGGCCTCTGTGATTACCAACCAATGTAACACACTCACCACCATTATTAGGGTGAGAAATGAAGATGGCAAGGAGGTTATTATATCTATGGGGCTCATGGCCTTTTATGGTCATCTACTTAAAATATTGTTCTAGTTTGCTAACTTGAACTCATTAGGGCAAACCTCGTAGCATAGGCCTTTTCAAGTCATAATTAAGGAGAGGTGAAAGTGTGGTGTCCGTTCGATTATGCATAATAATGAATTGAACATGTATATTGGTGGTGGATGACTTCTCTCCAGTTTGTACCTTTTTTTTTCTAAGCAAATGAGGAAAAAGGTTACAAGAGAACTTCAGGTTTGTACCTTTGTGGTTAACAATTGCGTGCTCATAAGAACTTAGGTTGTGGCTTTTTATTGAAACATAAAAACCAGGCTTTGAATATAGAAGCTAGAAGTACAATCTAAATCTTATTTCCTAGTGTTTCTGCCTTGCTTTTGACAAATCAGAATAATGTCATCAGTCTGAATATCCTGTGTTTGTGTGCCAACAATAAATTGTTAGGCTCTTTCCAGGTATTGTATCGTTTCTTTCACATTCCATACTAAACTATCAACTTGATATATGTCGGTTGTACCTTGTTGATTGTACTTCTCATGAAAATTACTATCACTTCCGATTTAGGGGTGGCAATTTGTATCATGTATTGGACTTGGGTTACGTCAATATATGTATATATAAGACTATATAAGTTAATTTTAATTCTACCTATTTAATTAAATGGATCAAATTTCTCAATCTTAACTTGTTAATTTTATATTGGATTTCATCTCAAATTTTACAAATCATGTTAAAAATTATTCGAGTTTAAATTGTATTAAGACACGAGTATATAAGATTTTGTAAGTTAAACTCTATTTTGACCAATTTAAGTAATGTTAAAAATTGCAAACTTAATGCTCCAATCTTGCCATACCATCCCATCATGACCCAGTAAATTTTCTGTAGAGGAAGCCAATAATGATCCTGGACCGTAAGAAACTTCTTTTTGAAGTGGAGATGTCAACTACGGATGGTGAGGGGGGAAGAAAAAAGGGAATACCATTCATTGCCATCACAAATGGAGCCTAGGGCTCTCCAAAGATCCTTCACAATCTCTTCCAAGAGGATTTAAATCAAACGAGCAACTAAATCAAACGGGCAACTAAGTAGTCTTAACTAACAATATTTCAAATTGACAATACATGAAGGACACTAGAATCTACAGATTTTTCGAGTATGATGATGAACATTTCAAGTGAAAAGTCGAATATGGTTTCTACCTAAACCTCACAGCTGAAAGTGAAAGATTGCCTTTAGACCCAAGGATCACATCTATGGTGAGTCATCAGTAGCTTGCACGTCATCATCATCACGATATATGCTCTCAGCCATTTGCCAGACCTGAACAGTGTTGTCCTCGCCCACACTTGCAATCACCCATGGCTGATACTTGTTCCACGAGAAATCTGATATCTTTGCCTTGTGACCCCCATGAGAAAATAGAAGCTCTGGAGGACCATCTTCAGCATCTCCCTCCGATTGCTCGTCTCCAATCCTGAAGGCATTACTTATCGATTAGATGAGGCAAAACACATATTTTGTGCAGAAGTCACACCAACATATTCAAAAGTCTAAACATGGTATTATACTTTAAAATATAAGAGTAAGTCCATAATTTCAATTTTTTTGTAGAATTCCTGCCCAGAAAAGCTATCCAAAATTTCAACGAAGTTTTGTTAGAATATGAGACTATCTCAACTTTGAAAGAATGGTTTAAAATAGCATGAAAAATCTTATAATGAAATGCATACCCCACTCATAAATCTCCATGCTTGTAATCAATGATTCATAAACTGGAGTAAAGTCTAAAGCATCAATCAGAAAAAAATGAGATGCAACTGAATCCCATGACAAACCATTTGAACAATTGACATATTGGTGCAGAAACCAATACATGTTCACTACGAGTAACTACCGAAAATAATTGCTGATCGTTTATCAGGCCCTATTATACATCCTTAATCCTTCTTGCTGCAGTTAAATATAACAATGGTGGTTGAATAGTAGGGTAGTCAACTATTTTGAATTTCCGGGTCAGTCCTTTTATGAGACATATCTGAAGTGGCAAGTGCCTCACAGTATTCCAATTAGTCGGGAGACCTTGATGCTCTATTTTGTTTATGGAAAAAGAAAGGGAGTAGGACCAGATCCTTACAACTAGTAAAAATGAACAACATTTCCAAGCTTTCTCCCGTTTCCCATAATCTTCTTGACAACCAAAAGTTGCATAGAGAAATATACAAAAGTAATATAAAGAAAAGCAAGGACACTAATATAATTTTTGTACAAATAAAACACAAGAACAGCTATTTCTTATGCAAATACCTGTTAAGATCCCAAACCATCAACCTTCTATCATCAGCAGACGATGCCAACACTGTCTCATGGTTAGGATCCCATTCTACCTGGAATACTTCCTCTCTGTAAGAAGCAAATCAAGGGTACAAAAAAAATGATGAGTTGACTTCAATATGATCATCATAGTTATAACACATTAGATCAAGAGAAACCAGGAAATAACGCGTTTCACTCAAAACGCGCTGACTCCCACATAAAAATGGAACTACTACTTCAAGAATCAGTTAGTACATTAGTGATTGAAGAGTGTCACAACTATGTAAAATAGTTTTAATCTTGTCAACAGATTCAAATTCAATATAAGATATGGACTAAATGTTCACCATAAGCCAAACATCACTTTACTTTCAAAGCCAATTAAACCTTTTTTACTCTGTATATCCAAATCTTGGGCTATTAGCAAGCATTCGAGCACTGTAAAAAATCTCATTGTTGATTGTTTTGACCACAATAGTCATTCAGTGACATCGCATGCATTGAAAAACCATTCGACAGATGTATGCGAACCCTGTGAATTCATTTGCAGGTTTAGTCTTGAATTGCAGACATAGATGAATGAGAACAAAATTTATTCAAATTGGTGAAGGAATTGGTTGTGTGCGCATGAGAGAGAGAGAGAGAGAGAGAGAGAAACAAAAGATTGGTGCTCTTTTTTTCTTTTTCTTTTTTGGGTGGGGGGGGGGGGGTATGCAAGGCCGGGTTCACATATAATTTAGTTCATGATACTGAAATCTAGTTCAATCTATTAGGCAAAGGGCATACGTGTGACTGCTTAAAACATGCAACGGCACACTCAGCTTCCTTGTATCGAAGAGACCAATGGTGGTATCCGAAGACGCTGTAGCCAAGATCCATTCATTGTATGGATTGAAGGAAAGATAGTTCACCTGGGATCACCCAAAAAAACAAATCAATAAAATGCACACTTAAGTACATAAATAATATGAGAAACATGAATGCACATAGAATCAGAGGGCAACAAAGGTCACATTGAAGTCATCAGATACAAATGTTATACATAAAATAAGGAGAAGGTTTCTTCAAGACCTGAAAATGAATTGCATCAATTAAGCAAAATAAAAGAAACGTATTGTTTATCAATGAGAACAAAAAAAGAATGAAATAAATTGAATAAAACACAATCAACATACTTAAGGATGTGGAAAATTTGATAGAGATTTCACAGAAAAGCTAGAGTGGTACGCTAAAGAGAACATGGTAGGTAGGTACAGATATTCAATAAACAACTTGGAGAGCCACTACTATCACACAAACGAATGGTTTGAAGATTAAGTCACCTCTTTCTCGTGGGCTTTGACAGATTGTTGGGGTTGGTTTGTGCGCAAGTCCCAAATTATCAACTGACAATCATCCCCCACAGACCCAAATAAATTTTCATTCTTTGAGTGCCAGGATACATCTTCAACCACACTTTCATGAGCCTGTTATTTACATTTACAAGACCCATGAACAAAGTATCAAATGCACCATGACTAAAACACCAACATCAACTACCAACATATAAAAATTGATTCAGAAAGTTACCTCATAAACATGCAACGCATCAAGCACCCTATCTTGAGCCACAGCAGACACATCCCACAAACATATTTTATGGTCATGTGAGCCACTTAAAAGGTATCCCTCCTTAAGGGGACTCCAAGACAACCCGTACCCTTCCATATCATGACCCCTTAGCCTCAAATCTGGATCACAATCACTCCCTTGTTGCTTCCCCGATTGTTTGGTACAATCAAACACATAAACCTCAGACCCACTTGTCTTTGCACCCACAATTACCGGTTTCTGCGGCATACACCGTGCCCTATTCACTTCTCCATCAACGCGTATCTTCTGTGTTATCTCAACCTACAAGCATTCAAAACAAACCAGTCAAACATATGTTGAGGTAGAAATTTCAACACTGATTTCGGACAAAACCATTTTTGAAATAAGAGCGGTGGGGATCTTCAAGTGCCGTTTTTGCCTATGAAAGCACTAAAGGTGCACATCACAACGTTAGGCTAGACAATTTTCCAAATATTCAGAAACCACAAGACAATTCTTGATAACAAGAATGTAAGTATCATGTCTCTCATCTCTGCCAATTATAACACTAAATAGATAAATCAAACACTCTCCTAGATATTTTAACAAGCACTTGGTACCCACAAAAGAACTCATCAAATACCAAGCATCCACAGAACAATCCATGAGAAAAATACTAAATACCACAAAATCTTTCTCGAAAATGAGTGGAAGTACCAGAAACCAGAAACTGACCTTAGGGACAATGGGGTTTTCGGTGTTGCCATCTACGCTGGCCTCTGAGGCTTCTCTGGGGAGGAGAGCGTCAGCGACCATGAGGAAGTTGGGGGAGCCCCCGGCCGTGTGGGTCCCGAGGACGAGCCTGTGGACGGCGAGAGATGGGTCGGAGGCGACGGGCAGTGGGGCCGGAATCGGGGCCCAGTGGACGGTGAGAGACGGCCATTCGAGAGGGTGCGAGATGACCAGGTCGTAGAGGAACGGCGTGTTCTTCCTCCACACGGCGTAATCCTCGTCCACCTGGCCATCGAGACCCGCCTCTTTCTGTTGTGATTGTTGTTCCTCCGCCATGGTCTCTCTCTCTGTGGAGGTCTTGCTTTGTTTTCTGATTTTCCCGCCAAGAAATTGGGCGTGGAGGGAATGACGGGGTGTGGCTGTGTGGGGAAGAGTTTTATATATAGGTCATAGGGCTTCGCTGTTTTGCGCCAAAATGCCAAAGCCCAAAAGGGGTGGATTTTGGGTTTGGGCTATAAATGTTGTAAACTTTTACAAGCAAATTCACAGATACATCAGGAAATCCTAATCTGCGAAAAAAAAACTGATTTCTTTCTAGTTTTCTTTATATATGTATATATATTTCTTTCTCATACAAATTTTTGAATTAAATTTAAGGGTTAAATGCCTTTTTGGTACCTAAATTTTAACGACTTAGAATTTTTTTTCACCTAAGTTTCATTTTATATCATAGGTGATACCTCTTTTATAAGTAAACGAGCTTGTACCCCGTGCAATGCACGGGTTGTTTTTAAAAATGATAGGACGGAAAAGAATAATAATAATAATTAGTGGATGTATAAATGGTAGAGGGAAAAAAAAAAAAAAAAACCCTTCTATAAAGCTTTAAAGAAAATGAAAAGCATTGAGAGACCATTTACAACTAAACAAATGCTCAAGTATTTTTCCATGTCCTTATCTTTGCATTCCCAAAATAACTTTATTTAAAATACTTCCAAAGAGAAAAGTTTGAAAATTTACCCTTCTCGTCATTCAATTAACTAATTAGCTACCCAAAATAAAAAAATTTCATTAAATTATGGTTAAAAAATAAATAAATTATATCATTTCTCTTTCTTCTTTACTCAAAAGCATAAACAACAACATAACCAATGAAATTCATAAGGTATAGGAAGAAGCCCAATCAAATAGAGCCTTTTTTCTTCCAACCATACTTTTGCATTATAAAGTTATTTTTCATCCAACCATATTTTCTCCATCTTTTTCTCATCTCATCTTACAAATTTAATATATATATATCGATCATTAGATTTATACACTCATGTGAACTCCACACAAATTCAATGATGGATTCATCTATTCACTATAGAGATGATTAAAAGGTAGTTAAAAATAGAAAAATGTTAGGGGTTCTCCCTGTAGGTTCTCCTGGCGTTCTCCTAATCTTATGTAAAACATAATTTGAGAAAAAATAAAATTGTAGTGGCATCTACCACCGATTTTTTAGGCATTAACACCAAATTCGAGGCATTAGTACCAAATTTGTGAAGTATTAGCACCAAAATTGAGGTATTAGCACCAAATTTAGGATGATCAAATCTATTTTGGGTGATACCATCTCTAAAGGGTTAACCTTTCACCCTTAGGTTTTAGTTTTGAATCCAAAAACAAGTTTTAAAGCATTAGAATATAACTATTAACTCATAAAAATTAATCAGTTGGCAAAAAAACGGTACTACAATTTTATTTTTTCTTAAATCATATTCTACGTAAGACTGGGAGAACGCTAGGAGAACACTACTGGGAGAACCCCTAGCAAACTCCTTAAAAATATAATAAATTTTATCATTTCCCTTTATAAAAATTATAACAACAATTAAGGACCAAAAATGGAATATGAAGCACAAAACTACGTAAATAAATAAATAAGACAAATAAATGTACTATTTAGCGTTCTCTGCTACATTATTTTCCATTTTTCTTGAATACAACATTTCAAACACAATTTCCAAAACCAAATCAAAATTAATACTAACATAATAAAATATAATTGACTTTTCCATATACTTTTTTCAATTCTAATGAAATTCATAAGTATAGAAAACAGTCACGTCAATTAGATATTTTTTCTTTTGACAATCTTCGTATATATAACGTTAAAAAAAAAACTAATTTTACAATAAAAGTAAAAAATATTATAAAAATTAAAACAAAAAATAGAGACAAGAAAATGGAATCAAAAGCACATAACCACAAAAAATAAAATAAAAATAAATAGACTATTTACTTCTTTGCTACGTCATTTATTATTCTCTCTGGACACACCCCTTCAAATGCAAATTTCATAATCCAATTTATTTTTTTTTTTAAAAAAAAAAAACACATTTCATCAAATAAACTAATTGCAAATTAACAACGATTAAAATCAATCATTAATATCTATTGATCAGGGAAAGATTGATTTACTGTTTATTGGATACATTGTTTTATTAGAAATATTGTTTTGAAAAAATAACTAAAGGCACAACGTTTCACCAAAGCCTTGTTTTGGTTTCAAAAAAAAAACTCTCCGATATTAGAGATTTGATATTAGATTATATTAGATATTAGATAACGTGGGGATAAACCCCTATTAGATAACGTATGTTTTGTCCCCAAGAGGTAACTCAATCGGTTGTGAACCACGTCTTATGAAGCGGAAGCCACAAGTTCGAATCCCCCATTCCCCTACCCTTGCGTGGACATGTAAAAAAAAAATAGAAAAAAAAAAAAGAGATAACGTATGTTTTGATTTTAAATGGAATGCCACATGTCATGATATTAGCCTATTTTGCTTAAAATTTTAAAAAACTCAAACGCACAGTTTCATTTAATATATTGATTTGTCAGAGAAATAGAATGCCACATGTCAAACTGTTAGACTCTCCTGTCTTAGATTCCCCTATTATATATATATTAGGGATCAAGATCCCCAGCAATTTCCCAAAATTGCTAGCCCATTTTTTGAGAATCTCAGCCATTAAAGAGATCTAATGGCTTAAAATAAACACCCATTTTTTTAGTGGATGGCATTTATTTCAGAGGCTTAAAAAGTTTCCCTCCAAAGGCTTTGCTTGTTCCCTATAAAAGAATTTCCCTCGAAAGTGGGAAAGGGGAAAATTAATTAAAACACTTCTTCTTTTTATCATCTCTTTCTCAATGAAAAAAAAAAAAAAAAAAAAAAACCCACCACAAAGCTTCAACATTTTGCAGATGTTTCAGACGGCAATTGGTATTTCTAAGGGAGAATCTGAGAAAAATTATCAAGTAGGATAACACTATTATACTGGTATTTCTCTTTTGAGTAATTTGTCCATTTTCACTGTTTATTTTAATCTCCCTCGACGGCTCGTGTGCAACCCTGAAGGTCCTAGGAAAGAGGGTGAGACGTGAGCTCCAGAGTTCGGCTACCATTTTGACTGGATATGTTGCTGGAGAAGATGGTGAGAGAGAGTTGATGAGGGACCCAAATATTTAACTAGGCATAAATGGCTTAGTTAAAGGGTTAATTTGGACCTTAGGTCACTAGGATCTGCCAGAAGAGCATTTTGGGGAATTGGACTTATTGACCGAACGTACGCTAGGGTTGGCAGATGTATGCTTTTGTCTTTTAGTGCGAACGTATGCTGAAACACCAGACGTACGTTGTTGTCTGTAGTGCGGACGTATGGTGGTCCCCCACCGGACGTCCACTAACAGAAAGTATGACCGTACTCTGTGAATAGTACAACGGACGTACGCTCAAAAGTACCGGACGTCCTCTACTTTTTAGAATACCCTCTGGGTAATACCTAGTTGTACAAGACAGCCTTTGGACCGCTGTGTAATAGTACCGGATGTACGCCCCTTAGGACCGGACGTCCACTGCTTTCTAGTCCTATAAATACCCCCTCGCCCATTTCACACCAAATCCGCCCCTCAACCCTCATCTTCACTCCTAGGCTGTTTGTTGGCCATTTGTGAGTGTTTTGTGAGGTTTTGTGAGTTCGGAGCTAGTGGAGTGGAGGTTCTTGCAGTTTCGCCTTAAGGAGGTAATGCTCGGTTGCCTATCTCTTTAGTTACGTCGTTATGCTACTCGATTATAGTTCTATGTTATTAGTTATAGTTGCTAGCTTAGTTATGCTTTAATCTTGCTTAGGCTAGCGTTTTGATAGCTTAGCGTTGTTACTTTACATGAAGGTTTCGATCTGTGTTAGGAGGCCGTAAGAAGCCTTTGTTGGCCTTAGAAGTTGGAGAATAAGCGGACAGTGAAGAAAAAACGAGGTTCTCCCTAAACGACGTCGGAGCAGACGTACGGCCCATTGTGACGCAGTGGACGTACAACCTTGAGCTCGGACGTACGGTCAGAGTGTGACAAGGAAACCCTATTTTTAATAGTCATCTCATAGCTCATGTTTCCTTGTTATAGTGTTGTGCTTTAGTAGAAATAGAACTGATGATAGGTCTTTTCTCAGTATTCGAGGTTATAGAGCCTCAAGAGAATTACATGGAGGAGCTTTACGGCCCAGGTGAATACAAACTCACATGGGTGCTTTATTGTTACTTTTCCTGTATTGCATATCTAATTTATATATATATATCAAACATGTATATTTTACAACTCTCATGAAATATATTTTGGAATTACTGTGAACTCTCTTTTGTGAAAACGTGTGTCAGTTAATAAGATAATAATGAGACTTGTAAAACTGTGCATGTAAAAGACTAATAAGACTAATTGCATCATATGACATGGTACACTGGTATGTGCGGTATAATGGCCATGGGCTTACTATACGGGTTAGCTTTATGGTCAGTGTGTGTGTGTGGGGGGGCCTTGGGGCTGTCTCTTATACACATCTAGATGTGTATAAGAGACAGATATTAGCCTATTTTGCTTAAAATTTTAAAAAACTCAAACGCACAGTTTCATTTANACTCGAAGTCGGACTCAGTTGTGCCGTTAGTGTTACGTACGGTACGATGTGCAATGGCTGAGGCATCGACATTATACTACAGGTCCTTCGGGATAGCGTCAACCCTGCTGAGAATAAGTAATATCTCTAGTAGACCATATTATTAAACTATTACTGTTACTCATGATTATAAACATATATTATATATATCACCTGTATGATAATTGTTATCTCATAATGTTGCATGTGTTTTATAAATAAAAGAATCCACAAATTAATGACCGGTACGTTATGTGGATTTCTACTCACTAAGTCGTCAGACTTATCCTTGTATTATTTCATTTTGTTCTCTATATGTTCGATTATGCTGTTATATATAGTGAATACTGTGAAGCTTCTGGTCTTGTGGAGGATTTGATTTAGGAGATACTTGAGGACTTATTGCAAGCTTAAGCGGGTACTCATGGTAACTAGTACTTTTGAGTTATGTTGTAGACTTAGGGTTAGATACATGCTTGTATATTAAGGTTTAGCATAGATCCTTTGTACTGATGTTATGATATGATTTCTGCTGCTTTGATGATCTTTGGTTAGATGCTCTGGTTGTATGATTCAATGATTATAGAACTTTATTACTTCCGCTGCTTAGTATCATCTGTTCTTGAGGAATAGAGGTCCCGGAGGTCTTGTTCGGAGTGGAATAAGATTGGGAGACGAACCGTAGAATTAATTACCAGTTAATTAATTATCGGGGCGTTACAAGGCTTGCTTCACATAAAAATGGTGAGATGTGAGCTCCGGGTTGAACGAGAGAGGGAGAAAAAGAGAGAAAAGTAAAGATATGAAAGAATAAACTTAAATTTTGAATTTTGAAATTCAACCTCGGGAATATAAGCTATTCACTAAAAAAAATAGGTGTTTTATTTTGAGCCATTATATCTCATCAATGGCTGAGATTCTAAAAAAAAATGGTTGACAATTTTAGGAGAATAGCCGGGGATCTTGATCCATATATTAGATATTAGATTAGATATGAAAACAATTACTCTATCAGTCTTATGTCCATAAAACTAAGAGTTAAATACTTAAAAACCCCTATGGTTTAGACACTTTATTTTTTTCCTTATAGGGTTTGATTTGTATAACAGGAAGTACTTGTGGTTTTCATAAAGACATAAATAGTACCTCTATTAAAATTTCATCCAAAAATTAACAAAATGTCAAGTCAGCATTAATCACATTGCACCACATGTCTTATAATTATTTTTTAAAATAAAAAAAAAATATTTAAAAAATGATATTTTTTCAAAAAAAAAAGAAAAAAAATTAAAAATTTTGGGTTGGCCCTTTGGCCATGGGGGTGGCCAGGCCACCCCATTTGGCCGGTTTGGGGGTGGGGAACCACCCCACAGCTGGATCGGGGTGGCTCAACCACCCCCAAAGAGATTTTAGGGGTGGCCAAAACCATCCCCAAACCCACTGGGGGTAGTTAAATGTGATTGGTGTTGACGTGGCGTTCCGTTAAGTTTTGGATATAATTTTAATGGAGGTACCATTTCCGTCTTTATAAAAACTACAAGTACCTTCTATGATATAAATCAAACCCTAGAGGAACAAAAATAATGTGTCCAAACCCTATGATTTTTTTAAGTATTTAACCCTAAAACCAATGAAATTCTACATTAAGCCAATAAAAACCTGCCACATGTCATACGCAATCAATTTTTTTTTTTAAAAAAAAAAAAAATCCATATATTATGTGGATTTATATGGGCACAGGAGGGGAGGAGGATTGGAACCAATAAGTTCCGTTTCATGAGACGTGACCCTCAGCCGATTGAGCTACCCATTGTGAATAACTTTATCACTATTAGTAACATATACACTATTAGATGCAAAAAAAAATTAAAATATGACTAATGGTGTACAAGCGGTTACGGTTATTAACCGCTTTTCTCTTTTCCTATAACTGTTAACCGCCCCTGCTCTAGGCGGTTAACATTTTTTTATAACCACCTACCCAAGTGGATATGCGGTTAGTAGTTGCAGGGCGGTTATAACTACCTTATTTGTACACCCCTAGTATTGACTATAAAATTAATCATCTTCATTTCACTTTAAATGAATATAATCTTATTATTATTATTATTATTATTATTATGTGTCAGTCCATGTATATTATAAGTTTTTGTCAATCAATGTTCATTCATTATACGATCTAAAATCCATTTTATTTAATAGATTGTTAATATATGAAAAATAATCGAAGTTTTAATTATATTTTAAAGATGATGTGGATTTAAACATATGATAATCTTGATTAGAGGCAAAATTAGGTGTGTGGGTGTTAAAAATATGAGGTGAATTTAACATGGGATAATATTTATTAGGGGCTAAATTAACTTAATTAAGTGTATGGGCGGTTAACATAGGATAATCTTGATTAGGGGTCAAATTAGGTGTATGGGTGGAGGGTAGCTTAACTCACCCCCCCCCCC